>JAEPBF010000191.1:5501140-6101140 GCA_019739055.1 Passiflora organensis
TGACAGTTTCAAGAAATAGTACCTCATGTTCACGAACACCCCAAACCAATGAAAACTCGGGACATGTTTTCATGGAACGGCACCTTCCACCAGCAGTCAGCTTGCAGTTTTGTTAAGAAACAGAAGGATTAGCACGAACAGAGAAAACTTAAGCATAAACCTGGAATCCGCCAGCCCTTCAAGAAGTTGTTGCCACCTGAAAGTTCAACCAGTAGATAGCTGCTGAAAAAGCCTGTTATGCATTTCAGGATCTTCATTACAGTCAGGAATAACAAAAAAGCCTTTCATTCAAAAGGATATGGACTTCTAATGTATGCTTATCCTAGTAAATACGTAAAAATAACCACAGTTGTAAATAGATGCTTTAAGTATTGGATGGTAAATACATTCATGCATTCAGAAATATTTAGCACTCTCTAATTTGAAGCAATTAAAAAAAATAATATTATCATAATCCAGCATTAGATTATCAGAAAAATAGTGGATTGTACAAAAATTTCTCCACAACAATGTTACAAAAGTCTGGCCTCCTGATGTAGTCATCAGCAGATAGCAGGTCAATAACATGTCTTTCTGCCTATGCAATATATGAAAGTGAAGCTCTGGAGAAATCAGTTTCTGTCAGCCAGCCATATCATCTTTGTTTGACACCATACGTGCAACATTTTGTTGTTCGTAATGATGGGGCCTTTTATATGTATTGCCATGATGTTATTGTTAACTTGAACGCATATGGCAAAAATTTTATGCAACATGCTTATTCAACATACATGAAGATAGATGAAAATGATTTACTTTACCATTGCGAATATAATATATTCGAGAAATTTCTACCCTAAGATTTGTCGTTAGGCAGGTAAAAGAAAATTGAGTAACCATCTTGATTATGTGGTCTGCATATCATTATGCAATACTGCTTTCTAATTTTGTACTAAAACATGTTACACAAGTGTACAGTTAATCATGAACAGTACTTCTAGCATTAGTATAATGAAAGCTTATCATGAACCCACATTCTCATAGCATTTAACAAAATTCAAAAGAACAAGAGGCATCATATAAATTACTGTGAAAGCTAAGCACTTACCAATTGCCTTCTGAGGAATTGCCATTTTCATTGTCTATCTCCTCCTTAGCAAATTCTTCTAATATCACCCGTTGGCGCTCAT
Source organism: Passiflora organensis (assembly GCA_019739055.1). Lineage (NCBI taxonomy): Eukaryota > Viridiplantae > Streptophyta > Magnoliopsida > Malpighiales > Passifloraceae > Passiflora > Passiflora organensis. Next base: position 5,502,310 of record JAEPBF010000191.1, read on the forward strand.
TTAATTTTCTAAAATCAAATTAAAATGCAGCAAAGATGAGATCACGCATTTCTGTAACACAACAGTATAAATAACATATCCTCCATAAAAGCATCTTCAATGAAAAAGATTCAACCATAACTCTACAATCTGATTCCACGAGCACTTCATATGAAACAAAACAAAATCAAACTAAGCCTGGTACGGTGACAAATTTTTCTCTCATACTTCTACAAGAATGTGGGGAACCAAGGGGAAAAACCAATACTCACGTAGGAAGGTTAATTCGAAACCGCACATACTGATCTCCATGATGTGCAAGGAAACCATGTTTTGGCAGCCCTGCAGGAAATGCATTGTAAATCGATTCAAGGTAAAAAAACTTCTAAAGGTAAAGCCAGCAGGTACCTGGCTCAATATACCTTTCCCTCTAAGAACCAGAAGTTGTCCAGGTTGAACCCCCTTTGGTATCTGAGAAGTGCAAAATAGAAAGGCAAACTAGAAATGTCAACAAATTTTAGGTCAAAACATCCAAAAACTATGGAAGTTAGATGTTGTAACAATAAGAGTTGATGAGTTAATGCTCTCTAAACATGTAATACAGACAAATAAACTTCCATTAGGAGAAGAAGTGTTAACTTACTGGTCCTCGCCATAATTTCATCCAATTATATAAATTTGCAACAGCAATGCATGCAAGAATCAAGGCCATTATCAAGCTAAGGCAATATTATTATGAATTCCAATTCACAACTTACATTTGCACCTTGAATGCTCAGAAATCTGCATAGACCAATATATTTTCCATACCTTGTTTTATTGGAAATATCTCAAATTAGGAAAACTATTTCACAATTCAAACAAAAAGGATGGCAAATTCTACCAGCGTATCTCTTGAGTTGTTTGACTGTTTTGATGAAAAAATTACAAGCTGTTTCATTTTATAAGTAGCAATTCATGTAGGTCCACAAGTTGAAGATTTTAGTTATTACCTTTAACTGTGTCAAGCCTGCCACTGTTGGTACATTAATTTCCCCACCAAGAATGGCCTGAAGAAGATATTCCCAGTATTAAGTTATCAACATAAAACAACCCGTCAAGCCAAAAGCTTAATTGTGGGTAAGTCAAAGCACTTAGAGTATGAAACTTGCAGAAGCCCTTCCTTTTCTTAAATGCAAAAAGAGAAGTTGTCAAGTTACGGCTTTGTAATGGCTTTCTGTTCTTAGGAGTAACTAAAAATGTTGTGTAAAGTATCTATTTCCTATTCTCAGTATGCAGATCACAATAAGAAAACATCAAATACCACCCACATGACGGCTATTATACATCATAGCCCAATCCACCCACTCCAATTACACAAGTCAAATAGTTGGTGAATAATTCCCTAAGCAAATTGAACTTGGACACAGAAATACACAATTAATGCTAAAGAAAAATGATTGTAGATTTGTGGTATTGTGACAAAAGTACCAACATAAAAATGCAATCTGTGTCAACTAGGAACCCAAGGCAGCTGCTTTTCAACTGTGAACCAACAAGAGAAAAAACAGTGCTAGATATCTCCTCAAGTCAAATCATGAACAGAATTTTGAAATGTAAGGCAGAGTGCAAACTGCCTGCACCCCCAAGCACATCTGTAACTTAAAGCCTGGTCTCAAATGCAAACAACCATTTCCAGACAAGTTACAGTTAGCTATAATGTAACCTTCTAAGCGAAGCAAGCCACAGAATCAACTAAATTTATGTTAAGTATGTATCTGTAGAATAGTGCACTAAAAACCGAAGTCAAATAACATTTTATTAAGAGATAAGAAATAAAAGCAAAAGTAAATAGGGTGTGGATGATAGATTTCATTCTCAGAATAAATATATTCAATTTGAAGATTGTAAGGACATGCCTAATAAATTTTTAAAAAAAATGAACAAAACTTCATATGAAGATCGATTCTCACTTGTGTAAAGCTAATATTAGCATCCACATAAATGTCTGCACCATCTCTAGAGAAGACAGGGTCATCAGCAACCTACATCACCACAAGAATTTCAATTCTTAGAGAAGAGGAAGGAAGGAACACCTATGCAAACAGGTACTATTCATTTTTCCAGCAAATATAGCCCAAAAAAAATTGTAATTAGTTGCGTTCAAAATCAAAAGAAGGTAAATTTGAATAATTGAAGATACGTAGAATCAAAGTTATAACAACATGCCAGCACAACTGTTCTTCAAATCAATAAATGAAAGAAAAATTCTAATAATGTAAATTTATACCTTTAGGTCAATGATTAAGTTGCCGGCACGACTTTGTCTTCCCCTACTATTGCCAGCCTCTGGTATACGAATTGTATCTCCAGAATCCACACCTAACCAACAATGAGGCACGAATCTATATGAATATCACAAAGTCCCAAACAATACGATATTAACAAAAATTAAAGTAACATGTATAAGGGAAAATAAATTTCAATCTGATGCATCTCCAAAGCTGTAACAACCATTGATTTCAACTCAACGACAAGGTCCCAGTAATATAAATTTCAACATGAAGATAAAATAATCCGTACGAAAGAAAAATATAACTAGAATCATTCTGTACATCCTTCTTCAAACAGCAGGAAATTTTTGATTTCGGATTAAACTTTGATGCTCACACGCAGAATTGCATTCCATCAATATTCACTATTTAAAATACTATTTATTTCCACACCAAGCATGCATCACGAAGTACAGAAATTGAAGCAAACAACTCATCCATGATCACAAAAAACTGAGACAACCAAAATAGGTAGCAAAACAAAAGGAAGCATTCTCTACAAGATGGATATAAACAAATATAGTACTGTGAACATATGACTTCAACATATATTTTACAGTTTCATGAAACAATATTTGGTGGCTTAATCTATCTAAGATTGGGAACATAGCCAACTTGAAAAAATCAGCCTCCTTAAAATAGCCAACTTGTACAAGAAACGATACTTAACCAGCCTCCTTATACCAATTGATTATAAATCAGTTAAAATTTACTATGCATTTTAGCCCAACCTATACTGACAAACCTGCTGGAAGTGTTACTTTAACTTCTTTGATGCCTTCAACTACCCCTGATCCCCTGCATGAAAGACAGTATTCCTGATGCAAATGGATAAACCATCAGTGCACTTGTAAGTACAGCTGAAATTTAATGGTCTTGAAATTCCCATCATACCTCAATGATCCTGCCCGAACCTTTACAACTACTGCATGTTGACGTAAATGGAGGAATTGTAACCTGTTTAAGAAATTCCAGTGTAACTATTCGTAAATGAAGAGATTAAAAATGTCAACCGATAAAATACAAGAAAAAGAAATTGTTCTTAAGATGTAAATTACTCCAAAATGATAAAACCCTTTCAACAAACCACCACAGCAAGGGATCTGTGTAACACTTACTTTTCCAATACCTCTGCACGTTGGGCAAACCTTTGCCTTTGCACCAAGTGGAAATCCACGTCCATCTACATTATGGGATAAAACATCAATGACAAATCTAAAAGGAGAATTTTCACAATAGCAGAATGCATAAGATAAGAGCAACCACTAGCTAAGAACATCCCTTCTCATTGCCCTCACCTATTCAAACGTATCTCCTGTTCTTACTTACACATTAGTCATCCTCCATAAAATAGACACAAGAAAAGGGAAGACAATTATTCCCCATCTCTTTTTTTTCCCTTGTCAGGGAGGACAAGCACAAAATGACCGGAGTTTTTGAAATGAGGAAAGACTTTCATATGTTAGAGAGGACAAACACATAATGACCATAGTGTTTGGATAGGGTAATACTTTCTGCTCACATTATTTGTTTCAACCGCCACGGAGCCACCAATTAGATTATTACCTTTTTCCTTTATCCAGTGAACATAAAAAAATTGGGATTTCTTAGATTATTACCTTTTTCCTTTATCCAGTGACCATAAAAAAATTGGGATTTCTTAGGTTTCACATAATAGTCAATGCATAGGGTCTTTGAAGAAACATATACAGAGAAGCAGTAACTTAAATGCAACATCAGAAAATTCTAAATTAGAGCATATTACAGAAACACACATAGAACACACCGTACTAGTAAATACAATGAAATATTCATATCCCAAAAAATCTCTTTTATACAGGATTTCCCAAAATGAAGTACATTTCCATGTAATAAAAAGTTAACTTACCACAAGAATCACACAGAACATAAGCATTAAAAGAAAGCTTCTTGGTGCATCCTCTAGCAGCTTCAGAAAAGGAAAGTACAAGCTCTACCTACAAAATTTCAATGATACAAGTATTGAATGTCAACCAGAAAGAAAAATTAGCAACAAAATTTGAAACATGCCTGGGGAACACAGGAAAAATAATTCCACCTTTATGTCAGATGCAAACTGATGGGTCTCTTTGTCAAAAATCTGCAATGAACCAAAATAACAGTAATTTATGTTTTACAATTTATGCAAACATATTGCATCAAAATGAATGATGTTAAATCATGATACCTCAGAGAACACACTGCGGAACGATCGAGAGAAATCACCTTCAGAAGAATGAGAATAGCTAAATGGCCTGAATTTACCAGATCGATAAGTAAACCCCCATGCATCGTCAGTGCCATATCCAAATCCTTTTCCATCACGAGTGTCAAATTCTACCTCCTCAGAACCTCTAGCATACATCTTTGTTGGATATTAACATGGAAGAAATATTAAATTAGCTCAAAACCAATGACATGAAAAAGCACTTTTGATCAAATAAATTCCAAAAATCATAGCATTACAAAAGTGGCGGCACTATTGTGGAGACAACAATGTAGAGACGTCGAAGCAATTTATAGAACAACTTGACTAACAGTGCTAAAACTCCAAGTAAACACAAGAAAGAAGTACATTCTTACCCGGTCATAAACTGCTCTCTTATCAGCATCTTGCAGCGTCTGAGAACCAACAGGGAAAAAATACTTGTTGTCATAAAAAAAATTTAATTGAAGTATAAGAACTCTTGAAAATGTTTTACTATGCCATCAAGACAATATTCGGAATTCAACACAGGGAGAGGACACAGCCACAGGATGAAAATTCTGAAGAAAATGTTGTGGAGTTTTCTTGATGAATTGTCCAACCTCATAAGCTTCTCGTATCTCCTGAAACTTCCGCTTTGCAGCAGGATTGTTCTTATTTGCATCTGGATGGTACTTCTTGGCTAGCTGCAAAATGTAACAAGGAATCAGAAACCTTGAAAGACAAATATAGTAAATGGTCTAGTTTGCCAAGCATGTGTAGCATCCATCTGAGGTTATCCAAAAGAATGTAAACTACCCATATGAATGAGAAAGTTAGTTCAATCCTCATCCTAACTATCATAGAATAAGCATCTTAGAAGCAAGACTTTATTTCATTTGCATAGCAATAAGAAGTAGAGATAAATAACTATGTAGCAATCAACAAGAAAGTAAATACATAGCATCGCAACCTGGAAAACAAACTTACCATATGAAAAGCCTTTTTAATCTCCTCCCGACTAGCATTTGTAGAAACTCCAAGAGTTTCATAATAACTCTGAGCCTTAGCATTACAAGTTGCTACGCAAATTTAAAATAAAAAGTAAATAATCAAATAACAACAAACAAGACGAAAGCGCTACGATCGATATGAGCTAGCGTTGAAAACCTGTAGCGTGGATAGATCTCCAGTGTATCAACGGTATTCTTGGTCCACTAAAACTAGCAACAGAACTGCATCCAGGCAGAACTTACAAAATAAAAAAAAAAAGGGAATCCAAACAATCAGCATAAATTACACAAACGGTATAAAGACTTAAACAACAGCTTTCCGCTAGATATCACAGTAAGCGAAGAGCTCACATCGGTCATGACACGTGGCGACTTTTCGAAGCTCGTCTCCTGGTCCAAAAACGGTGGACGATGGAAAACTCCGGCGGCGCCTCCACTGCATAAACAGATAAATTTTGGCAAAATCAATCATTACAGATAGAGAAAACGAATGTCATTAGATTAAATGAATAACACTTCATTTGATCGATCCATTTCACTTACAATAGCCAACAAGTCGTGCCTTCTCATTTGGAGATTCGAAAAAAAAAAAGTCAAGAGCGAGGGAAGGAATATATGAAAGTAAGACAACCGTTCTGTTTGAGAGGGAATAATCGGTTCAGGGTTTTATGCAGCAAGTCCTGCGTGCTGCTTCGGCAGAGGGTTTTTCTTTTCTTCTTTCTTTTTCAACTCAATAATCAGAAACAGCACGACGTCGTTTACATCGTTCTTTCTTTTCTTCGCTTAATCGCTCATGCTCGTCACGTAAATCTTCACATGTCCAAGCCCATCTCAAAATGGGCCTCAATCGGATGGTCACCAAATTTCTAGAACATCTTCATAATGTAATCCTTGGTTTGTAATTATTATCTAAAAAAAATCTAGATCATATTTTACAATAAAAAAATATGAAAGTTCAAATTCATTTTTAATTAAATTATAAATTATGAAAATATTTTTTAAATAATATTATTATAAAACGGATAGATCAGTTAATGGATTTATCCATTTATAATTGATGTTATGTTATAAAGAGAGTATTTTTAAAAAATTAATATATTGAGAGATGGTTTCAAGAGATTAGTGGTTGTTAATTTAATATATATATATATATATATATTATAATTAAGCTTTAAACTTTAGGGTTAATATCGGAAACATCTATCCTAAACCCAAGGGATTAATCACAATATATATATCGTAAAATACTAATCACAGAAAACATGACATATAAATATCACATTTAAAATTCCTATATTAGCATTCTCTGTTCCCTCACATGATCCCCAGTAAAGTACGAGACGCAGGGCAAATACGTAATCGTACGGTGACAGGCTGTAAAACACATCGTTTAGATTCAGTTATTTTAGAGTTACGTACGGAAGCATGCCCAATAAACACGAACTTAACCAAAGATTCAGTTACGTGTCTGTCCTCTTCATATAAATAGGTAATTTCCGTCACTTTCTACTAAAACAGAAATCCGTTCAGCAGATAGCCATCCGTGATCTGATTATAACTATAGTCATTATTATATTTCCCGTCCCGGCGCGATTTCCCTTTTTAATGGCGTGATTTTTTTAGGGTTTTGGAGTTCACATCCTCTCCGTAATTCCATCTATCTTCTAGCGAAACAACTCACTCGGTGATCGGGTGTCGTATTTTCTCGGGTCGCTCTTCACTATTGCTGATGTAATTTCACGTTTCGTTTCCGGATCCGGGAAGCTTATTTGGGGGCGAAGGTTTGTCTTGAGACACTGATTTTAATCTGTTCTGTGGCTTGGACTGTAGTTATGGAATGATTAGATGGTTAGCTGATTCGATTTGTGTTGGTTGGTCCCTTACATTTGCGAAGATACGTAGGTGAATCTTCAAGTCAGATGGTTTTGGGGATTTTTGGAACTAGAGAAAGTAAAAGTTTAATTTTTTTGTCAGAGACAGGTTTATAGAACGGTGACTATAAACTGAGAATTACCGTTTTTTGTTTTTTTTTTTTCTATTTTTTAGGTGGGTTTAGAAGGTTACTAAATGGGCTTGGTGCTTATTTACTCAAACCTTTTCTTATTGACTCTTGTTGCAGGAAACAGAAAGTGCTGTACCACGGGAGGTGAATAATCCGTTGATTTTTGTAACGCTTAATGTGATTTACAGTTTCCGGTTAGATGAGGAGGAAAAGGAAAGGGAGTGAAACTGTTGGGAATGGGAATGCGCAGAATGAGTTAGCACCAAATCGTGATGCAAGATCCTCTAATCTTAGATCTCATTATTCACTGGAAGATTACAATAGATTGAAGAAGAAGTGCAAAGAAGGTGTAAGTAATGAGCCTGTTGTTTCTTGCAAAAGTAGGTTCGCAGGTATTGCCACAGCTCCACCCTTTGGTGCTTCCTCATCCTTGGTGTCACCTGGAAGGGGTCTTAAGAGGAAGATAGGGTGCATTGATGTTGCTACCCAGACAGGCAGAAAGAAAAAGATTGAGGAGGATTATGTTCTGGGTGCTACACTTGGGCGTGGTAAATTTGGATCAGTTTGGTTGTGTATATCTAAAGCAACTGGAGTAGAGTTTGCATGTAAAACTTTGCGAAAAGGCGAGGAGACAGTTCATAGGGAAGTTGAGATAATGCAGCACTTGTCTGGCCATCCAGGGGTTGTCACTTTACATGCAGTATATGAGGAGTCAGAGTGCTTCCATCTTGTGATGGAGCTATGTTCACGAGGTCGATTGATTGACCAGATGTCTGAGGTGGGTCGGTACTCAGAGCAACGTGCAGCTAATATATTTAGGGATGTCATGTTAGTTATTAAGTACTGTCATGATATGGGGGTTGTGCATAGAGATATAAAGCCAGAGAATGTGCTTTTTTCAAGCTCAGGCAAGATAAAGCTTGCGGATTTTGGACTGGCAATGAGAATTTCTAACGGTAAATATTGTATTCTGTTGAGACATGTTGTATGCTTTTTCAATGCTAAAGCCTGCTCTTCCTTTTGCTAATTTCATTTGTTTCCCTGATATGTAGATCTATGGTTAGAAGAATTCCTCTCAGAAGGATATGTTGCCATAGGATAAACGTAAAATGTATCCCTAAAATATGGTAACATGGTCTCTTAGTTATGATTTTCCCGGTGTTATATGCATTTGAGATAACCTGAATGGTAGGTTATTGGGGCCACATTTCTTTGTTGTTTTCTTGTTCTTTGTGAAAGAATACTGATATTATGGGCATAAAAAAGGCATTTTTGATACGATGGGTTACAATGGGATTTGAAAGCAGTTTGCAAATTCTAAATCCACCGGCAGAGTTGGAACATACAGCCCATAAACTGTTCACTTTTACTTGCATTATGAAATTATTGTCTTGTATTTTTAGTTGTTAGCAAACTGCTAAAAGTTTTGAGGACTCTTGGTGAAAGCTGATCACGCTTCATATGCTCATTGAAGATTTTATTTCCTAAGGTCATCTTCCAGCTTTTGTCTCTTTTTTCCCTTCTTCAAAATACTGTTTCTCTAATCAAATGTGTGCGATAAGATCTTGGATTATTGTTGTTTAAACTTGCATGAGAATTTGATTTTCTAGCTTTATAGTTTATCATTTTTTCTTGCAAAATCTTTTTGATGCATATGAAAAGCCTTCTTGATATGTAATGCAGGTCAGACTTTGTCTGGGTTGGCTGGAAGCCCAGCATATGTTGCTCCAGAAGTTCTGTTGGGAAATTATACTGAGAAGGCTGACATATGGAGTGCCGGTGTCCTTTTGCATGTTCTGTTGGTTGGTGCTCTCCCATTTCAAGGAGACTCTCTAGAAGCTATTTTTGAGGCAATCAAGACCACGAAACTTGAGTTTCACATGGGGATATGGGAGTCGGTGTCTAAACCTGCACGTGATCTGATTGCTAGAATGTTGACAAGGGATGTTACAGCAAGGATTACTTCAGAGGAAGTTCTAAGTAATTTCTAATTCTGCTTGTTCATTTGGTTTGTGAATTATTCATTACTTGTCTTATTCTTTTTTATGAGCATTCACCTGTTAAGTTATCAGTTGAAGAACCCACTTGATCACCCAGAGAAAATTCTTCATTCATTTGTAATGCTAAGCTTCTTCAGAGTGGGGTGCTGAATAATCTGTATCATATGTTTTTCTTCTTTTTAGTTTCATTATATTCTTTTTACACATATTTTTGAAGACTGAAAAGAGTTCCCTACATCTGTTCTTTTTTTTAAAACCTTTGGTAGCATTTGCTGAAACCTCTTCATACAAACCTCCCGTGTCCAACATTAACCATAAGCCTCTTTACTTTGGGCAATTGGTACGTTAGATGGAAGTCTACACACTTGAGTGCCATACTAAACAGGATTGGGGTTCCTTTTCTTGAGCATTATGCTTACCGAATCTCCTCCGGTGAAATTCCCTTGGAGCCCTATGGTGACATCTGGCTCATTTATGATTGTTCATTCGTTTGTGTTCCCTTTATATACATTATCAAATAGGTTCTATAAATAATTTCTTTACTTCTGTTATACCTGTTCTTTAAATTGCTAAAACTCATTTTCTTTTGCTGCTGCTTTTTGTCTCTTATAAGATCTGGTTCTTCCTTGCAATTTCTTATTTCTGCTAATGAGGAAATTTCAAAATCTAGACCTGATTTTTTTTTTTTGCACAAGTATGATGAGGGGTTTTTTATTAACTATTATCTTAGCTGGTCTTCCACTCAATTGGGGTATATATGTTTAACATCTGTGTGATGATATGTTAATTCCTTGAACTTTTCTAGTGTCTGTCTCTTTGGAAGGTTATTGTGTTCTTGTTTTTCAGGCTTGAATCTTAGTCTTTACCGTGTTGACAACTAACCAAATGTATTTACAGGGCATCCATGGATTTTATTCTTCACGGAACGCACATTAAAGACATTGTCCATCAAGTCAAAATTGAAGAGTCAAGTTGGAAGTAACTCTGGTGAACGTGCCAGTGCCCTATTGGAGTTGGACAGAAGCAAGGTACGTGGATGCCCTCTTGTTGATGACTCAAAAGAGCATCTCTCATCCCTTAGTTCAAGCTGCAAGTCAGAAGACGAATGTGGTCTGGTGGACGCACTTGCGGTGGCAATTTCCCATGTAAAGATTTCGGAGCCAAAGAGGAGCAGACTCTGTGTACCAACAGGCCCAATAGAGCAGCAGTGTTCATCTAACCTGACAGCTAATAACCTTTGTAAAGCATTCTGATCCTGCTCACAGACTGACTCCACTGACAATTATTTCTGCCCTTTTTCCAAGTTGGGAATCCTAATTGACTACCGGGAGCAATTTTCAGAGGGCAAAGTGACAGCCTAACTATATCTGGTACATATGCTTCATCTCTTTCCAACGGTTGAAACTGGAGTTGCTTTGTGGTTTCTCTTGACTAGCTAAATGCAATAACGGCCCTTGCCTGATAATCTGAAAATTGATGTATATAATTGTAAATAGAATGAATTTCAAGCGAGCAGTTTTCTATTAGTGTTTCTGAAAGTTTGTTGGATGTGGAAACGCAAACATATGGCTCTCAAGTAATGCGATGTGACGATATGATGGATCTCACCATGTATCGATCTTGTCCTGACCTATATTTTGATAGTGTATTATGCGTCCATCATCCTGGCAGGCAGGCTTCATAATGCTATAACAGCAATCATTTTGATGGTCAATTTGTTTTGAGTCTCCTCTTTTTCTTTTTCTTTTTTGCTTTAGAATATAACATTACATCGTTCATGTGCATTGAACAACTGACGAAATATATAATATTCTCATACGCCACTAAATATTTAGCATTCAACAGTGGCAGAACAAAGAAAAACCAATTTTTAGAGACTAACACGTTATGGAAGATATTACGATGAAAACTGCACTACACCTCCAAGTCCATAAGCGAAGCGGTCGTGATCAACATAAGTTTTGCTGCCCAGTAGATCTCATCTTCTTGATACTTTATACCACAGGTAAACAACCATAAAACAAAATAGCCCAAAAAGAACCACATGAACAACATGGTTTGAACCATTCTTGATAATGCTTTGATTCAATTTCCGTATATTGTTCTTCACACCTGCTTGAGCTTTGATCACGGTCATTTGCTGTTATGACATAAACCGAGCTATTGTTAAGCAGTTGCACAATGTAGAAAAGCAATGATAAAGAATAAGTAGGAATTCCAGACATCGTTCAATAAGCATGAGTAAGAGCCTATTCCAGACATTACTTGTTATGGTTCTCCTATTAGCAGAGGCATATGAGATGCACGATTATGCTTTAGTGGTTCACAAGCCATAATAACTATTCGCTACGAAGTATTTGGTTTTTTATCCAAATCAATAAACAACCCAAAGAGGCAAATATAAACGCTGGTGAATCTCCCAACAAGGACATGCACATCATCGAACTCCCTTGGCCTCATAAAAAAAGCCATATAAATTTTGATTGTAAAAAAAAAAAAGGTGGAATTATATACAACTTGGAATGCTGCAACCCCAAACTTTGCAATTAGATGTTTCAAGAATAGAAGATACAGATACCATCCATTAAAAATGTCATTACTTCTTTTACGTAATTTGGACTTTTCAGTGTATTAACATCTAATAACTTAATATAAGAATGTCGGGAAGCAAAATGGATGAAAAACCAAGCAATCACCAGAGGAGAAGATCACTAAGCATAACAAGAACCATATACTGAAAACTTTAGCAGCATACCAGCTGATCCAAGAAATCCTTCTGAAATTTAGCTTCCGTATGTATATCTTGAGCTACCTGCACAATATATGCGTAATTAAGAACCAAAAACATGACATCAAAAACATAGAAAAATCACAAACGATGCAAACAATGAACAGTCCTCGTAATCTCCTCGGTACAAAAGATGTGCAGAAGACCATAAACAAACACCAATTTCATGTCAACATATACCCCAAAGTGAGTTGCAGTATCAGCTGGCAATAGTAAATTACAATTGCAACGTAACAGAGAACTAAATAATTCCCTCCTTCAATCCGAAAACGTTAGCAAATCGTTTAATCTTCCATGATAATACCCTTGAGGTTAGCAAAAGTTACAAGATCCAAAAGCAAGAAACTTGCACCGTATAATAATTCTACAAGCGCCCAATCAACAGAAGATCACTTTTCACACCTAATATAAAAGGGAACAAAATTCACATCGATGAAATTAAGAGAACTACGCAAAGACACTCACGTTTCTCAATTGCCTAACTTGGCCACGGAGGCCGGAGATCGCATCTTCGAAATCAACGTGCATCGGGTCGATCCGTAACTGTATCTCATCGGAGCTCGCCCCTTGTCTCGTGCTCAGCCCTTCTCTACGCACGCGGTATCAACCATAAATAAATCGATCAGGCAGCGAAAGGATCAAAAATCAGACAACCTAGCGAAAGGATTGCATTTTACTACCTTGATCGGAACGCGGCAGCAGACCCGCCGTACACGAAGTCCCCGCCCCCGCCTCCTCCGCGGCTTGAACTTGCCGCCATCCTATATTGCTTTGATTCTTTTCCTCCTTGCTAGGTAGTTTCAAAGCAAAATTCAAATCGATTATAGAACCGGTCGGTTTGGTATTTCAAATGGGATGGAAGGTGATGATAATAACGGTGGCAAACTGGCAATCGTTGTCTAATAAGATCTTGCCCGTCGGATCTCAAACAATCCGACGGTGCTGGAAATTTCTGATGATGTTAGTTTGTGGTTCCTCGTTCCAACTCTTTTGTGCTTACGTGGTTTATTTCTATTGGCGGAATGAGCGTGGATTTTGCAGAAACCAGGAAGTATCATATTATACTTAAAAAGACAGAACCCAATAAGACTTACCGTGTTGGTCCTGTAAGGTCAAAAATGGCGAGCTTTATATATGCAGCTAACGTGCATTGTTCTTTTACCTGTGAGCAGAGGACAGCCATTGATTGGATCTTCTTCCTGCATACTCCACCTTCGATTACTCCAACAACTCCCCATTGGTTCCCTTTTTTGAAACGTGCTCAATTGAGGACCGTCAAATAGGCACATGTTCTGCCACGATAAATCTGGCTTCCACAACAATCGGAACTCCAAAGGTGAAAGGAGAGAAAGGCAGAGGGAAACCAAGATGGGTTACGAAGCGGAGGTAGGGAAGAAGAAACCAAGGTTTCTGTGCCTTCATGGATTTAGAACGAGTGCGGCGATTCTCGAGAAACAACTGCATAAGTGGCCTGAATCAGTTTTACAAAAGCTTGATCTTGTCTTCGCTGATGGACTTTTCCCTGCTAATGGAAAATCTGACGTTGAAGGAATCTTTGACCCTCCTTATTACGAATGGTTCCAGTTCAACAAGGTTCATTTTGATTAAATTCTAGTTTTCATTGGTTTTGATTTGGGTTGTGGTTTTGTTTATATATACATGCCAGCAAACTTGTTGATTTTGGTTCAGGAATTCACCGAGTACACCAACTTTGACGAGTGTCTTGCTTACATTGAGGATTACATGATCAAGCATGGACCCTTTGATGGTCTCCTTGGTTTCTCACAGGTGCGCAAAATGCCGTTCTGTTTTCCATTTCTTTCTTTATCCGTTCTATGTTTTTCTGTTTGGTCCCTGAGAAAATCTGTAGAAGGTTTTTCCTCTTGTCATTGATTGGTGCTGTATCTGTACACTGGAATGGTTATAATAACAAGTTTATTAATCATGCCTTGTTCATAAATGACACAGGGAGCAATACTATCAGCCGCGTTGCCAGGTTTGCAAGCAAAGGTACGTACGTAGAAGATGCTGGTTTCCCATTTTCCCAGATTTTTTAACTAGTTTTGGTAATAAACAAGGAGTTTGATCCAGAAGATGCTAATGCTTTCTTTCACTTCCATTTCATTACAAAATCAAACGATAGATGGCCTGTGATATCTGCATGTTTTTCTTGGTTGCAGGGTGTGGCTCTCACAAAAGTTCCCAAAATAAAGTTCCTCATAATTATTGGAGGAGCTATGTTTAAGGCTCCATCCGTGGCAGAGAAGGCATATCACTCTCCTATCCAATGCCCTTCCCTTCACTTCTTAGGTATTGTTACTTAATAGTCTGATTCTTTGTTTCTGAGGTGGTGTGTGCATACCTACCTCCTTGTAGATTCCTCCTCTATGTTTGGTTAGCTACGACAACACAGCCATCCCATTTAATGCCTCCAAATTGATGGATATCTATTACCCCACCTACCTCCCTGTGGTAGATGGCTGATGGGAATTGTTGTGGGTTGAATACTAAATAGCAAGTGTCCTGTCCAAAGCACATCCCTTGGACATCACATTCACCGAGCCCTTCAATCTACATGACTCCCTTTTTTCCTTCAAACTCCGAATCTACTTACCAACCTGGATTAACGGGTGCAGGTGCTACCAAGCTCCAGCAGTCTCCACTCCTGAACTTTGACTATTAGGCCCACCTAAAATTCTGATAGGTGAATACAATGTTTTCCTGTGCGGGCCTGCACACCTTCAGACATATCAGGACAGGAAGCTTCTACAGAAGCAAAACCCCTTAGTTTTGCAGGATCTGCACAGTAGCATCTAGAGTTCTATCAGGACATACTAATGGAATCCCACCTGTCTGTTTGTTGCAGGGGAAACCGACTTCTTGAGGCCATACGGGACAGAACTTGTGAAATCATGTGTAGACCCTGTTGTGATTCATCATCCCAAAGGCCATACCATACCAAGACTTGGTACTTCATCCCTGAAAGAATTTTTCTCCATTTTTTCTTGTTTGGAGTTACTCATCACTTCCATCGTATTAATCTTCCTCTCTCCTTTCAGATGAGAAGAGCCTGCAAACTGTTCTGAATTTCACTGACAGGATCCAAGGCATAGTATCCCAGGAAGAAGATATCATTTCTGTCTAGATTAGCAGTGGAAATAGCTGTGTTTCTGCAATTAAGATCCAGCTAGATCAATAATGAGGTTGATTATGGCCCATGAATCATATTAAAATGACTTTATATTATATTTCCATAGGTATTGATTTGATATCATAATCTAAAAATTAATAAATTCAGAATTGGTGTAAATCTTGATTTAATTCAGGAAAATTACACTTTTATTAAATATTTTTAATCAGATTTTAATATTTCACCATCCACCATCAATATGATTTACATATATTTAATTAAATTGATCGATCGTTATTAGTTATATATAAATTTGTGGTCCAAAATCCGAGCTAAATCGGGCCTAATAGCAAACCATTTCATTGGGCTACAAGGTTTCTTCCGCCGGTCCTGAAATACTCAAAACTCTCTCACGGCCCAACCTAATGGTCCAAAACGGCCAACAATACGGGCAGTCCCGATCCGCCTGCCACGTATAAGCCAGCCCATGACATCACAGATTCCTCCTGAAAAAAAAAAGAAAAAAAAAGAAGAGAGGCAGCAAAATACCAAAATCCAGAGACGAGGCCATGAAAGAAGAATGTGGACAATAGCTACACGCAAATGCAGAGCTATGACATGTCTACTTCTTGGCCAATTTATTCCCCTTAGCCTCACTCCTCGCATCACTTCTCCTTCACTCGATCATAAATCGCTCCCGCCCTTCCTCCGCCTCTCGAATTCTCCCTCCGAAACCTGCCTCCTCCAGGTAATCTTTTTTGTCTCTCTTTGTGAACCGTGGTTTCACTGTAAGTGACTAACTGACTGATAACCGGAATCTGTTTAGGGTTTTCTACGTCCGACATCGCCCGCTGCGCGTCCTGCAGTTCGTTTGTTCGCTTCAAAATCAATCCAAGCTACAGGGATGCAGAGTTCGGACTCCATTTCATACCTCTCGCAGCGGGAAGCCGCGGAGGTTGATGAGATCCTCATGGGGCCGATTGGCTTTAGCGTTGATCAGTTGATGGTAATCATTTACTAACATTTTCCGGATTTGGCTTCCCGAGTCTGCACTAAGCCTTGTGTTTGGTTTTTGGTCTTGAGAAAGGAGCTGGCCGGTTTGAGCGTTGCTTGCTCAATAGCAGAGGTTTACAAACCGGTCGAGTACAATCGCGTGCTCGTGATTTGTGGCCCAGGAAATAACGGCGGGGATGGTCTGGTGGCTGCTCGGCATTTGTATCACTTTGGTTACAAGCCGGTTGTTTGTTATCCGAAACGGACGAACAAACCTCTTTACAACGGTCTGGTTACACAGGTCCGAGTTCTACTTGGTTGAAACAAATGTTTGCTGTCGAATTTTTGGGTTTATTGCGAATTCTTATTTGGCGGGAATGTATATATGTAGCTGGAATCCTTGTCGGTTCCTTTTGTATTGGTGGAGAATTTGCCTCAGGATTTGTCCAAGGACTTTGACGTTTTATTGGATGCAATGTTTGGATTCTCGTTCCATGGTAATTGTGCGTAGAAAATCAAAAGCATATTATTCGGCATTTATCCTGTAACTGTTTATTGCTTAGCACATTCTAATGAATGCCTTTTACCACTAAATATATTTCTTATAGTTTCCTTAATCTATTATTTGAGAATTTTGTCAAATTATTTTTCCTGCTCAAACTGTTAAGCTCATCTCCAAGATGCATTTAGCATCAAAGATTCATCTAGCGGAGTTGTTTAAGAATTATGATTAACAATATCCTTAACTTTTTTAAAGTTGCTATAATTGGATTATGATTAACTATAAAAGGCTACAGGGATCGGACATGTCTAACCAAAATATCTGTCACTCCCTTGTTGATTAAAACTTCACTGTCAAATGTGAATGGTTATTTTTCTGCTCAATCAATCTTACCTTTTTGCAATATTATTTCAGGTGCACCCAGACCACCTTTTGATGATCTAATCCAGAAGCTGGTTCATTTGCTTGATTACGATCAAGCTAGACAAAAGTCTCCAGTTATTGTTTCCGTGGATATTCCATCTGGATGGCATGTTGAAGAAGGGGATGTTGGCAGTAGTGGAATTAAACCTGACATGCTGGTACATTCTTTAACAGAAATTTGAGTTACATTTTCACACGGGATCTTGTGATATTACGGTTTTATGGGTGGGTAACCCTGATGTTATTCTGTAATGCTACTTTAATGTTCTAGGTATCTTTGACTGCTCCAAAACTATGTTCAAAGAAATTTTCTGGCCCTCACCACTTTCTCGGTGGTAGATTTGTGCCACCATTAATTGTGGAAAAGTTTAAACTGAATCTTCCACCTTATCCTGGCACCTCAATGTGTGTCAGAATTGGAAAACCTCCACAGATTGATATATCAGCTCTCAGAGAAAACTACATTTCTCCAGATTTACTTGAGGACCAGGTGGATGCAGACCCCATTGAGCAGGTATGTGGTAGCATGAGCTCATTTACTATTCAAATTTTCCCTTGATGTTTGTCAGTTTTACAGCAAAACTTTTGTTATACTCATGCATGGTCTCTAGATATTTTAGTGCATAGAGAAATATTGGTTGTTGCCCACATAATGAGCACTATGAAATGTAATTTTGAAATACCTACAAAATTATAGCTTGTCAAGAAATAAGTTGTGGCTAGTATTAATCCCATACCAGGAACTACCGTAGCTTCAATATTTTCAACTCCTGATAAATTGGTGATGAACTGATAGTAGCTGCAGCCTTGATGCTACCATGATTTCCTAGTTGGCAAGATTCTTTTTCCCTATTTGATGCAAACTCTCAATTTTTACTAGTACTGGAGGTCAGTATCACATGTCAACTATCACCTATCTTGCAGTTTCGGAAATGGTTTGATGATGCAGTGGCTTCTGGATTGAGGGAACCAAATGCTATGAGCCTGTCAACTGTTGGAAAAGATGGGAAACCGTAAATTTTTCTTCTCTCTATTTCTTGGTTGCTGTTTGCTATATGACATTCTCTTAACTGCATGCTCTTTTCATGAGTAACACACATAGACTTTCATCTAGGAGCATACTCATATCTTCAAAGTTATTCGTCTGTCATTTTTTTTGGTTTCTTTCCATTGTGGTCATTGTTTACGTTTCCAGATTATTAGATGTCTCTAAATAACACACATAGACTTTCATCTGGGAGCATACTCATATCTTCAAAGTTATTCGTCTGTCATTTTTTTTGGTTCCTTTCCATTGTGGCCATTGTTTACGTTTCCAGATTATTAGATGTCTCTAAATAACACACATAGACTTTCATCTGGGAGCATACTCATATCTTCAAAGTTATTCGTCTGTCATTTTTTTTGGTTCCTTTCCATTGTGGTCATTGTTTACATTTCCAGATTATTAGATGTCTCTAAATAACAACGATGATGATATCACAAATATGAGTAATCTCACTTAAAATGTCTGTTTGTCCTCTTCATTGTTTGTATCAGTTTCTCTTTATATAAGTTTGTTGTTATTCAAATATGATTCATTTCAGATTACCTCTTTCACAGCTCGTCAAGAATGGTCTTGTTAAAAGGATTCGATAAGGATGGTTTTGTCTGGTCAGTATTCTCCTTAGACTATTGTAATCAGTGATGATATTGAGAACTCTTTCTATCACTTTTGCCGGTTCTTAACCATGATACAAATGGAATATATGGAGGTACACAAATTATGAGAGTCAAAAGGGACATGACTTATCGGAAAATCCTCAAGCATCACTCCTTTTCTTTTGGAATGAACTAAATCGGCAGGTATTTGATTTTATCTTGTTTTGGTGATATCTTCATCTCCTTATTTTCTTGTCCCATCTTAGGGGATTCACCATATAACATTCAACATCTAAGGTCGTGGGTATGAGAAAGCTGGGTTCAAAAATGGTTCAGAACCCGATTCTGAGGTGCTAGCACCTGCAATGATGGCATCGGCAATTTGATTTAGTTTCAAGCTTCCAGTTTCCATGTTATGACAGTCTGTCATCATCATTATACATAGTTACATACTTGCCTCGTGTAAGAGGGTGTTGAGTTTTTTGTTGGTGAGGAGAGCTGGAAATGCTAAGCTGTTACAGATTATTGCCACATGGTGTCTAAACTGAGTAACTATGAGCCAGCAACAATGTTTGAACTGCAACAACTAAATCTAATTTTTAGTTGGCCTTTGGTTTTACTTTTTCCAGCAGTTTTGACTCACATCGTTATTATGACTCATAAAAATCTAATTTGGCTGCATAATACCTGATCTTGATTGCTACGGAATGAGTTGAAAGAAATGTATTCAATATCATTGTTTAAATTGTAATAAATGAAATATGTTCGTGAATGCAGAATGTTTTCTGTTCTAATGTTCATCTACTGGTTGGTTCAATGTCTAAAGTATTTCTAACTGTGAGTTCTAGGTAAGGGTTGAAGGACCTGTCCAGAGAGTCCCCAATGAGGAATCTGAACAGTACTTCCATAGTCGTCCTCGAGGAAGTCAGATAGGAGCAATTGTTAGCCAGCAGGTTTCTTTTATTCTAGAGACTACGCTGTGCTCAGTGATTTCTGATTTCGTTTCTTAAGCTTCAGGTTTTATGCTTTCTCTTGTTTCAGAGTGCTATTATTCCTGGAAGGCATGTTCTGCTCCAGCAATACAGAGAATTAGAGGAAAAGTACTCTGATGGGTAAGTTGTAGTTTTTTCTCTTATCTCTTCATTGGATTCTGGCCTATTTTTCTTTGGCCTCGGTTGGAAAAACATGTTACCTGGATTTGTTTTGAAATAATCTGCTTTTTTGCTTAGTCTGCTGCTTTCTTGGGAGAAACTTAATTTTTGTTCTGGTTCCTTCTGAGCACAGAGGTTTGATTCCAAAACCCAAGCACTGGGGTGGGTACAGGCTTAGACCTGAAATTTTCGAGTTTTGGCAAGGACAACAGTCCCGCTTACATGACAGGTATTTTCATCACATCATCCGCATATAAGTTTAGTTGTCTGATAAAATGGCGTAAAAAGAAAGAAAATTTTGAGCAAGCTTGCAGTAATTTTGTATCTTGGATATCCTATGTATCATTGTCATATGATTTGGCTTTGGGTTGACCTATTGTGTTGGTATTCCAAAGAGAATGACTAGAACCCAAGGAATGAGTTTGTTGGAGCTTTGCGTTTATATATTGAGTCTTATCGCCCCACTTAATACGTGTTTGTTACAGGTTGCAGTATGTTCCCCATGTAAGTGATGGAAAACAGGTCTGGAAAATTGTGCGGCTGGCTCCCTGACTACTATTTTCAGCTTCCTCGTTGTGAGTTCATGATAACGCTGTCTTGCCATGTTTGCTTTGTATTTAATTTGTACTGTTATGGTCGCTAGATGCATGTATAATAATGCTGTGTAACTTGCTTGATTTGGTGTGATGTGGCACCATCCAAAAGTGTATAGAGATAACAGCAATAATTTTATTTTTTTCAGCGAGAAAGGTTTGGAGATTGGTGAAATTTTCTAGTTGGTGCAAATTGTTGGCATTTTAGCTTAATTTTAAGAATGACTATATATAAAAACAGCTTGAGCTATTAGCCAATGTAGCTAAATACAGTGCTTTGATCGACACATACCTGGAAAAGTCCTCACAAACAATTGCAAGCAGATACATATTCTATGTTGTCACTCTACCCGTCATTCCCAATGCAGCTTGAACTGGCTCTGGGTAAATAAAGTGGTTAGAATGAATCTGTGTGCTCGAAATTAGATGTCTCTGTGACGTTCTAAGTAAGAACAGTACCAATGCAGTTCTGTGATTTTCAATGTGTATCTGCTTTGGGCTCATGGCATTGCTTTTAAGAGTTAAATTTTCTTTGTTCTCAGCCATTACTGCCCTTTATTCTGTAACTATTTCAACTGTTCGCAGCCAAGCCTTTTTCTAAAGGTTTCCTCATCTATACATGCATCATATCAATCCAGTTTCCCGGTTCTCGGGATTTTGCACGAAGGCAACAGTGTGTTATCTTCTGTTTTTGTTAATGCTTCTCCTGTGCATCAATAGCTGGCGTCATTTCACGAGGCTCATGACTGCCTACTTTGTTTGGCGCAAAGATAATAGATTTTGATTCAACAATTTCTTTAGTAGAAATTCAACGGAATCAGCGGACTACCATTCAGTGTGCTTACAAGGAGTAAGTGCTTGGTTAAGGTCATTGCGACATTCTAGTTCTTTTTTCCGCCATTAAATTCCTCAATTCAGTATTTTTCATTAATCATTAGAGCACGGTTCCCTGTATGGGTCCGCTCAATTTAGCAGAACAAACTAAAATTATCATCAACGATTGCTGTAGTTAGGAAGAGCCAAAACTGTGCTATCAATCAAAGACTTTTGTTAAAGCTCATTTCCTGGCCACTGCTATCTCAATCATTGTCAGTAGACAATTGGTTGTTATATTTGACTTGCATCTAAATATTGTTGGAAATTTACTGTTATCATCTTCAAGGGTTTTTCGGCAGAGGTGAGGTGGGGCATTGTCAAGTGTATAGTGTTGATGTTGGGAAGTTAAGGTCAAGTTTTCTTGTGCTTCAAACAGTTTCCATTTCTTGATATCCATCTCTGTCAACATGTTCACCGACAATCGTCGACTCCCTTGCACTCTCTACCATAATATAGCAGTAGCCATTGTCGTCGATGGTCTACACTTTTGGCACTGCTCAATTCACAAATCGAGCAACCGGAAAATTAGGGTTAAAATGAGGATAGAGAAATATGATGACTCAAGATGCGCTGGGCCTAGTGGATAACGCTGTTTGTGGAAAATTGGAAAGACGATGTGCAGTCTGTTGGAGATTGAGGATCATCGGAGAATATTGTTATGAGAGTCTCACAGTCACAGCGGCAAGAAAGCAACATTACTACGTGGAAATGAAATTTCAGCTAAAGATCTCATAAATTGTGTTTCCGATATACGGGTCAGTCTATCTTGCCTTCTAAATTGATATTAGCAACTGAAATTTATTCTTCCTGTTTATAATTCACACAATTTAATTTTCCTAACTATGCAACTTTTCAGTGGTCATCAACTGTTTATTTTATTTATTTTTCCTTTTTTTTTTGTTATTTTCCATAGAAATGATACAGTGAGCGATAGATATATCCTCTCAAGTCACCAGATCGCAAAGTTAGTAGGTTTACATTATGGATGCTTGTAGCTAGATTGTAGTCCATACGGGTGATGCTAATATTGATCCCACACCTAACTGGGCTCCACAGTGGAAAATTTTCAGGATTGTTTCAAGCTTCTTTTGACCAGCTGAAGTCGAATCCCGACACATCACTTGTCTGAAAGGCCATTTTTTTTTTTGGTAAGAAAGCACAGGATTAAGCGCCTGGACGCATAAAGGACAAGCCAAGCTTGTCAAGTTCAACAAAATCATACATAAAGTAGGGCTGAACCTGAAAATCATGTAAGCCAATGTTACAAGTTAGGCCAAATTTAGCTAAATGATCAGCGGATTGATTGGATTCGCGGTAGACATGAGAGAGATGAGCTTGAGGGAGGAGTTGTAAGAGTTGCCGCCCTTGTATGAATAACGGGTGTTGGAACCTGTTTGGATCTCTGTTTTTGAGGCCTTCCACAATGGAATAGGCATCTGTTTCAATGAAAAGTTTCTGCCAGCCTCGTCGGATTGCCAATCTGAGGCCATTAATGACTGCTATAAGTTCTGCTTCCCAAACGTTGTGGCCTTCCCAGATTTGAGTGTAGCCCATTACCCAATTCCCTGAAGAGTCCCTGAAAGGCCATTTTGATTACGAGGTGACCACACCACTTTAGTCTTGCATAGGGGGGGTGAGTGGATATCGTAGACCCCGGGGGAAGCAGACCATGGAAAGCAATCCAAATGGCTACTATTCCTTTGTTGTCGTTACATACTAGCTCAGCTCATAGAGTTTGTGTAAGATGGTGGAGGAAAGGATTGAGAGATGTATTGGAGAAATGATTGGGAGATTCTGCGGTCTTTCTCTTTCTTCCCAATGGGTTCCAAACCCTGACTAAATATCCTACAAAGTGGCTGCACCTGTATGATCACATATCTATAGTTGTAAGCGTTGATAGAGACCAACAAGTCCTCCTTCCATTACCTTTGACTCCAAGAGAATCACTCACTAATCTAGAACCCTTGAGCTACCATTAGTGGATGTTGACCCAATGCTGAGGTGGTAGCCACCTCCAGATCAAATTGGTAAGCCCTTGAGGATGTACTTGATCACCATGGATGCACTTACTCTATTGCATATAATGTTCCCATCAAGTATCATTTTGAAGCTGCTTGCATTAACAGAAACTAGAACAAAAAGGATAAATGAACCCTACCAGCGTATGCTCAAAATGTTTTTGGGGTAGTGTTTTGAGAGTAAAAACAATCTTTTCAATTCCAGGAATAGGAAGGAATAAAAAAAAAGAAAATAATAACTAGAAGATTCAAGGCGCGGAGTGGGGTCCATTAGTCTTCAAGAAAATACAACGGCGTCCCTACAATGCATAAAAGATGGAGATAGCTTGAGGACCCCTACCCCTTCTTATCTAGACTATGAATGACTGCTACTTAGGTCTTGAAGCTTCCTTAACCTTTGTTTTGAGGCTCTCTGTCTCTCAAAGCTGGATGATGATGATTCTCATATAGGTTGAATCAATTAATGTTTTGAGGTAGTCTACAAGCAGGAACCTTGCATGTGATCTGGAATCATGTATGAGCAAGATTGAAAGTTCTGCAACCACAATGCACACGTGTCGTGCGCCAGATTGTTCAGTGCAAGAAGTTGCTAGGTGCCCTGACAGACTTTTAAAAGCATCGGCACCATAGCTATTATGCAATCTCCATGGCTGGTGTGGACTTTGGATCAAGTTCTTTGTAAGGGGACTGCATCTGTCTAATCCACCCGATATAATAACAAAAGGTTTAGGTCTACGGGCTAGGATTTCGAGTACAAAGTGAACCATAGGGGCAGCCGGCCAGACAGTCAATCGTTCTAATGTTGTGTTTGTGCTTGACTGTTCGTAGATACACCCATGTGAACAGACATGAAGGTTTCCCATTGAATCAAATCAATGTTTCAACTAGCTCCTTTCTCATTGCAGAGCATTAGCTTCTCTTTTCCTTCTTTTTTTCCCCACCTTTTGGCTTCATTTTGTCAGGAAATTTTAGAACAAATGAAATAGGATAGAGGTACACTTGGAAAAGAAAGATAAATCACAAACAAAACTACAGAGGAAAACTAGTTGAGTGGGAGGAGCACGGATAATAGGGGCCAACTTTAGTGGTTGATCTCCTGCTTAGTTCAGCCATGAATGTGCTTAACAGACAAAAGCAAGGAAAAACCAAAACCTTCTTTCTTTGGCTCCTCAGACTTTATCCTCACCCACATCACCATCAAACCAGTGGGAAGACTTTATTTACATCACCTGCCAATTCTTAGCCTAGCTTTTGTTGCTTGTTGTTGCTTGTTGTTGCTTTGTACGTTGGCTTATCTTCTATCTATGACTCCCTTATTCCTTTCTAACATCAATGATAATATTATTAAATGCATATGATTATACGAAACCACATGTCAGTCGTTGTGCTTTTAATGTCTACTACGGAAACTCATTTTATGTATCTCACCCTCACATGCCGAACAGTGGTCCACACATTCGTTGATCTGGTTGGTGGTGGGAATCCCCCAATCAGCACTACGAAGCTTAAACTCTGTCCATTCCAAAGCATATTATAATGATGAATCTGCTTAGCAAACAGTGCAAGGCATGTGCTCTGTGCCTAAACAAATGGGGGACTTTGTGTTTACTCAATCATGACCATTCGGTGCCTAAACAAGTGAAAGTCTCTCTAGCCAAAACAGCAAGTGATGACTGTATGTAGGTGTTAGGATTTCGAACCATGCACAGTAGTTTATGGGTTTTCTTTCCTTCCACTTTTTTCATTAACAAAAAGAGAAAGATGAAAGGGAAATTGGTGAGGGATCATCGAAAAGCAAAGGCTGCCATTCGTTTGGCCGTAGTCATCTCAGTGACCGTTTCCACCATAACCAACATGTGGATAAGCTGAGGTGCCAAGTACCAGAAACATGACATGCTTTCATCTTTTAATCTTGAACCCACAAAAGCAGATGCAGTCATGTGCATAGATGCAACTTTTTTTAAAAAAAAATCTGAAGTCTGACTATTTTGGCAAACAAACAGGACCCAAGATCGTGAGAAAGATATAGAGGAAACAAGCTGACAGAGAACCATTTGGTGCTGCGCTGGTGGGAAGAAGAAAACACACAATTGGTTTGGTCCACATGCTGCGATAACAAAATAAATAGACAGGAAAGAGTGTCCAAGGCTTTGCTTCCCATTGTTCAATTTGCAGAGTCGGATGACTCAGATCCCACTCCTATGATAAGCTAGCTTTTTAGTTTTTACCTTCCTGCCAGAGAGAATGCCAACAAAGAAGGCAGATAGAAAGAATTCTCTCCTAATAATGAGAGTGGAAGAAAGCAAAGAGACAAAGCATTGGTGGACTTGGGTGCTCCATAAAGCAAAGCTCAGGGGTGTGACAAATCATCAAATTGACTGCCCTACACACACACACACCCTTAAGGACACCGGGGGAGTGTAAATTAGGTCTTAGTATAACACATAAAAGCACCTGATTTTTACTTAAACCCAGATGAGTACACTGAAGATAGACACAAGGAACAGCGCACAGAAAGGACACCAGAAATGATCACAACCATCCAAAACCTCGAGTTATGAGATTCTGTCAAGATGGAACCCACACGGGTTGGGAAAGAGGGGACCTGCAACATGTACTTGTACAACAGTTGCTACACATAATTGATGAGGGCACACAGGCACGTCGATTCAGAGCACTGACACATAACCCACCAAAGTGATGCTATGGCCTATGCATATGCGTATTTGGCATTCATTTATTAGGCTTTACCCATTTTCCTTATGGTACCAATAACAATAATAAAATCAACAGTCAGGGTGCTACAACAACAACACATCTGAAAAAGAATACAGAGAGAAAAAGGAATAAAAACATCAGAAAAGGAGTGAAGCAAGCAGAGATGTATTAGCCTGGGCATATAGTTCTCACCAACTAAACCAAATAGACTGGTTAACATTTGAATCATAATCAACTGGTTCCGAGTCTCCTCTGCCGGAAAATGGCAACTCCAAGAACCATGGAACCATCTCCATCTCATCATTATTGATGAACCATTTGTGCCACTGGATTCTATATAACCATCAATTTATCCCCGTCCCCCTTCTTCTCCTTTATGATCAAATGAATGGAAACAAAAAGGAAACGTAGAATTAGAAGAAGCATACTAATACAACAACATCCAACGGTTCCGTACCCTATAAGAGATATCTGATTCTGTACCCCTCTCATCCGGATAAGTGCCATCTGACTGACTAAGAGCAGAAATCTGCTTGATTTTATCCGTCAAAGGATTAGAAGGACCATCTCCCTTGTGGGTTGTGTAAAAGATACCCGCTGGATTAAACTAAAACTAAGAAACTCTAGTTGTTTTGCCCCCAATGGCCACGAAAAGAACAGCTGATACTTCTTGAATCACGTCCTACAGGATGGATACAAAATGAGGTGCATCATCCCTTGGACCCTCGAGAGACCGATACATGTATAATGTCTCCACATAATCCTCCCCTTTGCACTCTTCATCATCATGCTTCATCACTTCAACCACTAAACGAGGCAATGCTTGAGCGATCCGGTGGCAACCATGTCGGGTTAACTTACAAGCAGACATCCAAAGGAATCTCATGTTGTAATAGTGATGCAGACCCGAGAGCAGAGCTGCATCCCCAAATGGACTATCTCTGATTTCGAGCTTCTGCAATCTGGGGCAGCCTTCAAGCACGTATTTAAGCCCCATGTCACTATCTCCAGCAAATGCAACTGATAGAGTCCTTATCATCTTCCCATGCTGCCCGATATAAGCAAAAGCTCTATCAGTCAACAGACCAGACACAGCAAGCCGCGTGAGTTTCTTGCAGTTCATGACTATGGCACCAAAACCTTCATCCATCGGTGCGCAAGTGACATGATCGGGTCTGAGACGTCCCATTATGCAAAGACGGAACACCACTAGATCTGGACAGTTCTTTGACATTGCTACAACAGCTGCATTTGTCATTCGTTGACAAAAATACAGAATGGATTGAAGCTTCCTACAACCCTCTGAAATTGCTTGGAGGCCTACCTCAGAAACAGGGCCCTCAACATCCTCTCGAGCATCAATAGGGAAAACCCGAAGCTCACGCAATTCCTTGCAGGTTGCAGCCACAGCCTGGAGCCCTTCATCACATACTGAATCAAGAACCTGCAAAATCAAAAAATGAAGTTAGCCTTCACGCATACATCTTCCCTCATTGTCCATAGAACACTCAGACAGCACATACCCAGAAAACCTGAAGCTTGTGGCAATGGCTTATTATTGGTTTCAGCTGCTCTGTAGTGATATTTGCATAGCTAAAATTCAGCGAAGTGAGATTGGCACACACTGGACGTATTGCCGGTAAACAGTCTGCAACAATTTCTCTAAAGCCAGAAAGGCAAACCAGGGATTTGCAGGCACCAAATGCTGCCACATAATCAGCTTCCTGCTCACCCTGACCAGCATCCTCTAACGATCCAAATGAACCTGTCCCAAGATGGGTGAGCTGTGGAGCTCGAACCATCAGCCGATGTAATTGAGAGATTGAAACATATCGATTCAACCTCAGCTTTCTAAGCAAAGGGGACCTAGCAACAAGCTTTTCCAGTGCATTGAAATTAACAGAGTATTCCACACAGTCAAAAATGAGAGATTCCAAACATGTTTCACCCTCCGGAAACGAGGACACCCAATCCACTTCATCGTCAGACACCTCGGATTCAATCAGATCAAGCACCCTCAACTGACTGCCAAGAAGAGGAAGCGTATCAGCAACATTACAAATAATACATCAATCAAACAGTTGTTCTTACCGCAAGCTTCCATAACTGGGATTAACTCCCTTCAGACCACTGTACACCGGTGGAATCAAAACCAGCTAGTCTAGTTCCAAAAATCTCTCAACTAAAAGTCAACTGTCCCAAACCCAGCTCTACTTTATATCCCATTCCCACTAAAATTCACTAGAACAGATCACAGCAGAAAAAACAGCAGTTTCTAACCATTCCCGCGCATTACAAAGACAAACTCAGATCCAATCCTGCAACCTTCTAAAGCATTTTTAACTGTAAACAGAAAAACATAACACAGGAAATCAGATCTGAAAGGCAAACAATTAAAACCTCAACAACATACCTGCACTTGCTAGCAATAGCGGCAAGGCCGCTGGTGCCAAACCCATCACAGCAAACGAGCACAAGCTCCTTAAAACCCATAAAAGACTCAGCAAGCAGCGCTAGATCATCGTCCGTCACGAACATCCGCTTCAGGTGGATCTTCTCCAGCAAAGGGTACGCCTTGGCCATCGCTGCAACCCATGGCGCCAGGTAGGCCCCCCAGTTAGGCGGCATCAGATTGAAATCCGCGAACCGGGGCTTCCCCTTGAGAGTGAGTGACCGGATTCTCGCGAAACGAGCGGTCGCGCGGGCGGGGGAGACTGCGTAGCAATTTCCGATAAAGAGCTCAGGACGGGTGAGGGCTTCGACTCGGTACCAGCAGCGGCAAACCAGTGAGGCCGCGTTGCGGTCACGGCGGGAAGTGAGAAAGCACAGCACGTTTTCGAGCACGTTCTCCAGGACTTGGTCCGGATACGGGGCCAGACAGGAGGAGTCCCCCAACCCGGACCCAGAATCCGGTGGGTGTGGAGGCGTGGATCGGCCGTCCGAATCTTCAGACATTTCTGAGGCTGCACGATCCTCTCGCATGAAGTTCAGCGGCGGTGGTGGCGGTGTCGCGGCTTGGGACTCCGTCTCTGATCTGGGTCTTTTATTGACTATCATATAAAAGCCACTAACTAAAAAAACCAAAAAAAGAAAAAAACACTTCTTTCAATTGAAGGGTACTCTCCTTTACCAAGCTTGGAGCTTTAGATCATCTAAGGTTGGGTCTTTTTAGAGTAAATAAGAAGAACCGAGGTGGGTGAGAGTGTACTTGGAAGAGTTTAGGTAAAGATGCAGAGGAGGGAGGAAGAGAAGGGCTACCATCCACTGCACTGGTGGGTGATGGTGGTGCTTTTTTAGTAGGATGATTGGTGATAAGATAGTGTAAAATGTAGGCTATGATGTCTGATAGATTGATGATTATTGGGATTCTTCATGCCTCTTCTCCACTTCTTCTTTAGCAGCAGAGGCAGCGATAGCAGGGATCAGTTTTATTAGTCTCTTCCCTCACTTCTACCCTGACTTGCCACCCTTCTCCTCCATTATTTGAGGTTTTTCCCCTTTTTCTTTTACCATCTTTTTGTTCCTTTTTTATTACTTGCCTTTTCCTACTGTTTGTTTCATTTCCTTTTATTTCCTGGCAAAATATACGCAGGTCAGGGCATTTCTGGGTTTCTACTGAGATCCCATTGCCTTGACTTTTGGATTAATCTGAAGCTTTCAGCTTCGCAGCATGGCATTGTTGATCCTTCAGAGGGTAGTTGTATTGTTAATCGGCAAATTAAGACTTAAAGAGGCTGTCTGTATAAAGACCAAATCAGAAAAAAAGACAATAATGGGTATCTATACCCTTTACAAATGAAAGTAAAAGGCAAAGTCCAATCAGAAACAGAAGGCAGTGTTAGGTACAGAAGTTTCAGTCTTCTGGACAAAGGCTGACACAACCTATAATATATGGCACATTCTGGTTTATGCCCACTTAGATAACCTTTCTTTTTCTGAAATATCAGTGTAAGCATCATTTTGTTAATCCCTCACCCTCCCAGCCTCCATCCCTTTTTCCTTTGCCCCTTCTTATTGTTGTGTAGCCACCAGCCAGCATTGACCGGTGAAGAACAGAAAA
Source organism: Passiflora organensis (assembly GCA_019739055.1). Taxonomy (NCBI): domain Eukaryota; kingdom Viridiplantae; phylum Streptophyta; class Magnoliopsida; order Malpighiales; family Passifloraceae; genus Passiflora; species Passiflora organensis. Next base: position 5,532,712 of record JAEPBF010000191.1, read on the forward strand.
AAAGGGAAAAACAAAAGGAAAGTTGTTAATTAGAGATGATAAAATTAGCAAGAGGAAAGAAAAGGACTAAACAGAGTGTACAACAGGGGAACCCCACCACTCTGTTATGTAGGCTTTTCCTGATGTTAGCATCATTTGCTTGGATCTATCCGTTCAGAAATCTTTCTCTTCCTTTCCTTTTCTTCAATTAGCCTCTACTTTCATCTCTTTAGCTATTTATGTAATTCTTACTCTTAATCAAAAGCCTACAGAAGGTTTTGTTTGACTTCCTGGTGTTATTATTGGCTAATGTTGGTAGACTAAACACCTCTCTGGGTTATTAACCCTTTCCCCTGCTTTTGGGTTATAGGCTAAATACACTTTTTCACTCTTTTGGCAAGTCTATGTTTGAAGGGTTTGAGCAATAATTGTCCTTTGCAATTATTGAAGCAAGAAAGAGGGTTTTTTTTTTCCATTTTTTGGGTTATTGATTTAGACTAGAAGTGATGCATCACTAGCCTTGCTCATAAATTAATTACTTATAAAATAGAATGAATCTGAAAACCATCAGCAGACCTAAATGATTGATTGTGAACAAGGGGCAATATCAGATTTCAGGTTTCAGGGTTTGTCATGAAATGTGTAAAGAACTCTACAGTTTCCTATGCTTGTTTAGTGGCAGAGAGTAGTTCAATTCAGGCAAAACCACAAAAGAATCTGGACTGAAAAGTCACTGGCAGCACCCACCCTAAATTTTCAAGAGAAATCTATGATAAACCATAAGAATTTCCCAGAAAAAATTGTTAAAGGCAGAATTTCTGTTCTTTACTGTCTTACTGTTTCCAAAATTTGGCTGACAGCAGAAGCATCTTATCAATAGTATGAAGATGAAATCCATTAAAGGGATCCCTACATGGGTTGTAAATGGATGAGGAAGATCTGGGCAATGTCATCAACTCAAAGGAAATATTTTGGAGGCAATGATGTTACCATCATCTCATGAAAACCATTGGATAAACCCATGTGTTTAGCAGCCAACCAAGAACAAAATGCTTAAAGAAAAGGAATCATGATTCTTATAATGGTGACAAAGAAAGTTCAGAGGCTTTTTATTACACTTTGATGTGTTGATTAGAGTTCTTGTGGCACGCTCAAACGCTCAATCTTCAAGTCAAATCACCTTTATATCTCACTCCTAACAAAAAGATAATATAGCTTTTTTATATTTTTATTAATACATCAAATTGATCCGAAAATTTTAGATATTTCATAATCAAAATCAAGAGTTAGGCACCATAGTATTCTGGGTATCTTTTATTTTCAAATCAAAATCATGGCTAAGACATTTTTGTTCTTGTGGTAAATCATCTCATAATTAATAAATAGTAACCTTTCCAACAATGTGTATATGGCTTAGGACATCTTTTTTTGTCTTAAAAACTTGAGACTGAAGGTTAAGAGATACTGGATTTAATATCCAGGAAAGGAAATTAGAAGGATAAGGATCGGATTAAGTAAAATCGATACTATAAAAAATAAATAATAACCTTGAAAATGAGTCAATTTTTATCCGACTGAAGATAATAATTTTCCGATTAATTCATTAAAAATGATTAATTCAAATTTTCTTAGCTTACTTTATGTTTAGAAAACCTAAGCAAAAAATTATTATATGCTGTTTTCAGATTTTCCGAAAAATATTTTGTAACACCAACTCCATCGCCCGGGTTCGCCTGCAATGGATAATCGGACTGTGATTTGACAGTACCTACATTAGCAAGCCTGGCCCAGAACGTATGTAGGGTTATTGGGCCAAGCCCTACCTGGCAGAAAATAGACATAATTTACTCTACAAACAAAGGCCCAATCGGTGTCCCTGAAGGGGTTCATATAAGGTACCCTGGCCCAGTTCGTGGTTGGTTACCTGTCTGCATCCCAACTGGCAAACTGAAAATAGGGGACAGACAGAAGCGCCATTAACATTACAGAACAAGAATATAAAGTACAAATCTATTAATGTAAGACTTAATAATCATTAGTAACTTTGCTACTAATGATTAACTAAGAATCCCAGTAAGTTTATTGCTCCTTTCGAAATCCCAAAACATTCTATCAGTTATGTCTAATCTTTTCGCACCCATCAGAATTCCTTAACTCGATTGTCTAAGTTATTCTTTTAGGATATATAATCCGAAATCATAAATTAATTCCATCGTATTAATTTCAAAATATAAAATTACTCTCAATAAATATAACCATTATTGTCACTAATCCACCATAAGTTGGTCGAAAGAAAAAGTACTGCGAGCTTGGTTTATAAACCATCCAAGGGAATAAATGGTGGGTTTGTTTTCTGCTATCAATTTCTGTGGGTATAATGTCTGTGGATGGGAGAAGATTGGGTTTAATGAGCCATGTTCATGGATGACATACAGAAGTCTAGAAGGGAGGTGCAGAGAAACCACCAAAGGGAGCAGAACACAACCCAACACAGCATTAGCTGTAATGTCAGTCCCATTTATTATTGTTCCGTTTTCTTTTCAGAAACAGAGCCCACATGTCCCAACAATGGAGCAGAACTAAAGCAAGCAGCATAACATGAGACCAAACTTGAGATCGTTTTTCCGACAGCTTCAATTGCCCTAGTTGCCTCTCTATTCATTACCTGTCTTTCTCCAACATATGCCACCGATTCTCCACTTTTTTCATACCACACCTCATCTTATTCCCCATTCTTTACATACATACACTACATACATGCAGATCTTTCCTTTAAACAATTAGATCAATGGGTTTCCCCCGATCGATCCCGTACTTGCATGGAACAAAGAGATCTGATTTGATCCCCAGCTTCTTAATTGCAGACCCATCAGAGTTTTTCATGGAAACTCCATGTCTAAGTGTAAATTATACAGACCATTCTTCTTCTTGTATGCATTAATCAATACAGGTTATTCAGTTTCCGTTACTGTCGAAAACAGTACTGCCATTAAAATGGTATCAGTTAAAGACAGAAAGCCTGGTCCAAAGGTGTTCTCGACTTGCTCCATGTGATACTAGTAAATGGTAATCACAGTGTCTGCAGATATGGCTGGAAAAGAGTCTGCCATTCTGCAAATGTTAGTAATAACTTTTAAGCTTTTCTTTTGCTTTTGCATATCGATATTTTTGGAAAAAATGAATATAAAATAGTTTAATATAATTAAGAAACTCACTCCTCCATTACTGATAAACTAACTACCTCTTCTGTAAGCACATTTGTCCATATTTCCTCGCGGTGGTTTTGAGTTTATTCAAACCTAAAGTCTCTAGAAACTATCAAATGGAGGTTGAGGGAAATTAATGCGGGAGAGAGGGAAAAGCACAGTGAAAAAGCGGTGATGGAGAGGAAAAGAAGGAGAAGCTGACAGTTGTGAACAGATACAAATGGATGCAGCTTTGCATGTCAAACACGTTTAACTCAGCACAAGAATTTCCAATGGATCATAATGGTGATCACATGGCACCTAACATACAAGTTACCGGTTTCTCTCTTGCTTGCTTCCTTGAAGCTGCTCTTATCCTGTCTAAAGACATATGTGATGGTCAGTTTGAAACCCAAGTGTTGGAACTTAAAATCCATCCCAGTAGCTTCCGAGGAAGCTAGAAACAGTTGTGAAGGTTTCATGTATGGTGAAGGAAAGTACAGTTTAGAACTTGGAAGATGATACTGATTTGAGCAACTAATGGCTCATCGGTAATGGGGGGTTAAGAATATAAAAAAGAAACAGGTCATGATCATCACCATAATCATAATCACCATCATCATCATCAACATCATCCGTCCACCCTATGACCAGGCACTGATCAGGAAGAGATATGATCAAGAAACTAAACTAAAAGCAGATTATAAGATAGGAAAATTAATGAAGTATAAAAGAAAGAGAGAAAGACTACAGCTTCAATTCCTGAGTATTGCAGAGTCATATTGTCATCTTCTTCCTTATCTTCATCATCTTTGTGCAGGAGGTAATAAGTAGTGATAAGCCAATGACGGGTCCATCTCCTTATATAAAACTTTTAGGGTTTCTTACCAAGAGTGTGCTTGTTATTATGCATCCAGACCTTGAGCACATGCCGCTTCATTCCATTTTCAGAACAAAACTGCTCGACAGCAGCCTCATCGTGCTTTTGAATTCTCCAGCCAAGTGTTTCTGAGAAAGCCAGCATCTTGTCCTTTTGTTCTTGAGTAAACCTGGTCCTAAATCTCTTGTTTGAGCTCCCACTAGCACCTCCAGCCCCACCTCCTCCTCCTCCTCCACCGCTACTACTAGGATTAGACATATCCTCTTCTTCCCTGCTATACCCACCTCCACCTACGCCGCCGCCTCCAGAAGCAGCCGGAAGGGCTAAAGGCCTGTGGTGCGGGGGCGGAGTCAGTTGGAGGTACCCGGGCGCTGAGGGTGCACGATAATAAGGGGAGAACTGCGGGTGGTGTTGGTATGAGAAATATATTCCCTCTCCACCAGCACCGCCATTTGTCGTCTCTTTACGGTGGAAGTTTCGATGGCAGTTACACGCAGCACATTTAAGTGCATCCAAAGTCCCTTCTTCTCCGGCCGCCATGAATTCACCGCAACCATCCACCGCATGCGCACCTATGCTCACCGCATGGTTCTTAAGGCACTCTCTGTACCTGACGTTCGGACTTCCTGCAGGCTTTCTAGAGTTCGTCGTTGCTGTTGTGGTTGTTGTCGCAGATGCTCCCTCTCCACTACCCGTGGAACCCACCTTCTGCCGAGCTGAGTTCCCCCCCGAGTCGTAACCCACTGGCACCGCCATACCCATTGCTTCCTCCTGGTCTTCATGCTCATCAAAATCCATTCTTGCAACTCTTCTTCCCTTCCCTTCCCTCTCTACTGCTAATTACCTTCCATTTTCTTGCCGAAAAGAAGATGTACATGGTCTCCCCTTCCTACAGTACAGATCCCGCCACTCTAACAAAGCCAACATTTTTTATTAATATAAGCTGATAAGAGGTGTATTTGACCCATTTTTATTATCTCCTACTAGATTATAAGAGAAGATAAGAGGTTAAATAGAGTGTGGCCATCAATTCCCGGCCTGCAAAGCAAAGGTGTCTCACTCAAGATGGCTTCACTTACTTTGCCATTTCCCTTTATTTTCCTAAAAAAGGCTTACTATCTGTTCACTGTTCATAATTGCTGCTCAATACATGCTTAATGATTATTCTTTAAAAACCCTTTTGGGCATAGATTTTTGTTCTTTTGTGTTAGTCAAAATTAGGGTTTTTGGGACTTGATGGGTGAACTCTGAACTCATCTGAGTACTGAACACTGAACATTTTACTGTTGATTTGTCCTTTTCTTACATTTTCCCAGTGGTAAAAAACAAAAGGTGAAAGCTTGACAGGAAATTACTGAACATGATTTAAGACATGGCAGATAGACACAAGGTGTAGCTAGGAAGTGTCTGTCATAGAATGACGTAAGTTTGGTGAGTTGGGAAACATGTTAAAGATCAAATTTTTATTGACTTTATCTATAATTAATAAATTACATAGCAAATCCACCTTTCTGATTAATTATACATAATATGCAATTAATTTCTCATATCCTTTTTTTTATATTTCAGTGAAAGGACAACTCCGCTGTTTCTTTGCTGGTTAGATTTCGAGTTGATACAACGGATTATCGGGTTTTAGAAAGGATGATCCATAACCGAACAAATCATGAACAGGTAAAGGGGAAGAAATGGACAACATAAGCAGAAAACACAGTGACAGTTGAAGAGAGATGGGATGTTGAACATGATTGGCTTAGTGTTCTTTGGTTTTCTGAAAGGAAGTGATGAAAATGGACGTTACACCTTGGAAATTGAAGAGGGTTAGCAGCAAAGCAGAACGAAAGAGAGAGAGAATTAGATAAAGGGGAGGATGAACATAATCAAGATATATTGTTAAGTATCTCATATATTTTATTAAATTAAAAGAATTGATAAATAAATTTTATTATTACCAGAGCAAGCAAGAGAGATGACCACAGCCACACAGGGTCATGTGATACCCATAACTGTGCAAGACCAATCACTGGTTTTTGTCAGACGCTACGCGCTCACCGGGTAGTCTTGTCATTCTCCCTATTGTCAGCTGCCGGGAAACCAACTACCTTTATTTTTCTGTTCTTTTTTTCCTGAAGGTAGAATATGTATAATACTACGTACATCATCTCTTACAAGCTGGAAGTTACCTACGATTCGTGGTGGGTTAGTTACCTTTGTTAAAGCAATATTATTCTCGAGCGATTCGACGACTCCCCGTTCCGTTTCCAGGCACAGAGCGGATGACAGGACGGAGATTCTTCCCCTTTTCTTTCAACCTTTTGTGCGATGGTGAGGGGATATTGCAGACAAAGAAAAAAGGAAGAGAGACTAGGATGGTGACAAGACGGGGAGAAAGAAGTTGGAGGAGTGTGAGAGGAAGACTGGTAATGGGGTTCTGTTGGCCTGTATTGTATCTCTGAGAGATACTGATTTCCACTTCCCCATTTCCATACCCTGCTTTTCTTCCTTGGCATGCAGCCATTTTTTGCTTTTCTAGCTATCTCCCTCCCTTCCCTTCCCTTCCCTTCTCTTCCAGAATCAGCTCAGGATTTTCATTTTGCGTCCTTATTGTATATATATATATGTTATATACATCATCAGGATTTTCATTTTGTGTCCTTACTATATATATATAGATATAAATCTAACACATCTGTCCTGACTATGTGGGGTTACCCATCACGATCCTTGGCCTCAGGGACCGACCACTCTTTGGTTCTTTCCTTGTGCACTTTTGAGCATCATCCTCGGTGTTAATTTATTGTTTGACTAAAACAAATTGTGTCAAGATATGTCCAAACTAAAGCATACATTCAAATCCAGACTTTCTGGGTTAATGTCAATTCATTAATTATTCAAAATTTTGAAAGTATCTGTTAATCGTACTTTTTCTGTATACAGAGTACATTATTCGTACAACATGCTTAAATTAATTCTTTGATTATTTACTTTAGATATAAAATATTTTAAAAATTTGGAATTAACTAAACTTAATAATAATATTAATATTAGTACCGATCGTGATAACATATACATGTTTAAATTAGTTTAAGACTGGGTATACTTTAAATGGGCTTGCGTGACAATTGCCAATCTGATCCATCAATTACGATTTATGAGCCCATAAAGAGATAACAACGGCCCACTTAAACATGGATCACATATAAAGATATGGGCTGGACCTTCCTTGGGAAAACCCAATTCCCTATTCCAGGCCCAGTTCTTCCCAGGTTTCTTCACCATCAAATAAACAAACCCGAGGCTGTGCACGGGCCAATGTGTATAAGCTTCGTATGCTTTATTTCAAGGAATTCTGACAGAACCAAATCTGTCAGGTTAATCTTGTAAGAGAGAAGTGGGTTTCCAGAATAAGAGTCAGAATCGGATGCAGGCAGTGCAGAAACAGAACAGAATAAGTTTTGTTCAGAAAAAGGCTAGAAGAGACAAGTGAAATCTTCTAGTCAGAACTGATTTCTTACTAAACCTGTAATAAAAATTTGAGATTTGGATGGATGGTAAACAGATGCTAGCAAAAAACTAGTTCAGAAATATAAAAACAGAGTTGAAAAACTCCTGATTCTCCAGAATATAATGAAGCTTAAGTCGGTCACACTAAAGGAAATCGCTAGTTCCAAACTGAAAAACCTGACAAAAACTGTAACTGTTTAGATCGAAACCAACGGCTTCTCTTGCAGCTCTTTCTCGGATTTTTCATCCAAACCTGACAGCCAACCTGACGTTATGCTCTTCTTTTCCATTACATCAGCTTCTCTCCCGAATTCAAACACTAAGCCTTTCCTGCTACTCTGGACTAGCCGTGGGCTCTGTAATACCCCCAAAGACATAGACTTTTTCAGCTTCACCAGCGGCATTTTGACTGCCAACCCTGCGCCGATAGATTTGGATCTGATCACCCGCTCCCCAAGCAAGCCAATCGTATTGCTTCCATACTCTGAATTCGAAACACTCGATACTTTGCTATTCTTCCTACTACCCACCTTAACTGTCTTCTTGCTAACAACCTCTTCACTGTCATCAACTGCCAGTTCCAAGTCCTTTGGAAGCGGCGGCGCGCGCTCCACGCGCCTTCTCAGCGGAATCCACAACACCGACCCCTGTACTCTCTTGTAAGCTGATTTCAATCCCTCCACCACTTCTTCCATATCGGGGCGCTTATGCGCGGTTGTTCTCACGCACCTGGCTGCAAGCACCGCAATTTGTCTTATCACAGCCGGGTCGGACGGACAACCTATCCGTTCATCACATAGGGCGGTGAAATCCCCGGTTTTTATCAGCGGAACCGCCCAGTCGACTATGGAAAGAGGGCTGTGGTTGACATCAATGGCGTTCCTCCCGCTAATGATTTCAAGCAACAGAATCCCAAAACTGAACACGTCGTTTTTGGGACTCAAATCCCCCGGCGCAAGATACCCCGGATCCAAATACCCTAAAGTCCCAGCCGGTGGTGTGGACTTGACCAGAACGTCCTCCACGTGCCCTCTCAACGCCAGCCCAAAATCACCCAACCTCGCACTCCACTTGTCGTCTATCAACACATTGGAAGATTTTATGTCTCGGTGAATCACCGGCGGGTTCGAGGAGTGCAATGCTTGAACAGCTCTGGCTACCTGCAAAGCGAACCTCACCCGCCTGGTCCAACCAAGGGGGCGTGAATTGGTGCTGCTACCGGAGTGCAAAAGATCATACAAAGAGCCATTCGGCATGTACTCGACGACGAGTAGCTTCCGGCCTTTCGAGTCGGCGCAGAAGCCGATGAGGTTAACCACCCTTGGGTGTCGGATTCTAGAGAGAATCTCGATCTCGTTGTCTGCTGGTGCGGTGCCAGTTGTGCTGTAATGCGGGGAGCCGTGTCTGTTCTGTCTCGTTCTCTTGACAGCAGCAATGAGCCTGCCCTCGTCGAGGGAGGCTCTATAAACTGTTCCGTGGCTGCCCTTCCCGAGGAAGGCGTCGTCGGTGAAAGAGCCGGTAGCTGTGACGAGGTCATCGTATGTAAAAACTCTGATTTTAATCGGTTTATTGCTCTCGTTGTTCTTACCGGCCTTGACCTTCCTGCGTCTTATCTTTCGATCCCAATTGTACGGATCACAAGCCGCCACTGCAGACTCTGCATTGCAAGAGAGGTAGCCCATAACCACTTTCGAGAAAACTACAGAGGTTACCTCTTCAAAGTTCAAACCGACAAAAGACCATTACAACGAAGAGGAAGGAGGGAAGGCTAAAAGAATGTGCATTGATCCACAACAGTATTGATGACTGGACAGGGAGATGTGAAAGCAAAGACCAAACAAATTCCAAAAGAAGTTTGAAAAAAAGGGAAGTGGCCAGTGTGCGTGTCTGGTGCAGTATTTTAATGGCGTTTTACATGCAAACTCGTGCAGACTTTTGGGTCGAGGCCACTTTTGCCTTTAACTTGAATTTTCTGTTCAAACACACAAGCGATTGATCTGTAATGGAGAAGAGACAATATGAGTTCTGCCTCTGCGTTACAGTTTGGTCTTAATTTTAGTAAAATGTATGTACGTTACAGAGATTCCGCAGATCCTGTTCTGTACAACGTACATTTGGCAGAATCAGATGCTAGTGGTGTCATTTGGTAACTTGGATTTGGGTTTTCCTTTTCTGCTTTGACGAATATTAAAAGGCTAAGCATGATCTTCTCTTCTATGTTTATCTCCATAATCTTCTTTGGTAATCTACGCCGATGATATTGATCAAAGCAAACTATGACCCAATTCAACGGCTGATGATTGATCAGCTATACTTGCAAATGTTTTGTAGCAGGATTAGGTATAATTGATTTTGTAATATCCAAATTATTGTTCTTGAGATAGAAAAGTAATAATGTTTACTATATATATGCTTAATTATGTATCATTGTAGTGAGCCAGCCAAGGTTGGTTCAATTGGTGGGATTAGATTTTGTTGCCATGAAAATCTTTTGATTTGGATTTTTTAATAATTTATAACCGACGAAAAATGTTGATTAATATCAGACTCAAATTCGTATAAATAAATATGTATTTTGATTATGATTATAATGAAATGAAATTTTTTTTATTTCTCGTAATTCTTATTATTGTAGCTTAGAAAAGAAGGTATTAGTGATAAAATTGATGGGATAATGATTGTCGTATAAAAATAATTAGCATTTGGTGATTAGATTATTTGATTATTTAAGAGAAAGAGAATGCAGGAAGAAACATATATACTAACGTTAATAACCAGCATGACACTGTCTTAAACGGCACTCCACTACAACGTGTCTCTGTCCCTGACGGCTACTTATGGGATTTGAGAGTTGAGGTAGAATCTGCCATTGATGGGAGCCCTTAAAGGTTTGACTCCTCAAACCATGAACGACAAGCAACAGTAAGTAGGAACTTTGCTTTTAAACCCCTTTAAGATCTATAAATTGTGAGGCAGTAAATATGGTATCTATCCACAAAGCATGTTTCTGTTGATTCTCTCCCCTGGCAGTCCAATACTTTCACTTTGATGTCTCCTGCAAAGATGGTGTTTAAAAGTCAGGAAATATAAACTTTGTCTGGGGATAATTCTGAATCTTGTATATTTTTCTGTATTCTGCTATTATTGGGTTAGGTCTATTGAATGAACATGGACAGGATAACCACCAGAAGTGAGCATTTTCTGGAAGGTTTTCTTTTTCCCTGGAAAAGGATACAATTTTTCTTTTCTTTTCCATTTCCAGATAATGGAAGACAGGAAATGGGGGAAATGTATATAAAATACCAAGCGTGTAATTATTATATGTTGCATGAAAAGCAGGGAAGTAAGTGTGACCCATCTTTCTTTTCAGTTCAATGGCCCCAAGAAGGAATTGAATTAATTTCTTGAGTGATGCAATGATTATGCAGAACAGAACCCATCTCTTGAACACAGATGAATTGAGAATGGAAAGAGATCCATTCCACATCCCAGCTATAGCTAATAGGTCATTCCTTTACCAGTTCAAATTCCATTTTCCACCCACATCTGAGAATGATTAGGGGATGGAGATGGATAATATGATGAAGATAATCTGCATATCATTGTGATATGATGCGCAGGGAAAAGAACTCAGATTGGTTATGGTAGACAGAAGATGGATCCATCAACCTACTAGGAATGGACTTTCTTTAGGACCCATTTGGAGTTATTTTAGGCCTTGCCATTAAGCATTTGGATATTGACCTTCTCTAACGAAGATGGAACCTTCCAGATTGAAGATCAGCCCGGCACTATTTCACCCAAATTGGCCCTTGCTATACGGTGCAATTATTTTCCAGGTGACGACAAGAAAAATATCTTATATGATTTCGTGAAGAAAGGGTTAGGCATCCACTGAAAACTGCATCAGTTAAGGGTTAGTACAACCTACCTAACCCATCCTTTTTCTCTACATCCATCTTGTCTAGCAGGCAAGACCTGTTCCTATTCCTTGGATTGGGTTGGCAAATACACCAAGTCGTCCCTTAGGATAAGGGCCCTTTGGCTCTTTCCTAGGTGCATAACAAGTTCTAAGAAAGTTCATTGTATTTCATGGGGTCTCGCACATGATAATGAGAAGAACACACACAGAATGTCCGTAAACTCCATTGAAGGAAAGGAACCTAACTGGAACTGTATCAGAATAATGTTTCAGAACACAAGAGTATAAGTACCTGCAGATGCAGATGTCCATTAACTTCAGTTTACCGACCAAAACTTATCATCTCGACGTGTACATGTAAGTAGATAAAGCATCACAGGATTACCCGTTCCTCTTTTGAGGGAAGAGGATTGATGATGTTTATCACCTTATCATTATCAGCTGGAAACCTCATCCAAGAGCTTGTATCTTCTCACCTTATTTCTGTACACTTGCTTGATGATTCCATTGGTTTTTGATTTCGATACAGTCTCTGACCTTGTCCGACTATGCTTTTCCTCTAATTTCCCATCTATGATCAATCTCCTTCCGGTCGATGGTGGTGTTTCTGATGACTTTGGTTTCTTGATGGGGCCGTTCATTTGTAGAGACAGAACGCTCCTTTGGCTCTTTAGACCTCCCTGATTAATCTTGATGTCACTTCCGCTGTAAGTTTTATTTGAAGAAGAGGAATTCCAGAAACTCTGTGACTTCTCTTTCGTGTCATGGCTTAGACACCAGTTGCAGAGTTGGTTAGACTCTTCTTTTGGGTAGAGATTGCTACAGTATCTGCAACAAGACTCAAGCGTTAGAAAGAAAAGCAGAGAAGTCTCACGTAAGGAAATAACTATTGAAAGAGGTACCTGTGTTGGGATCTGAACTGGCATACTTTGCACCGGAAGAGTTCAGAAGAAAGGCCATAGTCACCACAGATGCAGCATTCAGAGGTTGGCTGTAACTTGTTACCTGACATTTTAGTGTCATAAGCAGGGAGAAAGAACACTAATGATGATATGGGTAGACCAAACAAACAAACCCATGAACTTTAAAAGTCAGGTCTTTCCTGGGGACCATTCAGTAATATTAATATTATTGGTTTTATAAGAGGACTTTACTATCTACCAAAAATGAAAAAAGAATCACAGTTCCTTTCCTCCTCTCCTTTTACGAGTTGTATCGTTCACGGTTTGCATTCAATTTACACATACGAAAACTTGGAAAAAAGAATCCCCCATTTCCAACAAAGGCATTTACACAGTGACTTGAATATTTTTTTTTAAAAAAAAGGAAAGAAAATTGTTAAAGTTATGGTGACAAAGACACTTTACAAGATAACGCAACACAGGCGAAGGCTTATTAAGATTTCAACTTATTTTCGGGGACCCCAAGAGCTTTACAAGGTCAACTAATTTCCTATAAATCGAAATTTGGATCAGCTGCATGTACGTTCTTCCCTGACCAGGGGCCAAGCAAAAGAGACAGCACCCCTTTTACAGTCCTCCAAATAACACCTGTAATCATATATTTAAACAGCAATTAGTTCTGTAATGTAGTATTGTGAGGAAACCTGTATTGGGTTAATTCGAAGAATAGTGCACAGACAGGAAAAGTAACACAACCGATTGGGCAATTTGTTGCTCCAGGGTGAATTTTCTGGATAGGATGACAGTAATCTTTGCTCAATTGCATCATTTGTGGTAAGCTTGTTACAAGTTAACTAAAGCTGTAAACAGTTGAAGTAGTTAAGAGTTCTACTATGGCACATCCAATTCACTTTTTTTTCTTTGGGGAAATTTGATAGCAAATTTGGATTCTTTTCAGCAAGTGCAGCAATTTATCTTGTTCCTGATACGGAGAAGTCTGAAGGTCACTGAATGGCGGGGAAGAGTGCCTTATTTGAGAAGCTTTGGTGTTTGGGAATTCAAGTGCAAAGCAATACTACTGCCACAGAAATCATTCGGAATTGCAAGAGGCAAAGCGAGTTTCGTAAAGTATTTCACAACACGCAGTTTTGGAAAATCTCATTTTCTTATGTTGCTGCTTTCCTTTCAAACTTTAACTAAAGCTTTGTATGTCATTTTTCCCCTCTAATTGCAAGGTTTAGAGGCTTTCGAAACTAGATGACAAGTACCAGGCATAATTGTGACTAAACAGATAAATTAGATATCTTTTAAAAAAAAATAGATCAATTGGATATATCAGTATTGCTCAATATTAACCAAATTCCGCATCTTAAGCCAACAATTTAGATGCATGAATTTATGAAGGTTCTTAGGATGCATGAATTTATAAAGGTTCTTATAATGCATGAATGTATGAAGGCTCTTACAATGCATGAATTCAACGAGGATAGAGAGTGGGAAACTTACATGCACTTCTTGTTAACTCTGAGTACACTCAAAAGGGTGTAAAGTTCCTTCGGTAAATTCATGCATCCGAAAGCGTTCCAAAAGTTCGAAGGGGCTGCAACAAAATTGCTGTGAATACATGAACTTAATGGAGAAGGAAATTCTTCAGAACAAAGGAAGAATGTAGAAAAGCCTAGACTCTGACTACAATTTCTATTTTGATCAGTTTTCTGGTTAAAGGTGATATGCAGTGGAGATGAATGCACATCTGAAGAAAAATGAACGAGAGTTTAGTCCCTGCAGACCTCCAAACCGAAGCAGAACCCTATTGAGCTAAATGATTTTGCATAGGCAAGGAAATTATTCAACAAATTAAACCTAGATAAATGTATTTGTTTCTTTGCTAATCCAGTGCAAGTTCTCCTACAGGAATCATAGACTTCATCTCAAGTAGGTTTCTCCTATAGGAATCATAGACTTCATCTCAAGTATTCCTGCTGCAGCTCACAAGCCTTTACAACAGCCAGTAGCTCTCTGTGTTTCTGTAGAATCAAGGGTTGAAATAGACCAATGATCCGAGTACAATGGAGCAATGAGTGAAGAATTCTTACAGAATAGCTTCGCGATTATGGGATAACCTCCGCTGATTGCTTTCCATGGCTTCCAATACATTAGAAGTTTCTGGTCCAGTAGCACCCCCAGAAACATGGGACGGGACAGAAGCAGTTGGACTCCACATCTGAAACCGCTCATAAAAAACATTAGAAGATACGTAATTTGACTACATCAAACAAGGATATTTACATCTTACTAACCTTTATTGTGTTATCAATCCCACTTGTGGCTACCACACAATCGAATGGATGGCACTGCACACAGTTTACAACTGCACAGAGATAAACGGAAGGTGTTCAAAATAGTTAGTAAAAAATTAATGAAGACAGCTAAATGATGGGAAAATATGCTACGTGATTCATAGAGAATATTGTTTACCAGTGTCATCTCCAAGAAGCATTTTTATCAATCTACCCGTCTGCTTTTCCCAAATAAACCATCTACCATCATCACTTCCACTTGCCACATAATCACCTGCAAACCAGATGATCAGAAATTAATATTGCACTTAACCACAGTAATAGTTTATAATAGTTATCTCTTCTGAAAACAAGGAAAATCAGCAGAACTGAGAAAATCATTTAGAATAACTGGCATCATCATCAGATCTACAATTGATATATGAAGCATTAACAATGCAGAGCAAAAATATAGATATTAACCACATGATTCTGATATCTTAGAGTTAAATCTTTCTCAGAACGACTAAAACCATGGCAAACCTGAAGAGTATCAATATCCTTTCCGACTTACTCTCAAAGCATACAAATTTGACAACTAAAGTTAGCAGCAAATAATATCTTGGGGCAAGAAAACACAATTTGCCATAGATAGAGGGGATTGATCTCTAAGCTGATAGCTATTCTCATTTCTTCTTTTACCAATTTCTTTTGACAAAACCTAGTGTCTATCATGTTGTAGAGGATGTGCTAGGTTGCATCTAGATATTTCAATAAGCCGGGCTCAATATGATTCTGGCCTCAATTTGGTAAGTCATACACCTGGCTCACAGATATTTGACAAAGGGCCAATATCAACCAGGGTTCAGCATTGCTTACTAATAAGAATGAGTTTATTAGTTTATAAATTAGTATCATGTCATCAAGAGCATCGAATAAAATACCTCCCAAGAAGCTGGCCTGTTTTATGTCAGTTCCAACATTACAGTGGCCAACATATCTCTGCTTCATATCAATGACAGTCTCTGGCTGAAAGATGAGATCAAATTAGCTTAGAAAGATCTAGATGATGTTGAAATAAAAAGAGGTTTCATGATAGAGCTATATATATGACAGCAAGTATAAAAAAGAAAAAAGTGACTAAGCATTTGCTACAAATCTCTTCTGATTTTTTCCTTATTACAATATTCTACATCTGCTCACTATCGTGCAACTTGTATATATTTTTCACTGGTTCGTCAATAATCAACAAATGCATCCTTTGGGCCAATGACCATAAAGCCTTAACACAAGAAATATCAATTATGACCAAATTTTCCCTTTTCAAAAAGAAATTTTCATGGGAGAGCATCAGCAGGAGAACACAACCTGGATATAATAAGAAACCTAAAAAAAGTACAGGTAGGAGAAACTAATTGTTAATGGTTAACCTGATAAGGCACCTGCTCGTTTTGTGATGAAGATGACGATGCACATGAGCCATTTGTACATGTTGTTTCTCGGGTTGAATCACCCCTTCGATGAATTCTCAAATTTAAGCTTCCATGAAGAATGTTTGGCTCAACATCACGCCCTTCATCACCTGACATTGATGTTTCAAAATCCAACTCTAATTCCTCATCATAGTCAGAATCTTCTCTTTCAGATCCTGGGCCATCATGGGAAGTGTCACTATTCGCTTCTGAGCGATACAGTATGTCACTCAATGACATTGCTCTTCCACTTCGAGGTTCAGACCTTGATGCAGCATCACTTCCCTTGCTTGTTTTTTCAGCTTCAGCTAGTTAGTTCACAGAAAAAATGCAATTAGAAGATGATTTCATCTCTAAAGTACAAGATACCATAGTCTGCAAGATAAATCATCTTGCTTTCATCAAACGAAAATTCATTGTATGTGCACTTCCATAGCATAATGAGCGTAAAATGAAAGCAAGTTAATCATCTTGCTTTCATCAAACGAAAATTCATTGCATGTGCACTTCTATTGCATAATGAGCGTAAAATGAAAGCAATTTCCCCACTCATCAAAGAAAAGAGATGAACGACAGAACTACCTCATATTCATTTCTTCGGGAAATCAACCGACCTTTTTTCTTTTGGATTGGATGAAGAAAATATTCTTTATTGATTAAGAAGGGATAAAAATTACAAATAAAATGAGGTTGCAGCAGGTTGATTGACCAAACAATGGATAAATGATCCACATCTAATCAATAAACGTGACACTACCAACACTGCAGTACTGATTTATATTAACAGTGGAGCCAGATGGAAAACTGAGAAGATGTTAAGAGCCACAAACCAGTAGCAATGTCCTTTTTAATACTTTCCACCCATTCTGCCAATTCAGTGTTGGCTGGGGCTGAACATTGAGCAGCAATAGCAAAATCCAGTGCTTCCTTATGTTTTCCCAACTGACATAAGCTAAAAAAAGTTACCAAAAACATTGGAAATGAAACATTAAACATCTTCAAGGTTAAATGTCATCATGTTTGCTTTCCCAAACAACAAGGCATTAGGTGATCCTGCCCCACCCCGAGATAAACATAAAGACCAGTTCAGTCAGCCAAGGATAGACCAAATGCACACTCCAAACCAAAAACTCATAGCAACAACCACAGATCATATTTTTTTAATAAATAAGGCTAAAAAACAAATAAAATACTATGCTATATGCCTGGGAAACGCCTGAACCTACATAATCTGTCAATTTTGGTACTTGCACATGATCGGGAGTATGAGGGCAAGACAGTGAGTCAAGGGAACCAAAATATGCTCACTTTCTGGACAGAGCTTTAATTTTTTCATGGAGAAAACCAATCAAATCTGAGAAAAATGCAAACGTCTCATCAAAACATCCCTAGTGCTTCACTGTGACAGCACACAACAATAACCACATGTGTATCATCTTGTAGAACCAGGCTTCAATTGAATGATCATGATGCAGAAAAAAGATTGAAATGCCCAGAATTTCAATAGAAATGAAAGTTAATTACTCAGTAGCTAGTTAGCATTAGCTAATTGGAAGCATTAAGATGGTAACAAAAACAACAATCATGTAAATAAGAGCAACGCTAACAGGAATATAGGCAGCAATAGAAGACATTCGTTCGCACTCAGAACTGTGATTTGTCCAGCATCCTCACCTGTGTCAGAGCTTCCGACATATAATACAGGGCTCTAAAGGACGAACAGTCAATTCTACGAGCATTATAGCAATCTCTTACAGCCATGTGGACATCATTTTTCCACTTCCGCTGAAATATTTTTAAAAAATATATATTAACAAGATTGAGTATCAAGTAATTTCTATTTAGAAGGAATCCACATATTCCTCAAGCAACCTTAAGTAACAGAGCTGCACGTGTGCATAAAACTTCCTGCCTGAGTGCAGGGCCTATTTCATGCCCATACCCATCCAAAACTTCATTGCATGCCTCAATCCCATGGAAATAAGATGTTCGGCCCTCCATAGAGTTTTCAGCAATTTTAATCAGGTTTCTACATTTCTCAAGCTGTAGAAATCATGTTAGACTTGGTAATAAATAAACCAACAGTATGACCCTGACAACAAATATTGGCTCAATTCTTATTCCAAGAGTAAGCAAATCAAAAAAGATGCACACCACGTAAGTTGCATTGCTTTTGAAAGGATGGCTACTTTTGAACAAAACAGATGGTGGTGGTTGCAATTCCAGGCCATTCAGTACAGGTGTGAAGGTCATTAGTTTTGAAACATCTCCTGCAGTGTATCGCATAGCATGGCCACCATCTGCCAATGACAATAACTTAAATCATCCAATTAACAATAGTCAATTTAAATAATTAGAAGAAAGAAAATTGATAAAAGTAACAATAATAGAAGACATACAATCTCTACATTGTTGATCCAACAGGAAGCAAAGATTAAAATTTTTTAATATATTCAAACATTAAGTCAAAGAATCAGAATATCATAAAGACTGAGAAACAACAAGCATGAGATTTTGTTATACCATCCAATCGACACAAAGTCAATGCCATGAAGCAAAGAAGCATACCATGATTTGCATTCATTAGGTATACATGCTCTCCACTATAACTCAGTAGAACCTCATCTCCGCTTGGACTAAAAGTGACATGTGTAAGGTGCAAGCCTGAACGTCCCTGAAAATAAGGAGATTGAACAAACATAATGATACTATCACTTAGGAGGTGTTTATTGTCCTAGAATTTGTAGAATGGGTTCACAATTCTACCATTTGCACTCATTAAACAAAATGTAAAAATATTTTACATAATAATAAAAATTAAGTTTAAAATAACAGTATATAACAATAATTTTGATATAATTAATGATAATTAAATTTATTTTAAGTTTTATTTCATTTCCAGCAATTTCGAGACACCAAACATGTCATTAAAGTTTTAGATTCCAACTGTGATTATTAGCAACAAATGGAAAGAAGTATAGCATACTATGTACTAAATATCAGAAGGAGATTAACAAGCGTGAAGGAAATATTCTTCTGAAAAAACTGGGAAAATCCCTCTTTGCAAATATCTTTAAGATGCAACACAAAACTTGCTTAAGGTAGCATAATAATGACAATGACTCTAAAAGAATCTCTTATTACTATTATCAATTTTCTTATTTTCTTTCCTTCCAATGCAACACAATAGGATGCTCAAGAATGAAATGATATGGCAACAGCAAAATAGTTAAAGAGGCTCCAAACTAACTCGTTCCGAGAGATGCATTGGGCAGAAATAGTTAACACAACGAGGTGGCGGCATCCTTTTCTGACAGGAAGTAAGTGGAGGAAGCATCCTTCTATCATATAGGCGAGCGAATGCATCACTGCAGGCATTCAAAAGCAGATCACTCAATGTCAGGTAATAATAACTCAAAGATATCAAGTAAAAAATAGAAGAGAAAAAATATCAACACATAGCATCAGAATTGCACCTCCCACCAACAAGGACCAAATGAGGCCGACTGGCACTGATATCACAAGACTTTAGAGCAAGGGTTTGCTTAGGAGGATCAGCTAACGACCTCTTTGCACCAGAGCGTAAGTCAAGCTGCCATTAAATACTAAATGTGAACAAACAATTATTTCCATGCTAGATAAAACTTGGAGAAAATGGCATCCTAAAGACAAAATACAAAGAAAATTTTAGGAAATTTCACACATAATTGTGGCTCCAATACCAATCTATAGAAACAGTAATGGCACTGATGACCTTCAGAACTTGTGAACACATGGACCAAGACTCACTGTCTTAAAGATGATTCTCCGATTCCAAGCAACACACTAATTATTTTGGGGTAAGATTTCTTCCAAATGTTGGGCAGAACTCAGTTAAATCAGGCAGAACTATAAATATATATGTCTAATATCTTAGTTATTGTAACTACACTTGGTAAAAATCTTATTTAATGTCCTCAACCTCATGATGAAAACTAGATATATGGACCTATTGTCTCTCATGGGGAAAAAACTATATGAATCATACATGCTTTCATTGTTTACCAAGCACCAATGTTCAAGACTTAGTAGTTATTTTCAAGTATATTAGGATATTTACTGCACTTAGAATAACTTCATTTTATAGAACAAATAAAATTTATTGAAAGCTTTAGCAAGAAAACATAATTTCTTAAAGTGAAGATAAAGTAAAAAAAAAGACTTGAGGCTCACCAAAACATTGCGACATTCTTGAGGAGAAGATCCAGCAGGTGGACAAGAAGAACCCTCTCGAAAGTCATGTTGTCTCAAAGTTCCATCTTCACTTGCACTCCATACCACATTGGGGTTTCCAACTTCAACCTAAAAGAAGAGCAAAATGTAAACAGAAGTATAATGAATAACAAAAAATTTCTTCTGCAGTGTATAAAAAATATACGAAAAGTTTTGGTTTCTCTGTCCATGTTAATATCATATCCAACCAATCCACAGCAAAATTATCATAATTGAATCTTACAGCCAATTTTTTCACTCTTCTTGTGTGACATTGATATAATGCTGATGGAGAAATAGCATTACTATCAGAATTTCCACCACTTAGACGAGACAAATTAAACAACCGAACCTAAGAAGACAGAACAAAAGGTCAGCCAACTAACTAAACAGCACTTAAAGCAGAAATGCTCTACTTAGAAATTCCAAGCCAAAAAAAAAAAGCCATTACCTCTGCATCACCAGCTCCAGAGACAACAAGCTCATCGGAGGTTTCAGGAACAAATTTTGTACAGAATATGTTGGCAGAATGCCCAGTATCTATCGAATGCAAAAGCTTCTGGCCAGTGTAGCTCCATATATTCAGCTGTACAAAATGGAAGCATTAACATTTCGTTCAATCTACAAAATGTATTAGATCTCTTCTATTTCTCATGCAAAAATGTGTGCTAGTATCAGTGAACAGGAAAGCATAATCAATCTGGCATTTTGTGCACTCTTAATGACAGGAATAAGCTGTACATCCAATTTATCAAAAAAATCTTAGTTCAAGATCACACAAGGAGACACTTTTTCTTATTGAAGTCATATGGAGTCAGTCTGATTCCACAAAGTATTGAAATTTTTTTAAATGAACCGTCAAATAATATTTTGTGGAATAGTTAAACCAATGAGAAAGGTATCATTGAAAGGATGAAAAATGAGTATCCTTAACATCACACAAAACCAACCAACCAACAAATAAGCCTTAATGTTGAGTTCTGATCAGATAACTGCACCATAATCGCTCATTGCATCCAAACCAAAGATTGCAATGATGATTTGGCATCACTGACTGACACTAAAACCTGTATTTAATATCCATTTGATGACTGGACTATCCAAGTTAAAGAACCTTATTGGAAGTAATGCAGAAAGAGGTATCATACCCGTGTATCATCTGACCCAGAAATCAAGAGTGAACCTGTAGAATTCCAAGCTATAGTATTGACACACCCTTGATGCCCCTGTGTAAGGGAAGAGGATATGTTACGTTGGTTGTTCCAAATATGAGATTCCCATGAAAAACAAATGGTTCCTGCTACACTGAAGTGAAGCTTTAGGAAGCAACAATGAAAATAATCCTAGTCTACAAAAGTTTTGCATGACATGTCCGTCTTCAAGACTCAAATCTGCAAACATTTTTCCTCCAGACTATCAACAAACAAGACATGGACGCGTGGAAAATCATAGTTACCTCCAATAGTCTTTCCTGGGAAAGCCTCCTTATCAATGATGAATGTATTTGTAAACCATGACTGGCGTCCTGCACAAGAGCGGAAAGTATAGCTCACATCCAATGTCATTCCATAAAAACAAGAACATCATAAACCTATAAACTCCATTCAACTAGAAAGAGATTTAATCAATAGAATGACAATGAATAAGAACAATTATAACAGTGGACGGATAGATAGATTCTCTCTAACTTATAGGCGCGACCTGAAACAACAACTCACAGCCAGCGCGCCAACACATAATCTCTTTCAACGCACTTCCCCAAAAGTGGATATAGCTTGCTACTAACACAGATACTCTAACAACTAGCTTTACTATCAGAAGAATCACGCATAAGCTAATTAACATCTCTCGAATTAAATGCACAACCTCCTAAACGTTTGGCTAATACCTATCCTAAACTCTTCTGTTGTACGTTCACTTCAAGCTCAAAATTCTCTCTCAAAGTCCTCATAACAAAAGCCCTAAACATCCAATAATCACAAACTCCTAATCCGAGCAAAATATAACCGAATGAATTGACGGAGAGCAATCACGGAGATACGAGGGAGGAGAATTACATGACGAACATCGAAGCCTCTTGTGTCGAGCAAACTAAAGATATTGCCGTCGTGAAAACCGTAACCGTCCATTTAGACGGAAGTAAACGAAATCCAAACCCCTAGAAGACGAAACTGATCGGCGAGAATGATGGATTTGATTGATTGAACAACTTGTAGTGCATCTGTTCACAGTTCCGTAGTGTGGTTCGATCACTGGTTCATGATGGACGTGTTGTAAATTCTTCACCTCTGCACCTTCTAATGGAAACTTCACGTTTCCAGCTTCGCGTTTTGTTCCCGGTGGCGGGTACTGTAATTTGCTTAAATTTTCGTGCCCGTTTCCCGAACTTCTTACATACTGATTTCGCATAGAAACAACGAGATTAACAGTATCAATATTATAATTTAGCATTGTTTAATTTATAATTTAAATTTAAATTAATAATATTAAATTTTATACTAAAAATTTTTATATTTTATATACTAAATATTATTATTAGTATGATTCTACATATTATGTCCCATCTTCATGCGGAAAAGAAATATAGAATACTACCCTCATGCGCAGAATGGGCCTGTCGTTTAGGCCCACCAAGCTCGATGATGGGCTGTAATTAAAACAAATTTGTGATCCAAAGCAAACCTTACGTATCATCATCTGAGAAAGATAGTTTTTTTTTTAATACCAAAGAATATTCTAATCGTCGATAACAAGATTAATTTTTTTTATTTCCGTCCAGATTTTTTTTCTGAAATAAACCATATCAGAATTATGAATTGACGATTTTATCATCTGATTAAAAAATATTAACCATCAGTATGGTACTACATCCAGTTATATTCGGTATTACTCTCAATAAATATATTTATCATATTTTCGTAATATTGAATCTAGAATTTTCGAATTTAGGGAATATGCGGTTTCCGAATTTGTGGTGACCCAATGTCCACCTTTGAGAGAGAGAAGCCCACTTTTCGTTCAAACAATAAAGCCGACCATACGCAGAAATTTGATCTACAGACATGGAGGATTTTGCAGTTCCAAGAGTTGTGTCTTCTGATCCAACTACTAGTCCATCTGTATTGCACATCACCAACCATGTCGCCCCACTACTCTGAGGCAGGGTTGTTTAAATGAAACCTACCATATTTTTAACCAGAAGTACGGGTTTCCAACTTTCCTTCAAGCTTCTGCTGCTAACAAAACCACTAACTCCAGCAGTAGCAGCATTTCATGTGAGGACAAGGCAGCATCTAACACATTACTTGCGTAAGTTATTTCTCATAAATGCAAGACTCTGAATGTCCCATGTGAAGACTTTGATTTTCAGATTCCCTGAAGCATCCATATGTCAGGAATGATTCTCAGAGTCCCTCTATTAGTTGGCAATGGTCCCATGTGTAACCCAACTATTGGCTTTTATGCTATCAGGAAACCTTTCTCCCCACTGGATCAGTATGTGATCCTCTCACGTCATGGCATTAGTGTATAATCAAATTTCAAGTCAAGGGTTCCGCTCCTCAGGATTTCCAGTTTCTGTTGTAGTATACTCAGGTTTCTCTGCATCTCTGATCTTTGTCTCCTCCTGGCCTCCAATCTAAACAATATACATAAACCTTTTACGTTCAAATTCACCAGTCAGACCAAGAAAGAAACCCAAGCTTTAGTTTGTATTGAATCGAGCAATCTGACTTATTTTAATCCCAAAACAGAGGAGTCAGTGGTTCAATCCAGACAAATAGTCAAATATAAGCCAGTACAGGATCAGATGAGTGAGTTGTGTCAGGACTGGCCATTATAATAGTCCAGAAAGCTTCATATCAGACACAAACCAACCTTAGATATTCCTGTCTTAAAGAGATATGAGCTTTCAAAGGACTTGGGTGAAAACAAAAATGTCAAACAAACTGGATAACAATGCTCATCAGAAACTTTCTAGCAAATATATCTCATTTTCAACCTCTGTTCTCTCATATTTTTGCATGTTTCTTTTATTCAAGGAACAAAATCCTATAACACACCATAATCTTGCAACAAAATGATCGTTTTAAAATCCATAGATTCATTCTCTATATATCTTGTCCTTGACCTGAAGAACTTGGATGCATTTATAGCAGCAGTATCTGCTCTTTTTCATGCCAAGTGCATGAAGCACTTTTGATCCCGTTCTACCTCCATCCTCAAGCCATGACCCAACTTATTGAACTCTTTATGCATCTTTTTATATATATATTTCCTTGATATCCTTCCTGCGCCCCCACTATACTTATCCTTTTTGAGTATACTCCTTTAGCAACACTTAATAGACCCACCCGAGCTCTGGTGTATCAAAAATCATACAGATTCTGAGCACAAAAACAGCTTCCATTGATTTGGTAGTAGCTACGACTCGCACCGTCCGTTAAGCTTCCGTCTTTTGTTACTGGGGGTGTTTTGAGAAGTATTTGCACATGACCCTGCAGTTGTGTCATCACTTCTACAGCTCAAACAGGCAGCATCCAACACCCCAATAGGACTTGGAGGCACGGATTGGAGTGAAGCACTTGCAGCCTTAATAGACCCACCAATCAATGAGAGATCATGAATTAGATGCACACATTTCATCACCCTCTCCTGCAAGAGCAAAATAATGAAATGCTTAATACAACATCACTTTCGTCGTTCCCCGGAGCAACATGTCTCAATTGATCACTTGTTTTTTTAGAGTAAGCACACCCCAATATGATACAAACAACAGCAAAACCTTCATTTAAGTAGGTTTTATTTGTCATGGACCACCAATGCACCAAACTTTACCTTTTTTACATACTGAGTGAGAGCAGAAATTGCTTGCTCAGCACTCACCATCTTGCTTTCACCTCCAACAGCTATTGCCACTGCTGCTGCAATTTCAGAAGGCCTAAATTCCAAGAAGTCAATCCCTACATTAAATTCCCACCTACCAAAAATATCAGACACTCAAAAATCTCTATCATAACTGTAACCAGTAGAGGGGAATTAGTATACTAGATTGTATATAGCCAATGTGTGTATGAGAGAGAGGACCTTTAATTGTGCTTGAAATCAGATGGACTGATTGCAAGATTGAAGACCTCGGTGGGGCACGGTCATTATTGATCTTGTTGAGGAAATGGTCTATGAAGGAAAAAGGTGTGATGGATTGCATTTTCCAACTCAATGTGCTCAGTACAAGAAGCTCCATCCTTTGTATGGTTCTGCCTTCAAATACAAATTTTGATTCATCCACCTGTTTAACACGTGATCGTCATGATTACGAAACCATCAGATTCAAGATGAAATTCAACAGATGATGCAAGCTCAAATTGCTGATATCACCTGTAGATCTAGAGATAATGGAACTTCAGTCTCTTCCATCTTGGCTGCCAGAGATAAACAAGCCACAGCCAACAACTGCATCATCCAAGCTTTACCCTTCTGTGGATGACAAGCAGCAACACCAGATTAGATGCGTTCCTAGCTATAATGCAATCCAACTGATATGCCACAAGGATTTCAAGAAAACCAACAAGGAAGAAAGGATGTAAAGTTTGGTTAGTTTCTTACAGGCAATTCGTAGGATGAAAGAAACCTGTCCAGGTAGTTTAATGATAGATACCCACAGAGTGGCCCAAAGCCGAAACGAGCGTGGACCTGTTGAATCAACTTAGGTTGTTAGCATTGATCATCAACCAAGAAAAAAGAAGGAAAATTACAACCCATGTTCATAATGAGTGGAACCATTAGGCTAATCCAAAGCAATTCATGCGGTATATAAGAAAAAGAAAAGAACAAAAGCGATGCAATAAACAAATCAGTATCACCCCTGAAAGGTGGAACAAGAAATAGGAACCCACCAAAACCAATTCAGATTGAGCGAAGCAAATCTGAAAAGGAATATCCAACGAAAACAACTAAAACTACAGTTCTTTTCATCAAGTGCCTCAAAAAGTCATTTACAGGACCAAACATCAAACAGGTTCACAAAAAAATCAACACCAGCCCAGAAGAAACTTCTCATCAATCAAATAGAGAGACTCAGATCGTAATTTTAACAAAAGCAGAACTCCATTAAAACAAAAACATCAATTTACCAGTACAAAAACAGTAGTCTTTTACAGTGAAAGAAACATAAAACACTTACCGAAAAAGTTCAAGATAAATAATCAATTTTCGTGTGATCAAACGAAAGATGAAACCGAAAATGAAAGATCGAACCAGGCATATAAATCGTGACGAACCCACCTTTCCAATCCAATCAGCAGCCTGTTTTCTATCTCCCAAGTCCAAGTCTCCACTCCTCAGCCTCTGCAAGTAATCCACTCTTGGCAAATGCTGGCCCTCTTTTTCAACCATCAAAGCCAAACACTCCTCACTCTGCACCGGTAACATCCCGCCATCGCCACCATCAAAGCCTATGTTTTCACAGAAGATTCGATGATTCCCATAATTCCACGAGGCACCGGACTCCTCCTCTACGGTTCCATAACATCCGTTATCATCGAAAATGCTCTCATTATCCTCTGCGCAAAGAAGGCTTGAGGCCGCGCAGTCAAAACTCGGTGCCATGAACGTTTTACAAGAAATCCTCTCAACAAAATACCCTCTTTCACAACCGTATCAATCGTGAATAAAGCATCAAACGGAATAAATAACCAAAGTTCGATCTTTCCAGTTTTTTTAATATTACTGATCCTCTTATACGTTTTACACAAAGAACAGATTTTTATATGAATATATCAAAAAGAATCGAAGAAACAAAGAATGGTCCTTTATCAATAGCAGAAAAGAACAAAAAAACTATATTATAGGCTGAAGCACTCTCTCCATCTTTAGGCAGCTCCTTTATCACAAACTTGCCCAACTACTCTATCTCCAGCTATCTATCTTCTTTCAGAGGAGGCTGCAAAGACAGCTCCTAGCAGGGGTTTATGAAGCCCAATGACTGCCTCTTTTTAGGGCTAAAGGCAGAGAGAGAGAGAGAAAGTCAGTAAGAGAGAGGGCAATATAGGCATGAGAATCACATAGTTACATGACTGCAAAAGAGACACCAACTAGGTGGGCAATTACAGGATTTAGTTAAAAGGAAGGGAAAGAGAAGGCATTTGTCTAAACAAAGACTTTTGTCTTAATGGGAGCTTCTATGGTTATTTACATTTTAGCTCTTTAATTTCACAAATTATATTATAAATTTCTACTATCTAAAATTTGAATTATTTTTACAAATTAATAATTCATATAATCAATTACATTGACACAATCATCTGGGATAATAACTAACCCTCTTATGTTTATTACTTAATAGCAAATATGATTGTTTTGATTAAGAAAATGATGTTGGAAGAAATGATCATCATCATGATTATGATCCATCAATAAATATATTACATATAATTTCTATAAAAATATAAAGGAAACAAACTTTCCCAGCTAAAAAATAAAATTATCAGCAGGATAATTCTGTAAATAGACACTGATGAGTGACCCATTAGGCAAGAACTTTGTCTTTTTCTCCCCAAGCTGACACTTGTCCTTTTGATTCACTGGAAATTTCTGTTTCTTTTGCAGAAATTTCCACTATAACTATCCTCTTTAGGTTCTTTGGCATTTTCCAATGTGCATAAGTCTTACCCGTTATATGGAATAGACTATTCTTACACACTATAGTACCCGTAAAATATTATTTGAGAAGATAATAATTAATTAAAATATCATATTAAAAAAATTATAATAAATTTATAATTAAAATTTGGATCATTTGAATATAAAATATTATTCATCTATAATTAATGTTTCCGATACGGATGGTTTTTCTCTATCAACTTGTTTGACATATAAAGAATTGAAATAGTTTGATATAATAAGGTAATGTGATTTTCCTTTTACATGTTTGGTCATCAAGGGTGTCTGTATATTAGCCGTTTATATTTTTGTCTGGTTGTATTTTTGGACGACCCAAAATTTCAGACAATCAAACACAGGTTTATAGTAGGTGGGTTCATCAAGTAGGACACTAACCAGCCGGCAAAATTGAAGGGTGATTTGTACTACTCTGAGTTTTCCCTTGATCAGTTGTTTTATACAGCGGAGATGATCTAATGGTGGTCTGGGATAAGTTTGGTAATAAGGGTAGGGTTTGCGTTTTTAAGCTTTAAGGCATGGATTCCCATTTCTGTGTGTGACAGATGGCAGTGTTGGAACCCTCATGGCTCTGTTTCAAATGCCAACCACAAAAGCAAGGTTATCTATTCAATGGTGGGATTGGAAAATCTTCTTGAAATCATCCAAAATCTACGATGCAGATGTTAAAGTGCAGAAAGAGATGTGCTTTTGCCTCTCTTCTTTTCTCTTTTTTTTTTCACCTTAAGGAGCGTCTTCTTTTGGTAGCAATGTACTGTTGTTGTTTTTATTCGGATCGGACTCGAACTGTGATAGAATAGATAAGAAACTTGGATTATTATTGAACTCGAGAAGATTGATTAATGGGTTAAGCAAAGATTATGAACACAAGAAAATGTGTTAATCAACTGCAGAAAAGGGCAGATATTAATGACGGTGACAAGTAGACGATCCCCATATGTTCGGTAAAATGTGCAAGAGGCAAATCCATGGCCACAAAATGGGTCTGCAAAGAGACTTTACGAGGCACAGGTTCCTAACTCTTTTGCTCCTCACATCTCTTTTGAAATACTCCTTCCCTTTTCAGGTTTTTCTGGGTTTTTTCCACTTTTTGCAGTGTTTTCAGCCATCTCATCTTTTTAAGTAGAAGAGTCATGAACCAACTTGTAGTCGGTCTAAAAAGAAGTTGGATTTTTTATTTAAAATCCCGAAATATAATTAATATAATTCTACTATGATATCCGAATCCGAAAAATTTTAGTCATATCGATAAAAATATTATTTATATAAAAGAAATTATGAATAATAATAATAGAAAATCCTTACCCACCTTTTTTTCTTTTTCGTTTTTGCCAAATGCCATTAAATGAAAAGAAAAAAAAAATTAATGAGAAAGGAACCCAACCCTACCAAGAGCAATGTTTTGTTTCTTTCAAACTGCAAATCTCAGGATAGCTTCTCTGGTGGGAAGAACTGAGAAAACATTTCCAGCTTCTCACCTTTCCTTCTTTTGCTTCAGAAGTTTGGGCCACACGGTAGGGCAGTCATCTCTGTGTTGGGACAGAATTAGAAGCAACAAATTAGGTTTTTTATTTTTTATTTATTTCCTCCCCTTATGCTAAATCCTCATCTTATTTGTTGGGTAGGTGACATTATTAGAACTATTTTCATAATTAAAAATTTATATGGTTGATTTTTATGATTGGTAGATGGTAATAATTAGAAGAAAAAATATCAAAACTATTTCTAGTCTTGACAGCCCAACTGGTCAATTGGGCTCTATTATAAAAGGAAGCCCAGCCCATATCACTAATAATTAAATATTGATTACTTTTTAGGTTTTTAAATAATTTCTCTAATTTCAATTCCAACAACGAAAATAAGCTTAACATTCCAAGAAATAAATTATTTTTTGAAAAATTACAAATTCTTAAAACTTTAATTAATAAAATAATAAAACATAATACTATTATATTTTTTAAATAAAATTATTTTAATTTCGATATTCTAATTAATCAGGCGTGCCAGGGGAACAGAGGTAAAGACAGATAAAAAAGAACAAGACACTTCAAGACAGAACATATGAAACAAAGAACATCCCGTAGCCGTTGAATCTGCCACCGCTTTGGTCTTATAGTAGAGCTTGGCACAAGCACAACTCAGAGTAAAGCTCGTATTTTGGAGAGGTTTCTGGGCCGAAAAGAGAAAAACCCTCAAAGTATACTGAATCTTCCCGTCATCCAAACCTTGTTTTGGCTCGCAGGTAACACAATCCCTCTCTTCATCTGTCATTTTCTCACCCAAATCGTTTCCTGCAATCCAACTCTTGTTAATCTGATTAGGTGGGCAGCCGGGAGTTCTTACAATTTTCTATGTGTATAGTTTGTGAATCAATTTTGTTTGGTTTCATTTTGATTTGAACTCTAAATGGGGAACGGGGAGAAAAAGGGAAGGGGATTTTACGGGGTGTGGGTTTTTCCTTTTTTAATTGAAATTAGATTACATGTTCAATAGTCTTTGAGTTATATGCTTTAGGTTTTCCAGGAAAATCCTGATTTTCTCTCATTTGGACGTTTTATACAATTCTAGGGCTTGTAGTGATGTTTGTTCAAGATCTTCCTTTCTGCCCACAAGTAAAAAAGTTGAATTTCCGGTTTGAATGTTTGCTTCTTCGTTGGGTTATTGAGCGCATATATTGGATTTCTTTTTTCCCCGTTTGTGTCCTATCTGAAGAACTAAACTGCCACTTTTTACCAGGAGCGTGCAAGGTATTTGGTTTATCAAGAGCGTGCATTTTGAAATATGGTGGATCCATGGTGGCCTCTACTAGGAGCAGCAGTGCCCGTCATGATTTCAGCTCAAGCTCTGTGGATGAAGAAAAGAAGAGCCGAAGAGGAGAGGCTACAGAGCGCCAGGGGGCGTGAAAAGAGTTCTGACGAAATTTTTGTCTGCGAGAGAGTCTGCACTTCGAAGAGGATGCTGAAGAAGGTTGGAGCATTATCAAAAGACCCAACTTTAGATACTTGCGTCACTGTTTGTGGTGTTTCTGAGCTTGATGCCTGTGCTGATGCTTGTGCAAGAACTGTCTGTGTTAATCAGCATCCGGTGCCTAACTGGAACGATGTCTGCCTTCGAAGGTGCCAAAGTGAGTGCCTTAGGCTATCAAACTCCTCCACTGCTTCATGAGAACGCTTGAGACTGCGACGTTTCATTAACATGCGCTTATGATTGATATCGTTTTCCGGTGATGTTCTCTATATTAAAACGCATTCTTGTAGTTTCTGTTCAATTTCAAGAATTGCAGTTCTCTAGGGTTATCATCTGTTGATGAGAGGTTTACTTACCATATCTAAGGTTATCATCTGTTGCTTAAAGTTCAGTTATTATTCAACCACATCTTTCGGATTGGTATGAAAACTACTGGATTCTGAGGATTGAATATTGATAAATACGAATGAAACAGACATGAATCCACACAACTAGTAGGGTGTTTTCATCATATTGATGTTTGAATCGAAATCCGGAAAAATATTTGTTGTAGATGATGAAACAATCAAAGTGGAGGTTTATAACTGCATGAGCAGTGCCTTGAGCATCCATACTTCCCAAGTATAAGAAACTAGATTATCCCCTACAACATTCACAGTTCTATATCCTGAGCTTGACTAAGACAATTGATGCCTTAAGCTTGATCAAACATATAACAAACGGGAGGTTCCTACAACATGTTCATAGGATTATACAAAGAGATAACAATTGGTAAACCAATTTTACAAATCTGCTTCAAGGACATTTTCTACACATGATCTTACACATTCCTCAGTGTGTTGTTGTCAGTTGAAAACAGAACATCTGCACACTAAAACCAACAAGAAATTCCGACCTACAGCAACATTACCTATTGGAACTTCAGTAGACCTGGACTATACTGGAAATGGATTCTTTCTAGGTCTTCCCCTCTTTCTTGGCCCAGTCCCGGATATATTGTCACGAGAAGGCACTCCCATGGACCTTACTGGCAGAGGGTTGGCATTCCCCAGCCCTACCCTGGCTGGAGGCACAGTAGAATTCTCCGTCCTCATCTTTGAGGGCGGAGCACCATCGTTTGTATCGCCATTATCTGCAGCCTTCTGCCCTGACCCGAAAATAGGCGGCATCCAGCGAGGGAATCCACCTACCGCGGCTGGTCTACCTTCTTCAGTTCTTTCTTCTCCACTTCCACCACCACCACCAAGCACAAAACCCATTGGAAAGAATCCCCAACAACAGTAGTATGCTTCCTTCCCGGGTACCAAAGGCGGCAGACACGGCATCGATACAGCATGAAATGCTCTCTTACAGTTCTGGCACCTCATGCAACAGTCCTCGTACACCCTCGGATACTCGTACAGAACATAACAGTAAGGACACGCCGTCCAAAACTGAGACAATCTACCACTCTGGTTGTGCTGTTGATACTCCTGATTCGCACCATTACTATTAACATTAAAGTTCATATTTAAGCCTTTATTCTTCCCGGCCGACTCCTGTTTCCTCCTCAACGGCAACTTCGATCCACCGGGCAAATCCACCTTGGCAAACAGAGTCAGCTCGCTGTCGTACAGAAATTTCTTAGTAGAATCCGACAACACAGCCCAGGCATCCGCAACAAGCTTGAAGGCCTGATCCGCGAAAGGGTACTTATTCTTATCCGGGTGGAGGAGAAGGGCGAGTCGTCGGTACTGTTTCTTGATAGCATCCGCGTCGTTGGTCTTGCGGGCGAGTTGGAGGATGGAATACCAGTCATGATGGTTGTTAATGCGCTTCTCGGAGGACAATAGGACGTCCGCTATGGCCAGGATCTGGTCTGACCCGTCGAGGAGCGGCTCCGTTTCTTGCGCTAAGATAGCGAATTCTCTGGTTCCGGTGAGGTCCCGTGAGTGTAATAGCTTCTCCGCGATTCCGATCAGGCGCTCGGCTTCGGCTTCAGCTTCTGATTTGTCGACTTCTACGTTCATTACTTTCCCTTCTTTACTTTTCCGTTTTCCGTTTCTTTCCCCTGCAAGTTTTTTTTGACCAAATAACCATCAAAACTGAAAGCGAATCGGGTCTTCTCTATCCGTACTTAATTTTTTACCATTTTTATTTTTTATATTAAAACATATTCGCAATCAATTATATTAATTAATATTTTTATTATATCATAATTATTAATTTAAAATAAATTCAGATGACCAGAATATTTTATAAAATTTGGAATAAGAATTAAACTTTCACTATTATACTTATAATTTACTTTAATTTCTGCAAAATTATATTTTATTATTTTGTGATTTTTTATTATTATCGGACGTAATAAGTGATCTCTCTTACATTCATGTACGTTGTCGTAATTAAATAAAATAGATTCCTTTATTATTAAGACATTCTTATGTCGAGTTAGTTAATATTTTTTCTAACTATTTATTTCTACCGTTGGATGTACAATTTTGCTCGTTTAACTACAGCACCAATAAATTCTCAACCTTTGCCTTTCTCACTTCCCATGTCAGAGACATCTCTCGCCAGTACAGTCCATTATACAGTGAATCCCCACTGAAAACTTCGCTTGGATCGGTCTTGCGAGTCCCTCGTCTGGTAGACCCAGTTCCTCTTTGGAAGCAGTGAGTGCCCAAATGACTCTTTTTTGTTTGATTTCTGTGAAGTTTGTCGCTTAGTTTAACTGTGATGAGTGTGGGGGTTTTGGTTTGTTTGCTTGCTTGAAAATGCGAAATCTTCAATTTTATATTAAATGAACTTGGTATTGCTGTTTTCTTTTTTCTTGAGTTAAGTGACGAGGGGAGACGATTTTAAGGAAAGAATGGTCTGGCGTGCTCTATAAGTTCTGAAAAACTATAGCTTTATGTAGTGTGATGGTTGAATCCTATGAGCTATTGACATTTCATGTTCGTGCTTCAGAGGCATTGGGTGCAATCTCATTTTCGAATCGTTTAGAGTGTGCAACTAGTTGAATATTTTGCTTCCGTTTTGTCTCTCTGACTTTCTGAATAGAGGCCATGAAAGGAAAACGCTGTGCAAGCAGAGAAAGTAGTGATGAAAGTGATGACGGTGGGGAAGAATACCCTGCTCATTATATGGAAGAGAAGCCTGTGGTTGGGGACGTAATTTGGGCCAAGCTTTATGATGGCTCATGGTGGCCTGGGGTGGTATGTAATTACAAGTGTTGCCTTTTGTAGACATTTTTTGATACCATGAAATTATGTGTTTTGATAAATTAACTGCCGGTGTTTATTTGCTTATTTATTGGAAGATTGTCGACGATAATGCTGTAAGAGCGAGCAGTAAACCTGGTGTAAGATCAACTGGTGATGTTCTTGTACGACCGTATGGAAGCTATGAGTAGTCAGTGCCTTTTTCCCATGCTTATATGTTTTGTTCTAGCTGGCAACCCATTTACTGACTCGTGCCATGTTTTTCTTGCAGTTTATATGTCAATCCAGTTAAATGTCGATCGGATTTCGAGATTGTAAGAGTTGATATGTGAAGCTCTGTCACCATACTGCAGCATTTCTTTTAACAATGACATTTATGTTTAGTAACAGATTTTTAGCTGTTATTTTGTTCTCCTTTCCTCGTGTTTGAATCTTTAGGCACTCCAGCAAAGTGATGATTGTAGTCTAGATATAATTAGGAAGGCATTAGAAAAGGTAACTTCTTTTAATCCACTCAAGAAGCTTGCTATATGGTATAGTTGTTGCTGTTGCCGAGAGTAAATACTTTGTGGTTATAACTCATGGTTCATCAAATCATCTGGATTCGGCTGTAGGATGTTCCTTACTTAAAGACTCTTCGATCAGCTGGAAAAGGATCCAAGTCTAAAGGTTAGAAACTATTCTTTAAATTATTTATATGTTCAAACTCCCCTCGTACATGTTGAAATGTTTGATTCAATTTATTTGCCAAGTTTTTGCTGTATTTGAACCCTTGCTCAAGATCAATGCAAACTTTAAAGTCAAAGGTCTCATTATATTTGACTTTCTATATTTTTCATGTTCAATTTCCCTGAATTATATTCATTGTTTTGCTTCTTGCTTTTGCATTTTGCTTTTTTACCTCTCCAAGTAATCAGGCTCTCCTGTGCAAAGATACAGTACCTTGTAGTTGTACCTTCAATCCTTTGCTGATCCAGCTTCAACATCTGTGGATGCCTTGCCCTTTCTTCGATTCACATCTTCGAAACATTAGGCTCTTTCCTGAAGATCTTTGAGGTTCATTAGGATTTTTAGGTGTTTTCAATCGAGTTTCTTCAGGTTATTGTATGTCTTTGCTTGTTATACAGGCTGCAAAGATAATCCCGTTGAGTGAGTAATGGATAAATTTGCTTATTGACCAATCTCTGATATCTTTTCTTGCCGACAAGTCTCCCAACATCTTCTGTCTTCTTCCTTCTATGAATACTCTATGGGTGGATGATAAATGCTTTCGACTGAAAATCCTTCCCCATACATAAGCCTACCCCATTCTTATTTGCTGCTTAAACCAAGTTCCTGTAACAAGACCAGCATCCCCGTACGATAAGTCATAACCTCCTGCTCGCCTTTTGTTTCATCAAGTGATCAATTTTCTTCATGAGAATAGGAGCCTTGGACTGCATCCCAAGCTTTTTTTACTGTGGATGGAAATATGTAAGTCTTCCCATAGTGGGTTTTATGAAATTGACTGACCTGAAATCACCATTGTTGCGTCTATTGAGAGATTCAAGTTTGACTCACATGGGCCTCCAACTTCACCGAGTCTGACCATTGAAGGAAAAATCTCCCGTTGTTAGCTCTCTGAAAAGAATGGACTACTCTACCTACCACACAAGATTTAGTGAAAATCTTTCAGAATTGTGATTTTCTGGTTTTGAGGATTTTACTAAACAGTAAAGCCCTCTATTTACAATGCTTAGTGTAATACCTGGAAATAGTAATGCATTATCCAAAATTAGGGTGTAACTGTAATCTGAATTGTTCCAAGGCTCCTCAGATGGAAAAGGTTGTGCACATTAGGGCAAGAAGTCTACAAAAATCAGCCTGATTTGAACACAGGAGCTAATTAAAGCTATTTATTTTACTTGGTCTCAGACTTATCAAATGGTAGAGTTAGTACATCTAAAGGCAAGAAATCACATCAAAATCAAGTTGATCATCAGCTAGAAAAATCTAGTAAGGTATGTACTATTCCGAGTAATCTTCATTTTTGCTTGCACAAGTCTATCTTACAATGACCATCCACGTGAAAATTAATCTTTTCTTTTTTGAAATTAAAGGGATATTCATCATCGACAACAATGACTAATCCCTCCTCGGCTGTTGGGACTTTTAAGTTGGGTCCAGATTTGGCATTGGTTTGATGCTTCTGTGTTTTTGGTAACAGGGAAGAGCTTCTGGCAGGAAACAGAGGAATGCAGTCACGCCACAACATACCGCCAAGGATGACATAGTTGATCTAGATGGGGTGATTAAGAAATTATATTTAGAAACCCCAGATAAAGCTTTAGAGCCAAAGCAAGATGAAATACAAAAGGAACCAAAGCAAAACGGTTCAAGAGCCAAAGGAGCATCACGTAAAGCCTCAAAGCAGGACAGGACTCGGAAGAGATCGAAACGGAGCAGGAATGATGCTGCATCAGAAGAAGACTGTCAATCCCCTGAAGAAGAAGACGAGTCAAACACAGCCGAACCCTGTTCCCCAGGCTCTGTGAGTTTCCTTGCTATACCTTCCAATTCTCACCATGGGTTTTTCTCTTTTATCATCTGTTCGTTTCCATGAAGTTGACTCATTTGATCAAACTATTCTGTAGGGTGGAACCTTTTTTGGAAGATTGCAGGAACTGCGCGCCAGGAAAACAAAAGTAATGAAAAATCTTGGTCTTGCTGCTCCTTCTGACTCTCCATTCCGCTGAGTAATGCAGTTTTACATGCCTCCTACTACGACAACTAGCAAGAATATTGACCTGATTTTTGGTTGGGCTTTAACCCTTTTACCTTTTACTGGATAGCTCAATTTGGATTCAAGGTCCTTTCCACTTCATGTTCTTGCATTGCACTACGTCCTAGCTATAACTACTAGCACTGCATTGACGTAGCATTTCTGCCCAATGTAATGACTTAAAAAGCTTCGGGTCTTATCTACTTCCATTTATGTTAATGAATGAAGGAGACTGCACTGGGAGTTTGAACTTTTCGCTTTACCTGTCTCCTAAGCACATGCAATCTCCCTCCGTCCCTATGATTTGATCGTCTAGACTCACCCCAAACTTATTTCCTATTGGTTGACTGTGTTTCATGATTTGAAGAGAAGGGTTTTATACCCATTTTCATTAGTTGAAGGCATAAAACTTCACTCAGGAATCGCTAGTAGAGGAGAAATCCTGAGAAACCAAGCATGGGTTTAACTATTTCATGTGGGCCAAGAAGTAGCAGTGTATAACTTAACTTTTTGCCCTGTAGGAAGTACATGAAGTGCCAGAAAAGCTTGATTGAAGAGCACAAAACAGGAAGAAGATAATGATTAATGACGCCTAAAACACAACATCACTGTGAGTCAAGTGCAAAACCTCTATACGGGAAAAAGCTAGCTAGCAAGGTAAGAAGCAATCTTCTTTTGGGTAGGGAAGAATCCCCAAACCCATCGAAACGCTAAATGCTAAAAAGACTATAGGAATAAGATTCTCGTTGAAATCCTGCCTTCTTCCATGTTCAAGTGTTTCGTACTCTGTACTGGCATTATGCATCGAAGAAATAATGTTGGCAGTAAGAATGCTTTTTCTCTGCTTTGCCCTCATTCTTACAATGGATACAACAGCTTACCCTTTTGGCGGGTGTCTTGTTCCACAAAGTGACTGATGTTCAAGAAAACCCATTTAATTTTTCTTTGCCTTGCATAATATTCGACAGAGATGCCAGCTTTTTGAATGCATAGGGACCATATCTATTATGTAGCACAAGAATACCTTGCCTTTAAGAGGAACCTACTCTTCTGCTGCTAACTCTAACCTTTGTCTCTCCTTTTCTCGTTTTCCTCTGTCCTTCCTTTCCCCTTTCCAGTGTCCAAAATAAAAGAGATGATGCAGATCAATTATTTGCTGACCTCAAACCTAACCTTTCCTGCAACTTGGTCAGTGCTTCCATGGCCCTTTTCTTGTGGGTAAAGCCTTGTATGCATATATATATATAAAATCATGACTTCTTCCATCTTCCTCGGTCCCCAATGCAAAGCCTGGCTTTCTGGGTTAAATCTATATTCCTTTCTTGTATCCGGAAGGAGGAGGAGGAGAGGAATTAGGGATTCAATTACACTAAACAAGTTCATAAATAGCAAGGTGGCCATGACCACGTATATATGTCTAAAAAGAAGAAGACAAGATCGTGTGTGGGCACCTCCAGTTTGAGCCTGGAAAAATGCCAATCACAATCAGGTTCTGTCACCTTCATAACCTTAGGAACAGGAATTCTATAGCCAGAGATGCCTTCAGGATTCTGCATTCAATCAGGAATTTTGTAGGGGTCCACCCAACATATTCACATGCATATTCTACTCGAGGAATGTGTTCCGTACTTTTTAAAAAAATTTTAATTTCTTATTATTTTATAAAAACTCATGGCTTTGTATTTATCATTTTATCATATATAATAATTATAAATAAATTTAATTAATCCAAAAATTTTAAAATACTAACAAAATTTAATAATAACAATTTTTAGTGACATTTCTATGTTTATAAGACAAACACATCTAATTTCGGTGCAATAATTAGAATTTCTATATTAAAAATATTATTTTAATTGATAATTAAATTAATTTCACTCGAAATCTAAATTCACAAAAACACCAAGATTATTAGCTAAGAAGGCATCAAAACATCATGAACATACTCATGAAAGGCATCATATCATAACGTCAGAAAGAAGAAAATCATGTCATGAAGAAAATCTCTAAGGTGACAATATGAATCTCTGGTTGATAGGGAAGTCAAGGACTGAGCAGTGACGAGCTGTGACGTGAAACAGTGAGAGCAGGGGAGGAATAAGAGTTTGATGAGTTCAAAGTTGGGTCACGTACGTACAGAGCAGCAAAACGAGCGGCTTATGTTTTGATAAGCGTGAACAGTATTCTCAGATCGCACAGAAGGGTGGGTAGGGGTTGGGTTGGGGGTGTGGTGGTGATGCAGTGGCAGTGTGAGTGAAGGACAGACGAGGCGGAGGAGAGAGAGAGAGAGAGGGAAAGAAGAGTGTGAAAGGAAAATGATATGATGGGAGACAAAGAGATTGTCGGGCAATGATGGCTGCTGTCGCTTTAGATTCCACCTTCTCGCTCTGCGAGGTTTCTTTTGAAAATAAAAAAGGGAAAGAAAGAAAGCAGATCGCGCCGCCGTATGTATGCGGTGGGAGTCTCCTGCGACTGTGGTGGAGGAAGCCACGTCTCGTTCCTTTGCTTCACCGTATATAATAATGAGCGACCGTGATATATCGGAAATTGCAATCTTCAATTTTGACCTTAATAAATGTTGATAGAAAAGTATTTCGGATTTATTTATATAATCAATTTTATTTATAAAGATACTTATAATATAATTAGTCACTATCGCTATTTTATCTAAAAATTCCAAAATTAGCAATAGATTTGTACTGTTTAGGAATTAAGGAACTTTCAGTAACTACATTGATTAGTTTGGACCATAATTCCATCACGGCATAATTTATATAAAAAATATAATATGATTATCCATGTTTAAAATGATATTCTTGACCAACAGGCAGTAGTATTTGACTATTTTAGGATATGATTTAGGCTAGTAGAATTTTGGGAAGAAACTAAATATATAAAAAATATATTATGTATATGACAAAGTTAAGAGCTACTGTCTGTGTCGGTTATTTTCGTAACATAAAAGTGTATCAACTGTTGACCTTTAGCAAGTACAGTTGTTTTAATAATGCACTGTTGGATCGATGAACAGACATTATGGTAAGGATTTTACCATTTTAAATTACATGTTTTGATTTACCAATTTATCAGTAAATTTCAGTGTTTAACTGTTACGAGTTCCCTTGTCTAGCTCTTATCTCCCGTAAGCTTCCAGAGGCGCCATGCAAGATGGAGAACGTAAAAACTCGTAATGGGTCTTTCTCAAACCAGGAACCCTATATGTATATATATAAAGAGAGATCGGATTAGGTCTCTTTTAGAAAGAATAAATTTATATAATTTAATTTAATTATTAATTAAGATTATTTTTTATATTAAAAAAGTAGATATGGATCTTTTACCTTAATTAGATCCGCCATTAATCTTTTTATTTGTTTTTTCATACAGGGCTCCTCGTATTATGGATTCAACTTTTTCCAAGCTTTACAGTCAGTAGGTGCAGTAGAAAGATGTTTTATCTGTTCCTCTGTCCCCCCCCAATCTGTCTCTCGTCTTCTTAAAACACTAACTAAACCCTCACTTTGGAAGTCTTGGATAAGTTGCATTCCTTACCATACTCTTACTCTTTGTCTCCTCCTTTAAGCCAAAGCTCTCTGCTTCCTTCCTGTACTTTTTATCCTCATAACCAGTGCAGTGAGCGAGCACCTCGATTTCCTTGCAAAGCAAACCTCATTTTCACACCCCACATCGATCAGCCCACGCCAAAAGATGCTCCCTTTTCAAGGCTACCATGACGACCTTGCTCGCTACTTAAACCACAACCACGAGGGTTTTCTTCGGGAACCAAACTTGGTCAACGTGATGGAAGGTGGGGAATCCATCCTCAGCTCTAATTCCTCGTCGAAAGCGGAAACGTTCAAGAAGTCAGCCGAGGCATGCAACAGCCACAAGGAGGCAGAGAGGAGACGCCGTCAGCGCATCAACTCCCACCTCTCTACCCTCCGTACCCTCCTCCCAAGCACCACCAAGGTCTAACCCGGAATACGGTTCTGAACAGACGTTAAGGAACATTAATGTTCTCGTTTTATTTTTAGTGAAAAATATGTACTTACGTTACATGTATGTGCCTGTTGCTGACGAAAACATTCTAACAGACGGACAAGGCTTCGTTACTGGCCGAGGTGGTGCAACACGTGAGGGAGCTTAAACAGAAAGCTTCCGACGTGGCGCGTCTGGACGGGGACGGAGTGTTGGGTCCTTTCCCGAGTGAATCCGACGAGGCGACTGTCCGTCGATGCGACGCCGGCGAAGCGAATAAGACTATCCAAGTGAGCTTGTGCTGTGACGATAGACCAGGGTTGAACCGTGACTTGAACCAGGCGATTCGTTCGGTACAAGGCAGGGCGGTTCGTGCTGAGATGATGACGGTCGGTGGACGGACCAAGATCCTCATGGTTGTGCAATGGGGTGGGCCGGTTGGTGGTGGGAGTGACGGGGAGGATGCGCTAGTTGTCCTGAGAAGGGCTTTGAGAGGAGTTATGGAGAATCGGAGCTCAGGTTCTGGGCTGGACAGGGTGGCTCCTGGGAATAAACGGGCTCGGGTTCTCGGCCCGATTAATGATGACGGTGGCGATGACGTGTTCTTCAGTTGAAATTGACACCTCTTGACATTACATTCCTTCTCATAATTTGTTTTTTTTTCTTTTTTTTTCTTGCAAGATTCCAACAACAACGTGAGAATTGAGTTTGGATGTGTCCTTATAAAATATAGTTTAATGCGGTGATGTAATTATGGTTCTATATTTATATAATTATTTTCAGGTTTGCTTTGATTGAGGCCGTACTACTAGAAAAACTTTTTTTTTTTGAATTATATTTAATAAAAAAATATTATTTTGGATATTTAGATCGGAAAGGGAACAGCCTAGAAAGCTATACTGTTTTCTTGTTGTATAATTTTGTCTCTTCTGTATGGATGAAATTTTGGAAGATGGGCCCTGCATATGAAAAGTATTTTCTTAAATGAATTATTTTTCTGAAGAAAAAAAATATTTATACTGGTCATATTTTTTTATTTAATAAATCGGTATGTCAAATATTTTATTTTTAATTATAAATAATATTTTAGTCTACCTCAAGATTAATCTTAATAACAAGAATATCACCTAAAGTTTAATTTGGCACCATAAATTATTATTAATATATAAGTATAGTTTACATTCTCAATAAATATATTTTTTATATATTTTTTAAAAAAATCAAACAGATTAAATATTCAAGTGTGAATATAATTGAATTAGAAAAAAAATAAGATGGTGATGAATATACTTATATTAAAAAAAATAACCTAATTTTTTCTTTAGTTAATATAATTTTAATACGAATTGACAATTTAGGGAATCTAGTAGCTTTTTTATTACCAGACCAAAACAGTAAGTGCACTTCCACTTCCACTCATTACCAGACCCAAAGCAGATGCCTTTCCTCAGTACGATTCTACGCTGCAAGAGACATCTTTATTACTACTTGGAAGTATCTATTCCCCGTCCACTTGGTAAACAAAAAGAGAGGAGGAGCCCACTGCATATCCCGCAAAGTTGGATAACCACTCGTTGTCTGGAGAATGGATAAGCACGAGCAACCAGCATCCGTGGCTATATTCTCCTCCCCTTTGGATCGATCAGTGCTCCGCGAAGTTGGAATTCTTATCCAAATTCGACAAAAGTTTAGGCTTTTGATTAAATAATCAAATGGGTCTGTGTGATCAAATGGTGATCAGGACCGTGATCCCCATTAGTTGCGTGCAAGTTTCGAACATTAGTACATGTGAAGGGTATATTGGAGTTTCCATCATTCCTCGTTAACTGGTCTTTGTATTAACACTTGGAGAATCTATAGCAGTTGAGTTGCTTTGCAATTAACTGAAGGAAAAGCTGGAAGCGAGATGGTCTGGCTAATCTGTAAGCACGACAAGTGTGTAAACTCAGTTTTCTATTGTTTTCCTGGGTGAATGAATAGTCGTGGAAGGCAGCTTAATTGATAATGAAATCATATTGCAGGCTCAAGAGCTCGTTCGCTTATGACAAGAGGGGTTGCTTTGAGACCTTTTTCAGTTAACGGTGAGTCGTTTCAGTGTTCACCCATGTCTGGAATCACCTATTCGTCTTTGGGTCTTCTCAGAAATTACTGGCCTGGTTCAAGCTCAGT
Source organism: Passiflora organensis (assembly GCA_019739055.1). Classification (NCBI taxonomy): domain Eukaryota; kingdom Viridiplantae; phylum Streptophyta; class Magnoliopsida; order Malpighiales; family Passifloraceae; genus Passiflora; species Passiflora organensis. The sequence goes on from JAEPBF010000191.1 coordinate 5,575,841, forward strand.
TAGTTCTCAATATACTCTTTATAAGCTGTGTGTTCTTAGTTCATCTCCTGTTCTGTTTTTCAAGAGTGTTTCTTTACATGTTTTATGTTGGTATCGAGCAGTTGGCGAGGCTGAACAATTCTCGGGTAGGATCGTCAACCTCTTCCAGGTAGGCTCACCTATTTGGTTTTTACTAATCATGATCCATGACGGGTAGGAAGTTATTAATCTTTGCCTCGGCTTGTTCCTCTGTATACCTGCTTGTTGGTTTATGCTATTTCCAGATGGGATGCTTCTTCAGCGAGTTGCCATGGACAAGCTCAAGAAGCTATGAGCTTCAAAGTAGAGGACACTCCTGAAATAACTGATGATGGGTTGGACTTATTTGATAGGATGAAACAGAGATTCTTGAGGTTTAAGAAGCACAGGTTTTTGTAAGTAAGATGGATTTTCGGTAGTTTATTTATGGTGAACAATCATTTTCCCATAACTTGGGCTTCATGAGCAGGGAAGAAGCAGAACATTTTCGAGCTCTTTCCAGGATGCAGTCACCAAAGGTGATTAACAAGTTTGATCCCAATTCATTCTTCTGGTTCTATCCAAATTTGAAGTAAAAGCTAATCTCTTTCTACTTTCCAAGCAAGGAAATGCAAACTTTTCCCATTTTAATGCAAAATATGATTATTTTCAAGCTGACAATTTGGGCAGTTCATGGTGATTTCTTGTGTAGACTCCAGAGTTTGCCCCTCTAACATCCTTGGGTTTCAACCTGGAGAAGCTTTTATGGTCCGAAATGTAGCAAACCTTGTCCCTCCACTTCAGGTATGAAAATGGAGGTTGGGTTCAATTTCCACCCAACTCTTTATGCACTACTCCTGTACCGTACCAACTCCTCTTTTTCTGTTCATCACACAGAATGGACCATCAGAAACTAATGCTGCTCTTGAATTTGCTGTAAATACTCTTGAAGTGCGTGCTTTTCCCCAACAGATAAATGGATTTTCTTTTCCTGAAAGGTGTAAATTTCCCAAGCTGTCATAATTTGCATACCTATTTTTGCCATTTGTAGGTAGAAAATATCCTTGTCATTGGCCACAGTAGCTGTGCAGGAATCCAGGCTCTTATGAACATCCAAGAAGCTGAGAATCCCTCCAGGTTCATTACCCTCTACACATCTCTTTCTTCCAAAATTCCCATCAATCCCTTCTTCTCAATCTTCTCATAGCTTTTCAACTCTCTGTCCCAACACAGCTTTGTTGAGAAATGGGTTACTAGTGCCAAAGTAGCCAAGCTGAGAACACAATCCGTAGCTGCCCACCTCAGCTTCGATCAACAATGCGAGCACTGTGAGAAGGTCTGCTCTGCTCTTTCTTCCTCATTTTCCACACTTTAGTGTCCTGCACGAGATTAGGAACACTCTGTGTTGGCTGTTGCAGGAATCAATCAGTTGTTCATTGTTGAATTTGCTGACATATCCGTGGATTCAAGAGAAAGTGCAGAAAAGGTTACTGTCAGTTCATGGAGGATACTATGATTTCTTGAATTGTACTTTTGAGAAGTGGACTCTTGATCTTAATCAAGGCAGAGCCTCTCGCTCCTCCTTCAAAGACAGAACGTTTTGGTGCTGAACTTACACACTTGTGCTCCAATTCATATAATTAAACAGATATATTTTATAACCCAAGGGGTATGGTAGGTAGAGCTGATGAGATTTCGGATATAAAATATTTTTAAAAATTCGAATCGGATGGATCACTCATGAACAACAGATATTAATACTATATAATACAAGGCATCTATTAATAATAATAATAAGTAAAAAAAGAAACATCTTCAGGTACCAAATGATGCTTGCATGAGTGAATAAATAAACTATAATATATATATTTAGCTTCACATTATTATAGTATATACAATCATTGGATTGTACCTAAAAGTTCGAATTTTTTATTTGAGATTGTATTTTAATATATAGTATATATTTTAAAGACAAAAGGTTTCAAACCCAAAGATTTTATTGCATAATACTATTTACATAACTTTCGTATTTCATTTATCTACACTAAAGTCAAAGCATTTTAATATTTTAATATTTTAATATTTTAATATTTTAATATTTTAATATATGATATATAAATATGACATCCACCATAAATTATGACATCTAGATAATAGAAAAGATGGCATCCATTAAATGACATGACCTTCTATTTCTTCAGTCATTATGATATTGACTGCTAATTATATCTTATCTGCCAAGTAATCTATCTATGAAGTCTACATCAGATTATCCTCGACATGTCTCTGTAGCCATAGTATGTGCATGGCCCCCCTTCCCCACGGGTATCCAAAGTAATCTTCTTCCTGAGGCAGAAGTATTGAATTTGATTGCCTGTAAACTGTCACAGGGAACTGAACAGTATCAGAAACACCCTTCTGGCAGCCATCATTGGTTTTAGTTTAGTTTCTTAACGTAGAAACTAGGTTTTTTATTACCATATAGCTGTCTTGACATCTTGTTCAGCCACCACTTGAGGTAAGAAGAAGACAAAAGACACACTTATGAGGAAATAATTTATTTATTGCACCATATAACATTTTTTAAAAAATAAAAAAGTATTTTTGGGTGTAACTTAGACTCATTTTTAATTTTTTTTTGTGATTTCATCCAAATAATCTGTACACCTCTAATAGCTATATTTGTTAGATAGCATTCTTTAAGTTTGTCAATCTGTTAGTTCAACGAATTTTAAATTAGGTATAAAGTCAATGGTTGTATGGTCTCGAAAAAACAATGTGGGAAATATGATACCATTTTGAACGGTCAAAATCAGATCATACTTTGAAATATGATACCATTTTGAACGGTCAAAATCAGATCATACTTTGCTTTCTAGCTATGATCCAACATGTTTGACAAATCTAAATGTGCATCCTACGCCATGACGATTGGATATGCCTAGCTAGCCACATTTTCTTGAACCTCATTAAAAGTCCACTACTTGTTTACAGTATTTGGAACAAGAAAGTGAGCAGGAGAAGAGATTGAATTCAGTAGAAAGAACAGTACTGGCTGGTGCTGACCGGGTCGAATTTGGACTTACTCTTCTGTAGGCAAAGACTAACCAACCAGCTCTAGAAAGATGGAGAGATTCTTGACAGGGAACCCATAATGGGGCAGGAAGAAAATTAAAGATGAACAGTGACTAGATGCATAAAGATCATGCCCCCATAACCCAAAAGATGGAACATCAACCAGTCATTGTCAATCCACTCGGTCGGGGAGGGGGCTCTTAAAGTCCCTTCACATCTGTCTTTCTTTCTTTTCCTTCTGCTCTGTAGAAAAAAAAAAAAGCATTTGAAAAACCACCAAAACCATCTTTAAATTCTGGAGTTCTGTCTTCGGTTTTGGTTGATTTGGTCGGATTAGCCCACAAAACGATACTAAATTCTACTACTGATGCACGGAGACCCCACTTCTTACATCTCGTAACCAGCGGCGCAATTAGTCTTTTACTTGGTTCTGCTTGTCTTTATAAAGCTCCTCCCCAAATCAGCTATTTCCTCTTCTTTCTTTATTAGAAACTCAAAAAAGAGCCGAGCTAAGCCATCTTACTTGTGTTTTCACTCCATAGCTGTCCAACCTTTGCTTCCTCTCTCTGTCTCTCTCGATACTTCAAGCATAACGCACTAGAGAGTCATATTTCCTACGTATTGGCCGTCCTTTCGATCTATATAAAGTGAAAACCCCTAATCAGAAACCATGAAGAGAGACTATGGGGAGCAACAGAATCATGAAAGTGCACCAAACCATAACAACAACATGTTCTCCAAGCTTCACCATCCTCAACCTCACCATCTACCCTTTTCTCAACATTTCTCGCTTTCCCCTGAAGAGGAGGAAACCCGAAGCACCGAGGCTGCCACGGCAGTTGCCTCTGTCACACCATCTTCCACTAGAAGCGCGCCGGCTGGCAGTCAGAAACCTGCCGAGGCACTCAGCGGAGGGGGAAACGACGGCGCTAGCATCGAAGTAGTCCGCCGCCCGCGTGGCCGACCGCCTGGTTCAAAGAACAAGCCGAAGCCGCCTGTCGTCATAACTCGTGATCCCGAGCCGGTCATGAGCCCTTATATTCTCGAAGTAACCGGAGGGAACGACATCGTGGATACTATATCTCGTTTTTGCCACCGCAGAAGTATCGGAATCTGCATACTGGCTGCCTGTGGCACCGTTGCTAACGTCACTCTACGCCAGCTATCCGCAACACCAGGTGCCACCATAACATTCCACGGTAGATTTGAAATCTTATCCATTTCCGCAACGTTCCTGCCGCAGACGGCATCGTACCCGGTACCCAACACGTTCAAGATATCACTGGCTGGACCCCAGGGTCAGATCGTGGGAGGGATAGTCGCAGGTAGTCTGGTCGCCGTGGGTGCCGTTTTGGTCGTCGCTACGTCGTTCAACAACCCTAGTTATCACCGACTAGGGGGCGAAGAGGAAGGCAGGAATTCCGGTTCTGGAGGTGGGGAAGGGCAGTCCCCGGCTGTGTCGGGTGCAGGTGGAGACAGCAGCCACGCGCCTGGTGGTACCGGAGGGGAGTCTTGCGGTGGTGGTGGTGGTAGTGGTATGGGGATGTACAGCTGTCACTTACCTAATTCAGAAGTCTTATGGGCACCCACTGCTAGGCCACCCCAGCCACCGCCTTATTGAGAACCTCAATGAACACTTGTAGAGGCTAGAGTTTGATCGATATGAAAATTTTTAGAAGGTTCCTTTTTGTTCTTTCCACTCTTTAGGTCTTACGCTTTTCATCTCTTCACTTCCTCCTTTGAGTTTTTTTTTTTAATGTTAATTATTAATTAATATCTTGCGGTAGACTGCTAGTGGATACTTACTAGTCTCAAGAAACAAACCATGAACAGTGTAGTTATTATCATTCTCATTCTGTTGTATTTTCCAATTCCTTCTCCCATTTTCTCTCCTTCCGGTAAGGAATTACAGTGTGCTGTTCTGTAATATGTTCTCCTCACTGTTATCGGTTCTGAAACCAATAGCAAAATGCTTGAGCAGGGGAAAGGTGCAGTACTGATATGGCATCTCTCTAATCTTTAATGGGAAGGAAATAATGATGGTAGTGTTTGTGCGTGACTGGGGATGCGTCATGCATGATAAAAAGTCAGTATTCTAATTTCTTTCTCTTTCTCCTGCCGGTTATATGGGTTTTACATGGTGGATCTTGTGGTGGGATTCCGCTTAGAAGTTTAATACTGAAGCAATCTGGTGGTAGCTGCAGATAGGGTGGACGGTGGTTCTGCTTTCTGCTTTCTGCTTTCTGCTCGTTTCTGCAGCTGCTACTGCTGCTGCAGATGAGCTGCACCGCACTGCTGAGCCATAGATAGATAATGCTCTGATTCTTTGATTGATTGATCTCTCTTCCTTCGCAGGCTTAACCCTTCTAGCTTTTAGGTTCTTGATTTGGATAAAGAGTTTGGCAGTAAATAACGTGGGTAGGGTTGTGCTTGCCAGTGCCTTCTTTTCTGCTCATGTATACCCAGATAGGAAAAAGGGTGAAGAGGAGTCGGTTAGCTTTTGGTGATTTTTGTCCGATTTTACTACTTGCAAGCTCCCCCACCCTCTACCGTCTTCTTCCAAAACCCACTTTAGATTTTCCTTCCTCCACCTTTTCTTTTTGATTTATCCATCTGATTCTCTGTACTTTGTCTTGTTATATACTCTCTTCTGCCGCCTTTCTTTGACGGAGAAAGTAGAGGTAGAAGAAAGGAAGCATAATGACAGAGAAATACATTACATACACCGTCTCAGCCATTGTTATATATGACTTCAGCCGTTGCCTCGTTGGGTAGGGGTCTGACAGACTGACACTTGTCACAATACCACGACTTCCAGCTTGATCAACGAAGACATAGAATTAATATTTAAATTTTTTTAGAAACTGTATTAAATTTAATATTATAAAAGAAAAGAAAATACCTTTCGCGTGTAAGAATTTTCATTTTACATATAGGAATTTCAATTGTGTCCTAATTGAAGATTAGTTCTGTTCTGTTGGGTCGGCGGCTTGGTTTGTAAACATAAAAAGGTGGAATTAGAGTTGTTCATAATTGGTACTTAGAGCTGAAATAGTTAGTTTATCTATTAAACAATATCAGGATTTCTATTTATGATTGATTTGACACTGCATGTGAGAATTAATTCTTAATTCTATTTTTTCACGGCAAACTTTCCTATTATTTTTCATTTATTTTAGAAAAAAAATATGACGTTTTAATCAAATGTCCCTTCACTGAATTCTAATATTAATTCCGATATGAGTAATTGTGCTTATGACACAATAAATGGATTATCAACAAATTGGCTAGCATTTAAAATGGCCAGGATCCTTAAGTAATAAGTAATTAAGATTTTATTTTTAAAATATTAATAATGGCCAGGATCATGACCGGTCATAATATTTTTATTTTTTTTTAAAAAAAACTAGTTTTAAAATTTTTTTATTTTATTTTAAAAAATTAATGATATCTTTTTAGTCAAAATAATAATTAATCTTTTTTATTATAACAGTCAAGGATGAATTTAGTTGGTAAAAAAATTTTAAATTATTCAATGTTCAAAGTTAAATATCGAATGTTTTATTATATCAAGGTAGTTAAGGATGGATTTAATTGATCTAAAAAGTTAAAGCTGTTTTTATATCCAAATAAAAAAATAAATCTAATTTTTAATTAATTCATGTAAAAATATAATTTTAATTATTTATTTCGTATAAATAACATAATTAAATTCAATCAAACTTGAACATTATAAAATAAATTTGATAGTATTGATTATTTTACTATCTCAGTATTAAAATTATAATAATTGCATAGTGGGATACTCCATACTTTATTTAGTTTCCTCCTTAATTTGATTATTAAATGGTTTTTTTTCTAATAAAGTTATAAAACCAAGGGGAGAAAAAAACCCTTAAGTGCTTGACCCTTTTAGATTCCAAGAGTGTATCAAGGCAAGACTCTAGAAAAAACGTCTTTCTTTTTCTAGAAAGACAGACAAATGTCTGTGTTCAAACAAGGCAACTTACCTTTGAGTGCATGGCAGACTTGATAGATATTCCTTCTTTGGCTTATATGATGGCGCCCCCAATTCTTGACCATGTTCTTTCGTGAAATTTTGACTTCATACTTCCCATTACCTGCCATAATTCTTGGGTTGGTGGCAGATTTCCATGATCATTGCCACATGTTACCCTGCTTGGTTTCTTACTTACCCATTTGCTAAAAAGGGTTTTTTTTAGTGAGCTTAATCAACAAAGTGTGCACCCACATATAGTTGAGTCACTGCCATAATATATGTTTGGTATACGGAATCGGAAATGAAAAATAATTGAATATAATAAGATAAATTGTAATTGATTTGATAATAAACTATTTACGAAATTTTCTACCAAACATGTTAATATATATATAGAAATCCTTGACATTCCTTTGAAAGAAATTCCCCTAGTGCAGTGAAGTTAGGTTTGACACTGACCTCAGTTACACGCATTGCTGGTTGATTTGGTCAGAAGCGAGGGAAGCCATATATATGTATATATGTGTCTTGTCTTGCCTTTGCCCACCAATAGGGCTTGGCTTCCACTAGCCCTATTATCCATCATGGCTTTGTTGGAATATAAACCCTTCATGGGGTCCTCTATTAAAATATTTCAATAAAGATTCTATAATTTATATATAAATACACGATTTTGGGCTCATAGATTTACAAACCATAGGCTACATATATATAGTCCAATTCTAAATCAGGAAACCATTGGGAAGTAATAATTTCCTGTCTGAACGGGTTTTGAACTGAAAGAATACTGTTAAAGATAAGTGTTGTAGAACTTTCATCGGTCGCATAAATCAATCCTTGTCTGTTTCTGCTTTGTTCGACATTTTCCAGACACAAGGGCGGGCATTTATTTGGTGCTGCGATGGAATATCTTTTCTTTTCAATGCATGCTTAGCGCAGCCCTTTTTTCCAGGAAAGCTCTACTTCCTTCCAGACCACAAGTGTGTGTGTTATTACAAGAATTCCTAAATCAATTTTTTTCTTAAGATTATTATTATTATTATTAAAGTTTTGTAATAAACTAAATATTTTATTCATATCAATCATTACTGATGATAGTTCACGATTCCTTTCTTTATCAGAATGCTGTATGGATACGCCAGATGATCTGCCGAGATGATCTTTGACCTGCAATATGCATTAAAAGACATGATGAGAGGTAGATTGTAGATTGTAGATTGTAGATTGTAGATGGAGATGGAGACATCCTTCCTGATTCTTCAACAACAAATCATTGAATGTTCCTGGTGATCGATATGACGGTGATATGGTGTTTAATGTCGTCCATCCATTTCTCAGAAGTCAAGCTTAGCCTGCTATGACATGGAACTAACCTATCCAACCTTTATATTTACATTTGCCGACTCAATAAATACACGAATACCAATATAGTATTGAAGTAGTGGATATTACAGCATAGTTTGTTTTCTCAGAATAAAAATGATTTATAAGAAGTGGACGAGGGAGGGAATACACCGCCGTCGTGGTGGTAGGAGCGACCACTTGGCACAAGAACATGTCTTGTTCTGAAACTGCATCATCCATCCTTGCCCATGATTTGTTTTTTCTTTTTCCTGTTTCTTTGTCCTGACCAAAGAATGAATGGCTTGGAATGAGAAGAAAGAAACAAAAAAGAAAAGTGTCACGGAGAAGTCTCATTGGCAATGGGAACAGACTAAGATGCACATGGACAGTGTTCGATCTTGGGTCTACATGCAAGTTGGAGCTGTGGGATGCACGATTTAAAACTGGTGGCCTAGCTTGACAAAGACCGGCTGAGAAAGTACAAGTCTGCCACCCTGCTGATGCTGATCTTCTTATCTGGACCGAACCCCAATGCCTTGCTGGTCCACAGTATCTATACAAAAACTAAAAAAAAGTATAGCGCGAATCCCATTAGCTCTAAAGCTCTAAACCCCCTCTCTAGCTTACATCTGGAGTCTCACTTTTTAAAGATTTAATTCAAAATATGTTGTTAGATCTATTTTTAAAAAACTTAATATTGGAAAAGATATTGAGGTGATAACATCATTTATAATAATTTTGAATCATGTAATTAAAAAATTAAATTTTAAATTTTAAAATTAACATAATATGATATACGGTAGACCCAAATGGAAAGAAAGGTCTAGATTGAAAAAAGGCAGGCAAAGGTGGGTCCTACAATGGATGACCTGTTGTGGATGGGATGGCGCTCGAGCGGGGTGTGTTTGATCCTGATGAGGTAGTGGTTGAACCAGTTCGACTATACCCCACGTAGTTGTCTTTTCCTTCTGCCATTTGTCTTGCCTCGTGGTGTTCCATATTTGACTTTCCAAGTACATTGTCTTTGGCCACTGATCTGGGACTTGGAAACCCCCTAAATAAAAACAAGCATAGGAAGGATGGGTGTTGTGTGTCTCTAGAAATGAACATGGGTGTGGATTTTAGGGAAGATAGTGGGGAATGTAATCCGTGGCGTTGACTCTGAAGATGATTTAGAGTTGAAAGTTGTCTCTTTTTTATTGGTTTTGACGTGGAATTATTATTTTTTTTCCACTAGGAAAATCAAACTTTGATTGCTATTAAAATCAGTAAAAAACGTAAAATTAAAATTAGAATGATAATCCCTATCACCGTTCTCTTATTTTTTATTTTGATAAATTATTAGTTTCTGAAAGCTTAATTTATTAAGTTATCAAATATTAGTTTATGAAATCTTAATATATTAAGTTTTGTAAATGATGTTCCCTATCCTTAAATTATAAAACTAATTATTATTTCAAATATTACAAAAGTAGATATAAAAAAACAATTACCATGATATAGCAAGACTATACTGATTTTATATGATTTTATAAAGGATAAACTAATCATTTAAGACAACATCAAAACCAAATTTTATTTCAAGTATATTCTATATTTTACAACAATAAAATAACTTTACATCAATTTCTAAATTAATAGTTTTAAAATACCAAATTTTAAAATATTAAAATTGACATTTTTGTCTACCAAACTAACCTTGCTTATCACCAACGCACGCAATTAATTTTTTACATTTTAAGAATAGAATCTGAAGACTGTAATGGAATGAAATTTTACTTTTTTTATTAAAGATAAAAATTCAATTATTAATTTTAAATATAAAATATTTTAAAATTTTGTGACTGTTTGGAGACAACAAAAGATAATAGTTTAAACTATCATATATATTCCCTATAAAAATGAACAATTGGGGTAGCTAAACGACCCCGTTCGGGACTAGTTTCACTGAAGATCCCATGGTCTATACACTACATACACTACTAGGACACCCGCAAGGAGGGGATGGGATTTTGACAAAAAGGTGACGACTGATTACTTCAGACAAAGCCCAGCTGCATAAGTACAAGTACAATACATATGGCTCCCTTTCCTCCTTCCTTCCCTAATCTTATTTACGCCTCTAAGCTAAAATATCTTATAACAGAATGCCTATGATGTTCTTTCGCTCGTTGATCTTCTGCCTATGATGTTCTTTCGCTCGTTGATCTTCTTAGGGATAGACCAGATTTAACATACCCTAATGTCGCCATGTCTTCCTCTCTACAACTATTACTATCTACTAATTTTCTACGTTGTTTCAACGTGTCAGATTGCAAAAAATGATCATCACCTTTTCTACCGTCCATATGCAACGACTTGCTTCTCCCGTTAGGTATCTTACTCCATGGATCAGCAGCTTCCACTGATGAACCTGCACGATCAGATTGATACCTGATGGGATTGTGGGAACCAGTAGCACTCAGGTCTGAGTTAGCATCAGTTGAAGGTGTCGAGTACGAGGGAGAGGGAGAGGAAGAGGATGATGAATACGAGTCGGCATCAGGTATGTTCCTCCAAGAGTTGCCCCAACCACCAAATATGTAATCGGAAAGGTCGTCGGTACTTGAAGAATCCCGAGTGCTGTCTGTACTGCAAGAACCTTCATCCGAATTGCTGCTGGTGAATGAGAAATTGTCGCTTGATGAGTCCTCTTCTAGGATTTTTTGAAGGCGATGGAACCTCAAGAAGAAAGACTCAACGCTGGCTGCATCCTGAGGAATTGAGCTGGGATGTAATTGCACAACACTTGGATCTGTGGATCTGTATCTTGAATTCGACGATAGATTCTTCGAGTTGACTCCAGAATAATTGCCTTTACTTCTGTTTCTCATCAGTCTCGGTGCCCTCGGAGAGCATCTACAAGAAATAGCAAGTTAAACAATAATGAAAAAATCAATTTCAGTATTCATCTAATTGAAAGTACTACCGAACAGACTCACCTTGCATATAGAAGCATATATGCTCCCTTGGTCAAGACCCTTTCAAGTTCCACAGCTGTTACCTGCCCAAGCATGGGCAGAAAGACGGTCAAAACACAGGAAAGAGGGTTAGTGATTAGTTGATGATTTCTCCCAGATGGGTTAACGCAATTGGCAGGAGCATACAGATTCCTCATGAAACACAAATGATAATTTAGCACTCGATGGGAGATGGTGACTTCTAGCTAATGAAAAGTTGAAGCAGCTGAAGTAAAAATAATTGGAGAAAAAAGCACATAAAATGACCGAAAGAAGCTGTTCGGGAATAAGAGTAGAGAACATACTGTGCTATCATCAATCTTGAACCACTTGTTCTGGATATTTTTTACGTAGCATACATAGTGACCAGAAAATGAGGCATTCATGATATCCAAGTGAACAACCACTCCATAAAGCCTGTAAATCGGTGACTTATCACTTGTCCCACTCATATATGGAGCCAAATCCAATATCTCAGGAAAGCGAATTGATTTGTTGAGCTTTCCAAATTTACCCGACTGCAATAATACAGCATATTAACGAAATAAGTATAGAATTTGATGATGATAACGCTGGAGAAGAGTCTCCTCTGATTACGAGAACTACCTGAAATCGTTTCAATGCAATTGTAAGGACATTTGGAGCCTCCACTATGGTGAATTTTTTCTTTGCCTTCTCATAAGATTTGCACCTGAATTGCATGCTCAACCAATTAAAAGCCAACAACTCCAAAAACAACACAATATATATAGATCCCATGGAAATAGCCAAAAAGTATATTTAAATGGAAACTAATTTTCTCCAAATCTCAATGTTAGAGCCACCCATGAAGAATCTTAATTTAGATTTAGAAAAACTCTGAAAATATGGAAGTAAAATAAAAAATATACTCTCGAAAGCTCTATTAAATAAGAAACTTTATCAACCTGCTACATTCATATTTATTGTCACCATCAAGAATCTCAGTGGCTGTAAAACGTCTAAGTGCATCTTCAAGCCTCGCTACATCTCCTTCTATCTCAACGGTAAGATCCATCATTCTTTCTTGTCTCTCTGACTTGTAAAGGCATTTCATGCATTTTATCTGAAAATTAGATGCTTATTTAATACAACAAGATACCACTAGCAAAACCTATTTTGAAGCAATTTTGAAAATATTCATTTCCAAAACCTTGGAGCGAAGGTAGCCTCCAAATGTGAGGCCTATTAGAGTAGTTTCATCTTCGAAAGAGCCTACAGTATTCACCCCAGCTTCTTTGAGGCAGACAGATTGCATTGCATCAATAGCATACCTATCAATCCATCCAATTAAATAATCATCTACTAAAATATCTCATAAATAAGGAAACATAAAGAACCATAACCCCATTGTTCAGAAACTTTACATGCGAAAACAATGATCTTTCAACCAAACCTTTTCTTTTTAAGGAAAAGAAGAGCTCCAAAATAAGCTCACCTCAAGAATTCATGAGCATCTTCTTCTCTACCATGGCCAAGCTGACTTCCAATATTTTTTAGATGGGATATTATCCCATCAGGAGAAATAGGAGATTTCCCTCCCTTGGCTTTCAAAATTAGATTTTCAAACTCACAAGTGAAGCACCATTCTTTACGTGAACCTAATAAAATGATCTTGTGTCATAAGATGCAGGAGTAACCAAACTTGCTACTATTACACAAATCAAAATGATCAATCTTAAATATGTTAAGAGATATACATGCTTTGGAATGAAGCCCTTGTACAAAATAAGCAGTCAAAGGAGGAGTGAACGCCAGGCATTGAAGGACAGCATTAGCATAGCAGCTGCAGCAGTGTCATAAAGGATGCGTCATTAAAAAATCTGGAGTTTTCTGTAGACCTGTATAACCTTAACAAAGAAAGTAAACAATCTGCAGTCTCCACAAGTTCAGATGATGTGAAATAATGTGATCTGCAACAGATTTCCTTCAAGGCAGTTGGAATTCCAATGCTATTTCCAAGTTAGTTTCCATATATCAACAATTAACAAATAAAGTTATCACAAATTCAGAATACAACATTAATTCTATGTATGAGCTTATTATCAACACAATGGTTTACTCTAGTGTATCAATATTTCCCAAAACCAGCCTTGAGGTACTGAAAGATTGCAGCTGATTATTTTGGGAAATGAGTTTAAATATACCTGTTCCCACAATTGATAAGACCACACGGTTGCATTTCTACCTTGTTTGAAGTATATAACTTTACAAACAGATCATATGGAAAAAGACCCTGAAACAAGAAACATACTATTAAAATTTCATCTCCCAGAGAAAATTTCATAGATGTATATTAACATAAACATCACCAACAAACCTTGTCACTGTGTCTCCCATATTTTGGTCCTCTGATCTGATCAACAACTTTCAACACTGATGATTTCAAGCCACTAGTGGAACTTGGAGAAAAGCTTGCACCTTGTGGGGATGTTACAGCATCCCCAAAATTTTCAGCTTTTCTAGGTCTTGTACCTGAAACTGAATCCTCGCTTACACTCGAGGCCAAATAGGGTCGAGAAACACCAGAGGATAATTGGAACTTTGTCGGACGAGCAGTCGTAACAGGATCACTACAAGTAATATCTGCCCGTTCAGTTGTTGAGGATGTAGAAGCATAGAATTTTGAAGCACTTGAACCAATTAAATCTCCCCCAGTGTTCGACATCTGATCTTTCAGCTTAAAGGTATTTGACCTTTCATATTTAAGCTCACTAGAATTCAAGACATTTGAATCAGTAAATTTGATATAATCGGATTTCTCAGACCTGGTGGATAGGGCACTCGGAACTTTTGGAACATCCATTCTATTGCTTTCAGACAAAGCTGCATCAGTAATAGGCTTACTGATCCCCACAGCAGATGGAGACGCATCATCTAACACGTTATCATTCAACTTTGTGCTTTGTTTGTGTGAAGCATGACTATTTCCAGATAAATTAAACTTAAACTGTAGGAAGGACTCAGAATTTGATAACTTGCTGTCGACAGCTCCACCAAAACTGGACACGGTAGTATCATTCTGGACATTGCTGCTGGAATCATTAGCCGAAGAAGTTTTAACAAGCTTGTGAATTGTATCATTACTTCTTGAGCTGATGCTATCTGAAGATCTAGAAGATGTGCTACAATTGTCCATTTCACTCATGCATGATTTACTCGAATCTACTTTTTTCAATTTATTATACTTATCAACAGAATTAGCCAGACTAGCAAACTTAGGAGATACCGGCTTGGCTTGATCTACACTCAGTCTGGACGCATTCAAGTCAGAGGTAATATCAGTAGCCACAAGTCTATCCGATCCTTCAGCTTCACTTGAACATATGCTCTCACTAACAGAAGACTCATCAGATGATTTACTGCCAGTTGATGGTGTGGAGAATCCAGAGAATGAAGAACCAGATGATTCAGAAGCAGAACAGCATACATTTGCATCTGCATCAGAGTCAACTTTAAGATGTGGAACACCAGTATAGCGACTGGAATCAGACAATACAGATTCCTTGAAGGATGTTTCAATGGATTCATTCTCCCATCTATCACCAAAATTTTGATATGGTTCCTGATTTGCTGCCTTCCAAACAATACCACTTTTGTCATCATTATTGCGATAACTGGTGTTAGGAGGATGGCACTCATCCTTGTGACCTTGTCGCCAGTGAATAATTTGACATTTACCAGAACTGAACAAAAAGAGGGACATGTCAGAGCCATAACCAATAAAACAAGAGCCTGGTGCACAAGGAAACAACAGTATGCTCAGTTCAATGGATGAAATACTGATAAGAAGATCATAATATGAAGTCGTCAAAAAGAATAAACAAACCCAGAACAAGGCTGTGAAAAGATATGAAGCAACTGAGCAATGTCGCTGTGGATTATTTGAAAGACTACAAAACCTGAAACTCTAGTTGTGATCAAGCTAAAGATTTTATTTATACACAGAGTAGCAATAAAATCCTGAACAATGCTATAACTTTCTCATCAAACAATTTCTTCATTGTTAGTGCTCTAAATCTACACAGTCCTAGTTCTCAAATATTTCCTACCAGTAGCCTTCCTCTGACAGGCCTAAATAACTACTTCCTTTCACATTAGAAATCATTGTGGTTTAACATCTCCATGCTACAGCAAGATGACGTCATCTAGTCCATTATGAGAACTAAGAATTCCGTGTCTCCAGAAAACACATTCACCACTTGCATAACACATCAGTAATCAAATAAGCCCTGATACAAAAGCTAACTGCTGCAAAATTCGAGTTAAGTTTATGCAGTCTTACTCCCTAGGTCCTCTTTAGTTCACTCAAAAATATGGAATCCAACCAAAAATCTTTCTCCATTAAAAATATTTTCAAATCTATTAAGAATGACCAGTACATATCGTGTAACATTTATTACTCATCTCAGATCAGTCAACTCTATCGTGAGAAGCAAGTATAAACAAAGTAATCATATTTTGATTCCGTTTCCAAAACAAACGAAAAGAAAGCTTGAAGTTATAAAAGATTCCACTAATCAACAGACAACTACACGCCTTTCTTTTTTTTTTGGATTTTCCCTATTCACTCCAAGAAAATGAAGAAAACATCAAATTATCAAAAAAGTACAGCTCGGCCAAGCTTCAATGGTACAAATGTTGCATAAATCATCAACAAATAACTTAAATCATCTTTCGATAAGAAAATAAATAACTTAAATCAATACATAATTCAAGTAAACACCCAAGTCTCGCAAATAAAACCCATGCCCCAAGCATAACTAACTACAAAGAAACCCAAATAACGTACCAGTATCTAACGGCTTTACACTGGGAACAGCGTGTGGTGGTTGGGGAGTAACAAACCGCACATTGATAAGTATTCTTCGGTAATGTTACGGCACTGTAGGATGCTGTGTAGGTGGCTTCAAGCTCGGCTCTCGCCGCCTCTTCCGACGCCATAGCAAGCAGCCGCCTGATCTCCTCCTTCCTGGCGACTGCGAGCCGCCATTTACGCCTGATTACAACAACCCCGATCGCCGGAGCCAACAGAGACACCAGCACAAGGACCACCAGGCTCGAAAACCCTAGATCCCCGGCCACGTGCATTTATCTAAACTATTTCCCGCCTGCGCACATCGACACCCGCGATTAGCGATTCCTGACCTCTTTTCGACCAAACCAAACCTGACCGTCCGTTCCAACAGTAACGCGGATTTAGATAGCGGAAGCACAGCGTACGACGGCGATTGTGCATGCCCTTCAAAATTGCGAGATCGGAACCCAAAAAAAATTATTAAAACAATTCAACAGAAAGTAACACGCTCGCGACAAACAATCGAATAAACAATAGCTGTTCTAGTGTAAGAGACCGGTCTAAAGATCTCCTAGGCCTGCTTTGATCGTCGATTTAGGGCGCGTTTTTGGATTTTTAGAGGAAGAGAATAAAAAAGATGGGGAAGTTTTAAGTTTTTCCTGATTTCTGATTGGAGATTATACGCGATAAAAGTATAATCTAGGTGGCTGATTTAGCTTATAAATGTTGCGAATATTAATATTATAAAGTTTATTAAAATAAGAAATTTGATGGCCGAGGGAAAGGAATTTTGTTTTGCAGGCATCGCGAAGCGTGAAATCTTTGCTCATCAAATATTCGGACAGGGTAAAGTAGGGGGGACCCACGTGGACAGTTCTCTGGTGTGGTCATGTGGGAGAGGTACGAGTATAGGTCGGTTAGGTACTTATCAAATAAAACTAATTTTATTCACGTTATACCAAATTAATTAAGACTAAATTTTACTGATTATCAAATTAATTTAATATTTTAATATGGATTATCGCCCTGATTTTAATTACGATGATTTTACAGCCTAAGCATATATTTTTATATGTAGGAAAAAAAATAACAATGACGGTGGGGATAATTATGGACTGACCTGCCACTTTCTCCCTTGTTGGTTTGGGCCCCACGTGGTGGGAATTAACTATTTCGGGTAAAATATTCAACTTCGTGGACAAGTTTCTGTGGAAATCCAGTCACATGTGGTTTTGACCCTTTTGATAACGATAAGCCATTTTCAATTTTCTGTACGGACATATATAATTAGCAATTGGTAATGACTACCAATTATTTTATGCTGGTTGATTTTGTTTTTTTAACTACAATAATATGTTTGTCGGTCAATTAATCTCTTTTTTTATTTATTATATAAAGTATTTTAACATGATTAAATGTAGAAACATAAATCTTATCGATCCTCGTTGATTAGTCTGCGTTCGTCAAGGTTTGGTGTTTGTAGATTTGGCCGCATGGGAGGACCGAAGAGTCAATATATATGACCGTGTCCGAAGATAGATTTTGCAAAATGGATGGTGGGATTTTCGTAGAATTTGACCATGACTTTTGTTCATTTTTGCTCACAAATTAAATCAAAATATAAAATAATTCCCTTTTGAAATCGAGGGTTATGTTTTTATTTAATGAAATAATGAATTTTTTAGTTTTTGTTGATGATTACAATATGATTCCTCGACATATTACAATCTCTCATCATTAATAAAACTTTACGTTAAAATAATGAACAATCCCCTCCTCGTGATCCCTCGTAAAGTTAATCTCATGATTTTGTGCCATATGATATTGGCTAGGTAGACATGTGAGCACATAACTTGTAACTTTTTGCATGTTCTTATAGGAATGTAACCCCCACCATGAAATGATTTGACACCACCACAAATATAATTAATCTCATCTTGTCTCGATGGTCGTTGAACCATAAATTTCATTAGAATCCATTCATCTTAGACCATCGATTCTATTATGGGTAAAATTGTCTACCAAGCAAAGGTCGTTTTGCCCTTTTTAGGAGTGTAGTGGGTGTGGTGTTTTTGCTTGTAAGCCTGTAATTCGAATGCCTAGCTAGGTAATTGCCCTAATTGCTAGCTAGTTATGAAATCCGAGGAGAGTAACTACTCTCCATCCTCGTTCTTGTAGTATTGATTCCTCGATATCCAGAATCTTATACAATTGACGATGCGAATAGGATTTAATCATCTCGAATGGTAATTTCTTTCCCGGAAATTTAAAGCTATTATATTTTCAATTTTCAAATTAAGCTAAAAGAAAATCCTTACTATCTCATATCGACATCCATTGATAATCCTCATTTTCTTTGATTTGGTTTTACGACCAATTTCTTTATTTGGAAACTATAGGATTAGTATAGCTATTAAGGGCAACCTTATTCTTTATATAGTCTATGTATGCCTATTGGGTCAAAAATATAAAATGTGAAATAATTTTAGATTATGATTTTAAAAGGTATAAATATAAATCGGAGAATACAGTTGAATAATAAAATTTATTTATTCTAAAAATTTAATCTTTAATTTTAATAATTAAATATGATGATATTTTAAATTTTTTGAATAAATTGAATATATACATTGATATTTTTTTAAAAATCAATAATTATTTATTAAAAAATATATCTTATTAATGATGTATTTATTTTAAATAAAAATTGATTATCTGACATATAAAAAAAATTTATAATTAAATATTTTTTTAAAAACTTTTTTAAATAATAAAATTTGATTTATTGGGTATAGAATAGAAGCCCAACTTAACACCTGAAGCCCATAAGTTGTTTAAGCGTAAAACGGTAAGACCCGCGAATGAAAGGCACAATCCCGCGCGAGTTACAGCCGTCAGTTTACCCGCGAATGATATTTTTTTCTTATTATTCGATTTTGATGTTAAAACTTCACGGCGGTTCCATTAAACCAGACGGCGTTAGTCAGTGTTGCGGGAGATTTTAAAATACTAAATCTAAGTCAATCATTCACTCACTCGATTTAAATCCAAAAGAAGAAAAATCCAAGTGCTCAACGTTTCTGCTTGCGGTGCGGCCATTTGTGAACGTGAGCTTCTGCTAAACGCCAGGTGAGATCGGAGAATCATGGATGCAAACCTGGGATGTGTGATCGTGGCCGTTGATGGGAGCGAGGAGAGCATGCACGCCCTGCGATGGGCACTTGGCAACATCAGGCTCCGATCTCCTGCTCCAGACTCTAACGAGTCCGCTGGCCATTTCGTTATCCTCCACGTTCAATCTCCGCCGTCGATAGCTGTTGGTCTCAATCCCGGCGCCATCCCCTTCGGTGGCCCTAGTTAAGCTCCGTCGCCTTCTTTTTTTCATAATTTTTTGTTTAAATTATGTTTTGGATTAATGAAATTAGCAGAGTGATAAAGCTTGTCTACTTTTATAATTTCTGGAATTACAGCCGATTTGGAAGTTCCTGCCTTCACTGCGGCGATTGAGGCGCACCAGAAGCGGATCACCCAGGCCATCTTGGAGCACGCCTTGGAGATTTGTCGTGAGCAGAGCGTAAGTTCCACTCGACCGGTGTGTTACTGATTTGTTTTTTTCGCTGCTTCTCTAATGAGGGATTAGTTTTGTTCCGCTTTCTTCAGGATAATGTGAAGACGGAGGTGGTGGTCGGGGATCCTAAGGAGAAGATTTGTGAAGCTGTTGAGAATCTGAACGCTGATTTGGTGGTGATGGGAAGCCGTTCCTTCGGTCCCATTAAGAGGTATACGCAACAAGTGAACTTTATTATAATGTCGATTATAATTGGCTGACGTTTAACGCTCACATAGCGTTCTTTAACTGTAATCAACACTTGATGACTGATTGATGCATTAATGGTCTATGGCGAAAAGTGCAGACGGCACCGTCCACCGTCTACTGATCCATGGTTGTAGCTTGATAAGTAGGCCACCGCCTGCATAAACAAATCAGCATATTTGTATATGTATGTTAACATAGCTGTCTTATGATGACGTATATGCTGGTAAGAATGGTACCAAAAAAAATCTTGGGGTGTTTTATTAGTAGTTTTGCTGCTAATTTTTTTTAATTAAAGAATATTTTTTGTCGCTAATAATAATTAGTCTTTTTGTCAATAATCACCAAACAACTGTGGGTTTAACTGGTCTGAATTTTTTAAGATCTATGCACAAAATTGATGATCCTTGATTTTTTATGAGTTTTTTTAAGATGTTCTATGTACAAATTTGATGATCCTTGATTTTTTATGAGTTTTAGCGGTTATAAGTTTTACCTCTCAATCACATCCTCCAGTTCAGTTTTGTTGCTGTTTAATCCACACTAGGGTATAATCCTGTACTTCAGCGGTGATTTGTTTATTTTCTGGTTGAAGATGATGATTGCTCAATCAATTAACCATTTCACTGTTTGTTTTTCAACCGAAAGCTCAGTACCTCCATGTGCTAACCAGGATCATTGACCTGCTTGAGATGAGAATCTGGTTTTTCAGTGTGTTAACTAGGACGAAATACATTTTATATTGACAGGATGTTTTTGGGAAGTGTAAGCAACTATTGCGCCAACCATGCTCAGTGCCCGGTTGTTATAATAAAGGGAAACGGTTCTCCATCATCATAAACAAGACTAGGTATGCTTTTGATTTCTCAACTTTACTCTGACAGCAGCTCCTTTTTGTGTCTTCATTTCCACCATTGTTTTCAAAAACTTTTCACTTTTCACTTTTCATAGTCTATATCTTTTCCTGGATGTGGTTTTTGCACTCATCTGGTCCTTTTTTCTCTCTTCACAAAGAATTCAACAATCAGCTCAAGCATTTCTTGATTTCATATGGATGTGCTTCTTTTGATTGCTATTAGTTGATAGATTTGGTTTTTAGCCCACCACCTTTAGCTTGGGCAAATGCTTATTTCTTTAATTTTAGGGGCTTATAAACCAAGCTGTCGTAGATCGAGTAGTTCTTATTGACATCTTTTCCAGTCGGTCACTGAGTGAAGCCTTTTATAACACGGATATTTTTTGTATTTCGAATCGAGGATGGATAGCTTATCAGGCTAGTTTTTTTATTATATGCAAGGACTCTTAAATGATTGACATTATTCCAAACAGCTGTTCTACTCGTCTCTAAGGACCAAACCTTTGCCTGGTGGAACTGGATCTTCCAAAGTATTTCAGAATAACCACTCAAGGAGGAAAGTGTGCCAGAATAATTTATTTTAGGGTTTTTGATTTCTATCATCTAGTTTTCCTTATGGTTCAGTCCCAACCCATCTCTACTGGTTCTATTATTAGCCTTTAAAGACTTCTGCTGAGTTATAACCTATTAGTAAGCACGGATTTTTCTTCAAACTGGAATTTTAGGTGTTTGAGTTCACTCTTGCGTTGAAATCGACCTAAAATCATTTTCCATCCACATCTATCTGTTGAACAAGAAACCACGACAAAGGAAGGAACACAAAAGGAAATCCACGTGGACCTATCAGAATCTTTATTTTGTTTTATTTTTAGTTTTCTAAAGACACATTTAGTTTCCTAAAGACACAGAGGAATGACATTATTTAGGTCTTTGCATCTCTGTAATAATTTAGGACTTGTCACAAACCCTAAGCAAATAGTGAACTTTACTTGTTTGATGGCTATTAAAAAGTGAAAGCAACAAATGTGAATTTTACTAAAGGAAGTACTTAAAAGTACATCTCATGAGTGTGATGCACCCTTGTCAATTCTTATAGCTTGTTGTCGCAAGTTTTATATGCGGGTTGTGTCAATATTCTTCTGAGAACTTTACTTTTGGAATATATATGTTGGATAGATCAACCAAAAGCCATATGTGAATTGGAAGCGAATACTTCAAGAAACAGGAAAAAGTAGCAGAATGCGTGCATTAATTAAAACTTGGTAAATAACAAATATTACTCATTCAGTTTCTGAATCGACTTTCTAGAAACAGGAAGAATGAGTCCTCATCTGTTTTCCCTTGCAATTGCGTGATGTTTCCAAGAGGCATATTATCCTCCAATTAAGAACATTCATTGCTATTTCCTAGTGTCGTGATCTTTTGTCTTTGGGAGATAAAATGATGGGTAAATATGACTTGATACTTTGAGCTTGTCCTTCCATCTCCTATAAATCAGGTTAAGCATTTTTGCCAAATCTTGATTCCTCATTCCCGAAATTAAGAGCCCTTCGTGGTCGATTCATATTTTGTTGGTTCAGAAATTCCACTTTGCTTTTGCTGTTGACCATTTACTGTAGTTTATGCTCTGTTGGTCTGATATTGTGTTTGAATATCATTAGCATTCTATGTAGTCATACATGAATGACCAGTCATATGCTTTGTTTTATTCTGGATTGCTTGCAGGTGCCATCAGGTCTTTCTTTTAGCTGTTCTCTGTTGCATAAATCTTCTGCATACTTTGCCAAGACTTCTCCAGGAAGAAGCTTGATTGTTGTTTGATCTTATACGGGTGTACATGTTTGCATGTTCGGTTTCCTTTTGCAAGCATTAGTTTATTTTTTACTTTGACGAGAAATGTTGTGATTTATTCATTCTGGGAAATGGGTTGTTTTCATCAACCATAACTTCTCTGCCTTCTGAATTTCTGTCTTGATGACTCATTTGTGCTTGGATAAAAAACTTGTTGAATTAAATCTGTTATACTGCTAAAATTAGGAGTGAATCCAGAAGGAAAGTAATAGGGATTATGTTGTGAGCAGCTATCCTTCTTCATCAGGTGCCAACGGGGAGATGCCTTCAACCAGTCTCAGGAGAAGCACTTGTGTGAAGACCCGACCATGTAAATTGGATGAGTAAGGAATCAGTATCAGCAGAGAATGTTTTTCCTAGTAATCATATATACGACAAAAACGGTTATGCTACAGGACAGACATGTTGGTTGCTAGAACTTTCCTTTCTTTTATGAACTTATCGTAACAAAAGATAATTTCGGATTGTACAAAGGGTTCCTGGCGTCCTTAACGTCAGGCAGAAATGAATTGACATCAAGTATCATCCTCTTCTTTCTTTCTACCTATTACATTGGTGCCTTCATTGAGCTCTGCAAAGATGACAGAGTACAATACGAGGTTCTGAGCTCTTGACACTGCCGTCTCATCCCTCACTGAATCACAAACCAAACTTCAAGCAGATCTCGCTTCCTTATCCTCGTCCATCGTTGACCAAGCCAAGATGTTTGCTGAGCAACAACAGTTACTCAAGCAACTGCTCTCCAGAAGCCACCTTCAAGTCCATTTGCTTCTAACATTGGTGAGACTTCAGCTGTTCGCTTTGGCTCCTTGGGTTCTTCTTCGTCCACAAACCCTCATTTACGTCACAAACTCGCCTCTGTTGAGATGCCTAGATTCACAGGAGCAAATGTTGAGCGTTGGATATTTCATGCGGGGAGGTACTTTGATTTTTATGGCATCAAGGAGGAAGACAAGATCACTATCGCCTCTTTTTACCTAGACGATGAAGCTGCTGACTGGTTCCATTGGATGCACCGCAACAAACAACTCTCCGGCTGGGTTTCCTTCACAGAGGCTCTCTTTAAGCGTTTCCGTCCCGATTATCTTGAGTCCCCAGAAGGCCAACTAGCTAAACTCAAACAGCTCACCACTGTTGTTGAGTATCGGGCTAGGTTTGAAGCCACCATGAACAGAGCTATGTTGTTACCATCATTATTCATTATTTGCTGCTTCATCTCCGGGTTACGCGAGGATATCAAATCCTCTGTTCTTCTTACCCAACTAGCAAGTTTCGAAGATGCTGTTTACTGGGCTCTTATCCATGAAAAACGCATTCTGACTGAACGCAACTTTCTGAAGTCCAGTTTCGGTCGTTCTACAGGCCCTTCTGTATTACCCAAGGCCCAACCACAGTCCACTGCATCTTCCTCTACCGATGTTTTCGCGACTCTTTCGTCTGGAACGAAGCTTCCCGTCCGCAAGATCTCTCAAGCTGATGCAGCTCAACGACGAAAACTGGGCTTGTGTTATTATTGTGACGAGAAATATACTTGGGACCATAAGTGTTCCAAGGTTCCACAACTGCTGCTGCTCGAGGAGGACGAACCAGCCATGGAGAAAGCTCCTTGCCCCTCCGACGAAACCAACGACCCAGTTTCTGAGTTACCAACAACTCCATCAGAGCCAGTTCCACAAACAGCTATCTCCCAGTTTGCCATGACGGGTAACCCATCTCCTAATACCATTCGCTTTCATGGTACTATCTCTCGTTCCACGGTACATATACTTCTTGATGGGGGTAGCACCCACAGTTTTATTCAAACTCGTGTTGCAAAGTTCCTCGATTTACTCATAGTGCAGACTTCGGGATTCAATGTGTTGGTGGGCAACGGTGACTACTTGGTTTGCACTGGAATTGTTAGACAAGTTCCGATCTGTGTTCAGGGTTATACGATTCTGGTTGATCTATTTGTATTACCTCTCCAAGGCTGGGATGTTGTTTTGGGGGTATCTTGGTTAGCCACACTAGGCCCAGTGCTTATGGACTACGCGTCTTCAAGCTTCAAGTTTCAGTTGGGGAAAGATACAGTATGCTGGCAAGGGGACACTGCTCTTATTGCTCAACACTCAGCAGTTCACGCCCTTCGCCACATTACTATATCATCAGCCGTGATGGAATTCTATCGCTTGGAATTGCTGCACCCTGATACAACCGTTTCCATTTCACTTCCGGCTGATTTACAAGCTTTGTTGGACTGCTATTCTGATATTTTTCAGAAACCTAGCGGCCTTCCTCCTTCCCAGACACAAGACCATGCTATTCCTCTGGACCCTGCGACATCACCTGTTAATGTCAAGCCATATCGGTACCCCCACTACCAGAAACTGGAAATTGAGAAGCTAATCACGGAGATGCTGCATGATGGGATTATTCGACCGAGTAACAACCCTTTCTCTTCTCCAGTTTTATTGGTGCGAAAGAAAGATGGGACATGGCGTTTTTGTGTGGATTACCGTGCCCTCAATGCTATTACGATCCGCGATCTATTCCCAATTCCCTCCATTGATGAGCTCTTTGATGAGTTATTTGGAGCCTGCTATTTCTCCAAATTGGATTTGCTGGTTGGCTACCATCAAATTCGGGTCAAACCGGCAGATGTGGAGAAGACAACATTTCGCACTCATGAGGGTCATTATGAGTTTTTGGTTATGCCTTTCGGCTTAACCAATGCTCCATCTACCTTTCAGGCACTCATGAATGACATCTTTCACCCTTGCCTGCGGAAATTCGTTCTGGTATTCTTTGACAATATCTGATTTACAGCTCTTCTTGGTTGGATCATCTTCAACATCTTCACACCGTTTTAGATATACTCCGGCAGAATCGGCTTGTGGCCAAATTCTCGAAGTGCCTCTTTGGTCAAGAGCGCGTCGGCTATTTGGGACATGTCATATCCGCTGCAGGTGTATCTGTTGATGAGGAGAAGATCAAGGCAATACAGGCGTGGCCAATTCCTCAAACTGTCAAGGATGTTCATAGTTTCTTGGGCCTCACAGGGTATTATCGTCGCTTCATCGCTAAATATACCACAGTATCAGGTCCCCTGTCTGATCTGCTCCAGCGAGATAATTTCCATTGGAACCACTCTACCCAGTTGGCCTTCGAAAATCTTAAGAAATTATTGGCCTCAACACCTATTTTACGGCTGCCAGATTTTACGAAATCTTTCACGATTGAAACTGATGCATCTAGCATGGGAATAGGAGCAATATTGTCACAAGATCATCATCCCGTTGCCTTCTTTAGCCAGAAACTCTGTCCCAGAATGCAAGCGGCATCCACCTATTCCAGGAAAATGTTTGCGATTACGCAGGCAATCGCTAAATGGAGGCAATATTTATTGGGTTGGCAGTTCACGATTGTGACGGACCAACAATCCCTTAAACACCTCACAGAGCAAGTCATCCAAACCCCGGATCAACAGCGCTGGCTAACCAAATTGGTTGGTTATGATTTCGTTATCCTATACAGACCAGGGAAGCAAAATTCTGCTGCGGATGCTCTATCTAGGGTGCCTTGTCACCAATTATTTCCTCTTTCCACTACCAGTTATGATTTGGTGAATCAACTGCTTGCTGCCAATTCCTCAAATCCAGAATTATTGGAAATCCAGCAACAACTAGCACGTGACCCCAGTAATGCTCCAAATTTTTTATTCCATGATGGACTACTGTTCTTTAAGAAACGTCGACTGGTTGTTCCTTCAGATTCAGCCCTTCAAGACCAACTCTTGTGTGAGTTTCACTCCACCTTGATTGGCGGCCATGCAGGTACGACTCGCACTTTTCACCGTTTATCTACTAATTTCTATTGGCCTTCTATGAGGAAGGATGTGCAGAATTTCGTCGCCTCATGCCATACCTGCCAAAGAATGAAGGAAGTGGCACTAAAACCGGCTGGCCTTCTTTAGCCTCTTCCAATCCCTGATATGGTCTTTGAAGCAATTTCAATGGATTTCGTGACGGGGCTTCCGTCCTTTAAAGGCAAGACGGCAATTCTGGTGGTGATTGACAGACTCTCCAAATACGATCACTTTGTTGCTCTGTCTTCTCCAATCACTAGTGAATCAGTCGCTGCTGTTTTTATATCAGAGATGGTGCGACTACATGGCATTCCCAGCTCTATTGTTTCAGATAGAGATGCAAGATTCCTCACACAATTCTGGAAGGAAATTCATCGCCTACAGGGTACAACTCTTTCACACAGCACGGCATACCACCCACAGACCGATGGCCAAACCGAGGCACTAAACAAAACATTGGAGATATTCTTACGCTGCTTTGTTGGGACTCAACCTACTTCATGGCCTTCATTATTACCATGGGCGGAATTTTGGTATAACACATCTTACCAAACATCAGCCCGTATGACTCCCTTTGAGGCTTTATATAGGCGACCTCCTCCTACAATCACTCGCTACATACGTGGTACTGCAGGGAATGCTTTGGTGGATGCCCAATTGCTACAGCGAGATGAATTGTTGCAACAGCTGAAGCGTCACTTAGCTCAGGCTCAATCACGCATGAAGTCATATGCGGATTCTACCAGGAGAGAACTCGAATTTGAGATGGGAGATTGGGTATATGTGCACCTGCAACCATATAGACAGCACTCCATACGGCTGAACCGTCATTCCAAACTGGGACCTCGATTTTTTGGGCCATTCCAGGTATTTAAGAAAATTGGGATGGTAGCATACAAGATAAATCTTCCTGAGTCGGCTCAAATCCACCCAGTTTTTCACGTTTCAATGCTACGCCCCTGCAAGGGAATTCCTGCAGAACAGGTGACTCCTCTGAACTGAGCTAAAAGAGGAGTGGTTGGTTCGTTGGGATGGCCTCCCAGAGGCAGAGGCTACGTGAGAAGACAAAATCTATTTGCTTAAATGCCACCCTTGCTCGAACCTTGCGGACAAGGTTCCTCTTCAACAGGACGGTATTGTTGTGAGCAGCTATCCTTCTTCATCAGGTGCCAACGGGGAGATGCCTTCAACCAGTCTCAGGAGAAGCACTCGTGTGAAGACCCGACCACGTAAATTGGATGAGTAAGGAATCAGTATCAGCAGAGAATGTTTTTCCTAGTAATCATATATACGACAAAAACGGTTATGCTACAGGACAGACACGTTGGTTGCTAGAACTTTCCTTTCTTTTGTGAACTTATCGTAACAAAAGGTAATTTCGGATTGTACAAAGGGTTCCTGGCGTCCTTAACGTCAGACAGAAATGAATTGACATCAATTATCATCTTCTTTCTTTCTACCTATTACAGATTAAGAACAAATACCTGTATTGAGCTTGGATTTTTGGTTAGAATTGGGCCTAGGCTTTACGGATTCCTAATCAGCCTAAATTCCGGGCTATGCATTTGGTTGGCCCGTTTATAGTGATTACCGATTTAGTATCCAAAAGAGAAAAATTGCAACGAATATTTGATTCAATGTTTTTTTTATTTTAAATAATCTGCAGATTAGAAAAATTTTATTCGGGGAAAAAAATTGAAATGATATACTGTATGGTTGTTGAATGAGAGTCGAGGTGTACAAGAGCAAAAAAAAAGATTGAATATAATCCGAAATTTTATGGTGTTTTATAAAGAAACAACTTCTAGTTAATGATAAATGTATATATTACCAAGACGGGCCATGTTTCCTCCATATGCTGACAAACTCGGATTTTGTCATGTTGGTAAGGATTTGTTTTGGTTATAAATAAAGATGGGATCTGAATCTATTGCCAGTATATATTTTTTGGTAAACTTTCTCATCTTACCACTTGGATCTGAAGCAAGATTGGGATTTAACACCTAATAAACAAATTTTATAACGTGGGGATAGGAAGTGACATGAATTTTATTCTATCCATCCGGATGATTAATGGACTCTCTTCTTTTCTTATAGTATTACTGCATTCACAGTTGGTTTGTGGGTTCATTGGTCACTAAAACCATATAGAAAGAGTTCGAGAATCACGAGATTGCTTACTCTTTTGTGAGTTGCTGGAGAACAGATAGGTGGGAATTGATAGGTTTGGCAACATTATGGCTTCTTTCCAAAACCCAACATCAGGAAAGTTGTAGTTGTAGGGTCTCTGGTTTTTATCATATATCATGGAGTAGTTGTTGATTGCTGGCCTTTCTGTGTCTTTTTTCTTGTCCTTTTCTCATTTCCTAGCTCGAGTCCTTTTCACTATATTTGCATCGTGGAATCATTTTCTCTGTAATTGGAAGCATATGGGTTCAAAGAAATTAGGTTGGAATTAGATATTAGACTGTGGATTGACAACCATATTAATATTTTCCCGTAATTTACTGTCTAAATTCATTTTCACAATATCTAATCCGGAATCATGACCGGTTACGATATCGTTTTTATTTTAAAATGTAAAATTATTTTCAATAAATATATTTTTCATATTTTATTTTCATCGAATCCGAAACCTTAATATTAATTTATATATCAGTTCCGATTTGATATCAATACGACAATATGCTTTAATGTTTTTGTTGACCAATTGAAGCAAGGATATGCTTCACAAGATCATAGAAGAAGTATTTGTTAATATTTAAATTGAATGTGGTTCCCATTCTGGATAATGCTTTGATTTTGACATAATAAAAGAAAAATAATGTTCTTGCGTGTGGACCCATTCTATTGGATTCTTTCCTTTCCCTTCCCGTGACCGACCGCATCTCATGCTCTGGCCCAAGTGAGAACAAGAGTTTTCGCACTACCTTCTACTGTAAACTGTCCTACAGACACCAGAGGTGTTCACGAGCTTGCCTTGGTGTCCTGCCAGAAAAAACTGATACTACTTTCTTTTCTTCACGACACAGAGACAACAAGGAAGGTTTCACCACTCTCAAGTTTCATGGCACTTCAAAATCTGTAGTAGATAGACAACATAGCCATGAACTTTTCAGGATACCTGGTGGGTTTTGTGGTAGCATTTTTGAGCAAACTGAGCTTGTGGAAACCCAAAAGTTTCAAAATCAGTAACATTTCCTCCAATAGAACCAGCGTTTCGATGGATCCCTTGTCTTTTAGGTATAGTTTATTCCCAAGTTGGACTTGTTTTTTCTTTACAGGTACTCTTTGGCACGATCTGATCATTTTGCGGCCTGTATTCTGGACTTGCTTCTTGACCCCAGTTGAAACCTTACAATATTGCTTCATCGGGATCCTGATACAAGATCAAAGATCTATCCTGTCTGGACTAAATACAAGAATTACACAGCAATAATTCAAGGGTGTTACAGTAATTTAATACCTCTAAACCACGTATATAATAACTTCTGAGTTCCCTGTCCCGTGCAAAAGTTGTATACACAATTATCCTTTCACCTTATCTTCCTTCCCATGGCCTTCACTGCTACTACAACCGCACTCTTCTTGTTTGCTATTCTAATCTCAGGTACCAATAGTATCAATCCTTGTGAGTCCTCCTCTGAGTCAAGTAACTCGGGTCTCTCAGTTATTCCCATCTACAGCAAATGCTCTCCTTTCATGCCTTCTCAACCAGACTCCTTAGTCAATACAGTCATGAAAATGGCCTCAAAAGACACTGAGAGGCTCAAATACTTGTCTACTCTGTCGGCCCAAAAGACCACTCAGGTACCGATAGCTCCAGGCCAGCAGGTCCTAGGTGTCGGCAACTATCTGGTCCGAGTCAAGCTGGGAAGCCCGGGTCAGGTGATGCTTATGGTCCTCGACACCAGCAATGACGCTGCTTGGGTCCCTTGCTCTGGCTGTGTTGGCTGCTCTAGCACCACATTCTCCCCCGACAATTCCACCACGTACGGGTCATTGAGCTGCTCCACCGCCCAATGTACCCAAGTGCATGGAGCCATCTCCTGCCCCGCCACCGGCTCCGCCACCTGTCTTTTTAACCAATCATACGGTGGAGATTCCTCATTGTCGGCTGCGCTCGTACAGGATTCAATCACACTGGGGAATGATGTGGTTTCGAACTTCACCTTTGGATGCATCAACTCTGTCTCCGGTGGGTCTATCCCGCCCCAAGGCTTATTGGGTTTGGGTCGGGGATCCTTATCGTTACTTTCCCAAACCGGATCCCTCTATTCCGGTGTGTTCTCGTATTGTTTACCTAGCTTCAGATCCTTTTTCTTTTCGGGCTCGTTGAAGCTCGGCCCATTGGGACAGCCCAAAGTTATTAGAACCACTCCTCTTTTGAAAAGCCCACACCGTCCATCTCTATATTACGTGAACCTTACCGGAATCAGCGTGGGCCGAGTACTAGTACCTATTGCCCCAGAGCTCCTAGCCTTCGACCCCAACACCGGAGCCGGGACCATAATCGACTCGGGTACGGTTATCACCCGCTTCGTCCAACCCATTTATACTGCTGTCAGGGATGAGTTCAGGAAACAAGTGAAAGGACCCTTTTCAAGCTTGGGAGCCTTCGATACTTGCTTTGCAGCAGGAAACGAAGCAGGGATCCCTGTAATAACCTTCCATTTCACAGGCTTGGATTTGAAATTGCCAACAGAGAACAGCTTGATCCACAGCAGCTCAGGGTCGCTGGCATGCTTGGCTATGGCAGCAGCACCAAGTAATGTGAATTCTGTGTTGAATGTTATAGCCAATTTGCAGCAGCAGAATCTCAGAATATTGTTTGATGTGGCCAATTCTCGCTTGGGAATTTCCCGGGAGTTGTGTAACTAGGCATTTTTTTCTTCGTCTCTATGTTCATCTGAGTTACAGCTTCCTAGCATATCAGCTTATGTACCTAATAAATAAACAGGACAAGTCCTGTTCTTGCGTTTCTGCAAATTGTTTGTGAAGGGTTCATCACCGATTACGAAATAATATCTATTACTGTTAACACTTTTACGAGTCTGATTAGGGAATCAAAGTATGGTTATTACCAAGAAAACAAGTATAACACTTCACCTGAGTTCAAACTCTTTTGATCACTCTTGTCAGATACATAAAAGGAAATGAAACAAACTGAACTGAACTGAGCAAGAGTACAATAGCTATATCTATGCACTAGCTCTTCCCTGCATCAACCCCACCACTGGTGAACAGCAACACCCTCATCCCTTAACAATCCATACAATGCTAAGCACTCCCAGTAAGCCCTTTTGCTACCACTCATTTTTCTTCCATGTCCACTTGGCTTGCACTCCATGAAAAGCTCATCCACCAACCTTATTGCTTTGCTTTTCATTAACTCTTCCACTACTTCAGCTTTCGCCTTCATCACTACGTACTCTTCTTCTCTCACGAACTTCCTTAACCAATCCGATATACCAACCTCTTTTACCTGCGCAACTTCCTTTCCAGAAGACTCTTCCGTCACTGTCTCGATCTTGTACATCTGGAATTCAAGGTTCCTTGTAGGATAATGCTTTGCAAACCACGCTGTCCCGCTTCCTCCTTCTTTTTCAGGCAAACCCACATCGATGAATACCCGGCGCATATAGCTCTGCAAGGAATCATTCAACAAGTCCGGGAGATACCTAGTTTTCTTCAGGTATGTTCTTGACTTGCCTGACGCTGCTCGTGGGGGTTCCAGGAGAACGTCTTCCAGATTATTTAGTGCTGCTTTCCTTTTCTGATCCATACCATGATGGTTCAGGAGTTTCCTTTGTGTCATGATATTAGTATCAGCATAACCTGTTTTCCTCATGGCCAGAACCGTGGATTTCAGCCTCCTCACGTATACGATTTCGAAATTGGATGGCTTTCTGAACTTGAAGAAAGGATTCTCATCGTTAAGTTGCACAACCGAAATGCCCCCAACTTTGAGATTCCGATCAATAAATTGCAGGCCATTATCGTGTGAGCCATAGGAGAAGGCCAAGTCATAGGACCCATCAGGAGTTTGGCCCTGCCCATCAAAATCACCAACAGAGACGAAATCCACATTGTTTTCTCTCAGGACGGGAGAATTAAGGAAGGCATGATCATTCTGAAAGCCATCGCCAACAAAAACAGCTCTGTTTCCCATCTTATACAGGCCTTCATTTCTCAAATCATGGAAAATAAATGCCAAAAGGTTAACATCGAATCTGCCGGAGGCAGCTTGAGGCTCAGGAGAGGCTTCCGTAGAGAAGGAAGAATCAACAAGAACTGTTCTCAAAATGGGTAGAGTGGCAAAGAACAATGCCAAAACAATGGAGCGTATGACAAGCCTCACAACTCTAGGATGAGGGAGCCTGATGATCAAGTATCTGTTACTCCATATACTATGATCACAGTAATCCTTGAACTGCTTGCCTTTCTTGTGGACGTTGCATTGTAATCCTTGAATCAATTTGACAGCCATAGTTACTTACAGTAGAAGGTAATTATGGATGGCTTTTTGTAAGACAGAGCTAAGCTATTGATGTCTAACTAAGACAGAAAAATGGCAAAATGGATCAGAAGAGGAGAAGAAGGGATGAAGGTAAGAGTGCAACAGATATAATGAACCCTTAGCGAGTACAGAACCTGGCGGCGGTGTGATTTCCACCCACTAGGGCCAAACGAGCATTTACTATTCTAGATCCCAATAGCATCAACTCTCTCTCCCGCTGCACCTCCATTTCTAACATTTCCTTGCAGTCAGAAGGTTCCTTCATGCATACATTAAGGACACATTTTTGGGTCAGCCCACCGATGGAACTAGTAGTGTATAAGGAAAGAGGTGGAGAATCCTGGTTTTCTTTTCCTTGTTTTGGTGGGAGTGCCAAGGATGCCTGCAATGGAGAAGATAAATATAAGGTAAGGAGAGCATGTGGAAGTTTAACACTAAAAATGGGTCTTGCAAGTAAGCTGAGTTGTGTTTTGCTGCAAATGATTGGTGCCACGATAAATCAGGTCTAGCCATTGGTATTCCTCTTCCTTTTTTTTTTTCCTGTTTCTTCTGATTTTAACTGATCTCTCCTTACAATCCGGCTCCCATTTTGCTATAATTAACTAAGACAGTGATGCTATGGTTGTCGATATTAAAATAAAATTTAAAAATAAAAAATTATGTTTAATTTTAAATATTTTATTTTAGGAATAATATAATATTTTAAGTTTAGAATTTAGGAATATTTATTATTAAAGCAGCTTCACCAAGATATTCGAATAATTCTTACAAAACTAATGATTAGCACTCATCGTGTGTCTTCTTTTGTGGGTCGGAGATGGGAATATGAATTTCTAGATTTTTTTAAAAAAATGTCCATAGTCCAAATAAGAGGCTTAAATGCCGGCTAAGGCCCATGAAATAGCACAATAAAAGAATAATTTTATTTATGAATTTGCCCACATTCTAGAAAATGGGCTTCATGAAGCTACCAAAATTCGCTAATGGGCTAATGGTATGGTCCAACTAAACCCAACCCAATACCCACTAAAATGGAAATTTTTATTTATTTATATAAAAAATATGCGCGTAAACAAGATTTGGCTCCTAGAAAACGGGGAATAAAGGGCAAAACGGAAAAACGACAAATTCAATTACGGCTTTCTAGCTTTCAAAGTCAAAGCCATTCAATTAAAGACCATTACAACAAACGCGTGCTCCAACGGTGAAATCCCAGTCCTAGCCCTTCTCTTTGTCTGAATTTTCCAATTCCTCCGGCTTCTCCCCCTACTATAAATACTCATTAACCCTCCCGACAGAAAGCCAACTTTCGAAAGAGAGAACACAAACAAAGAAAAAGAGAGCAGGCAGGCACTAGCATATGTCTCAAAGGCCAAGTGTCCCTCACTATTCCTCCATAGCCTCCAGCCTCCATTCCCATCTTCTAGTCTCCAGCGACTTGTCTTCTCCTAACTGGTTCTTCTGATCGATTAGCTGAACCTTTCAAATTTTGTTAGTTATTACCATTTGTTCATTCTTTAGTAGGTAAGGAGTTTTGGGTACTGATTAATTATGGGTGTTAAGGGATTTGTTGAAGGAGGAATTGCGTCCATTGTTGCTGGGTGTTCCACCCACCCTCTTGATCTGATCAAGGTTCGAATGCAGCTTCAGGGGGAGAATCTTCCCAATCCCAACCCCAAAGCCCAGCTCCACAATCTACGTCCGGCTTTCTCCTACAACTCTCCTGCGTCCGCCACCCTCCACATGCCTTCTCCTTCCCCGCCGCCGCGTGTCGGACTCATCTCTGTTGGTGCCCGGATTGTCAAGGCGGAAGGCGTTGCTGCGCTCTTCTCCGGTGTGTCTGCTACTGTGCTCCGACAGACACTGTACTCCACCACCCGTATGGGGCTCTATGATATATTGAAGCAGAAGTGGACCAATCCGGAAACCGGAAACATGCCGCTTCCCAGCAAGATCGTGGCGGGACTGATAGCTGGAGGGATCGGCGCCGCAGTCGGTAACCCTGCGGATGTCGCCATGGTGAGGATGCAAGCCGATGGTCGACTCCCCCTGGCGCAGCGCCGGAACTACAGCAGCGTCGTGGACGCCATCACCAGGATGTCCAAACAGGAAGGCGTGACCAGCCTGTGGCGCGGGTCGTCGCTCACGGTGAACCGCGCGATGATCGTTACGGCGTCGCAGCTGGCTTCGTACGACCAGTTCAAGGAAACGATCCTAAAGAAGGAAGTCATGGCGGACGGGCTAGGATTGCACGTAACCGCCAGCTTTGCCGCGGGATTCGTGGCTGCTGTGGCGTCCAACCCCGTGGATGTGATCAAGACTAGGGTCATGAACATGAAGGTGGAGCCAGGGAAAGCTGCGCCGTACAATGGAGCTATTGATTGCGCGTTGAAGACCGTAAGAGCCGAAGGGTTAATCGCCCTCTACAAGGGCTTTATACCTACGATTTCAAGGCAGGGTCCCTTCACTGTGGTGCTCTTTGTCACACTTGAGCAAGTGAGGAAATTGCTTAAAGAGTTCTAAAAAATGCACTTCTTCCATTTAAAAGAAAATTACTTCTGATGATCCCGAAGAATTATGTAGGAATTGGGCGGTTTGATGTTTCCACCCTAATTACCGTTATAATTAAATGTATTTCCAAGAATTATTATTTTTATGTTTAATTATATCTCAAGTTAAAAATATTATCTACAATCAGATTAATAATCTAATTCGATTCCCAAATTTATTTTTTCGAGAAAAATTTTAAAATAAATATATACAGTGTAGTTTAGTAGTCAAATATCACAATTCCTTGGTGTAGGCAAGGTATTAGCATCGGATTCTAACCTCAGGTCGACAGTTAGCTTACAATCTTGGGTAAGACATTTGAAACCAACGTCCTGTCTACTTAATTTTTGACTTTTCGTGTTTTGAATCACGTCATAGCCGAGGCTAATGGTTTGGCAGGGAAGTACCAGTCATCGCCGATTTCTTATTGGGTGGGGCATTATCGTTCGTTCATGGCTGGCTTTTGCGTCAAAACTGTGAACAGGTCAAATATCATCCCGACCAGCTTGCGGGGGGCACGTGGAGCCTCGTAAGGAAACGCGGTGACTCGCCAACTCCGCCAACGTAAGAGTCCATTTTCATGGGAGGGACAGGACAGGACTGGACCGGACCAACCTGTTGTCACATCATGACAGGGACCCACCACGATAGACTCCGCCGAGCCGTTCTTTGTGGTATCTTATTCCCACAGAAGCACGCGTCATGCACTCGCCAGAATAGAGAATTATTTTATTATGGGCTCTGCTTTGCTTTCCTTTTGCCTTCGAGAACCACCGAGGAAGTG
This sequence comes from Passiflora organensis, assembly GCA_019739055.1. NCBI lineage: Eukaryota > Viridiplantae > Streptophyta > Magnoliopsida > Malpighiales > Passifloraceae > Passiflora > Passiflora organensis. Next base: position 5,612,291 of record JAEPBF010000191.1, read on the forward strand.
GAAATGAGAAAGGAAATTCTGACGAAATGCTACCCACGATTAATAATATTATTTTTTTAATGACGAAAGCCTACAATTTAACTCAACCGTACAATTATTTCCAAAACCGTATAATCCCATATCCACCTAAAACTGTGAAAAAATAATGTTAACTTGATGAAAAAAATGAAAAAACAGATAAAAATGCTACAAACGAGTTTCACAAATGAGACTCCTTTTATCAAAGGGCGAACGATGTCGTTTCATATACAGAGAATGACGGATAATATGGGCATGTCTGAGCTATCGGATTTTCCTCCCTGCATCATTTGGGAGCTTTTGTCCTTCAGTATCTTCGTTCGTCTGGCGTGTGACTGACCATCCGGTATTTTTACTTTCTTTCAGAACTTGGAACTGGATCGCCTTCTTTTCCAGACCCATTATCTGGCTTCTGAGAAGACTGGGAGGAAGCTGCTACTCTTCCACCTGTTTCAGGCTTTTCAGAACGATAAACTTCTGAAACTTTGCCCTTCTCTTGGTTCTTATGTGATCGGCGGTGCTCGGATCCTTTGGCTTTCTTAGTGGCTGCTGTGCCATCTTGGCCTGAACCTTGTCCCTGGTCCAGATTTTGAAGATCACTTGCGATCTGGTTACGCCGTTCCTTAAGAAAGTTGAGCCGTGTTGTCAGCTTTGTCAGAGGCCTCTGATTGGCAAGCAGGTATAACAAGTAATAAAAAATGTTTCATAGGACGACACCCTGGTTCCAGCGATCATACTGCTTCAGACCCAACTTGAATTCTAATGACTACTAAGTAATTACTCTCCTGGCAACGAGTATTTAGTTCAATAACATCTTCTCTCGTCTTAAAAGCTTGTGGGTTAGGATATCCTGGATTCGATATCCAGGAATTTCTAGTAGGAATGAGATAGGGTAGAATCGACAATATAAGAATAAATATTGCTCTCCTGGCTCTGAACAGAAAACGAAAGAATCTGTCGATCTGTCCTGTTTATGAACCTACCCCGCTTCCATTCCAACGAAAACAATCCTCTACCTTGAATGCAGTAATAAAGCCGAGAGTTTTAAGATCCTACCTCGCTCTTTGCACTAGACTTCCTGGAATAGCTTCTGGACTTGGAGTTACTTCTACGTGCCTGCTGGTTTTCAGATGGACCTTTCTTCGGTGATATTGTTGAGTCATTGGCATTAGACTTAGCTTTCTCGGTTTCAGCTCCATTGGCAGAAATATCCCGCTAGATCAAAGCATAATCATCAGTTATACGAGGGAAATCACAAAAGTACAGTACATAATAGACTGATTAGAGTTGCCAAATGAAGAGTTTGTAGAGTCCTACCTCATTCCTTGTATCAGACCTTCCAGAATTGGTTAAAGCACTGGACCTGGAGTTGTGCTTGCGAGCCAAAACCAGCTGCTGGTTTTGAGGTGGACATTTGTTCGATAAGGAATTCAGTTCACGCTTCTTATCATTCTCAGGATCAGCTCCACCTGCAGAAATATCCTGCCGTAAGAAGACACCATTGTTAATTTTGTGCACAAGTTGTTATCCATCAGAATACACGTTTAACTTCGAGCTTAGAAGCCAGGGGATGCGCACAGAAATTGTGTAATGAGTTTTTTAATTCTACTGTTGATTGTAAAATCTATAATGTTCTTGTCTGAGCTTGGCACCTGAGACCAACCCACCTTGTGAATGTTCGTCAAGAAAAGATTTGGTTACCGTGGGAAGATTTCGACGGGAAAACAGGGGCAAACAAAAGAAATCCTCTGCAGCACGAAAAAGAAATCTTTGCAATAAAAGTAAACATGAAGTTACCTTACTTGCAGACTTTCCAGGATGCTCTGCAGTAGCAGACTTTCCAGGATGCTCTGCAGTAGCAGACTTTCCAGGATGCTCTGCAGTAGCAGCCTCTCCAGCATAGTTCCTGCAATCGGATAAAGTCAACCAATTATATATGCATCCAGGAAGCACTCTAATCTGCATACATGCATGTCTAAAGTTTCCTTTTGATTTATCTATTTTATGCATGGAAAAAGGAATAGGATTTAAATTTTTGGATAAAGCATAATAAGGGCCTCACAAATGAAAACTCGGTCCTTGGATGGTTCATCTATATATCTCACAAACATATAGCTTACAATTTTGCTTGATGATCTGAAGTCAGCCCTGGCTGCCTACTTGAATCTTGCATCTTATTTTCACGCTGTTGGGACAGCTCCATGCTGAAATTGTCAATCTTCTGCTTCAAATTGGCAATATCTGCCTCCGCTTGTGCTATTTCCTCCAAGTCTGCCCTCAGCTGCGAAGAACGAAATTTAACAGATTGATACATGTTGAGGATCAGTCACACCAACTAAAGCCAAGGTGAACGAACTTTTTCATCAGCCATAGCTGCTGGAAGTAGGCAAGGGCCCTCAGATTTGTAAATGAATGCTTCCAGTGCTGCCCTCTTATCTCTTTCCTGCTGTAGTTGTTCTTGTAGTCTCGTCACCTATAAATACAATTCCTACAGAAAATTATATCTTTTCACCAAAGTTAATTGAAATTAATCCCATCTTGCATATAATTTAGTTGACCACAAAGAAAGAAGACGAAAGAAGAACAGTGACAATGAATCTTAGAGTTTTCACATGAAAGAGTGTAAATCTAGGATAAAGAGTTATAAGGGATTTAATGCAAGTATGAAGATTAACCAAGTAGAAATGGTTGTAAATGGTCTAAATTTATCTGGTACCCTGATGTTTATAGGCTAAAATTCGACGGGGTTTAGTAAAATCCACAATGGAAAAGGGTAAATAAATTTACTTAAGAATTCACCAATATTTTTCTCTTCTATGGATGAGATGGAAACAAGAAAACGAGGAACTCTAACATAAACCAGAAGGTTAGGGATTCTCCATGTGGCACATACATCTTGCTCAAGTGCTAGACGACGCTCATTTAAGGCCTTCTTTTGTTTGTCCAATTTGGCTTGCAAAACGGCATTGATTTGAACCTGAAAGTTAGAATACAGTAAATGGTAGATACATAGAAAGCAAGCTTATCAAATGACTGCAATTGAGCGTAAGTAACTAAGGTTCATACTTCTTCAGCAAGTCTCCTCTCCAAGTCAAGTTTAATAGCCTCTAGCCTCTGAATTTCAGCTCTACGTACATATCAAGATGTCAAATGCTTATAAAGATAAATAAATTCCTCGGTAGAAGCACAATCGTTGAGTAAAGATATCAGAATGGCTATAAATAGCTTAAGACAGATGATTCACTGTCATGCAAATGATTTGATAATTACTTACTCATCATCACTCAGGAAATCATCGAATTCCAGGGTAAGCTTCTTCCTTGCCTGTATACAATGCCAAGAATGGAGGGTCATATGATTGAGATAGCTACTAAAGTTTAAACGTAATTTCTCCTTTGCAAAAGAACAGATGTTATCAGCCAAAAGGACCATGATATTTAATAGAAATCACCGAATATATCTATGAAATTTTACTCACAGGAGTACGCTTCCAAACACCTGTTTGCTTGGTTTCTTGTATAGGTCCATCTGATCCTGATGTTTCGGTGCATGCAGAAAGGCTACGAGCAGTTAGCCTATTATTCAAAGCTGTTTCCTCATGGGCATTTCCCAGCAGTTCATCAGGCTCATTTGTGTTTGTCATCAAACTATTTTTATTTCGAACCTTAATACTCCTGTTGCTTTCGACATTATCATTAGAGTGCATTGAACTAAGAACTGAAGTTGATAAGGGTTTTTCTTTCTCTTTCAAATTGTTGTCCGCTTCTGAGGGAGAGCTAGAGCTGCAAGCTCCACGCTCCTGCATCATTTAAAATGGTCTGAGTATAAAAAACTATTGCATATTTCCTCAAGCCATGAGCAAGTGGACTGACTAGACGTACGAAAAGCTAAAAGATCACAGATATAAATGCATATAAATCTACGGCAAGTGATTTAATTTGAAAGTATTCATCCTACATCTAGAAGATGGCCATGATAGCAGATGCAAAAGTGTCCATGAATGCAGTACTGCAGAGAGTATAATTCTAACTGGGATTATGCAACCATGTTTTTCCATGCATGAACTAATTTAGATGCTCCCTAGAAAGTACTGTGGACAAGCCTTGTTTTCAGACAAATCATCCTCGCCGGAGTCTCCGGTTTCAGTGTATGTTCGACTTGATGCATTTTCATGGTCCTCATCTGTATATGCATCAGACCCCTGTGATGCATCATCATCCTCGTAGTCTTCATCATCTTCATAAGAATCATAATCATCAGTCACCAATTCATCCTCACTTCCATAGTCTTCCGAGTCAGAATATGGCGCATCAGTCATGGAACCTTCCTGCATAAATGATATAAATTCATAGACAGCAGAAGGTAAAATCAGTTTAATTTCTACTATTCCCTTTAGAAATCCAACCCCTTATACCATTCAAAGATTTAAAGTAGTTCTGACTATCTCGTATAGTACATTTCTAAATTATTGGGTAATTTCCCCAAAAAAAAGAACTCAGACAGGAAGACAAGTGTAAAAAGAGTAAATATAAGCTTACTCCGAATATAGTACTATACTCTTCCAATAACGTGATGACAATGGCTTGAGCATGATTGGCTGCTGCAGCAGCTCGCAGGAGTTGAAGGGAATTATCACCACCCACATTAACATCAGCATCAATTTCGCAGTCACCAGCGAGAAGGGGACGAAGAAGTAAAGGTGCCATACAAGCAGCAACAGCTGAGACGCTCATTCTAGTTTCAGCTTTGTTAGAAGCCACAGCTTGCATCATCAAAAGTATTCTAAGAACGAAATGAAAAAGGATCTTAATAGGGGGAAGATTAAAGCAAGAATAGAGAGTAGAAAAGGCATATTTTAAAGAGGAAGAACGAAAGATCCTGATCATGAAGATAAAAGTAGCTCGTAACATGTTCATTCCTCTCAACCATAGAAGGGAAGTATTACTAGGTGCTATCTTTTTTCCTTCAAAAAAACTAGGTTGTAACATTTTTTCCTTAAAAAAAAACTATGTGCAACTTTTTGCTTCACATCCAAAGGCCTGATAAACCTACCAAGTTGGATTCTGACATTCACCCTAGTAACCATAGACTACACATCAGCTGTGCTTTTTATTAATTCGATTCCAAAGCTAATCTCTACTCGGATCTTGATTCAGTACCAATATGGTAGCAGCATCCTCCCAATTGTGTCTGTTTCAATAGCGTCTATCAGGACCCGAATCCTAGACATAATGCTTGAGGGAACCTCAACCATTTTTGCAAGTTATGAACAATTTAATTCTCCTTAAGGTCGCCTAGAGCTATTAGAAACTGATGCATAAGAATGTTTCTAGCTCTACAAACTATACAAAGTTGAAAATGGATGCCTTAAACTTGGTCTGTTTAGTTAGTTAAAGCAGTGTACGGGACTAGAGTACACGTGTAGTTTGGCCTGTGACAGAAGTGAGCTGCACATGCTTTTTACTAGCAAGCACAACTTGAACCATATGATGGTCACCATATTTTGATTGCCTTCAGCCTGTAAGCACCATAAAAATTTCAAAAGTATGGATACATATGCATTACTTAACATCTCAGAGAATGTAAATAAAGAGCATAACTGTTATAATGATATAATATTGTGAGTACAGAAATAAACGGTATATATGTTAGCATTTATGCTTGGAAAATGCCAATAGAATTGGCACAAAAACCAAGTGGAAAGGGCAAGGCACAAGAACGAAAATTTCTGAATATAATTAAATAAAGGAAAAATGGTAAGAAGGGTTGTCTCAAAAACTACCTTTGTAACAGGCGACGATTTGGATCAGGGAATGTTTCGCATATCGATCCTCGGATATTATTGATTCTGTTGCTACGATCAGTTCCTAGATATTGACATGACAAAATGGAAAACTAATGCATCTTAGAAAAATTTATGGACATTTGTTGCAGTCAATGCAACCCATAAAGAAAATTCAACACCCTCTCTTAAATTAGCAACTCAGTTGTTGGATTCTAGAAATGGAAATTTGCAACATATATGTCTGACCATGTAGCAATGCTTGAAGTGCGATGAAGACGATAAATGGAAACATAAACAGCAGACAGACTTACGATATGCATCTAGTAGAGCAGTGCAGCAAGACGCTGGAACTGGAGATGATGGCATCTCCCGGAGAATGTACTGGAAATTTGCAATGAGAATGTTCAGTAGGAAACAACCATTTCCCAGAAAATACAAAAAAAAATCTCTTGCAGCTTATAAGAGGGTAATACCTTGATACAATCACCAATCACATGTGCATCCTCCGTCGCAGAAAATTCAGTCTTTCCTGAATCATAAACATATGTCAAGAACTTTACAATCTAGAAAGCTAACTCAAAGGAAAGATGAATTTATGAGCTGGGTGTCTTCTTCTATCGTGGTTCATGAGCAAGACGCTGACGTGAATAATCATATTCCAAAATGCTACAGTTTTGTATAATAGAAGACTTCTCGCTGATTGCATGATTAATATATCCTCATATTTTGATCGGTATCTATTATGACGGATACCCTACCATCAAATACAAAAGTATGTTTGAATATACAAACCCTGCTCATATTCCCGAATTCGACGATTCACTTCATCAACATCTGCAGCTTGACGCAAAATACCTTCCACCTTGATTCCTGTCAATCACTTTCAATTTATCAGATGCAGACAAGTAAAGCATATTCATATAAGAAAAATATAGAAGACAACACCGTATCTATGTTCATGATAGATTGCTAGAATCCCCATATTGAGATCTTAACTGAAGACTTGTGAAAATAAAATCGATGGGAAGAGAATGAAAAAAAGTCTTGATGAATATTTCAGCATGAGATTAGACATCCACATACCAAGGTTGGAAAATAGCTCACAACTACAACAGATAAACTGTGCAATAAAGTAAATCCAATTCTGTAGAGATCTGGAAAAATTAGTACTAATATGAGACTAAATGATGGAACTGAAAAACCCACCATAATCTTCGATATACCGAAGAGCCTTTTCCAGGAAAGATGGAGATCCATCAGCATCTTCCAAAGCAAGTAAAATTGGTCTGCCAACTACTGAAGATTTTGCAGGTTGTTTATCCTTCACTGAAGAGAAAAAACACTTAAAATATAAGTATCAATATCCCAATGACATATATCTAGAGCACATACCCCTAATACCATTCTATAGTATGATACATACTCTGTTCCTGAGAACCATCAGCTGCATTAGTCTGATCATTCTTGAAGACACCATTTTTCCCCATCGCAGGCGTGGCACTTGGTGCTAGAGCGAGAGCACTATCCAGTGCAGTCTTCCACTCATATAGATCTTCTGAGGTTTCAGCCTGCAACACAAACAAAATAATTTATGTCGCTCGTGAATGATAATATATGATAATATTTCAGAGGACCAGAAACAGAAAAAGAAGATAAAAGAGAAATTGCAAATAAGGAGATATTTGATTATGACCAATACTTAATTAATTTTGAAGTCTCTGCTTGTTCTTACAAAAGGAGAAGAAAGTGAGGTCAAAAGCATCACCTTGAGGGTGAAGGTTCTTCCATCACGGCCATCAGGAAATAGAACTGTCAAAAGCTTTTTATCTGCTTTGACAACAACACTGTAAAATTTTCAAAAAGAGTTGCACAACTTAGTTACTGGTTCGAAGTCCATAGTAGGAAAATGTTAGAAAAAAGCCAGAAAACAGCAATGCTTAAATTTGAAAAAGTAAGCCGACCTGCCTGAATTGTTGAGGTCAATACCACCAAGAATCACGTTCACTTCACTCCCCTTTTGAGCAACAGCATTCTGAAAGATTAATTATATATAGATAACACTAAATGAAGTCTTTCGAAAGTAACTAACATGTGTCATTGAAAGAAAAAATGTGGAAGAACAGATTTTCTTCCGTAAAATAGTCAATATACAAAATTACTTACTGGATCACTTCTGAAGAAAACCAGTGAATTTCTTGTCAAAATAAACCATCTTTTCTTCCAAGATGTCCAACCAATTCCTGAGAAAGACAACCGATATTAAATCTAAATAACCCATGAAACTTGCAGTATGTTCGTAAATATGTATGACATAACGTCCAGATCGACTGTCTCTCAAGAGATACAATAAATCAGAACTCACATGATTTGATATGAAACGAAAATCAATGCACATCAAAACATGGTAAGAAACTCATATTCCATATCCTCCATCTATATACCAGAACTCATTATTTAGCTAACGAAGAGATTATGATACATTAAATGCAAGAAAAAAAAGCTTTGATTTTTGTTGAATGGGTTTCGGGACTTTTCTGGGCTCTAAACTTTCCATTGTAATTTCTTTTTTGTTGTATGTTTTTGAATGACACTGGAATGACAGTACAGGAAAAGAAATAAGAAAACGATCTACCATGTTCTGGTTACTGTCTGTTAGTTTGAAGAAGAAAAAGAACTCAATAATGGCGATAGTAGTGAACAAAACAATCATTAATTGATTCCGTTACCGATATTCATCCACTAACTTGTACATCCATAAACGTGAACAAAGTTAACGCAGCTTAGAACATACCTTTGGACGATATAAATAGCGGGCCGCTCTTGAAAACCTGAAAAAATTATAGACTTCAGCCCACAAGGAACTCAAGATCATAACCACAGATCAGAGCTAATACGTTAATACCCACAAGCAGAACTAGCAACTGTGTACAATTCTGTGTGAATTATATTCACACAATCCCAAACCAGGGGGGTTTATGTGGTGTAGTAGTCTGATTTATGATTATGATCTCTTCTAAAACTAACAACCATGAAAATCATATCATATTCTCGCTTCCATAAAAATACAGAAAAAAAAATCACCGTGTTGTTGTTCCGAGAAGGCATATTTTCAAGCTGGCCGGGCGACGGCAGGGGAGGAGGCGAAGGAGGCTGGCCATCCCTCTAAACATACACACATCTATCAATTTCAATTTCTTACTACTGGCAAACAGTAAAACAAAAACAAAAAGGGTACTGATCTTGGTTTGAATATAAAATATCACCTGTACATTCTACCAAAAGCCACCGTGAGATTGAAAGAAATGATCGTGCATAATACCTTAGCCTGTTCCTTGCTTTTACTGTTGTTAATACCGGCATTAGTGTTGCTGGAGTCATTGTTGCTGGTGGTCGTGTTGGGATTGACGCTGTTGTTGGTCATGTCCTGATCCTCCCAGGTTGGTTGTCACCGTCCGTCGGTCATGCCATGATCATGTAGTATACGTAAACGGTCATTACCTATCACTATCACAACGTCGTCAGATCATGCACGAAACAGAGCAATGCCATTACAATAAACCATCGAGAAGGAGAGGTGGAATTACTTAATAAAATAAATGGCAAACAGAGAAAGAAGAACGGAAGGAGGAAGATAGAAGCGTTAAGAGGAAACGAACAGAACCTTTTCTTTCTATTTTGTTGCCACTAATGGCGGAGACTTTTTTTTCCTGTCTTTTGCTTTGGGTTTATTGGATTTTGGAGGGAATTGATTTTGTCCAAGTAGAATATAGCGGAGGAGGGAAACGGTCCTGGTAATGTGCGCCCAATGAACACGTCACCCGAATTCTTAGTTTCATCCTCTGGCTTCGGATCCATTGGCCCGGCCCACTAACAAATTGATTTTATTTAAAATTAATTATAATCAAATAATTTTTATTATTATTGATATTTTAAAATATATATATAGCTTAAAAATATAAAAATAATTAATTATATATATTTTTCATAAAAATATAAAAAAAGGTACACTAAATTTTTAATTAAATTCTCTCAATAACAATCGAAAACCTCATGATCACTCATATTAACTTGAAATAGTTCATTATTATCTCATATGTGTATATAAGCTGATTTAATAATAAAATTTATTAGTATTTTTAACTTTTTTTTCTGTTTATTTGGTAATTAATAAAAATATAATATGAAATTATCACATTATTTAATAATTTATAGCATTACTTTTCCATTTTCATCAAATTATATCATAACCTCAGGTCGTTTTCTAAAAAAATTAATTAACATACCTAAGTCAGTTATAATAATTATATAAAAACCAGAAATAAAATATTAAATAAATCTGAGAATGATTTATTAGCTATAATATTATGTTTATTATAAAAATTAAATAATATTTATTATATATAATATTAAATAATATTTATTTTATTATAATAATAACCCATAATATATTCAACTTATTTTAAATATTTTAAAATTTGACATATTCAAAATAAAAAATCCAAAGCAAAGGAATTTTATTTTATTTTTATTGAATTATTACAATTAAGATTTATCTTTTAAAAAATTTATAGATTTAATTTTTATATTTATATATAATGTTCAAATTTCAAACAAGTTGAAATATTTTAATTTTGATAATTTTGATTCGAGGTGATAAGATAACTTTTTTAAAATTTCACAAACATATATAATTATATAATAATAGTTTTAAAATAATATTTTTATCTGATATTAAATAATTTCGCTGAAATATAAAAAGCATAATATATTTATCAAACAAATTGATAGCAAGAATTCTCTAACAAACATAAATATAGAGATTAATCTAATGATTTAGATATTTAAAAGTGTCACATCTCCCCGGCGCACAAGGAAAACGCGCCAAAGCAGATATATAGTAGTAATAATTATAATAAAAAGAACGGAAAGGAATCTTATTTCTCAACAATTATTCCTCTCTCTATATATATTTATCATGGACGAACACATCATTGAGATGTGATTGTATTTCTGGTTTACGGTTGCTTAGGGTTTCGGAAGGCAGAACGTAGTAAGGAGATCGCGAGATTCTGTTGACCTGTTCGTGCATATTATCATGGAAGTCGGAGTATCGAGTTCGGGTCCGGTAGCGCGTTCTTATGGTGACGTTTCGGAGGAGCGGAAGGGTAGAGATGAGGAGAAGGATCTCCGTCGGGTAAAGAGGAAGAATGTGCTTGCGTTGCTCGAGCAGTGCCAGAAAGCTCTCGAGCTGATTAGTAAGGAAGACGACGATGCGGAGCGGAATCGGGACCGCTTCTCTTTGGCTTCACCGGAGGATCGAGAAGGTGATGAGGTAATTAAACAGAAGTTTATTCTATCTGATCGGTTTTAATTATGAGCGAACGAGTCATGGATTGTAAGTTACTATTTCATCTATGCCTTTGACACAATTATCTGTCTCCGAATTACTTAATGTGTTATTGTTTGGACTAGAGGAGCCAAATCTGTAATAGATAAAGTTAAACTGGTAAATTTGATGTATCGAACTGTTACGGTGCATTGAGAATATATTTGTGGTTTTGCAGCTATGTGACCTTAAATCTAGGGTGGAATGCTCTGACTTTCTTGAAAAGCTGGAGTGTACTCAAGCGTCCATTCCTCAAAACGTTTCTGGTAGGTTTCCAGAGAATTTTGTTTACTTAAATTTAATTTATTTGCTTTTTTTTTTATCATTGCTTGCTCTATTGCTTTTGAAGACCACTGTGTCTGCAGTTTAGTTGCTAACGTTGCAATGTCTGTTGGCAGAGGAAGGTAGTTCGTGGGACTTGGTTTGTTCAAATGATCTTTGGGAAGCTGAAGATGCTGCAAATGATGAGGATTATGTTCTTGTTCGGCAAGAAGATATGGTCGAAGACATGGCATGCTTCATGACTGCCTATTTGCTGTCACTTAAACAGACAAAGGTATGCAGATGTTATGGTACGTGTTCTGTTTTTCAATGGTTGTTTGAGTAGATGTGATATGCCTTTTTATTTTGTTTGCATCATAGAAACATGGATCCGCATACTAAATTAGAAACAATAGAATCATATAAGCACTGATGAGAAACTTTGTTATTTATATAATTAGATTTATGATGTTGCTTCTGATAACTGAGGGACAATCTAGTTCATAAGGGAGTTGAGTGAAGAAAATTCTGGTTAAAAGACCAGGGACTGTTGCATATTTTTATTTATAGATCAAATATTTTTGGTTATAAAATTTATATGCAGCAAGTCTTAACTGATGCTTGATTACCTTTAGTTCCCCATACATCCCTTTCACTATTTTGCACGCTTCAACTTTTATATGGGGCAACCTTGTTCTTGCTGGTCTATTTGGGGATATTGGCCTGACACTTGAACTCTGGGACAATTATAATCCGAGGGTCATATGGACTCTACTTAAGTTAGCCTTGCTACTCTTTAGAGTTGCATGGAAATTATTCCTCCCTAGAAGCTTCAGCAGACACGTTGGAGAGGTTATTACTTCATTTAAGGTGTTATGTTATGCCAATGAAGCGCTGAAGTATATAGGAATTTGGGTTTCGATTGATGCGTGTGCATATGTTATATGAGCTAGCGAGAGAAGAATTTTTTTCCATTCTTGTGTTTGTGGGCACCGGGAGTACAAGTTTCTTCAGGTTTCTGGATTTTCGAGCCAGGATAAGGTTTCTCATGTGGACAGGTTCATATAAACACTCCCAAGAGTGTCAAAGGGTCTATCTCTTGATCTCAGAATTGGCATGAAAGCTTCAGCAATGTCAATTTCCTGTCATTTCAAAGCATAAGCCACAGCTTGACTTCAATTTTTTTTTCAAGTTTAGGTACTTGCAGTTGTTTGTTCACATGACTTCTGAGATGCACCAACACATAGTATGTGGTGTTACTATCTGCTATATATGTTTATCATGCCAGTGAAAATGAAGCTTCAATAAGTAATTTTTCCTATTTTCTTTTGAAATATTAACTCTCACACTTCGACACCTTTTGTTTGCAGGACTTGACTCCTAATCAACTGCAGGAAGGTAATGTTTAAACAAATTTCCAACTAAATTAATTCTCAGCCCTTTCATCCATGAACATATCATGATTCAGTTACGACAAGATTCTCAGCGAATTAATTGCAGATTTCTGATAGCCTTTTCATTTCTCTTCCTCTTTGTTCAGCTCTTAGCAAGACGTTCTCAGTAAAAAAGAAAAAAGGAAAGCTTCGGATGGTGTGGGATGGAAGCAAAGTCATCTATAATGTAGCTTCATGGGGAGTAACTGCCATCGGGTAGGTTATTTAAGTGGTAACATTGCATTCCTTCATCACTGATGATTTATTTTACTTTCGTGCTTCATTTCTGTCAATTCTGTTTGGTACATTTCGCTGTATACTTTGTACCATTCCACTTCTTATTTGCCGATCTCTTTTCCTTCAGGATATACCACAACCCTGTACAAGTTAAAGCTGCCGTAGAAGCGTTCTGGACTTCCTGTCGCCTTATATCAAAGCTTATCTAGTGTGTACTCTACTTCTAAGAGGATGCTTCTATCTTGAATTTTATGCTATTGCATCCGATTTGCCTAATGTTTCACGTGCACGCCATTCATTTGCAGTAAGGGTTGATTAATTTTCTCTGGCATAGTAATTATTGTGAATATTCTGCCTTCTAATTCTATATTCAATTCTAAATTGATTCATTATCTAGTATCTACTCCGGTAATTGTCTGTATAGTCGCATCTATTTTGATGCAACTAGACCAAAATTTTAATTAAATTCTCTCGTCGAAAATCTCATAATCTCCTATATTATTTTGTAAAATATTGAGTTAATTCATTATTAGTTCACAAGTATGCATATTAATCTAGTAATATAATTTTTGTGTTTTTAATGTTTTTTTTATTTTCCATTTAGAAATGAATGGATATGCAATATGAAATTATCATATCTTTTACACCGCTTATACGTTATTTGTATTGTTAGAGTAATGGGGTTTTGCTGTTCAAAGAAAAAAATATTTGTTAGGTGACAGTACATGCGACCCAAAGCTAACCGGATTTATTAGCGTGTTGGCTGTAGAATTTGGATCACTAGCGTCTTTCACTTTTCTATGAACGATCAAAGTTATACGTTATTTATTTATTTAAGTTTTTCGATATTACGAGAATTTGAAGATGAAGCGTACACGGAATAAACAATTTTAACTATCATTAGTGTATTGCCGCTACGGCGTATCGTCCGCACTTACTAACTTTGGATTAGCGACGGCTAGATCCCTCTCGTCGTCGTCTTCCACAAGTGAGTCAACGGAAGAGAAAACCCAAGGTCACCGAAGTGATAATACGTTCGGGATTTACAAAAGAATTGTGCTGATTACGACTTTTCAGTATTTATATAACAGAAACATAGATTTTCCTCATGATGCAGACAGCTTTCTGACCACAGGGCAGCATAGTCGTTGGCTCCCTCGACAAAATTGGCTGCGATGGTGGCATGAATGTATTATATTATATTGCCGTCACAGGAGATGATCTCATCTCGTGGGCAGACTGTAACTCTTTGGGTTGCGTAACAGCCTCATGCTTCATGTACATTATTCTACAAACCTGTTTAGTAATACTTCTGATTTGGAGTGTCTTTACAGAGCATGGAACGGACTTCCATGATTGATCTGGGTGGCTCAAGATCTTTCTCTTGTATTGCATTCCCCAGCAACTGCTGCATTTGCGAGGCAAACGTGTCATCCAAGACCTGAACAATATACCAGTGATAGAGAAAAGTCAAGTTAGTAAGAGAATATTTTGGGTGTTAAAAATATTTTAAAAAAGAAGCTAAGACAGCAAGCATGGAATTTGCTACTTTGGTAAAGCTTGCAAGTGGCAAAAGCATTTGTACTTACAGACACGGCCATCCGCGAACTGTTATACCAAGATCGATTCTCTTTCCTGTTCTCCAGGAAATTCAAGATATCCTGACAACAACAGGGAAGTGAGAAAAAAAAAATTGGAGCCTGTAAACAATAATAAAGCGAGATTAGGAAGTCACATCCATAGTCTTACCTGACCCATCCGGTCCCAGTAACCCCTACATATTGCAACAAAGACCTGAGACCCAGTGATAGAATGAAGGTGATTTATTGTATTTGTTAGCTGATCTTTCAACGGTTGCATTCTGGTCCGCACATCAGACTCCAGCATAGTTTCCTTCGAGTCTTGGAGAATCTTTTTTAATCTTGTGTTGCCTTGCAGCTTGGCCTGTAGGCAAATAAAAGAAACAAAATCATGAAAAGACAAATGCATACCTAACTGTAAAATGATAAGAAAAGCACAATTTGGGGGTTGTTGCAAAGTGACACATAAGGATGTAAACTAATTATGCTTAGTGCGTTCACAAAAGGATGTAATGGTGATACTAACATTCTCGGCTAGTTTTTCAACAACAGCTTGTAGATAACCTCTGAATTTTGCTCTCAGCATGACAGTCACTTCGCTCAGACGTTCACCAGGAACTGTATTTCCCGTAGTAGGAATACAAGAACCCCATGATTTGAACCGATTTTCAATCTTAGGACGTAGGACATCAAGCATCCTTTTCATGGAATTCAACAAAATTCCAAGCTGAAAAAGGCAATGAAATTTTCAAGCAGTAAGAACAACTGCATACCATAAGACATCTTTAACAACAATCAAAACATTAGTGCTCACCTCATCGGATACTGAATATGAACAGACAGATCTTTTGGTAAGCTTCTTGACATAACTGAAGCCAAATTTCTTAGGCGTCAAATTCTCCTTCAATGGTGCTAGAACATCTGCATATTGCTTGTCCAAAGATTCCACTATTGCTTTCTCAATGTCAGCAATAGCCTATCCATCGATGCACAATCCATAATAGAATAGATTTAGCATATTTCACTTTAATTTGCATCACAAGAAAATAAAAAAGGCAAACCACTTCTGGATATTGGGACCCTCCCCCCCACCCCCCACATGACCATGTGGTTCTATGAATAGAAAAGACATCACAGTTTAAAAAAAAAAAATTGGGACCTCCACAATGGAAAAATGTATACATCTTCAATTGCTATTTTCTGCACTTCCTAGAGATTCTTTCACAGTTAAATTTCCTTAAATCCTCTGTGCCAATGGTATTGCATTTACACCAAAGAACCATTACTGTACTTTTCAATGCTAATTATTATCCTTTTATACTTTGGAACTGTTAAGCTATGCCATTTGATCCTTTCCTCAGGGTATGAGACAGCTGTTTCTACAAACACAAGAGCTTTTAGGTTAAGCCTTCAACCAACCTTAAACTAGGGACCATGTGGAAGATTTTTTATTCAAGGCCAAGCAAATACTAGAAACTTACTGAGCACACAGATAATCTACATTTGCAATTCACAAGCATTCAGATTAGCTTATTCTTGGGGAGCACGCTTTTCTCGGATAAGTTGACACACACACAGAAATTATCATCCCAATATCTTCAAGACATGCATTATCATCCCAATACATTCAAGAAATCAGGTTACCTTATGTTGTCTGTTATAAATGCAGATAATAAAAGCATGTGCAACAAATAAAAACCAAGTAAAAAGGCTGATTATCACCACGTACATTCTCCAGAACAATAATGTATTCTGGCCACCGGCAAATTATAACCTCATAGTTATCCAGAGTCTCTCTGAGGCGGTCATACATGTCATCAACAAAGGGAGTTGTAGAATGTTGTGTCTTAACTCCAGACCATTTAACCTGCAACATAGTCCATCATCTATTTAAAAATTGAACTGCAAAAACTGGGAGTTAATGAGCACTGAATAAGTCGTGATGCTTCCAATTAAAGGAAATGGAATTCAGCTCCAACAATCTTAGTGATTTAAAGAAATAAACACTTCAAGCGTCAGGTATGGGAACTACCAGAAAGGAACTGATTATAAGCATATGAATACTACTAACAAATAATCGTCATAAAGTATGCAAAGCTTGAGCTGCACATAAGCAGATAATTGGTTAACCGGTTTACCTTGTCCAGCTTACATGATTCAAGCAAAGAAACACGCTTATCTTGAATCCAAAACATGATATATAAATGGAATAACTCTTTCGCATCAACTCCTCCCTTTACAGCACTGGAGAAAAAAATAAACAACAAATAAACATAAATGAACAGTCTGCAATGTTTCATAAATATGAATATGTAATAAGAATATTTGCTTCTCATGAGTAGCACTACCTCAGATTCCAGCTAGCAAGGTCACGCTGAAAATCCGCTGTGGCAATAACAAGTTCTGCAACCGGTGGTGAAGGACTGGATGGCGGGCATGCAATAAGAAAAGCCCGCAATCTACTGCACAGTTCTGTGCTGTAAATGGATGTGCATAAATTTGGAAGGTCTATGCAACTACAGAGAAAGAAATATATCAGATTCCACCAATTTTAACAAATAAAATTAAGAAACATGCAAATATAGACATAATTAGCAAAAACTAACAAGAAAAATAAAAGATGAGAGTACTAACTCCAAAGGAAAAAAAGCACTAGCCGTGAAATTAAGATAACTACTTGACGTACAATCTTTCATGGATGGAAAATAAGATGGCTAAAAAGTTATGTGTTGTCCTCCCATCCTAGATTTAAGTATATTTTCAGTTCTGGAGCCTAAAGAGAGATTAATCTTACGACCGGCAAGGATATTCTTCATATTCCAGAGAAAAAAAAGTATATTTTTAGTTAGGGAAAAGTTTGGGATAAAAGTTATTTCCGGAAAACATGTGATTACTAAGGAAAAAATATCAAAAGGACCTCAGTTTGTGTCATAAGATTCAATTATCATTTTCCATGAATTTGAACGATGTTTAGCATCACACACAATCAACTTTTACAATTCAAGAGACTAGAGAAAAATGTCTTAAGAACTACATGTTTGGCAATACAGAACCAGGTAAGGAAAACTCTTAAAGCAAACAGCATTTACCAACAAAATCAAACGATCTATTTCCTATGCATGCTGTCCTTGAACAACCGATGTAAAAGAAAATACTACATACTGTCTTCTGCAACAAGCAATTAGAAAGAAAATACACCTGGGAAGTATATCTTGATTATGGATTTCAATATCAGTCTGAATTTCATTTTTAATGCTCATACAAAGGGAAGCCATCTTCTGGTAGGCAGTGGACATAGCCATAGGGTCCATCAAGGTTGACTCATTATTGTTGGAAATATATTCATCTGTCTCAGCCAAGTGCCTTCTCAACCTTTTCTTGGCAGCAGACTGAAAAAGGAACAACATCTCAGACACAAATGAAAGAGAGCACGATGCAAGGTAAGTTCAAATTAACAACTTTAATACCTGGAAATAATGGGTAAGATTTGTTTGTGCCTCAGGAGAGAATATGTCGTGGATATGAGTATACAGCTTGATAGCAGGTGTCAGGGCAGGCGCTGCAATCCCTGTTGCGGGTTTGAAAATATCCATAATACCTGACAGTGCTGATTCATCGAGAGATTTGTAGTTCTCAAACACCAGAGCAAGAATCTGTTCAATCTGGTCTTTGATTTCTCCCAATAGACGGTTCTGATGAAATAACAAGTAATTGCATGTGTTATAACAGTGAGGAGAAGAAAAGAGGAATGCAGAATGAAATTATGTCAAATCAACAGATAATAATCTGAGAAAAATAACCCAAAATCATGCCCTAACTACCAGGCAACATTTATAACAATGTCAACAAGGACTATCCGATATATGATCAGGAATATATAAAATGTACCTCTTGATGACTCAAAGTGCTCTTGTTGTTTCCCTTGGTGAACACAGGCATTAAGTAATCATACACCAAGTTCAAGCAATCAGCAGTGGGTGTGGCAACGTCCATAACATATGAAAGGTACCTATCAACATCAACAACATGAAAATTTTACGCATTAGAGATAGAACTTGTATAACAATCCACGTAGAAAAGGGCTCATTACCTGAGCTTGGTATAGACAGAAGAAACCCCAAAATATGAGGCAAATTCAGTTAGGAGCCATTCCCAAGAACCATGCAACATTAAATTCCTTTGTTGGAATTGTTGCACCTTCATAGCAACTTCTAAAACCAAATCATAAGCAACCGTTTCTGCTACAGAACCATACTGCAAATGAAAAATGTAGACAGAGATATCATCATAACAATAAACCATGACTCGGTATGATCATTAAGTTTCATGGACAAAAATTGCAAAGTCAACTATTCTTTTGTGTGTCTTCTGGTGGTGGTAGTGGTGGTGGCAATGATGAGGCTTTTGCGTTTCTGCTATCCGATTTGGCAACCACATCAAATTCATACTACCCAGATTTAATTCTAGACCGAATAAATGGAATAAATCAAGCTCCTTTCAACTAGATAGTTAGTCCAACACATTATAAATATGACATGACATTACTAGGTAAAAGCTACTTTTCAGATAATTAAAATAAAAAATAAGCTCGTTCTGATCAAAAACTAATCTTATTGACAACAGCAAGTCGCACCTTGAGATTAGCATCCTCTGAACTTGTTGAGTAGTTAATGTATAGCTGCATTTTTCCGACAATTTCATGCTCTGGCTCTTGATAAATAGGCCACCACCGCAGCTTATCAACCTGCATCCAAGTTTGGCATCAATTACAAAGAAAATTAGTATTTTTAATGAAAGTATCATGACTAGGAGATTTTTCTTTCCTATTGGAGTCAAGGCTTAAAATATACTACCGGCTCTTCAGCAATAGAAGCAACTTGTGCCAGGACACGGCCATAATGCTTCCCCCTAGAGTCTTGAACTTCAATAATTAAATCATCCCCTTGACTGTCTGGAAAGCTGTAGGGCTGTCAGCAGATTTATCAAGAGAACGCTACTAAAAGAACTCTGAGCACTGGAAATATACATACAAAACGTGAGTTTCACCAGATCCAGGTTGCACACGAAAAGCATCTTCTTCTGTTGCACTTTTTAGTCGTAACAAGCAAGTGTATGTTTCTGGATGGCATTTCACAAACATAAAAAATTGTTAGAAAAACTAACCATGCAACAATTATACTTATCTTTACTGAAATTTTCTTACCTTGGACAACTTCATACGACGACGAACTGTTCCGTAGACTTGTTACACCAATTTTCAGAAGACCAGAAACCTGTTTTATATAGTGAGTGCTGGCATGTACATATGCCAAGCTTTGACGTGAAAACGAACCTTTGGCTGGCAAATGAGGTGCAGCACGTATATTTCGAAAAGCTCTCCAAGCAGCACAAAGTCTAGATTGAAACTTTGTGAGGCGATACTGAACTGATTCAAGTTTTAGCTTGGGTGCCATCAGTGAAGTCATATTACATCCAGTAGGAGGGTCAATTACAGTTTTTACTCTACGCACTGTGAATCAATGAACAGGAGCACAGGTCATTATACCTATATGATAATATCATGGTTGAGATAATAGTAGTTACCTTGCACCTTCATCTTCCCAATGATTTTCTTAGGCTTTGAGGCAGTTCCGTCAGCAACAAGCTCAGAGGAGTGCTTTGCCATCAGTTCCTCTTCTGACTGCAATAGAACGTGCTGTACACTGCAGTTGACATCAATTGAAGCTGGAGTGATTTGAGAATAGATGCAAAGTAGAAAATTAACAGGCACTTATGTTACTATTCTCTAACATAATCTGTCCAACATGAATATTTAACAAGCACAAAAAGGAAAAATATGAACAAAGAAAGAAAAAGATTCTAGGAAAGGCAAAGTGTTTGATCTCTATATGTGAAATACAAAAAGGTTGTAGCATTCTCGATCTCGTACAGAGACACTTTTCACAAATCCAATCTCAAAAAAATACAGATACAGCCCTTCTTCTAGCCAAGTTCAACACTACGTTGAAGGACTTCTGCTTCCACCAGCACCCTTTCCATGCACATTTTGCTTCTTATTCAGTGACATTTATAGATCTGTTCAGTGGCATCTAGTGCTGCTAGTCAAATAAATCAGATGTAGTTCATCCTTTATTTTCTTTTTACAGGATACACCATTCATACAATATGAGGTGTTAGTTTAAATTTTGAGAAAATATCACGAAAAGAGAAGCTGACATTTAAAGTTGCAGTTGAAGTTAAGCAGCAACCAGTAGCAATCCCAAAAAATATAAATTATTAACTTCCTCTGCTAAATAGAATATGTTTGAACCCCATAATTCCATATTTCTGCTGTTATACCAGAAAAAGAACATTATCTCACTCTTTTTTTTTATGGTACATAACTATTCACAGTTCAAAGACTAACAGATTAACCTAATTCCCATGAACTGACTGACTTATTACAGCATCTCAGGATATAAAATCCATGAATACTTCAACCGACTATAAATACAAGAAAAATACAGAGAATTAAGATTCATCATTAATTTTCATACAAGGCTCCTAAACAAAGCATAAACTTTGACTGATAATAATTGAAAAAGGAGTACAAAAGGATAAACTCACCTGAATGCCTTTCGTAATAAAAAGCATTCATTTTCTAGAAAAGCCGGAGCTTGCTCGCAACCTTTTGCCCAAGCATTAAGGCAAACTCTGACGCATCCATCATATGCAATTACAGCATGCCAGGGCCCTAATGCACTGCATTTTGTTTCAGAAAGACATGCTTAGTGCAAATCTAAAGGAGAACAAATGTCGTTCATGGAATCACCTTCGCCATCCGCAATTAGTAGTTGATTAGACAAACCTTGCATGAAATGTTGGCAGTCGGGCAGGATTTGAACCCGAAGAAGTAACAGCTTCAGCACCAACACTTGTTCTGCGTAAAGAGAACAATAAGATTATACATTCCTCTGCACTGCAATGAAACAAAACAAAAACATCCACGGACCATGTTGTTGAATGTCAGAACCTGATTCACCAGAATATAGCAAGTTACACAAACCTTGAAAATTGATCTTGATTCTTGTTTTCAGAGTTATTGTTTGGTTCACTTCCAGACATAACTGTGATTTTACTGGGATCTATATTGGTAGAGAAACCACTTGAATGTGCAGCTTTGGTGGATTTACCCAATTTATGCGCTACTTCAACCTCTTCTTTAATTTCATGGTTGCTAGAAAATGGAGGTGCACTGGGAACATCGCAAGGATAAGGAAGCTTTTCATTGTTCAGGGAACTGGAATGCAACACCTGGTAAAATAAAGGGAATGGAGAAAATCAGAAACAGCAAAATGCATAATTCAAAAGATACAAAAGCAATCTCCAATTTCCAATCATGCAAATAGTTGTGATGATACTCATCCATTTTTCCATCCAAAACATATTCAAGGAAGTTAAGCTGTAGCAAGGGAGATAATTGTATAATAAGTGCAGCAATCACATTATAGCTTGCGAATGAGCTTAAAACATACCTTCATGGGAGCACTTTCCACATGAGCCTGAGAAGTCACACTCGAAGCATATCCATCTGAGGCGCGCAGTCTACTTCTAGGTAATGCACCACTAACACTTCCAAATTGCGTGGTAGAAAATTCAGAACTGACAGCTGAGTCCGATTCCTCATCATCATCCTCCGTATAAGCATTTCTCCCTGCTCCATTCCCCACAAATCCCCTATCCCGGACAAGCCTCGCTGCCAAATTTCCTTGTCTCCCAGCCACAGTCTCCATTGACGAGCTGACATCAGAGAAGCTATAATCACTCCCATATCGAACATTACTCTGATACCTCCGTTCACCATTCTTGACATTAACGGGTATTCTTTCGTCCTGCGTAGACGAGTCAAAGGAATATCGGCCATTATACACATCATCCTCATCTGACTCCGTGCTCATGTCATTGTCCGAAACAGACCTACTATCAACAGCATCACCCGTTACGGCCCTGGACGGAAGTCCCCCGCTCCTCAAATTTGAAGGCGGAGGCAACCCGATACCTCTGCTGCTTCTACCACCAAGCACTGGATCTATTCTCGCTCTCCGATAAAACGGAGGCTCTTTCTGGTACCAAACATCACCAAAAAGATAAAACAGTAAATCACTGCTAATAAACCAAAACAGAACAAATGTAACTGCTGAAATGATGATCAGATCTTAGCATTCCACAATTTCTTCCTTTTCAACTCCGAAAACGAGAAGTTACCTCTCGAGTCCAGCGAAGAGCATCGCCGTCAAGTGCCTGAGAGTACATTCTTTACTTCACCTAAACTGAAACAGACCTTCAATCCACAAAAACAAGCAATGTTACTCACTAAAAACAACAAATCACACAAAATCTAGCCGGAAACAAGAATCACATACACGAGTACATAAGTAAGTGAACTCACATAAGAATCGTAGCCAGCCAAGGAGTCAATGCACAGTATCCCTCTGTGATTTTTCAAGTTTGGAATGACGAGATCAACTATAGAGAGTGGAAAGAAACAAACAGATAGCTTCTCTCGAAAGCTTTCTTAATTGGCGTTTTCGGTTCTACACTGCTTGACAGAATACGCTCAGTCAGTAAGGACGGTTTTGTTCCTTTTTGCTCTTTTTCTAAACCCGGCGTGGTAATTGAATTTATTTACCAGCAAGCCCGCGGAAGTTAAACGTCGCCGTAAGGATAAATAGCGGGTCATACGGTGCCGGTTTTGCGCCAGTATTATTAACTGGGATCGTGTACTAGTCCGATAATAAAGCGCAGAGATCATGGTGGGAGAGAGAAGGAGAGTAACGGGTAAATGGGTGAGATTTATTTTTAAATATTGAATATTCGAACGTTGTAAAGTGGGGTCAGCTCAGCTCTTCGTTTGGGCCCTTAATTTTAGCTATTTTTTTTAAAAAAATCCTACGTAGGAAGGAATCGGTCACATGTTCTGGTGGGCCCAAAAGAACAACCATTACGTGCACGATTGTTGTCTATCCACCTTTGCCAGTTTGTGCCTATTTTTGGCCCGGGCTTTGTCGTGAACGATAAACTACACCAAATGTCCATGGCCGAACCTTGAAGCTAACGTTATATTTGGTATTTGGTTAAGACGAAAATAGGGAAATAATTTTTTAGTTTAATCAAGATAAATTCGAATTAGTCAATTATCATCGAATAAGTTAATATAAAACTATAAAAAAGTACAATTTTAAGGAGCAAATAGGCAGGAATATAGTTCCAACAAGCCAAGCATCACCCACTTCTAGACAATAAACGATAAATAAAAATGGTAAAATGGAGATTATCAAAGAGCATAAGTGGCCAAATAATGTTTGGGCTTTCCAGGAAACTAAAAATCATTACATTTTTCAAAGTAGCGCTGATATTCAGAACTGCTTTAATAGCAAAATTTAAAAACAAAGTTTACTCATTGAAAATCAGATTATTGAGAACTTTGGTCAAACGTGCATCAATTCAAGAATTGTCGTTAAATGGCCTCGATCAAAGTGTCGTTTATTAAAATTTGAATTTGATTCATTTGATACCCTTTTGACGGATATCAACCAGATAAGACGCAGCAAACCTAAACCAAAATCAACATTGATATAAATAAAATATTTTATGAATATTCATTGGAATTCTTGTATATTTACTAATTAATATACTCTTTTCAATAAATATAAATTGTATTATTTAGTACTTATCATATATCATTTGAAATATATCATGAATATCTATGAATAAGATATTTCTCTTTCCAATCTATATATATTTATCATATATCTTTCTATCATATTACAAACAAAAAAAGTCATTATTTTTAGTATGATAATTGATATATAAAAATTTTAGATTATATTTGAACTTTTATTTATTATTTACATAAATAAAAAAAGTATAGCAATATGAAAAAAATTATAATAGATAGATTAACAATATATTTGATTATTGAAGAAAAAATTTTCTATCATTGGCCACATGGTTTGGTGGGCCCAAAAGAGCAACCATTAGGTGCACCATTTTATCCATCCTTTGCCAGTTTGTGCCTATTTTTGGTTGGGGTTTTGTCGTGAACGTGAAGCGAACGTTATATTTGGTATTTGGTAAGACGAAAATAGGAGAAACGATTTTTTTTCTTTTTATTTATTTTTTATACAATAAATATAGTATTTATACATATTTAAAAGAGAGATTAATTTAAAGATTATATTATTTTATTAAAAATATAGAAAAAAACAATGATAGCAAAACTAAGGATAAATACTGAATCAATATAATATTGGTTTATGATTTATTACTATTAGATTATAATGTGAGTAAGCTTTAAAATTAATAATAGCCAGGCCGACAGGGACCCGGTTCACTAGACGGTAGGAATCATAGGACAAACAAACTTTCATTTGAAAAAATTTGAAAAAAAAGAAAAAGGGAAGATGTTAACGTTGGATGTATTGGGCTTTTTGTTGCATTTGCGTTGGGCCTAAAGTAATACTTTATAATATAAATCTCAATTGAAATCTTTTTAAAAGCAAAACCACAGATGCTACTGATTTTGCATCAAGTAGAGAAGATATTTTTTTCTGAATAATTGCATTGATGGGCCAAAGCCATTTCTTATCAATGGGCTACATAAAACCCAAGAGCCCATTCGAATACTCGGAAGTTTATATTAGAGTTTGAAGTATCTAAAACCCATCACAAGGCCCTAATATTAGCATGCAATGGTCTAGGGACGACACACTCTATCTGGCCAGGCCAGGCCAGCATTCTAGCACAATTGTCACCATTCTTCACACAGGTGACAGAGAGAAGCCAGCACAACAGGTCCAAGGACCACCGCATGTTCTGATACATTGGAAAGTCAACCCGTGGGAATATGATGCTGACCAAGAATGACTGCTTTCATTGCACCACTGTAATATATTTCATGACATTTATAATATAATGAGGGATATTAATTATTATTGTCTATCATAAATATCTCTTTTTTTTAAATCTCATGACAGGCTCCACAGTTTGGTCCCTCTCGGTTCGGTTTGTACCAACGAACCGAATTCATATAAAAGAAAATAGTGTTGTTACCAAAAGTAATGTTTGTACCCTACACACTCCCTACGCACGTGCTGTCAGCTTCGGTCTTGCTACCTTCTCCCAACCTGGGTATGTTGTCATCTGATTGTTGGGTAGGGATCAGGTTTGGGACACCTCGCAGATAAGCGGAACCGATGACCTGGTGGCTACTGTTGCTTTTGCTGGATGACGGGTCCAGAAGTCTTGCTAGGGTTCAGCACAGAGCAGTGTCCAGTCCTGTGACCTGTGATTAGGAGAAAGCAACAGTCTTCCCAATCCTGAAAAGAGCCTGACAACTTCAAACAAATAAAATAAATATAATTATTATGAAAAAATAGGAGAGAATATAGCCTTAATCTTATCCCCACGCAGATGCCAGCTCAGAACGTAATTTATAATTCTGCCCACAGAAAGTCGCTTTTCCTTGTATCTCACAAGTAACCATCACTACTTGTCGGAAAAGGTCAAAATCGGAAATCCAAGTAAGTTGTATGTGAAAAGATAAATTGGGAATATGGTTAATTAAGCTAATTGTATTTATAATTATGATGATTTTATATAAATATATTATTATATGTTAAACGGGAATTAATCTGTAATTAGTGTTCTGAATAAAGTACCAAAACATAGTTAGTATAAAATTATTCTGTACAAGATTCTCGTTCCCATCCATTTTCCTGGCCTAAACACTGAAGCTGATTGTGAAATGACTTTTTTGTCCCGACGAACCGTAACAGCCGTCAAATTACGTGATTACTAGGAGTTTAAAGCCCAGACCCCAAAAACACCGCAAACCCAAATCTCCTCCACACAGCCAAAGCTTAGGTTCTTAACTCCGCTTCCCAGCAAACAATGGCCGTGACCACCGCCCCAGCGGTTATTCCTGATAACCTGAGCCGGGACCAGTACGTCTACTTGGCCAAGCTCGCCGAGCAGGCTGAGAGATATGAGGAGATGGTTCAGTTCATGCAGAAGTTGGTTCTTGGCGCCACCCCGGCCGGCGAGCTTACTGTGGAGGAGCGCAACCTACTCTCAGTAGCGTATAAGAACGTGATCGGATCCCTCCGTGCCGCCTGGAGAATCGTGTCGTCGATTGAGCAAAAGGAGGAGAGCAGGAAGAACGAGGAGCACGTGATCCTCGTGAAGGAGTACAGATCTAAGGTGGAAGTGGAGTTGTCCGAGGTATGTGGCAGCATCTTGACCTTGTTGGACTCCCACCTGGTTCCTTCTGCCAGCGCCAGCGAGTCAAAGGTCTTTTATCTCAAGATGAAGGGAGATTACCACCGGTACATGGCGGAGTTCAAAGTCGGCGATGAGAGAAAGGCCGCCGCTGAGGATACTATGTTGGCTTACAAGGCTGCTCAGGTACGTTGTCGTTTTGGTGATTTTGCTTCCTAGTGTTGTATTTGGTTCTGCCTAGTGTGATGGTTGCTTTTTTTTTAATGTATGTAAGGATGTTGCTGCTTCGGATCTTGCACCAACACATCCGATTCGATTGGGATTGGCGCTGAATTTTTCGGTGTTTTACTATGAGATTCTTAATCAGTCTGACAAGGCTTGCAGCATGGCCAAACAGGTGCAATTTATTGGTTATTTTTGTTGATTCGTGTGAATTTGGATTGGGGCGAAATTGATTTGCGTGTAGAGTATGAGCAATATTGTTTTGATCATAAACCATCATTTACACTTTGCTTTAACGTTGGCTGTATTAGGTCTACGGCATAAGTCTATTTCGATAGATACTTTTGCCTCTGCTTAGAGTAATGGCTTTTTCAGTCAAAAAATTACCAACCCAAATAGTTAGGTCGGCATGACTTGTCAGAACTTGTTTATAACTTTTTGCGTCATCGGTCGTAAAGTGACAAGAATAAGGTATTTTGGGTCATAACTCTGGAAGTTCCATCTAGACTTAAATAGACAAACACGCTTATTTACTCAAGACAACAAAATAGATTTTGTTACAAGTTATCCTAGACGGACTCGAATAATGGCATGACCTGGTTTGCTTACCCAAATGTAATGCATCATTGTCCGGAATTCATGGAAGCTATGAAACGGATCAAAGAACATAGAATTTCAGATGTATTATTTTGCCATATTTATGAGATTTTATGAACTTGATTATTTCAATGATCCTAAATTCTGAATTCTTTGTTTGCAACAGTTTTTATTCAATATTTTGTTAAATGGGAGATACACAAGGCATAGTTATTGCCAAAGTTTTAAATGTTGGGAAATCTATTAAACTGTTGTCAAAAACACATCCTCGCAGGCATTTGAGGAAGCCATTGCTGAGCTAGACACCCTGGGAGAAGAATCCTACAAAGACAGCACTCTAATCATGCAACTCCTGCGTGATAACCTGACTCTTTGGACTTCAGATGTCCAGGTCAGTACCCTTCCACTTGTACTCTCGCCCTTAGGCTATTAGTCAATGACAGTATCCCCATGATTTATGGTTTTCGCCTGATTATAATATTGGCCCTGACAAATCAAGATCTGAATTAGTCGTTTGGTTTTTTTGCAGGACCAGTTAGACGAGTCATGAAAGGGCACCATAAGCTTTGGCCGGACCTATTCCTCTTTTGGAGGAGGTGGGCTTTGAATGTCATCATATGTTTATCCCGTTTATAAGCGTGTTAAATTGTTAAAAAAATTGGGTACGAACCCCTGACATTGTGGTTTCGAAGTTAGGACGAACTTGGTTGTGAATTTCAAGTGAATTTGCAAAGGGTAGCATCTTTTGTGACCTTGGCATGTGAATGTAATTTTAAAGTGTGCAGCTTCTTGTCTTTGGCATTGAACTCTTCTTTGCAATCAACTCATGATACCAAGCACGAAAGATCATACACTGGTGCATTCCTGTGGACGCTGGATTGTTCGCAATTAATTTAGATTGTAATATCTTATATTATATATATATAAAAAGAATCCACTCATGTTTATTCTAATCCAGTGTGGAAGACTATTTGGATGACCTGTTTTCTCACATTTCTCGATAGTGTTGGTGTCTTTCCCGGAGTATATAATACCATAACGTGATATCCAAAACCTGTCCTTGTACTATGTTTGATTCTGTTACATCAGTCAGTAAAATCCGACAAGGAATTAAACAAGAGCCTACCATATGTACAAATGCAACTAAAGCCAAAAGGAGCCCAGTTTACGATCATACTACTACTATAATAAAAGGTGCACCGGCATTTTTGTATAGGTCCTACTGGCAGTTCTAAGCAATCATTTGCCATTTCAGAGGTGAGGATAAGCACGTATGCAGATACGTAAATCCAGCCAAAGAAAACAAGAACTGCACATGGGCGGCAGAACCTATGGCATATAACATTATTATAACAAATCCACCGCGGGATTTTATTTAACAAAACAACTGGTCAAGCAAATAGTAATCAAATAACCTCTGCGCAGTCCATGATACATATAATAAGAGAGGGTTTCAATTCCTAACGAGATACTAATATTGCAGCATACTGGACCCAAGAACAGATGATCACCGCTTCATAGAAATACTATAAGACTGAGCTTATATTCTGCCACGATATTTGAGTAGTCAGTCCCTTGTGCTGTTCTTCAACCATTGCAAGTATGGAATGCTGCCACCAGTGATTGGCAACGAGATCACTTCTGGCACGCTGCAAACGAAACGAAAAGGAAAAATAAGTAGGCAATCACATCTTTGAACTCTCCTTCTCAACATCTTAAAACTGAAGCTCACGTTTGTAAAAGCATGAATTTCATATGGCATGAAAGTCTCAGGCTTACTCATATTCATGATTTGCTTTAACATGTTCAGTGAGTGCTTCCAATAGGGATTGCCTGGTCTTTATGATAAGCAGTTCCTCAGAATCTGACTGGATCTGGAACAATAACAAATGAACCAGTGTGAGAAGAAGCCTAAATGGTAAACACAAGAAAGTATCTTGAATAATCATTGAAAAGGATAAGTACCTGTCCCTGCCATTGATACACGGATTCAATACCTGTACCCCATGATGTATACAAAGCTATCAATGATTACTTTCACCAAAGCATTGCAATTTACAGTATTTGCAATGCAGCAGCGGAAGGTACTCATAAATTATATATTGTGATTAAGGTGAGGGAAGTGATGTGCTAAGGTTGGCTTCGTCAAAATTATCAGTGAATAAATTATAAACAGGGAAAACAACCTGCTCTTTGTAAAGAATTAGAAATCATGGTTTTCGTGCCAATTAGGGAACAAATAGGTGTATCCCCTTTTTCTCTAAAGAATAGCTTCTGAAAATACTGAACTATTCATGACCTAAAAAAATTAAGAATAACAACAAATACGAAAAAGCCGCCATCATGAAATGTCACTTTTTCATGTGACCCACAGGCAATCAATCTTCGCTCAGATGACCAAACTTTTAATGGATGCATGATGCAAAAATCAATCTGCAATCACTCATGCTTAATCATAATAGTTCGATCTTTTCAACTTCAAGAAAGAAGTACAGAGATAAATCACCAACTGTCCGCATGCTCAAAAATGGGAATGAGAACATTATATAAAACATTATTTTGGAGAAAGAAATGCAGATTGTACATGGAACGAACCACATGCCTGGTATTATGTTTACACATGCTGCTAGTTTCTCTTTGACGATGCTGTGAGCCAACTTTTGTCCTGAAAGCATACGATGATCACAGAGAATGAAAAATGTTAGACAGTTGCCTGCTTGAAATTAAGATATGGCCAACAATCATGCAATTTGAGAGCAATAGTATTTTCCGATGCATTGTCTGTCTATAGGGATGTTCACATGGTGCCAAATTTCACAAGGGGAATCAATAATTGTTTGCCAGCACAAGTCTCGGTATATATCAATCAAAATCCAGAGACTAAAAACGGTAACTTAATTTGAATATCAAAATTTTAAAAGTTCCTGCTAGTAATTCAGTAAGAGGTTCAACAAAAAATAACAAGTTTCTTTCTATGCACCTTAAATCAATTTTAAGAGTCTAGGTGTTAGCTCCGCCTTATAGCCAACTGCACAGTTTTGAAGCAGGTACCCCTTATCTACTGAAAATTTTCTGTGGCCTTTTCCATCCTTCCCTCACTACAAATTCCATTTATCTAGTTTGACTAACTAAATACACTTGGTAGGCATCCATTATTCTTCTTGAAATCCATTATTTTCCTATCCTGAGCAACTTTTCCCCATCGCGAAACCCATTAATCAAAAAACGTCATAATTAACGCATCAGGCACGATTCGATCATGTGAAACCGTGAAAAGAAGAGAAGAACAAACCGCGCAAAAACTACTACTTAAGTAGAGCATCTGCTAAACATCAGCCCTCTACTTAACGATGAACTGGACATTGCATAGTCAATGACACTTCCTGCTCATTTAAGTTAAAAAGTCATAAACTCTCAAAGCAAACACACCCGATCAAAGGATAAAAACAGTGCAAACTCAAGATCAAACTGACCGACCTGCTTCTTTGTTGGGGACAGTCACGTAGACGACAATACTTGGTACGGTGTCGTTGCTGGCTTCCATTCTGATCGTACTAGGTTGGGCCTGGGTACTGAACTTTGATCTAAGAAACGAGCACCCCCAACATCACAGTAAGAACTCGATCAGATTCGATAGTAAGGAAAACTCAATCCCCAAAATGTGCCAGACAGTTAATCCGGAAACAAAAAAGTGTAAGCAGAACAAGTAAAGCTAGAGAGATAGCAATAGGCTTATTGTACCTTATGAGAGATACAAAGGGGAGGGACTGGGCGCAGCCCGTTTTGAGAGAGGAAGAGAGAGTCGGACAGAGATTGGATAGGCCCAAGCTTAGTATGCAAAACGCACCGACCAGAGGCAAACGGCGTCGTATCGTGCCGGAAGATAGCAGCGTCGATAACGGTGATCTCGAGCAGCAAAGTATGGTCGAAGAAGAAGCAGAAGCCATCTGTTTATATTTTTTGCAGCGTCGTCCATTGTTGCCTTTGCTTTGTTCGTTCCTTGGCGTTCAGGTGATGCCCCGACATTGCACCCGGGCCGAAACGAAATTTCTGATTCTGCCACGTAAGGCAATCGATCTTCATCAAACGGTATGCAATGCTTCTCGAGGGATTGAAAATTATACGATATCGGGTGGGTCGGTCTCGCCGGGTGGTATTTGATACATACACCCTTGGCAATCTGTCCAAAACGGCACCGTTCAACTCTTTCTTGACGTTCGGGTGATGCCCCGACATTGTATCCGGGCCGAATCGAAATTACTGATTCCGCTAAGTAGCCAATCGATCTTCATCAAACGGTTTAGAAGGCTTCTTAAGGGATCGAAAATGTGTGATGGTCGGGTGGATCGGTCACGTTGCGTAGTATTTGATACACATTTGGCAATTAATTCAGAACGGCACCGTTCATGTAGCAAAAGCGTAAGAATTACTTTTTATGGGGGAACATTTGCAAAATGTAGTCTTTGCTTTATTCCACTATAGTTGAAATTATATTTTTATGGATGTGTTAAGAGAATCATAAAATTAATCATTTTTTGAATAATTAATTACTTTTTTATCTCTTAAAAATCACTTTTTTATTTCTTGTTATTACGGTAAAATTTTAATTAATATTAAAATAAAATTAATTATATATCAATTATTTCTATTTTTTAAAAAATGATATTTTTAAAAATAACATGTCAAGATTAATTTTTTTATTGAATATCGATTTAATATCAATATAATCGAAACGATCCTACCAGTTAGTTATGCTTACTTTTTTGTTGAATAACGATTTGATATTAATATATTTAGAAACGACCCTACCAATTAGTTTTGGTTAATTTGCATCCGCAAGAATAACAATATACCAATATTCCAAGAAAAAATACGAGCAAAACCCACAAAGGAGAATAAGCAGAAGTAGATAGCTTAGACGACAAGCATTTTTTTCGACAAAACAATACGATATTGATTGATCAAATGACAGCCACAAAATGGAAATTGGAAATAGATGGAGAAGACAAACAGGCAAAGACAAGCTTTATATGACTGATGGGACTTGAGCTGTGGTTAGAATCCTATGAATATGAATGCCTAGAGGTCCATCAAGCAACAGAGAAACTATATGCGAGGTTAGTTTATTTTTTTTAAAAAAAATAATGCATTGCCGTTTTCCTTCACTGGGTATTTTCATGAACAGCAAGAAGAATAATTGGCTGTTAGTTGATCATTAATTACGACCAGTCAATCCCTAGATTGGCTGTCACGTCCAATTCCATTAATTACGACCACTCACTACTTTTTTATGGGTTTAAATATACACACAGAAAAGAAGTAGTGAGTATATGTATGTACAATTTTTTATACTCAAAAGTTTTAAAAATAGTTTTACAATCTTAATATATGTCCAAAACCACTTTAAAATTAGATTCTCACACTGGCCTTAGTGACATATCCCCTTCCCTTCATTTTCTGCACAGTCAGTTTAGAATACCAAAAGCATATATACCCTTTTATTTGTTGAGCATTTTAAAGCATGAGTTCTTTAATCTGAGCTTTTAAATTCAACGTAACTATATTTGATTTTGATGGTTCAATTGGATCTACTGCATTGGAAATTAAAATTTTAAATATTTTAAAGAAACGAGTTAATTAGTAAGTAAGTGTTGATTGAATTGTCCAAGGATGGATTAGATATGTTAAAAGAACAAGTCTACAAATGTGTCATTTGGGAGGCAGACTAAATGGCGTGAACTGTGTGGTACAAGGTATGGGTATTTATAGCAATCTCCCTTGTAAGGAAAGTGACTGTGTTCCATAAGAAGTAAAAGGCAGCTTTATTTTATTTACCTCAAAATATCAGAAAATGACCGGAGAAGCTTGTCATAGCTGCTACTCATTCGAGTATCCTATTGGGTATTGCTATTAGTCAAAAAGCTACCTTCTCTCTCTCACTAGATCCATGATTTTCAGATTTTTTTAATGTAAAATGAAAATGTCAAAACGAAGTGATGGTACTAATACCACAACCACAAAAGGCAGGAGTGTTTTAGCTATAAATGGGAAGGAAGGCTTTCCTTTCTTGAAGGCACCAACTGGTTATCCTTTTGTCTCTCTCTTCCATGGAGTTTGTAACTTTTTACTAGATTGGGAGCTTTTGATCTTTCCTTTGAGCAGACTTAACCTCTTATGCCAACCTCCTGAAACTAAAGGTATAAAGGAGAGAGAGATCTGGGTTTGCCTGTTTTGAGTTTGTTTGCTTTACATGTTCATGACCTAATACTTAAGGACAGGTCTGTGTTTCACGTTTTTGTTGGTCTTCTCTCTTATATACCTGGATCTGAGCTGGTTCTTTCTCACTAGGGTTTCTTCTAGATCCTTCAACTAGATTGGCAAAACCTCACTTCTATTGTACCATGGCTTTTCAGGCATATCTTTGTGTACGGACACCGTGAAAGCCTTTTGTTAATTTCCTTCCATTTCTTGGTGGTGAGAAAGAGTTAATTATGGCTAGAGAGAAGATAAAGATCAAGAAGATCGACAATTTGACTGCAAGACAAGTGACTTTCTCAAAGAGGAGACGAGGGCTTTTCAAGAAAGCCCAAGAGCTTTCTGTTCTTTGCGATGCCGAGGTTGCTGTCATCGTTTTCTCTGCCACTGGAAAGCTCTTTGAGTATTCCAGCTCCAGGTACAGCTTTCTTCTACTCATAATATATGAGATCCTCCTCTATGAGCACTGTATGGCTTCTTGTGTGCTCTAGCTAGCTAGCTCCTCTCTATTGTCTCCTCTCTATTGTCTCCTCTCTAAAGTGCCATTTCACCTACTTCTCAAATCAATGGAAAAAGAAAGGTAAAGCAAGAGAAAACAGAAGCAACAGGAGCCTGATATCAAATTCCACAGTTTCCTTTCAACAGATAAACCATTTACCTCAGACTTAAAGGTTTTCATGCGTATAATTAGTTTTATGGGGTCTTCTTAAACCTTTTGAGGAAGCAAAATCAAAATCAAAACCACTTCCACAGCCAATTATATATCCTGAACATACACCAATATCGTACAAGGAATAACACTCTTTTGTACTATTGGCTGCACATTTTACTTCTCCCTCCGATTTTTTTTATTGCAAGCTCAGGTTTTATACTTTCCCTTTCATGTTCTCAGCTGATTTCACCAAAGTGTTATGACCAACTTTTTTTTTTTCTTCCAGTAAGTTTCTGAATCGGGCTGCAGCTATAAGTTCTCTACTGGTTAACCATTTAGACCATTCTCGTGATCAATCTATTCCTCTTGATATAATTTTCTGTTTCCTATGTGCACTTAAAATGAGGTACTTCGTCACATCAGTTCGTACGGAATTAGGAAGATATAAGCTTATTTAGAAATCACAAAGAAGATAATTCGATGCTCATTGGTTCTGAAAGGTATGGTAAGCTGTGCCTGTGCCTGTGACCCATGACCATCATTACAGCTTACAAGATTCCCAAGAGTAATTAGCTGCTCGACCTAAAGACTGGACTAGACTGCTAGAGCGTACTAACTATTCTTACTGAAAGCATCTCATCAACTTTCTTCCTTAATTACTGTGTGTCTTAGCTAGTAATTACTGATTTCACAGTGCAAGTTTTAGAACACGAATCACTATAAAGTAAATTAAACACTGAACCATTCAGAAAACTACACGTGAAAATAAAACGCATCTGTGGTCAAATGAAATAATAGATGTTAAGTCTTCGGTTGTCTCATGAAAATAATAGATGTTAAGTCTTTGGTTGTCACTTTCTTCCTTTATCAAACAGAGAGTTTCCAGTTTCGTTTTCACATGAAATAATAAAATGTTAAGTCTTTGGTTGTCGCAGTAAAGGTCTATATTTCGAGAAACATTAGGATTTCCAAGAATTGTTTTGATATGGAGTTTTGCTTTGTTTTGCTCAGATTAAGATTTTTTTGCTGGTTTTTATATTATATGGTGTTAAGATCATATGATTGCTGATAATTAAAGATTAAATATATAGTACAAGCATAATTAATTAAAGTGGTTTTACTATCTGCAATTATATTTTTGTGTTTCAAATTATTATAGCTTGCGAGGTGGCTTAAGTAACTTGTTTTCTTTTTTACATTGTCAAATTCAAGCTTTATTCCCTTGAATGCTAATTGGTGGAGTTTCCGACTGATGGGTAGGTTGTGGAAATTACAAGGGTATCTTTTAACTCAGTGTTCAAACAGGAACGTCGGATGGACAGTAATGTACATCTAATATTGGATTTGTTTCTGTAGGTGAGGATTTCCTCCAGACATGATTTGTAGGTGTTGGAAACTTTGTGCGGGAGAGTGATTGGTTTTAGTTGTTCCAAAAAACCAAGTAAAAGGAAAGATAATATTCTATCAGTTTGAAGATAGGTGATTGTGTTAAGGTGATAGCATTTATTGCAACCTAGGAAAGATTAAAAAAAGGACAAAATCCTCTGTTATGCTTTACATATGTGTGCATTGCAGCATGACTATTGTCTTAATATATGTTAGCTAAATAATGGATTTAAATTGCATCATTTTTGGATCTAATTTCTATAAGATGGCAGGTTGAATCCAATTCCTTGGAGACTTACCTTAATCCTAATTAAGCCACTAAAACTTACCATTCGATTCGATTCACACATGTAAATGTGTATCTTTTGTACCCACCAGTTCAAATTTGCAGTGGCACCTTTTAGGTTATAGATTCAACATTTGTGGTGTTGGAAAGTTTTGGGGTATTGATAGGAATGTGCCCTCTTGTATCCTGAATTGAATGGTCTTTTTGTGCAAAAGTGTGTTCATTTATATTGGGTTACAACTTGTTGAGTTATGAAAAATAGAGAGACAGCTCAATTTTAGGAGCATAAGTAATGTTGTTGAGTGTTGATTGTCCTGATTGTTAGAATATGTCGTATTTAATTATGTGGTTAAAAATTTGAATAAATTATATCAGTATCTTTTATTAGGAAAGATTTTATTATATTATTTGGTTAATAGATATTTATGTTTTTTCTTTAAATACCAGGAATAAGATGGATAATAGCGGTCAAAGTATAATATCTCCTTTCTCCAGTTCACACGCGTTTACACAACACATATCCTCCTTATAAAACCAAAAAATTGTAAAATCAACAATACAAATTGTAAAACAAAATTCTAGGGTACAAAATTCAGTCTCCCTACCTATATGCTATTTGATTAATAAGCTGCCTCCTGCAATTAGTAGATACACCTTCATAGTTATTGATCGAAATCCCTAAAGAAATCGTAATCAATTAAATAGAAATATTCCAAATTCAAATTATTGGTAAGGACAACCAAAATTACCATACAAAAGACACCAACTTCATCTTTTGGAATCAACCTTAGACGTGGAATAGATGAGTTGATTTGATTTGCTTAAAGTCTTATACATAAGGAATATGTTCAATGAATCAGTCACTTCAGGCCCCACTCTAGTGAAAAAAATCAAGAGAATTAATGCTAATCTTATGGATGGTGACGAAATTTGGTGTGCAGTAAAAAATATAGAATGGTAAGTTTAATAATAGATAATAATAAATAGAGCTTTAGTAATAGGATAATACAGATAGTGTTCTTGTATAGTTATCAAGCATTTACCTTTTAGTGCTTACTACTGAAAGCATTTACCTTTTGGTGCTTAATCAAGCATTTACCTTTTAGTGCTTAGTACTAAAAGCATTAACCTTTTGGTGCTTAGTACTAAGCAAAATCTCCTGAAGACTTTCTGTTTTGAAGTTAGTAAAGGACAATATGAAGTAATTACTGTGCTAACACTTTATTGATGCAATAAAATTTATTTGTTTTTAACCAAATATATTGATTATTGATTTTGAATATAAAATACTTTATTTATTTAATATCTAACTTTTAACATATAATTTCATAAAAATTAAAATTATTTAGTCTAATTGTTTTTGAAAAAGTTATTTCGTCTATTAACCAAATAACTCAAATCTATATAATTCTTAATTTATGCTCCTTATTCTATGATTTATGATGCATATCCTCAATACTAAGGATCTTTGTCGCAAATGGATGTGATTTATCTATATAAATGTCTAGTTTTAGATTTGACTTGGTACACTAACTTAACCATATTTGTGTATTAAGCATGAAGCATGTACTTGAAAGATATAGTCTGCACTGCGATAACATTGGCAAGCAGAGTCATCCATCTCTTGAGTTGCAGGTAATGGTATTTCTGCTAGGGCTTGCATCATTTGTTTGTTTTCTTCATCTTACTACTGAAGAAGATGAGGGTTTGCTTTTTCCATCAGTTGTTACACGTTTCTGATTGCAAATCAGTCACCTATCTGCTGTGTGTATAGCTAGAAAACAACAATTTCCTAACCCTGAGCAAGGAAGTCGCTGAGAAGAACCGTGAACTCAGGTACGTATTGCACTTCTGTTGGATGGACTTTGCTTCTCTTTTTCCTTTCAAAATATTCGAGCCATTGACCGTATATCATGACTGTATAATTGATGGTTTTCCCGTTTTATGCAATAGGCGGATGAGGGGAGAGGATATTCAAGGGTTGAACCTTGAGGAACTGCGGAAACTGGAGAAAATGCTCGAAGTGGGTCTTGGCCGAGTGCATGAAACCAAGGTTTGTGTCTGTACGTAGCTCTTGTAAGAGAGGCAAGGCGAAATATATACTTGGATTCTATATGTGTTGTAACTTGCATTCTTTTCAGGATCAAAGGATTATAAACGAGATCCGTGCACTCGAAAGAAAGGTTAGTCACTTGTGAAAACTGGCTATACCTTCGTTAGGGTTCTTCTTATTATTGAGTTCCATCTAGTCTTGTATATATATAGATCCCTTGTATGTTAAAGAGTTACATGGGAAGAATCTGCTGTCGTTCATACCATTTAGAACACATTAGTAATAGCTTTATGAGTATTCTGGATCATATAAAATGAGCTGGAATGATCTAACTGATGGTTTTGGCTTTGTCTTCTGGATCACACAAGTCTAAGAGTTCATTGTTTTAGACACACTTGATAATTCTTACCGAATCTATAAAATAGATTAATTTGAGGATATTTTAAAGAATTTATTGTTTTTCTTTGTATATACAGGGAGAACATCTTGCAGAAGAGAACCAGCTACTCCAGCAGAAGGTAATAGTTTCTGGATCACTGCTAATTCCTATGGGATTCATAATCAGCGGATCATGGGTAAAAGCAAGGTAAATTTCTGCAGATGGTGACCATCTTTAAAGGGAAAACGCATGTCCTTCAAGAGTCTCAAGTAGTTCAAGAAGAAGGAGTGTCATCGGAGTCCGCCACGACGACCAACGTCTGCAGCTGCAGCAGTGGCCCTTCTCTTGAGGATGATAGCTCCGATACCTCTCTCAAATTAGGGTAACCTCTTGCAAATTGTTCATCAACTTCCTCTCCTATCATTTCTACTATTGGATTCAGGTG
This sequence comes from Passiflora organensis, assembly GCA_019739055.1. NCBI lineage: Eukaryota > Viridiplantae > Streptophyta > Magnoliopsida > Malpighiales > Passifloraceae > Passiflora > Passiflora organensis. The sequence continues at coordinate 5,651,524 of JAEPBF010000191.1, forward strand.
GTCTTCAAAATTGCTTCTCTTCAACTCTTTTTTCTTCTCGCAGGCTGCCTTTTTGAAGCAACCTGAAGCTATGGATTATGCATCAAAGAATTAACTATTCCCACTGGATCAAGGCTTTTTCTGTCATGTAGAATAAAATAAAATGAAAGAAAAACGCTTTATTATTAATGTAATGCAGAAATTCTGAATGATCTTATTATTAATTCTATTTCATATGGTTTTGTGTTAGTTTTATTTGGTTCTTATTTTCTGTCTGGAATCTATTAAAGACTATGATTATATTTATTAACTTATGTTCAAATATTTATGATACTATTTGATAATTTGTTTATTATGCTGATTTTATGTGATATTTTTTTGATAGATTTTGTATTTTAAATTTATTTTGTTATTTAATGGTCACAAGATAGTTGCAGATTTTGCAACTAAAAATATTAAAATTGGATAGATTAGGGCCTTCGAGATTTTTGGAATTGAGAGATTAGTGGACCAAGCACACACACTAAGGGAATGATTGTTACCCAAAAGATGATTTTTGGAATTGAGAGATTAGTGGACCAAGCACACACAGGAGTAAGGGAATGATTGTTACCCAAAATATTATTTTTGGTGTTTACAATGGTTTTTTCTGTTTACAATGGTATTTTCTTGATTTAGCAAACAAAATAATTAATTTGAGGATTTTGCGAGATCTATTTTGAGGGTATATCAGACCGTCTGTGATTGGGAGGAAAATCATCAGATCTTATCTTACCTTTTGCTCTTTTAGTTTACTTTAGATTTTATTTTATATTTGTGAGATTATGAAAAACTAAGTATTTTCATTTAGTCTAGAACTGTAGTGAGTTCTCGATTTAACATAAATAAATTCTAGTTTTCAGTCTATCTTTTCTTTGCATAATTTCATCGTTTCTATCTCTATTGTTCCTGATCAACTCGATAGAATAAATTCTTACCTTCAAAACCAAACACTAGAGTAAAGAGAGGATAGTAGAGGGCTAATGAAGTTTGCAATGGGGTCATTAGCAAGACGGAAAAGTAAAGGAACCTTTAATAAGTTCCAGTTTTCAGTCTATCTTTTCTTTGCACAATTTCATGGTTTCTGTGAGACCCAGCCCGTAGGGGGGTAGGTTACCCAATCCCACATCGGAAAGGAACGAGGGAGGTCTTGGGCTTATATGTGTTGTGTGAGTGGATTGTAACAAGATGCATCTTTTGGGCCCTGTGGTTAAAAGCCCAACTAAGCGTTGCAGTTGTGATCAATCACGCAGACATACACGTCCAGGCCCGCTGGGCCAAGGGTCCGGGGGGGGCCGGGTCTTGACAAATAGTAGCGGAGCCGATCTCGCTCCCTCTTCCGGGTGGGATTGGGCCATGTTGTGTGTTCACGTTTGGGCTTGTGAGTTTGGGCCCAAGTCAGTTACGTTTGGGCTCCCCTTGTGAGGACACGAGGTCTATAAGGAGGGGAGATTGTGAGACCTAGCCCGTAGGGGGGTCAGGTTACCCAATCCCACATCGGAAAGGAGCGAGGGAGGTCTTGGACTTATATGTGTTACGTGATGGTATCATTTGTAACAAGATGCATCTTTTGGGCCATGTGGTTAAAAGTCCAACTAAGCGTTGCAGTTGTGATCCATCACATGCACATACACGTCCGGGCCCGCTGGGCCGAGGGTCGGGTTTCCATCTCTATTATTCATGATCAACTCAATAGAATAAATTCCTACTTTCAAAATCAAACACTAGAGTAAGGAGAGGATAGTAGAGGGCTGACGATCGCAATCACAATCTGAAACTAGGGTCATCAGCAAGACGGAAAAGTGAAGGGACCTTCAGACGTTCTAAACCCTTGGAGTGTCCACGGTCGTACCGAGCAACCTCTTTATGATATCTAGATTGAACTGGAGTTTTCTATTCTAAGAAAGGTCCTCTTTATGATACCTAGATTGAACTGGAGTTTTCTATTCTAAGGAAGGCTCGTGACCACGGTTTGGGCATAACGCACAAAGAAGGACTAGTCACTATATTATCTGAATACAACACAACAACAACTTGTTCTCACTTACAACTTTGATTTCAACTTCTTCTTACAACAATCTTCTGTTACAACCAACGAAGGGTATGGGGTCACGATGGACACTTAGGATCTCTGTAGATAGCTATAGTTCTTGCGTGGACTTGATCCTATCTCCTCAATGGATTCAACCCTTTTTACCATGTGCTGCCATATAGTTGAAGAAGGTAATCTAGATTGACAGATGACATCACATCAAATTTTGTTCTAACTATAAAATGGAATTTCTAAAATCCAAAGTAGAAGTGATTTTGAATAAAGATTTTTTTTCTTTTTTAAAGGAATTTTTTCCTAACAAGGAAAATTTTCAGATGTTTACGGAACAACTTGCCAAAATTAAAAAAATGAATTTATAAGGAGAGATATAAGTATATTATTTTCTCGCTATGCATACAATTTATCAAAATTTGGTTATATTTGTCATGGCTCGGTCCCTGGTCCAGCGGGCCAAAATAATAACAAGTGTTAGCAAAATAGATCTCGTTCAATGTAATATGAGACCCAATCAAAAGTGGATTAACACTTTTTATTCTAACATGAAGGTTTTGGATTAACACCTGTAATAATGTAATTATTTATAATAACAAAATATATATATTGAGTAATGTGGATTTAATCCCAATTGAATATTACACATATAATCTCTCATGCATACATACCCATACCCGTCCGGAGACTGAGCATTTATAATATTTAAGATTAAGATTTTTGTTTTGTTAGAAAAACGAACAGATTTAATTTCTTTTTTATAAAAAATAATCGTTAGAATAAAAGAATATCCTTTTCCGGTGACAAAATTTTATAGTGTAAAAGTGATACACTGTACCACGTGTCCTTTCTTTAATTAAATTAATTTAGATAGGAAAAAGCACCAAAGCTATGAATCTCTACCCTAGGGTTACAGTTCCTCCCGACGACCTTCTATATAAATATTTAACCATCAGCGCCGACTGTTACTTCCAGTAAAGAGCTCAGAAACATGTAGGAGGATATAGAAATGAAGCATAGAGGAGGAGGGTCAGGATGGAGCTTGAGGTAATTTCAGGTGATGGGCGGTCCGGAAAGACAAATAGGCAATCGTGGAGGAGGATTTCCTCTCTTCTTTCCGACACCGCCCATACCTTAGATTTCATTCAGTTCCTTCCTTTCCCTTTCTTCTCTCAACTTGTATTCGCCTAGCCCCATAGCTCAGCACCTTCTATCTACTGAAAAGTTAGATGTAAGATTCTTTTCGTGAGCACTGCCTTCTCCACCTGGTTCATCGTGACTCTTGTGTTTTGCTAAACAAGGATTTTGTTCTGCTCATGGATCTGAATGTTTGGAACTTGCATGCTTTATTAGGAATTTCTCAGTTGATTTGTGGCGGGCGCCGTGTGAATATGATCTGTGAATCAAAAGGTATTAATTTCCAATTTTTCTTCAATTTTTTGTTGTATGACAAAAGATTAGCAGAAGATTCTGTTTATCTTAAATCTGTTCCCTTCTCTTTCGATTTGTATGATTTATTTTCTGGAACGATTCATATCCGTGAATGATTTGATACGAGATAATCATCTCTGAGATTATCATTTCCCTTCTTCCAAATATGAATTTTGAATCATCCATTTACCATTATTACTTGAATAGAAGACTTCCATTGTTCTTCTGACGTGTTCTCTACGGCTTCGCTTTCTTTTTGTTCTAAACATTAGACATCTCAGCGTGTGTGTGCCGTGGGTTTGCACTATCTTGGAGTTTTACCGACGTTCGCTGATTACCGATTCGAGAGGATGGGATCAAGTGGCTCTGGTTTACCGTTCACCATTACTCGTGATCGCGTTTTCTTCTTTATTGTATAAAAATCTGAACCAACTAAAGCAGAGGTTTTGGCCTTCGGCGCTATGGTTATAGTTATTATGAAATTCGTAGTAGTTTTTTTAATCTCGGATACTAATAAATACATGCGTACGAATTAATGGACCAACGTTATCTATATAGTGTGAAATGGGACTTAATTTTGAAAATAGTAGCAATTTAATGGTTTTCTAACATTTGAGAAAAACCTGGCTTGCATGGCCCAGAACCAAACATTGGGCTGAAACATCCTGACCTTGCCTTTTGTAGATCTGGACTAGAAAGTGGTCGGACTGTAGAGAGCCATGTAGTGATGGATCTTCAAAATGTCTGCCTCCTCTTGTCGTAGCTCATGGACCAATTAGAGTCTCTTACATGACAATACTATATCTCGGTTTTAACCCATGAGTTTTATTGTTTTGAGTTACTACGAAATTGTAACAAATGAATTATACTAACAAATTTCGTATAATGTTTCTCTCTCATAGGTAATTTTGAAATTTTTTCTTTTAATTGGATGTATACCTTATCATCAAAATACAAAAAGAGATTAATTTTGTAATTCAAAAAATTTAAGGATGACTTATTTATGGGAAATTAAATAAAAAAGTGGCCGTTTCACCAGTTCTTCAACGAGGGAATTTATACTCTTGTATTTGGACATTGGGCCTTCAAAAATGGGCTCGATCCAGGCTCGGCCTTTTCACGTGGGCTTGTCTGGATTAGTTTATATTGCAGGCTTCGATGCCTCGGAGACCCAAGGTTTATCGACATGTCCTGCATCGAAGCTATATAAAGCCGCTACAGTGGAAAGAAATGCAGTGTTTTAGAGGAGGATTGTTCATGACAACGAGGAAGGAATGATGATTTCTGGGTTTGAAGGGTTGGTAATTGATTGCTAATGTGTTGTTATTTACCGGATCTGCATCGGGTTTAAGGTATCAAATTAAGTGGAAGATCACCATCTAGGCTTGAAAGTTGAAATTCATTGTAAGGAAGGATGAAGGTTCAATGGAATTGGAATCAGAGTGAGTCTCAGAGAATGGCATTTGGTGGAGTTTTTGTTATCCTTCTTCCTGTCTTTATCCCTCATCTCTTTGGTCCGTTAGGCCGCGCCTCGCCCTCCCTCTTCTCTGTGAGTTAAGCGCATGGTTACCCATCTAAGTAAAGTTCTCCACCTTGTTTTAGTTTTATTTTTACTGTTCCTGAGGCGGGTTTTTGTATGATTTCATTGAAGGAATGGAATGCTCCGAAACCTAGGCACTTGCCTCTGTTAGCTGCTGCTTTGTCCCGCCAAGTTGTATGTACCTGTGCTCTTTTCTTCTTTCCAAAAACTTAGTGGTTAAATATGATTTGTGTTTTCACCTTCTTTTAATCTTTGGTCTTTTTAGCCCACCAGACTACAGTCTGAGCTCTGGTCTCCTTTACCTTACCAAAATTGGAAGCCTTGTGCTGAACCCAAAATAGCTCCTTGTAAGTTTTCCCGTCTGTGATGGATCAATCGTAAATCATGAGATATTTAGAATTTTTGGAAGCTAATATGCAGGAGAGCATATCACTGTCACTAATTTACTCCTCGCTTCTTGAAGCATTGCCAAAACAGTCTCAGGGGTACATCCAGGTGTTTCTTGATGGAGGATTGAACCAGCAAAGAATGGGAGTAAGCTACTTGATAACCGGAACCTCGTATTTGTGATCAGTGCATGTTGTTTTTGGTCCTTATTTTGTGGTTTGTATGCTTATGTTGGAGAATAGAGTGATGCTTATAGTTGTGCTTTGTTAACAAGATATGTGATGCAGTTGCTGTTGCTAAAATATTGAATGCAACTCTTGTACTTCCACTGCTTGAAGTTAATCCTGTTTGGCAAGACTCAAGGTAGTTCATGAGTAAGCTATCCTAGTGGCCTATTGGCTTTGCGAATTTAGGTTGCATCCCAAGAATGAGAAATTAATGGTGGTGGCACCATGTCTTGCCTTCGCAGTTCATTCACTGATATTTTTGATGTGGAGCACTTCATTGATTTCTTGCGTGATGAAATTTCTATTGTTCAAGAGCTACCGAGTGATTACTCTTGGAGCACACGGGAGTATTATGCCACTGGAATACGTGCAACTAGAGTTAAGACAGCACCTGTCCATGCCTCAGCAGAATGGTATCTAGAAAACGTCTTGCCTGTGTTGCAGAGGTCCGTGGTATTTTATTCACCAAGATTTTTTTTAACAGTTGTGCTCTCTTGCTAGGATCTCGTGTCTAGAAAATGAGTCCATGGTGGTTTTTGGAATGATGCTGTAGTTTCTTCTGAATATAGTATTACATATTATATGTTTTGGTCAATGTCGAGATAATTTGAGGGATCACATTACACCATCTCAGAAAGTATTCTCTGATATCAAAACTTTCCTAATTCCAAGATTTTGATGGCTTTGAGTTAGTTTTGAAACATGTATAAATCTTTAGCATGTTATAGACTTGTCTGAACAGCTGAATGGAACATTGTCTGAACTGTCCTTTTCTTTTTATATAACAGTTATGGCATTGCTGCTATTGCCCCTTTCTCCCATCGCTTAGCCTTTGACAAACTGCCGTCCAACATCCAGCGACTGCGGTGTAGAGTCAACTTTCATGCATTAGCATTTGTCTCACATATCAGGCTGTTGGGAGAAACACTCGTTAATCGGCTCCGCTATCCTGCTGCTGAGCTTGCTTCTGAGGCAGAAATCCCAGAAAGATTGGGTGATGCTAAAAAGAAACGGCCTGGAAAGTATGTCGTGTTGCATCTTCGTTTCGATAAAGTATGACCTGACTCCTTAGATCTTCAGGCAGAATCATTTATTTCAATCTCTAAATTATGTGAGAATCGATATATTCTTAAGAACTAGCTTTATCTGCTATTTTTTTTTGTATGCTTCTTATTAATCTTGCTTTCATTGCTCACTCAGGATATGGCTGCTCATTCAGCCTGTGATTTTGGTGGAGGTAAAGCTGAAAAACTTGCTCTAGCAAAATACCGGCAGGTGCTTTGGCAGGGAAGGGTCTTAAACTCACAGTTTACAGATGAACAGCTAAGGAATCAAGGGCGTTGCCCATTGACTCCAGAAGAGATTGGACTTTTGCTGGCAGCTTTGGGTTTCAGCAATAGTACTCGTCTTTATCTTGCTTCACACAAGGTTCGTTCTGTACCCTCCCCATCCCAAAGGCTGCAGGTTTTATTTGTCTACCATTTGCTTTTGCGAAAATTGACCTTTTCGATTTAGCAAGATATGAGACTCGGAAGGGTATTCTTTTCAGGTTTACGGCGGGGAGACAAGAATCTCTGCCCTGAAGAAGTTATTTCCTCTGATGGAAGATAAGAAAAGCCTTGCTTCTGCAGAGGAGTTAGCCAAGGTTGAAGGCAGGGCGTCTTTATTAGCTGCGATTGACTATTATGTGAGCATGAAGAGTGACATCTTTATATCTGCTTCTCCCGGAAACATGCACAATGCCCTGGTAAAGGCCTTTTAGCTTTGCAAAGATCATTAGAAATTTGATCATCTATTGGCTGTGTCATTAAGTATCAACCATGGAAAGAAGAATAAAACTATCATCTTGAGACTTTTGTTTCTGTTCTCAGGTTGGACATAGGGCATACTTGAACCTGAAGACAATAAGACCGAATATGGTGATGCTGGGTCCTCTTTTCCAGAACAAAAGTGTTGAATGGTCAGATTTTGAGCTTGCAGTCCTAGACAGGCATAAAAACAGACAAGGGCAGATCAGGTTAAGGAAGGAGAAACAATCGATTTATACGTATCCTGTTCCTGATTGCATGTGTCGGACATAAACTGAAATTGATGCATAAGGTTTTGAAACTGCCCTTGCTGGCATCTGTGTTTTTGAATGTTTTGTAGTTTCTTTTTCTTCGGCTTTTAGAATCATAGGTTGCTGTAAGAATTGCATTCGTTCTGACCAACCGTATTTGAAGCTAGCCCATTGGGTGGAATTTCAGGGATACAGATCAGCCCTTGTAGCCCACACACATGCTTTTTATCCTCGTAATTGACAACTAGACTAATCTCTTCAAAGCAATGTTTTGAAAACCGGATCTGACCGGCCGGTTCAACCAGGTTGAATCGGATCCGGTACATACTTCAAAGTGAACAAATAACATAATCATCGGAGACATAAACTACAGAATTGGATCATAAAATGAATTTCACTACAAAGATCATGTGCTTTTATGAATAAACATGATCCGATGACCGGAGATATTAACTACAATGCGAAAAAAACAGGGTGTACTAGCCCGCTGCCCTTTTCTTCTGATTTTACATTTTTCATAATCCACAGATTCGTAGTCTCAGTGAATTATGTCTGTACAATCGGCAGCGACTAAACAAAGCGAACACGTGAGTGACCTGCATAACGCCAGCTTAAAAAACACAGCCAGGCATACACTGGGACAGATTCAATGGTGAGAGGCATACACTGGTACAGATTCAATGGTGAGAGGCATATACTGGTACAGATTCAATGGTGAGAGGCAGACACTGCACAGGCGTGACGACACCGGGTCCTCCAGCTAATCACTTCGTGCGTTGCTGGGAGTCGTCGGCATCTGACCGTCTTTCTCATCGTTGCCAGCCAATGGAGATCCCCCGGTATTACGGCGGGCAGCCAACTCTTTTGGATCTACAGGGGGAGGAGATGGAGCCATCTCTGCCTCAATAGGAAGTGTTCTTTTTGAGCCTTCTAGAGCAACACCAAGAACAATATTCTCCTCCAATGGCGACACGGATTTTGATGGCGATGCAACTGGCCTCTCTGCACCCTGTTTGGACTGGGAAGTGGCTGAAGGAACATCACCATTTTCATTACCATCTGGTTTGGTAACTGAAGACATCAGTGGTGTTGCCCCTTCTTGGATGTCTTCAGAATTTTTTCCCGCTGGATCCTTCAATTTATCTCCCATAATCTTGTTAGACATTTGTTTTTCGGATTTGGTTTGGACCGAACTCCCAAATATGCTGTCAGAACTTGTTTGGGCATTGGGGCTTGACGTTGTTGCCACATCCTTGGTTCTTTTTGAGTTCAGATCTTGAATGGCTTCCGCTTTGGCATCTTGTTTAGACTCGGACAAAGCTGCTTCAGTTTGCTTATCTTTTTCATCATTAATATTGGCTGGACGAGTTGAAGCTTTAACTTTATCCTCCCCATTGATCTTGTAAGATGGTTCTATCAGCAAAAATGGGCGGTGAGTAGCTGCTCTGGAACGAGAAAAAATGGAATCAGAAGGGACATTATCCAAATCAGCCTCCCCATATATCTTCTGAACTGTACGGATGGGTGTGGCAAGACGAGCACGATGATGGCTTATAACTCTAAGAAGGTCCACAAGTACTCCTTCCTGTTTCATAGGGACAACAGTACAAGATATTATATCATACAAACAGTCTGAACAATGGCAAAAATATTGTTACATCGATGAGCAAGCAAAAATGAAAGCAAGTAAATAGTGGAAGAGCTGTTAGCTATCTGCATACGGCACGTCACTTGGACCGAAACCGGAAAAAAATATTCAATCTACTCTTATAGTATCGTGAATGAATAAGAAAAAAAGGCGAATGTGAGGCTTTCCGGAAAATCACAACAAACATTTAGCAGAAATAAGCATTACCTTTACACCCAAGTAGACTTCAATATGTGGGGTTTTCACAAAGCATGATACCAAAATCTGCAACAGAAAACATCAATACTGAGAAGAAAAGCAGATGTCATAGTTTAAATAAAAGCAACAAAGAGAAACATGCAGAGAATGCACATGGTTGAGGAAATCCTTAACTAAATGCCTTGTTATGAAAAAGGTAAAATCAAACGTAAATAATTGAAATTTTGCCAACTAGATGTATTAATCGAGTTAACTGACTGTAGGTAAAATATAGCACTCATGTTGTCCATGACTCATCTTCTAACACTATATATAAACGCTTTTATGAGTTTGAAACCTAGAAAGTATATCATCTAAACTTTCTAAAAAAATGAAATCAAAATTTACAAGAGTCGGCAGCCAAAGGGAAGAGTTGGCAAATGGTCTTCATCTTTGAAATTGACCATCATAAAAGAAATTCATACGAGAAATTAAAAAAGGAAAAGGTGATAGAAAACTTACCAAAAGAGCTTGATTCTCTGGATCAATAGTATCCAGGAAAACTCTTCTGTGCAACCTTTGCTGCTCTATTTGAGGATTTTTAGCCAAAACTTTACGCATGTCAGCTATTATACTCTACAAGAACACAAAGGAGACTCAGTTCTCCTCTAGATCAAAGAAACTGTGAAAAATACTAGATCACGAGTTGGTACTTGACGAAAAGAAGAAATAATGTTGCCTCTCACATTGATTTTGCTGACATCCAAGTGACTGATGGCAAAGTGTGTCTTGATGCGCCAATGAGTCTTCTGGCTAAGATTTCTGACCACATTGACAGTGAATTTATGGTTTGGAATATGTACAGCTTCACGATCATCACCTCTTATAATTGTTGGTGACCACCAGCCCACGTGCTGGAACAAAATAATATATTACTTGAGATATAAGAAAATGATTAAAGCCATTCAACTTTGTCCTACATCTATTCTGCCAAAGAGCAACTCATCTATGCGTACTTTGGTTTAGCCAAAAACTTGAAGAAAAGGTACATGAATGAAAATAGCTTACACATATTACCCATTCCTCATTCATCAGGTACTAATGAAGGTGAACAAATAAATAAATAAGAAGTGCACGAACCTCAACAGTACCAGACACTTCATACCCTTCAATCTTTGTCTGAATCCACTCATTCAAAATAAATGGCTGAGTTGCATGAATCATTACACTCGAAAGAAAGTTTGTGAAGATCTGAATACACAACACAACAAAGTAATAAAGATGTCTTAACCAAAAAAAGTTAGAAATTCAATTGAGCAATATGTTTTACAATTTTCTCAAACTTGAAAATTATAACGAAAAAAGAGCTCATGACTATGAAAACCTGCAACAAATCCCATGGTATATGGATAAAACCAAAAATTACCTCACGACCAGCTAGGGTGAGCAATACTGTGCCAAGGCTTCCAGCTGTGACCCATTTTTGGGTAGAAAAACCTAGCAATTCCATGAACAACGCAAATGAACCCACCCAAACACCACTATAAATAGCTTTTCCAGCAAAGTCTAAGCCCATCTGTCAATGCAAGAAAGAATGGCATAGTCAGTAATTCGACTCTCATGTTCCACTAGCTTAAGCTAAAATCAGATAAGTATAAGATAATTTTTACAAATGGTAGAAGCAAGATGCAATTCACAGACACCGGGCATTCCTTAAATTGGATATAGTGCCATGATCAACCATCAATGATTACCATAAATTCAGAACTGATCTGATTACTTAAAAACTCAAGATGAGAAAGACAATGAACTGAAGGAAATAAACAGATGCTCACTGGTCTTGATGAGTGGTTAAAAATAGCATTCACCAAGGATGAGAGCAGGTCATTAAGAAAGTATATCCATAATTATTAAATCTACTCAACCAAAAGGATATAATCAGAAACAAAAGCAGATAGATGACTGTCATAGCATATGACTGAGACCTCGTCACAACTGCATTATCTATCATAAATTTTTATCTGAAAAGGCAAAAATAGATCAAATAATAGATCATCACAGTTCAGTTCTTTACTGGAAGTTTATAGTTGAATGAATTAGGTTTATTCAATTCGTTTTCCACTGTTCCTAGATAGAAAAACCTTTACTTATACATGAAAGCAAGCGACAATAAAGAGATGAAAAGGAATAATAGTAAAGTTACGTAGACATACATTTCTTGCATCAGTGGAATCATCTGTCTTGGCAAAGAACTTTTGTGCATGCTGGATCAAGCTACAATTAAGAATATGAACACATTTAAATTTCTTGACTCAAGCCATGGATTAAAAACTACCATATAAGCATACAAGGACCATGAACAATAATCTCAGAAGGGTGTCGTATAAATAATGAAATCGTCTAAAAATGCACAATATAACCAAGAGAGAAAATTAGGCCAAAAGTTAATGAAAAAATACTGCAGGCAACAACTAGTCAAAACAAAAAAATTTCAATACTCAGATTCCACTGCTATAGTAAAAAAATGGAGAGAGAAAAAGAACCATTCATTGAACGTTAGACTAACTGAAAGTTACTTCTCAAACAAGTACATCCATGAGCATAATTTGAAAACCTTAAAAATCAATCTACAACCAACAGACACAAACCTTGATAAACAATAGGCAAAAGCCAGAACAGTTGACAATGACTGTACAAAATTCAGGCATCGTTGCTTCACAGCCTGGTGCACTTTGGATGGTAGAACTACTGGATCCAGCACTCTGGAATGTGTTAGGCTTGATTAGTGCAAATTGACTTGTAGAAGAAGTTTTATTGAAAGAATAAAACTCATATTCGTCAGAATACCTGCAGATGAGCATTGCGCCTGTCCATAGCAGCAAAGGCTGGAGATATGAGGTCACAACATAATATGTTCTACTTTTCTTCCAACTATTTTCAGATTTCTGCAGGTTATACAGAAATTTTCAAAGTATCAAACCTTGAATTAAGGAAGTGAACTCATCTCAAACAAATATAATGTAATTTTATAATTTTAATAGAGATCATACATGAAGAAAAATAGTTCTTCCTAGACACATGAGTGGGCCAACACCCCATGCAGCAAAAGCAATGACACCAATTGCAGGGATCAATTTTACCACTGGGAAATTTCCACGTAGAGCATCATATGACCTGCATGACGCACAAAAAAAATCACATACTTGAAGGGAGAAAAAGATGTTGAGCTCCAAATTTAAGATCACAATAGCACAGGAACCATGCAAGTCTCCAATGGTCCACTAAAGCATAACATCTGCAATACAAGAACCCTTTAGACCACATAAAAGTTGTCTAGCCTGTGGATTGAAGCAAGAAAGTAATGTTGCTGCTCCTCCCCTTCACTCAGGCAAGACAACTTAATCACACAGCCTTTTTTTAGGACAGACTAATCATACAGCTAGTAGTTAGCAAAGTAAAGAACTATGAAGATCACAAGACTTCTGTAGCAGTAACAACTTAATCCCCACTTAAGAATCCATAATTGATCTAGCACAACTGCAAATAAACAATGATTAAAAAAAATTGAAGCCTCCCTTTAACTTCCCAGACTTGATATGTACCATTCCTTAATTATTAAGCATGAATGGAGAGTTCATGAGAGGACATGCATGGCAATGACTTTAAGCCAGGAAATTAAACATACAGAAATAAATGTGAATATACCTTAGCAAGAGCATAGCTGCAGATTTCACAGCAGGGATCACATTGCCTCCACCGGGGGTCAGGATAGACTGACAGAGGAAAACATTACATCTGGAACGTGCAGGAAAGATGGGAGCTCGTATCTTGTTTAACTGATGGAGACTCCATGCCTGCTGACGCTGTAGAAACAACAAATGTGACATACATAACTTCCTTTGTCTCTAAGACTATTTCTACAAGAATTCCAGAAATTTAAAATGCAAAAAGGGCAGATCATACATAAATCAAAATAAAAGAAAAATGAAATCAAAAGTTGCACTATAGATAATAGACAACAAAAAGAAGAATCCATTCACAGCGGAAACTAGTTGAAACTTGTGGCATTTAAACTACGTAAATCAGCACAGGAAAGAAAAAAGTACCAAATTATGGGATGAAAGTTTGAGGTTAACTGAATATACTCTACCCTTTCCCCTCAGACCCTGCCAGGAAAAAAAACTAAGGTAACCAAATCATAAGCATACAAGCATTTGGCACTGGAAAAAACAAGTCGTAAAGTAATTACTTACTGTGTATTGGCTACAGCATCCAGCACCACTGCAGATCCTTAATTCATTGGATAATTGGATCGAACTAGCATGATTCATGGTCAGATTACAACTGGAGAGGGGAAATGCCAGTAGAATCTCTGCAAATACAGCTAAGGAAACTATGCTCCCCTGGGAAACCACGTCCAGAGATTCTAAGATCACTGAAGGAAAGGTTGGTCAAATCAATTACTAGTTTACTGAAATTAAACCTGCCAAATGCCAAAATATCTAACTCCACTAAGTCAAATGTTTAAGGAGAGACTACATTCATGCTTAGTTGCTTCACAATAGACTAATTGATTTTCGATTTCTCTCTCCTATTCCACTGAATTCCCCCAACAAATGACAAAACCAATCACAATGAAGTCCAATATCAACAAAATCCCTAGATTCCGGAAGAACCTAAAGCCAATCCACTAACATCACTACAAATTAGACAGTTTAACGACTAACAAATAAATCGAGAACTCAAATCAACGCAGAAAACGAAATAACAAACACAAATCAAACAAATGAATATAAAATTAACCCCCGACCCGGTGAGTAAGATAAGAAATCCACAAGATTCAGAAAATTGACTGCCTTCTTCTTACTAAGAAACATATATTGATAATAAAACAGTTTTTAATAGTAAATAAAAAAAGCGTGTCTCACCTCGAAACTTCCCTTTCTGTGCAATTCAGAGATTGTAGTACGTTCTTCTTTGGGAGATTTCGCTTGGGAGGTTGGAGTTTTGGAGACCGCCAAAATGGTCGAGATAACGCTAACGTGCGCGGCTGGTTAATCTTTCCTCCTGGCCGACGTGGTCCGGCGGGTGTGCGTGGAGCTTCGGATTTGTGATTTTATCTTTTTGTGGTCCCCGATAATTTTTTCAACATATTTTATACGGCGGCTTCGAGTCTTTTGTACAATTAGCACGAGGAAAATATACAGAAAACGAAAGTACATAACTAATTAATATATATAGAGAGAGACTTTGCGAATTTTTCAACACATTAAAATATTTATTTTATCCGTATAAAAATAATTTTGAAATTTATAAAGTATATTGTGGATCGAAATTCGGACAAAACTAGGCAGACCTAGGCCTTATCCAAGGAAACTGACGTGGCGAGACACGTGTATGATATGTTCATTCTTACAGGCGCAACGACTAACAAGCGGACGGTTTCTGGTACTTGTTCCTATTCTAGGAAGATGGGTATGACCTCCGTGCGGGGCTGTCCAACCGTGACAGGATCAACCAGGTCCACCAATTTGGACTATGTTGAAGAACCCTTCTTTAAAGGAATATATATAAATAAATTATGATAAAATCGAAAAAAT
The DNA here is from genome assembly GCA_019739055.1 of Passiflora organensis. Lineage (NCBI taxonomy): Eukaryota > Viridiplantae > Streptophyta > Magnoliopsida > Malpighiales > Passifloraceae > Passiflora > Passiflora organensis. The sequence goes on from JAEPBF010000191.1 coordinate 5,666,655, forward strand.
ATGTTATATAGAATTTGATTTGTTTGCCTCGATTATTTAATTTTTTATATAATTTTATAATAAATCAAACGAATTATGACCGTATGGGTCCCATGCCTAATCGGGCCATGTTTTGTTGACATTCGGAGACGCAGCCCAATAAGGAGAAGTCTGAAAGGCTCGCTACTGTTTTAATAAGAGCCCACGGTGCCATAGGGTTTAAACGAAGGTCCAGCTAATTTAAATTTTAAAATATTTTTATATTTAAAGTTAATTTACATTATGTTTGTTACATGGAAATATGGTTTTGATATTCTAAAATCATTAGTTTATTAATTGATATAAAATTACTTTAGAATTATAAAAACCAATAATATGTTGAAATGACTGGTTTTTATATTTTTTAAAATGATTTTTTTGTTCTTCAAATATAAAGATAGTGTTATGCTGTTTATGTATTCATCAAAAGGTAAAATTGAAAATAATGATTAGTTTTACAATCTTGTACGTATGAACCGCCATTTGCAAAATCTAACAAAGTGAGATTCGAAAATCAATGATTTGTTAAAACCACGCTAGAAACATAAATTATGACTTCAAAACTAAAATTAAAAAAACTAAAGATACCAAAAATTAAATTAATCAATAGACAAATATTAACACTCAATAACAAACCCGAGGGGGGTGTGGTGGAGTGGTAAGACTCCTTCTCCTTTAACCAAAGGTTAGGAGTTCGATTCCTGTCTTTGGGTATGGAACACTTTAAAATTCCGGGCCAGCTGAACCCACCCTTAACCGGCCCTTACGAGTCTTTACGGAGGGAATTGCTATTTTTGGGCTTACAAGAGAACACACACACATAATGACACAAAGCAAGGCAACTGGGTACCGAGGACCCAATTTAAAAGTTTCCGGATGAGGATCTGATTCACCAATCGAGCCCATCCAAGAATAAGAAGGGCAGCCTGTCCGGTTCAAAATCTTTTTCCTAATTTACCATAAAAGCCGGCAAAGTACCGTTGCAACTCCCTCACGCGTCACTCACGTGAGCTAGACACCCACCAAACGAATTTGAATTCGGACTTGAAAGCGCCTATTCCTCCAATCAGATTCAATATATCATTTAATTTAAATCTTTCGAACTGGTCTGACTGACCTCCAATTTGAAAAATCCCCACACCAACATCCTCCTCCCCCAGCCGTCTCCCTCCTTCTCTTCTGCGTTGTGTTTCCTTCCAAATAAAACAAACAAATTTCAAAAACCGCTCGTCCATATCCTATAGAAAACGACGTCATTTCTCCGTCTCCTCATCCTCATCCTCATCCTCCTGGTAAAGATCGAGAATGTCTCGTTGTCAGCTCACAGCTCTCTAGATTTTCGTCTCCTTTCGGTTTTCAGTGGATTCTCGAAAAGGAAGCGAGGATATTGTTTTAATTTTTCCGGTTCGGATCCGTGTCAGGTGATTTATAAATGGATAACTCGGAGTGCGTACGAGTCGCCGTCAACATCCGGCCGTTGATCACCTCCGAACTTGCCCTGGGATGCAGCGACTGCATCACCGTTGTTCCTGGAGAGCCTCAGGTGTTTTTATTGTGATTTTGTGCCTCATTTGCTTGTAAGCTGTCTCTGTCCGATTTTTTTGTGAAACGTTGTATTCGTTCATCGTAAATATAGGTTCAAATCGGGTCGCATTGCTTCACATTTGATTATGTATACGGGAGTACAGCATCACCTCATTCTATCATATACGATGAGACTGTAGCTCCGCTTGTTGATGCGCTCTTCCATGGATACAATGCGACAGTTCTTGCTTATGGCCAGGTTTCATTTTTTTCTTTTCGTTTAGCTTTTCCAGCTATTGCTTTGTTTACTATATGGGAGGGTATTGCTGATTTAATAGAAGATCTTTCTTTGGTGGTAAACGTGTTTGCTCTTTGCGTGCTGAAATAGACGGGTTCGGGGAAAACGTACACGATGGGGACTAATTACTCCGGAGAAGAAAGTAATGATGGGATTATACCCAAAGTGATGGATAGCATATTCAAAAGAGTTGAAGCAACTGAAGAATCTACTGAGTTTTTGATAAGAGTCTCATTTATTGAGGTATTGTATGGTTATAATTGTTCTAGATACAGCTGCTTTTCAATTATTAGCTAGATTTTGATGTGTTCTGATGAATAACCGACAGATATTCAAGGAGGAAGTATTCGATTTGCTTGACCAATGCTCTCCGGTTTTCTCTAAAACTGAGGTGGGAAATCCTGCTAAGCCTGCAGTGCCAGCAAGGGTTCCAATTCAGATTAGAGAAACTGTTAATGGAGGGATAACGCTAGCTGGTGTGACTGAAGCTGAAGTCAAGAGTAAAGAAGAGATGGCATCTTTCTTATCACGTGGTTCATTGGCTCGTGCCACTGGGAGTACCAATATGAACAGTCAATCAAGGTTTGTCGTTGATTGAATAATTTTTTTTCATATGTTTGGACTTTTTAATTGGAGGGTTATTGGAATATACATTTCAATTTGTGAGTTCATTTTAGAATCGCACATCACTCTTATGGAATTTTACTCCAGTTGTTAGGGTGCGAATTTTCACTAATAATTTGTATTTTTACTGATTCAAAGACATGATATAGTTTTTGTAATGTTTAACAGTCGCTCGCATGCTATCTTTACTATTAGTATGGAGCAAAAGAAAATTTCTCAATGCTCAACTGGTGTAAATAATGATGATATTGGTGATGACATCTTATGTGCAAAACTTCATCTGGTTGATCTAGCCGGATCTGAACGTGCAAAGCGAACAGGCGCAGGTGGCATGCGTTTCAAAGAAGGTATTAATAACCTTTTATTTACAGTATCGATACGGTGCCGTACTATAGCCATGGCCACTTCTCTCCTGCCATAATATCAGTCTACGCCAAATTTTCATTCTTCCGAGTCCGGTGTTCATGAGAGGCCATCGCTTGGTTTTACAGTCTGCCTCGTTCTAATTCCATGGTTTATGTCGTTTAGGCATTCACATCAACAAAGGTTTGCTAGCTCTCGGCAATGTGATAAGTGCCTTGGGAGATGAGAAAAAGCGGAAAGAAGGGGGCCACGTTCCATACCGTGATAGCAAGTTGACACGCTTATTGCAGGCATGGGAAACTTTATGTTCATTTGTTTTTCCCTTGTTTTATTTAAAATAAAGGCTTCCAGGGTTATTTTATTCAATGAATACTGTTTGTTAAAATTACCTGATCCCAGATGATTAGCTTTCTTCAGTTCATATATTTGCAGTCAAATATTTGTGTATTCTACTATTATTTCAATAGGAGAAATTATGTCAGTGTATGATGCACTATTTATTTTAATTTTAACATGTATTCCAGTAGAGTGAAACTTTTAATTTTATTTAAAGTTGGATAACTTTTGTTGGAAAATGATCATATTTATTTCGCTGCAATTTCAATTTCCAGGATTCCCTAGGAGGAAACAGCAAAACAGTGATGATAGGTATGGCATTTCTCCATATGTATGCTTCTCGCTGATAGCAAGATGTTGCTGTTTGCTAATTGTATTTCTCATGTCCATGGCAGCATGTGTTAGTCCTGCTGACACCAACGCAGAGGAGACCCTGAACACATTGAAATACGCAAATCGAGCTCGTAATATTCAAAATAAAGCAGTCGTACGTTTGCTGGTTCAACTGCTAATTTTAATATGCTGCTGACTTAATACTTTCTCAACTGAAGTGTTAACTTTTTCTCTTCTTTGTATCAGATCAATCGTGATCCAGTGGCAGCTCAGGTGCAAAGAATGAAGTCTCAAATTGAGCAATTGCAGTCCGAAGTACTATTTTATCGTGGTGATCCTAGTATGCCATTTGAGGAACTTCAGGTGAGTTGTTTGACTCCTTTTAAAAGAAAATTATTTTCCCGTCTTTATCTCATATATTGAACTACAAACAACGTATGCTTTCAGATTCTCAAACATAAAGTGTCATTGCTCGAAGCAAGCAATGCAGAATTACAACGAGAGCTTCGTGACCGACTCTTGAGCTGTGAGCATTTAAGTCAACGTGCTGTTGAAGCCCAGGTTGCTTTGTTTCTCTGTCTTTGTTTCAATATTATTCTTGGGAGCTCTTTTAGGGTATTATCTTGCCTAAACATTTTTCGACTCCTAACCACTACTGATTATCACAGGCTGAAAAGGACAAATTGTTGTTACAAATTGAATCAGCTAGAAATGGTAAGTCTTGGGATGAGATTGATGCCAACTCAAATCAGGTAAGAATAAATTGGTTTTAACATTCTAATTGTATGTTGCTTCTAAATTCTCTTTTACATTTCAGTTGCATAAGATTCTGAACAATTACACTTTCCCGGTCGCTTGACTAGTAGAATCAATACAAATTCCACAACTCTTTCAGGATTTTGATTTGGTCAAACAATATGTGTCAAAAATTCAAGAGTTGGAAGGGGAGATGCTGCGCTTGAAAAACCTTTCCAACTCAAAGCATGATCGATCTGTTGCTTATGACGACTCAGATGACGATGGATTCTGCTCAAAAAATCCTTTGTTTCCATCTCTTAGTGACCTTTCTTCAAACTCCGATGCAAAAGCCACAGATATATCAGGTAACATATGAGGGTTATAACCTGTTTTGATATTCTGTTCACAGCATTTGAAAAACTTAGTTCCATCTTTCTACTTCATAAGATGGAGATTGTTTTATTTATATCGAGAAAATTTGATTCATAAGTGTCTATTGCACTTCAACTTTTGGTTATTTTAACTTTAGTGATGAAGGCCCATCAGTAATTTCAAATAAACTAATGTTGGCGCCATTTCATCTATCAGATGTAGCTATTTAAAAATATTCTTTCACTTGTGCAGATGGCGTTGAAGATGAAGAAAAGGAGCTAGAGCATTCTTCCCTTCAAGAGAAATTAGATAGAGAGCTTAAAGAACTAGACAGAAAACTTGAAGAAAAAGAGGTAAATGCATTTCTGCTCCTAAAGCCTTATAGTTGGGGATATCTATACTCCCCTGAGTATTCATAAAACGAATAAGTTGGATGTCGATTGAGGATCAAAATTTCAGCTCCTATGCGTATTTTAAGAAATTGTCATAGTCCAATGTTGTGACATTTTGTTTGAGATCCCTCCTTCACCTTTTTTCTTTGATTGTGTAGGCCGAAATGAAGCGCTTTGGAAATGTTGACACTTCAGTCCTCAAACAACATTACGAGAAGAAAGTCCATGAGCTGGAACAGGAAAAAAGGACTTTGCAAGTCAGTTCTATTAAGTATTCTCACATTCTGATCTTAAATGTGCATCTTAAGCATGTCTCAATTTTGTTTCTGTTGCCAATTCACAGAAAGAGATAGAGCAACTAAGACAGAATCTCACTAACCTCTCATCAACTACTGACGATGGAGGTAAAAAGTTAAAAGAAGATTACCTTCAAAAGTTGACCGTTCTAGAGGCACAGGTGAGATTTGAGATGCTGTGTCCCATTTCACTTGCAATTCAGAAATGCAAAACACTAGTAGACATGCTCGCTTAATTATCTATCAAATGTCAGACGCAGCATCCATCTAGTTCTATTTTGAAATTTGAATTATTAGATCACACCGTAGGAGTTGGGACCGACAGTTGGCGAGAGAGTTAAGGAAAATATTAGTACTTGCAGCATTATTTTTGTTTCTGTATTCACATTCTAGTCTGTAGGTTGCAGAGTTGAAAAAGAAGCAAGATGCTCAAGCTCAATTATTGAGACAGAAACAAAAGAGTGATGAGGCAGCAAGAAGACTACATGAAGAAATTCATAAAATCAAGACTCAGAAGGTAAAATTTTGCCTCCTTTTTCATAAGGTTGACAAAAACTGTAGATTTATTCTTTGTACGGATCTCAGCTTAGACAATTTTATGGTTGCAGGTTCAACTTCAGCATAAAATCAAGCAAGAGTCTGAACAGTTTAGGCTATGGAAGGCATCACGGGAAAAAGAAGTTCTCCAGGTACAGTTCACTAAAAATAAGGCATCATTAATTTCATGTATGCCAAGTGGTGTTTAATAGTTAGAGAAGTTTTAAAAAGGGAACCCGTCTTTACGGTCGTAGTCTTTCGACGAGATAATAATTTTATACAAGTTCGAGCACTATAAACATGGAATAATATCTGTGTGGGACTTTTGTTTTGTTACCAGCTGAAGAAAGAAGGAAGGAGAAATGAGTATGAGATGCACAAGCTATTGGCTTTGAATCAGAGGCAGAAAATGGTAGATTGTCATGCACTTACTGCGCTACGAATCGAATTGTCTAGTTTTGAAGTATACCTATTAGTTTATTTTATTTTCTTGCTTAGGTTTTGCAAAGGAAATCAGAAGAGGCAGCTATGGCAACGAAAAGGCTAAAGGAGCTGTTAGAATCTCGAAAGAATTCCACGCGTGAAAACTCTGGTTAGAAGATCATCCACTCTTTACACATTTTACTTATTTCTGTGACAACTAGTCGTTGATAACTTCTGTTTTGTCCCGCAGTTAATGGAAATGGTCCTGGATTACAGGTACTTGTTATGGTCCCAATACATAGAATTCATAACTTTTTGTGTGCACCTGCGTGAATTGACCATTATAAGAAATTGTCCTTTTACGCTCTTCCTAGACCCATTTCTGACATGCCTTATTTTCAAACCAAAGGCACTTATGCAGGCAATTGAGCATGAGCTGGAAGTCACTGTACGGGTGCATGAGGTGCGTTCCGAATATGAGCGTCAAATGCAAGAGTAAGTCCCTTCTATTTGGGTTGCAATTTAGCATTCCATTTTGATTTTCATGGTATTTCCGATATGTTAATTATATCGTTAACTCTCTATAGTTAACAGATATATTAACTATAACAATCTACGTATTCGTTGACTAAAACAATATAATTTGGGGGCTTAGCTTTGTTCTTCTTGTGATTGAAACTTTGTTTAAAAGGACAAAAGTTCTGTTGGCGTGCTTTAGGCTTATTGAAAAAGTTTTTTTGTTATCTTAGGAGAACTAGAATGGCCAATGAGATTGCAAAGTTGAAGGAAGAAGCGCAGTTACTCAAACAAACTAGTTCAAGGTACACATCGAGTTACTTTTATTGACATTGAGCCACTTCCTGAAACCATAGAAGGCCACCTTATTTATCTATTTATTTATTGCTTCAATGGTGCATGATTCAGTGATTGCCCCTCAGCAATGTCTCCTGGTGCAAGAAACTCAAGGATTTTTGCCCTTGAAAACATGCTTGGCTCTTCTTCTAGTACCCTGGTATCTATGGCTTCACAATTGTCAGAGGCAGAAGAGAGAGAACGGAGCTTCAGTGGTAGAGGACGTTGGAACCATGTTCGTTCTCTAGTTGATGCCAAAAATGTGATGAACTACCTTTTCAATTTGGCTTCCTCCTCAAGGTGTGTATTTTTTGTTCATTTTCACTTTTATTCAGCATGTCGATTGATCGTAGGTCCTTACTTTTATTCAGTTGCAAAGCTCATACATTCACATATTTTGCCCTTCAATCTCCAGGCTAAATGCCCTGTCTGATGAACTTTTGCACCTTTTTCTTGCTATTTTAGGTGCCAACTGTGGGATAAAGAAGTTGATTGTAGAGAAAAAGAAAGTGAAATCAGAGGTCTAAAGGAAAAAATTGTGAAGCTTAGTGCCTTGGCCAGGCATCTAGAAAAGCAGAAGGCAGAGCTTATTTATCAAGTGAAGTCGCAGGTCTGTACCATACGCAATTTTCATGTCATCTCAGTTACACAAGCAACGTAAAGATTGAATACAATTTCCAAGGGATGAAAAAAAAGAGATAAAACATCAATGAATAAGAACCAATATATATATATACCATCAAAGACATAACCATTACATTCATATAAGAATGTTATTCTGATTATTATAATTGCACAGACGACGGACTTATTTTGTTTAAAAGCACATAATTCCAATCTATGACACCATGAATGGTAATTGGGTTTGATCCAAGATTTTATCTGTTATTATCCACTTGAAGTTGTCAGGAACTGATAGATTTGTTGTATGTTATATGACCTTTTATTAGGATGCTGCGCTCCAAAGCTACGCTATCAGAGGTGAACTGGGTTCTGATATTCTTGATCAGAACATTGGACATAAATACGGTTTGCGCAAATCAGCAGATTTTCGCCAGGTAAGTTGATGTAGATGAATTAGAGGGCCAATTGTTTCTTTAATTTCCATATGGTTCCCTTGTTGGATTTGTAATATAAGTGATTTCACAATTATTATATCTGTTTTTATTTTTCTTCCTGACAGGCACCTAGGTCCTCGGTAATTTACATGGATGATATGGATACTTCTGAATCAGAGCATTCTGAAGAAGAGGCAGTTGACGACGACGATGAATGGGTGCAGTCGGAAAGGAGGCAAGTTCGGAAAAGAAATTTCAAAAATAAAAGTCGCGCCAGTGTTGCGTATGTCAATGATTCCGAGAACTGTAAATCCGATTCTTCTGCGGAGGCAGGAAGATCTGTTCCAGGAGTAGTATGCTGCACTTGCAGCAAACAATCCTTATGCAAGACATTGAAGTGCCAATGCCGAGCAGCCAAGGGCATGTGTGGGCCGTCATGCGGCTGTGTGCCTATCAGGTGTTCTAATAGAGAACCAGATAGTGTCGAGCCGGACGTGTCAGCAGAATCAGAACATGCTGAAGGCGTTGGGTCTGGGGCAGGTTCTGATGAAACTGAGAAGAACCATTCTCTTGCTTCTCACGGTGCGATGCTGCTCCAGAGTGCACTCGTCGATAAGCCCCCTGAGACAAACGATGAATGTGGAGGGAAAAGGAAGCCATTATCGGACATAGGAAACACAGTGGTACTTTCGCAATTTCAGACACCACCATTAGCATATATTGTTTTCTTTGTTCACTTCAATTCAACTCTGGATCTTTGGCTGGCGTCTGATGAGTGGCTTCTGTTTAATTCTGTAACAGGCCAAATCTAATGCTCCGAAGCCTATCCAGAGAAAAAAATGGCGCAAGTCAGTTATCCAGATTGTTCCAGTTGCGCCACCTCCCTCAACCCAGCCAGAAAACACTCCTTCCGTTCCCTCAGAAAACACAGAAGCCCCAAGAAAAGCAGACATTACCACCAGCACCGGCGAGACTGATCTTCCATTGAAGCTACCCAGGGCTATGAGATCAGCTGCATCAAACAGCAACATGCTTTTGAGAGAGAGGAATGCTGATCAAGCAGATGATGCAGTAAACAAGGAGGCCGGGGCACGTTCTGCAAGAAGCCCTGCTCGGCCCCCGAGAGTAGCCGATGAGAAAGAGAACTACGGGCGATAAACGAACACTCCCCCCCAGTATGTCACTGTCTACGCGTGTATTTGTGGGGCCTCTAACCATAAAAATTACTTTCGTGCTGGGAAAACCAGACTGATTTCTTCCCCATAAATCCTTGGATGTACCTTAGCATCTCTAATTTGGTATAACTCATGACTCTGTTGTTCATTATTTGTTATGGGCCAATGCAGATTGATTGGCCCATCGAGGTGATATGTGTGAAAAGAAAAGCCTCCACCATTCTTTCCATGCCAATGCGCAGGTAGTAATCGCACTTTTCTTCTATTAAAGTCATTTATAATTCCAATAATTAAAAGTAAACCCATTAGCTCATGAATCACATATACGCAATTATCAAAACTGACTTCCATGCTTCCGAATAGAACTCTTTGATCTCGAACGTCGTTCACTAGGAAGATATGCTTCTGTTAATTTCGAGTTTGATGATCCAGTGGTCTAGCTGCTCTGCAACGCAAGCTGATCCTGTAGAACCAAATGACTGGAATTTCTTCACTGCATTTTCTACACCAAGATACTCGTATACATCATCGTCGAAAACTGGACTTATGCTTCTCATCTCGTCGAGACTTAGATCCTGGAGGTTGCACTTCTTCGAAATGCACAGCGCAACAGCCCTCCCAACTATGTCATGGGAGGTTCTGAATGGCAATCCCTGCACAGCAAAGAAAGTAAATGAATACAAAGTTTTGAATATAATCCTCGATCGGACGTATCGTGCTCGACGGACAGGTAAACGAAGACGAAAGTTTCCGAAGATGCATGTTCACATAATGCACACTTACTAGGCAGGTCTGGAAACTTATTAGGGATCTAAACATTTACAAATCATACAGAAAAAAGTGGCAGAAGACAAGAATGCCACAAGCAAAATCATGCTATTCTAAGTATGTAGATATAAAAAAGACTTACCTTGTGGACGAGATAATCAGCAAGTGTTGTGGCATCAAGAAAGCCAGCTGGAAGAGCCTGCAAAATCCTTTCCTCATTGAAGGTAATGTTTTGTGCAAACTCTGCTGACACTTCAAGCATTCCTATAACTGTCTTAACACTGTCCAACACAGGTTCTTTGTCTTCCTATATCCAGAAAAGAGACTCAAATCAAACTCCAAATTACATTATACACATAGATAACAATGCATATTTAGCGAATGTGTGCTATAGCGGAAACGAAACAAGCATGCATATACACAAACATCAAGTTTATCAGAGACACATTCTAAATTCCTTGAGGAGATCGTACCTGCAAGTCACGGTTATAAGCAAGTGGGAGTCCTTTACACAATGTGAGAAGGGTAACAAGGTCTCCTATGACTCTTGCAGACTTTCCCCGCACAAGTTCCATAGGGTCAGGGTTCTTCTTCTGAGGCATTATACTGCTTCCCGTTGACACAGAATCGCTAGGAGTTATAAATCCAAACTCCTCTGAAGCCCACAACACCCATTCTTCACCCAGCCGAGAAAGATGAACAGCAATTATGGAATTAGCAGACAAGAATTCCAGGACAAAATCTCTGTCTGAAACTGCATCGATGCTGCCATATACATATGAACATAACCAACTGATGGAGAAAGGCTAACATCTGAAATAGTGTAAGCAAGTAGGAGCCTGGTTTATACAGTTCATTTTCAACTGTTATAATAACTCAAAACCTCTAGTCCTACCTGTTCCTCAGGGGAGAAGTGAATCCTAAAGCATCAGAAGTCATAAACCGATCAATAGGAAGGCCAGTGCCAGCCAATGCACAAGCACCTAGAGGACAAAAGTTCATCCTAACTCTACAATCAAGTAAACGACCAGCATCACGTTCCAGCTACAAAACAGCATCATAGACAGATTTACTTAACAGAGACTGGTAAGTAAGTTAGAATCCAGAAGGTAAAGAATCATCAATGGTACCTGTTCCACATAAGCTAACAAAAGATGAGGCAAAAGAACTGGCTGTGCCCTCTGCAAATGTGTGTAACCTGGCACAATGAGCTTCTTATTTTCTACAGCCAACTTCACCAATGCAATTTGCAGGCGTTTGATAGAATTCAAAATTCTATCAATGGCATCACGGCACCAAAGCCGAAAATCCGTCAAAACCTGATCATTTCTGCTCCTGGCTGTGTGGAGTTTCTTGGCAGGTTCCCCAATTAGGTCAGTAAGAGCAGCCTCAATGTTCATATGCACATCCTCCCTATCCGTTCTCCACACAAACTGACCACTCTCAATCTTTCTTTCAATCTCCTCCAAACCTCGCAAAATGCTGTCCCTGTCGCTCACACTTATCAAACCCTTCAAGATACAATCAGTATAAACCAAACCCATTACGCCAACTCCACAGAAGAACATAAGGAACATTAGAAAACAAAAAAAAAGGTACCTGCTTGGCGAGCATGGAAGCATGGGCTTTACTGCCCATGATATCGTGCTTATAAAGCTCTTTATCGAAAGAGATTGATTCAGTGAATTTCTCCACAGTGTCGGTCACGCTCTCCTCGAATCTCCCGCCCCAGAGCTTGACCTCTTTGTTGTCAGTGGCCATGGCTCTTGGCGGAGTTTTGTGTGTGAAACATGCAAAGACAAGGTTCCTGTTGGGTGAGGGTAGTTTGGAGAAGGAAGAGAAACAGAGCTGCGAGGATGCTGCAGTGGAGACCAGGGAATCCATTTACAGAAGCGGCTATGAGGACAGTGACAGAACTGAAATGCATCCGCTCTCTTGCAGGGGGGTTTTTGTTGTTGGGTTTGTAGCCCAAAGCTAACCACAGTGGTTCAAGCTCTGACAAGTCCATTGAATACCGAACTAGTGAACTACCCTGTCTTTTTTTGAATACACCATTCAAGTAGGATTAGGCTGAGGGAAGCGTAGGGGAGACTATAAGATATGGGCCTAAAGATGCAGTTTGGTAGCCCGCCATTTCTGTTGCTTGGTTACTAAAGAAACTCTAGAATTTGGCGTACAAGGTTAGAACTAAAGAATTTAGGACAACAAACAAAATCCTCAGAAGAAACTCGAGATTGGTCTTGCAATACAAGAACAAACAGTGTAAACAATATATTGATCTAAGAGCTCAAAACACCATAAAATACTTCAAAAAAACACAATCTTCCCGATATTATTTCAAAAACATCTCCTTTCCTTCCCACAAAAAGCTACAGATTCCCTTCTTTTCCTTTTCAGGTTGCACATGAGCTTGAACAAGAATCCAAGAAACCCAACACTCATTTCTATCCTAAAACAACCTCTTTTTGTTCATTATGTCTTCAATGATTAAGAGACGGTGCAGATTAATGGGGTTTGGTGACAATTTGGTGGGTTCCTCCACAAGACCCGCACACACCCACAAATTAGTGTAGACCATACACATTGCCTTTGGTGGGCACATCAAAAAGACAACGTCCAATGATTTGGCGACCTTATTTATGAAAAAGAATTCAACTTTCATTATCACAACGATATAAACTGCCATCTGACCCAATGGTTGGTTGACACAACACAGAGTGTCATTATTCCATCTATTACAATAGGATAATGCTGACACATAATCTCTGTAGATACTTTACATGAAATAATAAATAAATACATATATAAATAAAACTTGTGGACCTGTTTTCTCCTGCTCTGTATTTGAGGGAATATTGCTAAGAGGAAAAAAATAAAGTTTGGGAAAAAATCATAACCCTCCAACCAAGATTTGTTCTCATCTGTAAGGGTTGTCAATGGGAAAGTGACAAGTACTTGAAGGACCCAAGTACCCACTCTCCATATATATGAGACTTACATTTGGCAAATGCTTTTCCTTTGCTTTTCCATATATCATAGACCATGAAAATAAGTATTTATCATATACCTTGAGGTAAGATTTTTTTAATGATAAAAAATATATATTCGACAACCATATTAATTTTAATAATTTAAACTTATTTTTTTAAATCATACTCAAGATTATAAACTAATATATGGAGGCCTTAAATTAAAATTATGTATTGGTGGTAAGAAGCTTCTTTATAACAAGTCATTGACCAAGACAACCTAAGACAACCTAAGACGGCAACCAAGGAAATAATATCAGGCATGATTTTAATGTTTTCCACCTCTCTTTTAACTTCTGTGAAACTTCCCATTAGTCAAATTCTAGGGGGGGAAAATGAATCTGGCGGTGATTAAAGTCCTAATCCAGTAATTAACCTTAATACCGAAATCATGGATTAATCTTTCTATTAAATTATGTCATAACAGGTTACTTGATGTGCCATGACACGCAAATCCCATGCCACGTCATCCATTTTTCATAGCCTGACAAGTATGACCTGGCTTCAAGGGTGGAATCACCTGTACCCGTATCTATACAGCTGCCAAATTCAAACCTCACCTAGATCAAATCAGTCACCGTTGGTTTCAATCCAAACCGTAAAAATCTCAACAGATTTATACGTGTAAAGCGATGGGGATTTGACAGCATGGTCACCACAGCAGATGACAATGTCATTTTTTATTTATTTTGATTTTGTTTGATTTTCAGTTTTGGCTGATTTAAAGGTTGTTAAAGGAGGCGGCTTGGATTACAATGAGCATTCAAAACTCAAAAGCTTGAAGCTTCCTCATCACAACCCACAACTCAAATTTCTCTATCTTGTTCACCAATTGAGGAAGTCTTCCTCTTTCTCCATATATCTCTATTAACTCTGTCAATTATAGTTATAATCTAGGGTTTCAGATTCCCAGTGGGTTTTTTTGCTTTTTGTTTTGTTTTTCTATTTTCCAATCCAAAGAGATAACAGCAAGTCTTTGCTTTCAAGGTAACTGCATTACTCTTCTCCATCAAGTTCTCATTTTTATTTGTTTCCAAAAAGCTTTGCTTTATGAATCTTTTTTAATATGCTAATTTTTTGAGCCACCGTTTTTCCTTCTTCCAGTCTTTTGTAAAGGTTGAGTTTTGATACCTTTGATAGCTTTAACGAGGTGAAAAGAGAAAAGGGTAGTTTTGCTCTGTTGTTTCTGTGATTGCGTTCACGTGTTGTATTTCCTTTTTGGCGTGGTTTCTTTGCCATATATGTAGCTGGATTTCAAGTACTTTTCGAGGTTTCGTTTTTGGTGTTTCTGTTCATTGTATGTGACCGCACATGAATTACGTACTTAATTGTTGGCATATTTTCAAAATCTGAAATTGGGCTTTTTTTGTACTCGCTTTATGATTCTGTATTTTCCACTAGTATCGTAGTAGACAATTTTTATAAGTTGACACTGTGTGAAAGGTTTTGATTCATTCTGTGCCTTTGTGTTTGCTTTGGTTGCTTTAACAGGCACAAGTCTCTTTCCCGATTGGTGGTTGTCATCTGTGCCAGTTATCTGGTTGATCATAGACATGTCTCTGACATTTACAAATATATCATGGTGGTTATGGAGTGGGAAGCAAAAGGAACCTGGAATCTCGAATGGGTCTTCCTTGAATGCCAGAGCCGATTCAGATTTGTGGGAATCTGACAATTTGAAGTTTCCTTTGGTTCAGGGGCCTAGTATGGCTTCGTCATCTAGAAGGGTTAAGCCAAAATGGCGTAGCAGGGAAGAGAGGAAAATTGATAGGGAGTATGATGTTGTTCTCGTGCCGTCTGATTGTGGCTGTGTTTCTGGGTCAGAGTCAGATGATTCAGATTATTCAATTGGGTGGTTGGAGCCTCACGGATCTGAATTCCTTAGTGATGATGACGCAGATAACAGCTTCGCTGTCCTGGTGCCCTGCTATGGGCGTGTTCAAGGGAATGCATTCCAGAATTCAAAGAATAACATGTTTGGCGCCATTGTTAATGTCCAAGATGGCTACTCGGATGGTAAGAGCTGCTCTTTTTTCCTACTTCCCACATTCTTTTTTGACTTCTTGCATAATCGTTTGTTTTATTTTCTGTCTTTCAACTTAAGGCAGTCTGAAATTTACTGGAAATCCTTTAAATGTCTTTGCTTGTTGAGTGCCGGAGTCATTTGTGATAAATGCATTGAATAGACAGCATTGCAGAAGCTGTTGAATTAGCTTCCACACAATTCACCTGAAGAATAGTAGTTAGTCGAAAAGCAGAATGCCTTGTTGGTTCTGTGGTGTTGATAGCTGCCTGGTTAGTCCAAAAAAGACAAGTTGATAATGAGTGATCAGGATATTAGAGTTGTCAGCCAAGGATCAGTTTCCAATTTCTGCTCGTTTGAATGATCAACAGGTTGGCTTCAGTTCATAGATATTGTCATTTCTAAGGTGTCACATTACAGATCTAAAGGTGTCGACCGCTGCCATTAGTAAAGGACTGCACAGAATATATATCGTAGAGAGATTCTACCCCTTGGCTCATCTTGATTTTGTGTTGCTTTTCCCAGTTGTATCTCTTTTCCAGTCACTCTTACGAAATGTAGTTGCCTGATGTTCCTCCTTTGCCAAATATGCCTAACACTCATGTTACTGCTGTGAGACATTATTAATTATCTCTGTAATTTTCATGTTCCGACCATTTGTCATGGAAATTTTTTCTGGATGGAGATGTTGTAAATGCAATAGTAACTTTTATTAGCTGTAGCATTGTTACAATCTTTTCCAATCAGCTACCCTTCACTGCATAAAGGGTTGGCAATCAAAGCTTCACCCAGAGCTTCATCCCAAGAACCTTAAGTTTCCTTGTGCTGGTCCAGCCTTTGTTGTTTCACCAGCCATCCGACACAAACCTTACAGAAACCATGATAGTTCTGGTTCCCTTGGTAATAGAGAATTTTGAGACAGTCTTATCATTTGGTGTTTTTGTAACTATAAGAGGCTACTTTGAAATTTCAAATGATCATCGCTGTTTGTTTTACCTCTATGTGAAGCAACATCCCTATTCGAAATAGCCCTCGTGCAATATTACCACCGCCTCTTACAGCCTTGATGTCGTGATGGAATAGGGTGGCCTAATTCCACCGGTTAACCCTCCTCCCTGCTCCATTTCACATGCTCTTCATTCATTGTGATATCTGGATGATGTGTTCTTCATATTTTTATTTCACATTATATCGGTAAGATCATTTAAGCTGGATGGACATTTAAATATTTTTGAACAAGAATTGGTTTGGCGTAGTATTACACTGCTTTAATACATGTTCTGACTTGTTTTCCTTCCTCAATCTGCAGAGAGCAAGAAATATGTGGAACAGTTGCTCACTTCTCTCCAGAAGAGCTGACATCAGTACTGCTAAGTTTACAAGGTGCTGTTTATAGTGCCCCTCACCGCGGCCGCTGCATCATCTCGAAGTAACCCTTCTGCCGCACCGAGATTGGGCAATGTATAATAAAAAATATGAAGATATAAAAAAAAGTGAAAATCATTGAAAAAAATTGGAAAAAGAAAAGGTAAGGAGACAGAATCATGCGCTGGTTTGAGATGGAAGGCTAATGTCTGGGATGAAGCATTGGTCAGGTTATAGTCAGGAACTGAAGAAATTTTGGTTTAAACTAAAGAATCATTCTTTAGCCATTACATGATCAACCAGCTGTCTTTCTCCATTCATGGTCCTGCACTCCTGCTCAGGACTTTTGTGTAATCTAAGACTTTCAGAGGGGAAAAAAAGGGAAAAAAAAAAGACTCATGATTGCAATTCTTTGATGTAAATATGCGACTGTACATAGAGATGCTTTTCTGTGCTTCATCTGCTTCTGTAAATAGTATATAAATGATTGCAAGTATTCTGATCGATTTCCTCTCTGGATTGCTGCTCTATGGCATATCTTAACATATGTGTAAGATCTTTTGAATAACTCAGTCCTTGGCTTTTGTACTGGCTTATATTTGCCTGCATGGCTGTTTCATCAGACTGGTTGGAGCTTTCTTTCATGGCTGAAATGCATATAGCTACGCTTTGGTGGACTCACAGGATTCGATCCATTTACGCTGTCTCCTTGCTGTCATTTGTGGTTAGCGGCATAGCATTCAAAGCCATGGAAACATATCCATTTCGAATAAGATCATGTGCAAGATCGTGCTTTTGCATGTTCTGTCTTAATCCTAGGGGTCTAAGATTAAGACACAACACGCAGATGCATAATGTTAATAAATGGACAAAACTGTTCGAATTTTCTATAAAATATTTTAAAAATTTCGGATTAACTGAATCCATCCATAATTAATTACGAACTCCTGTGGGCAGTGTGGCTTATGATGGACCATCAAGGTTATTTTCTATCCTAAAGATGGGGCGGTCTGTTAATTTAATGCATTGCTATACTCTCTCTCTCTTTCAGACCATTAGAGAAAGGCTATTCTGGTTATGGTGCAAGAATATGAAACCTGAAGCACCCCAAAAAGAAGTGGCACAGAAGAAGAGGATGGCTTCCTGTAATCCAGGATGCCTCAACGTGGACACTTACATGTAAAATGTTTCCTTAGTTTGTTGTGGTTGTCAAAGGCAGAATATCCGGACCTAAATATCATCCTCTCATGCCTATCTCATTTGATCCATCAGGACAAAAGGGCTGTCTTTCTCTGCAGAAATTTTTTTTTCTTTTTTTTCCTTCTTTGTTCATCATCGTCAACAGCTCTTTTTTTCTGGGTTCTTTTTTTTTTAATGCAATGTGTGACGCTTATATTTTGAGGAAAAGAAAGAGGAAAAATGTTGCAGAGAGCTGCAAACAACGCTTATTCATGGTGGTGGGCAAGCCACATCAGGACAAAGCAATCCAAATGGCTGGAAGAAAATCTGCAAGGTAGTATTTCTAGCTTTCAAATGTTGGTAGCTATGTTTTTCCTTTTTTTGAAATTAGAAGGGTATCCTGCCTTGTCGTATTTCTATTCTCGTTTCGGAATTTGATCGATATCTGTTAAATCATGACATCAACCCTGGAATCCTATTCCCACAAAGAAATTTTCTCAAAAGTTTAAGCTTGACATGTCTAGATTATGGAAGGTGATAGCAGGGGCAGATTTTTCAAATGCTGTAATAGAAAGAGTTTTCTGTTCTAAAGCATTCTTCATGCCCTGTGCAATGCATATCCTTAATGATGACAGATTCTGCATTCACATGCAAGAACACAAAGGAAACTCTTTTTCTTTGGGTAGTGCATACTTTTGACAGGTATTGGATGGTTACAGATATGGAGGAAAAGGTTGGGAGTATGCTCCAAATCGTTGAGAATCAAGGGGACACCTTTGCACAGAGATCTGAGATGTACTTCGAGAAGAGGCCAGAACTTATAAATCATGTAGAAGAATCATATAGAGCATATCGGGCATTGGCAGAGAGGTATGATAAGTTATCTAAGGATCTTCAAAGTGCCAACCGCACCATTGCTACTGTGTTTCCTGAACAAATTCAGTATTGCACGGATGAGGATGAGGATGAGGACGACGATTATGATTATGGAGCACATAAACACAAAGAATCCGCTTTCATTGATGATGCCAACATCCCTAAAGAAGACATTCCGAAAGTCCGAAAAGGCGAATTCGGAATCCCTTCTCTGGTGCAGACCAGAAAGGAGCAGCTTATAAATACAGCTGCTGTTGGTTCTGCTAGAACAGTAACTCCAGGTTCAGGACTGAGCAAAGAAGAAGCTTCAGAGGAAATTGATAAGCTCCAGAAGGAGATTTTGACTCTGCAAACTGAGAGGGAGTTTGCTCTAAGCATACTAGAACGATGCCGTGAAAAGTGTAATGGGATTGAAAACCAGATAAATGAGAAGCAAGGGAGGATCAGCAGCTTGCAGGATGAGTTTGGTATTGACAAGGTTATCGATGATAATGAAGCTCGAACTTTAATGGCAGCTACAGCTCTGAAATCATGTCAGGAGAGCTTGGGAAAGTTGCAAGAGAAACAGGAGCAGTCCGCTGGAGAGGCTGAAATAGAGCAACAGAAAATTAACAGTGTTCATCAGAAGCTCACTTCCTTAAAAAATGAATTCGTTTCCCAGGAAACAGATCTTCAGGAGCCAGCTGACGAACCGGAGTCAGAAACAGTAGATGTACATGAAATAGAAGCTTTGCGAGAGAAGATCAGGAGTGAATTTGATGTAGAATCCAAATCCTCCCTCACTGTGACCCAACTTGCAGAGAGGATTGATGAACTTGTCGAGAGGGTCGCTAACCTGGAAACTGCAGTCTCTTCTCAACATGCAAAGGTAAGTACAGTCCGATCAGAAACAACCGGTCTTCAGGCTCAGGTTAAGAGCTTGGAAGAGGACAAGGAGATTCTCAAGGAAAATTCAGAGATTATGAGAAACAAGCTAAGGCAATTGGAGGGGGAAATCCGAAGCGTGAGGAAGCTCAATCGAACCATCATTGTCCAAAATAAAAACCTTCTTGCACTTTTCACTGAAACAAGCTATAACGTTAATCATTTATCGGTGAAATTACTGCATATGAAGTCGGAAGATGAGGTCGAGAATGGGGTTCTAACAGAAGAGCTGAGAGATTCTCTAGAAGCAATTGTAGAGAAGCGAGTAGAAGGAGACAGAAGAAAGGAAGAGAAGAAGGAGGAGGCTCCGGAGAAACCGGATCATAGACAAAAGCTTGATAAACACCAGGTTCCAGCGCGGAACCAGAAAGAATCACTGAAAGCTGAGCTAGGGGAGTCAGGAACAGAAGAAGAAGAAGATCATCAGCCAAACTGGAAGAAACTGTTCTCAAGAAGTTTGGAAGACAGAGAAAAGCTTCTGCTTGAAGAGTATAGTTCTGTCCTTCGAAACTATAAAGATGTCAGGAAGAAGCTTGGAGATGTAGAGAAGAAAAACCGGGAAGGGTTCTTTGAATTGGCAATGCAGATAAGAGTATTAAAGAATGCCCTTCTCCAAAAGGATGAAGAAATTCTGTCCCTACGCAAGAGGGGCTCTCAGGAACAAACCCTGGACGAGACGACTCAAGGCAACAACACTCTACAAAACTTCAAGTTTACCCGTCGGGAAGAGTCACCTGAGAGCATAACTCAGGCAAATAGCGTAGCAGACTGTAATCCTTCATCCTTTGGTTCCCCTCAGGAAACAGAAGACCCTGTGGAATCCAGAGGAAAAACTGGCGAATTAGTCCAACAAAGAGACTTTAGAAGATACAGTTGGAAAGAAAGTGCAAGAAAGGAGACGAATATCAAACATGGAAATTCACACTGTGCTGTGTCTGCTGTAGAAGAAAAATTCCGTTCCGAAATTAATGATCTGCTGGAGGATAATCTGGAGTTCTGGTTGAGGTTCAGCTCCTCGTTTCATCAGATAACGAAGTTCCAGAATTCAGTGCATGACTTGAGCGTGGAGCTGTCAAAACTGAAGGGTAAGATGAGGAATGATGGAAGTGGAAGTGCCATTGTATCAGAAACACGGCCAATATACAGACACCTGAGAGAGATAGAGACGGATTTAACACTGTGGTTGGAGAACAGTTCAGTAATGAAAGAGGAAATACAAGGGAGATATGCATCTCTGTGCTACTTACAGGAAGAGATAGTGAGGATCTCCGGTGAATGTTGCAGGGAGGATGAGGCCGAGCTAAGTATATACCAAGCAGCTAAGTTCCAAGGAGAGGTTCTCAACATGAAACAGGAAAACAAGAAGGTTGCTGATGAGTTGCTTTCAGGTCTGGAAAGAGTGAAAGAATTAAAGACTGAAGTTGAGAAGACACTAGCAGAACTAGATAAGCAGCTGGGGCTGACAGCTTCTGGCAAGCAAAAGAGTACATCGTTCAAAACCAGAATACCCCTAAGGTCTTTCTTATTCGGTGTCAAGCTGAGGAAGAAACCGAAATCAATATTCTCATGCGTCAGCCCTTTGCAGAAACAGTACAGTGTAATGGAAGCACCAATAGAATCCCCAGAATAGCCAACTAAAACTTTCTCCCGTCTAGATTATTTTTTCCTTTTTTTTCAAAATCTAATCCGGAATCACAAAGTTAGTATGATATCTCATTCACCTCAGAATGGGAGAAAGAGATTACTAATTGGGCAGACCTTACTTCTGTAATATTATATTTTAGATACCACAAAACGTAAAGCCATTTATGTTAGTATGATACCATCAGGGATGGAGCAAGAAGAGTATTGCGAGCCACATCCAAGATATGAACAAGTAACTATCCACACGATTGTCAGTAATTTACACTAAATAATTTCTAAACCCAATTACCAAAATGGAAATAAAAAGACAGACAAAAAGCAGGGGACGACAGCTAATTTGCACAAGAGACTCTAACGGTCATACATCCAAGATCCTTTTGCCAGGTACTTCTTTTGTTACAGCGTCCACCTTATCACAGCCTTCATTAGTTGGCATGCTTGGTAAATCTTCCTGCCTGTCGCTGTGATTATGACCATTCTCTTGTGTAGAAAATGGGGCTTCATCTTCTTTGAAAGGTGAACCCGTGGCATTACCGTCACGTACATCTTGACTCCCGTCGGATGGGTTGCCAATGACAGCAGCTTGCTCACCTTCTTTCAATTCCAATATAGGAGAAACATTAGAGCTCTCAACAAGAGGTAATTCACTTTTTAACTCCGTTTCCTGGTCGGGTAAAGTTATTTTATCTTCTTGATTCGCGATACTTGACTCATTTCCTGAGGAACAAGCCCCATCTTCTTGGATTTGGCCTTTTCCCACATCTTCGCAACCCCCCTCTTTTGTCTCTCCAAAAGATTTTGCAATCTGCTTTGGCGGATGCTTGGTGAGAGCCTGTTCAGTTACCACACTAGACGATGTGACAGAAGTAGCTGGAGTATGATGGGCCAGTTGTGAGGAAGCTTTCACCTGACCAGGGCGTAAGTTGCCCGATGAGGCAGCTGCATGACCAGTATGAGGTGTAGGTGTCAGACCAGTGGAGAAGAAGCGAACATTATGGACTGGACCCAGCGAAAAGGCGTCTAGTTCAGTTGCGACACGAGCTCCAGCAGCCACAGCCGCAGCCGTCACTGGATCTATAGCCAAACTCTGACCTGGTGCATTTTTGGAGGTTGCTTGAGATTTCCCTGCATAACTGGCAGGGGCAACTGATGATGATTTCATCGTACAAGGGCGTACACGGGATTGATGTTGGGTAGCAGTTGATGCTTCAGTTGTGGGGACAGGAGGCACACTGCTGACAGACAAACTGTTTGGAACAGACCCACCGACTGCCGGTTTTTTTAGAGTTGAATTTTGTTGGGATTGATGCTGCGCAGACACTGTTTCAGCTGTGGCACTAGAAGCTACAACGTTGGTGAGCAAATTGTTGGACGTTGTCCCACTTGAAGATGATTTTGGTACAGCAGGGTGTGATGTCTCTGAAGCAGAGATGGGAGGTGCAGTGCTGCTATGCAAATTGTTCGAAGGTGTCCCACCTGATCCACGTGAAAAAACAGTGTTAAAACATGCAACACAGTACCAGAAGTTTCCAGAATGATACTCGTCAGCGAGTAAATAGCAATAATAAGTCGAGCGAGTAAACAATGAAGCCATTAGTAAAAGTCTAACTTCAGATAAAATATTTACCCTTTAATCACTTTATTTTAGAAAATGTTGGAGGCAATAATATTAGGATTTCAGTTGCATTGTTCGAGTAATTGTTTGCCATATTAATTACCAACGTAATCCAAGTAATGTCATGAGCACACAAAACTAGTACACAATTGTGTAAAGAATGATGCAGTAATCCAAATGACATGCCACACCTAGGTGACTTTAAATTGGACCATTGAGACTGCCATCGCCCATTTATCTTAAGAGTGAAAGGAATTGAAAAAAGAGAATTACTGGAACGATTTGCAATTGTGCTCTTTGTTGGAGGATCAAGGGCTAAATTCATTGCATGGCGTGCTGCTTCTTGAGCCTCAGAAAGTAGCAAGTTACTTGAGTTGTTGGCAACTGAACTTGAAGTGCCTCGCCGTTTTCGAATGGTGCCCCACCTCTACATAGGATGACCTATGATCATTAGTGCACTGAATGGAAAGGAATCCATGCCAAAAGTATATGCAAGACTGCAGCAGTTAAATACTGCCAGTCCAGTAAACAACTAGTCGACTTCATAATATGCAAGTGCAGTAAAACAGAATATGGCAACAGATTGCAACACAAACCATAACAAAACCCAGAGTCCTAATTTATAATTTTAAAAAAGTTAGTTACAGTAAAGCCATGTACTGGCAAAAAAAAGCTCCGTTGCCGGGATTTGAACCCGGGAAAACTGGGTAAACCCCAGACATCCAGACCAGACTAGATGACAACAGATTGCTCGATGGTGGACATATCACACTTCAATTAAAGGTAAGTATAATAAACTAAAACCACTTACACGAAGCAATCACTTATTCGGCCTGGTAAACCCCAGACATTCAGACCAGACTAGATGACAACAGATTGCTCGATGGTGGACATATCACACTTCAATTAAAGGTAAGTATAATAAACTAAAACCACTTACACAAAGCAATCACTTATCCGGCCTATGATTCAATAATTTATTGAGAGAGAAAAAAAAGGAGAACAGTACAATTGAGAATCCAAGTATCATCTGAAACATCAACTTTAGCTCTATGCTTATGTATAACTGTAAATAACATTACTTAGAACATAGCTACAGAATAGCAGCACCTACCAAAAATTCAAAACAAGACACTGAAGATGTCAAATGTATGAGATGTTCACCAAAAAAACAAAAAAAAGAATTTTCAAGTAAGATGGATCTAAAAATGCTTATCGACAGGCCTCAATTCTCAACCATGCACAACAATTACGTCTATGCATAATGCAAACCCAATGATTGAATATAAGTTTCTGATTTTGCCAAAACTAGACCAAATTTGTGCAATGGCATAACCAAACGCACCAAAACCACATTGATGCTTCAAAGCTCATCATACTATTGAAAAGCCAAACAAGAAGACTTATACTGCCAATGTATCTCTTGTCCCTTAATGTTCTAAGAGTTGCCAAAGTTTTAAAGAGTCCTTAATATTTTCTAGTATTCCCTTTTTTAAAAAAAAAAATCTATCTGAAACGGGGTCTGTCAACAGCTATGCCTGTGAAGATACAATCCCACCAGAGAAACCAGCCTTCAGATGGTTCCAATTGTTACCACCTGTTGCTTAACATGTAAATCGGCCTTGACAGTTAATAACCAATCAATCTAATCAAATGATGTTTCAACATGTTCGGAGAATGAATAAGCCACTTCCTGCCACAAACACCAACACGAGAAAAAAGGGAGGATGACTAAGTCAGCTGAAACAACTGGTTAGTCAAATTAGAAGGTGATTATCAGATAAGCAGAATGAATGGTCAGAAAGAGAAAGCACAACTACTCACAAGACATATGAATTTGTGTCCAACTAGGAGGTCAAAAATGCAGTTGCTGAAGTTAATTAAAAGGTAGTGGGATTAATCAACCTGAGATAGCTGGGAAGCAGTTCTATCACCCTTGAAATCAGCTCTTAAGATAGTAGCCCAATTCCCTTCACCATATTTTTGCACAGCATTAATCAATTCCATATCTTCTTCTTCTGACCACAGTTTTCTTTTTCTTCGAGGAGGATATGTGCCACAAGGTGGTCCAACAGCATCCAGACCTTCTGAAGGTGCAACAGAAGGCAATGGAAGTTTCTGAACAGAAACCGGAACTGTAATGTTCATTCCTCGGACAGCACCTGGTTGTGATTTTTCTGTTGAGGCTCTAAACAATTGACCATTAGGTACATTTATCGTCAAGGGAGCCTCAACCATGGAGCTATTTGGATGACATGAGTCACTTGGTAAACCAGAAGCAATCATTACCTAAACCGGAATAACAATTCTTATAAACCAACAAAACAAGTTCAATAAAATCAAGAAATGATTTTATAAAAGCCAAAATTTCTAGAGAATTGTCATTGCATGAAAAAAAGGAACGTCATTATTCATATAGATAACCACGATATACAAAGAGACATCAAAGAAAACTAGTTGCTCACCTTCCAGGCACACTCCATAATGTATGATTACTTAAAATGAATCTAAGATAGAGTAGTAGAAATTAAAATATTTTATATTGCAGGAATCGGCTGGTCAAAATTCGTAACTGAAACAACATATAAGACATCAACTATTTTGAGCCATCCCACATAAGCACTAATGAACAGGTAGGAACGCAAAGGCACAATTATTTAGAGTGCATTATAAGCATCCTGGTGATTCCACGCCACTCTAAACAGCTTAGTTTTGCCAACATGAATTAGAATTCAAAAGATAAATTTCAAAATAATTCCTAAACTTTCAGACTATATATTAGAACGATTAAACAACTCTAAACATCTGTTCCTTTTCTTTTTGCAATATGAGATCCACAGCCCAAAGTTTCCTTAGATTAAACAAGTACAACTTACAACATCCAGGCCATTTCGATCCTGATAACGTGACCATTAGACAACATATCAGACATCATAAAATTTCCTTGAGATTTTACCTTGACACAGGCCGCGGCTTCATTTGAAGCATCATTGGAAACACTAGGAAATGCTTCCAATTCGTACTCCAAATCGCTGTCCTCATCCTAAGATAAAATAGCCAAAATACACATGATTGTTTAGAAAATATCAAACTCACTGAAACACACATATATTCCGATACGTATAATGAAAACTAAACCATTTTACAAACTAATTTAGAAGGAACCAGACCAGGGGCTCAGCTTCATCCTCTAGTTTTTCAAGCAATGCGTGGCGATACGCTAGGTGTCTCCATAGCATGTGATACTCTCTGGCACTAGAAATACCAGTGCTCGTGTTCTTCACTAACGCATTCCAATCGATATTCGTGCCATCGAAATGAGCCACCTCTTGCAGCAAAGCCAACAACGTATTCGCCGAATACCTAACCATTAAATACCGAACCTAAAGAATATTAATCACTCGATAAATTAAAACGAAGCCAATGAAGAACTCTTACTAAACGTTGTTTACCTTTGTAAAATAGTGGAGATGTCTTCTTCACTGATCAAGCACCTTTTCTGCTTCTTGTTCTTATTATCAACCATTGTGTGTTACTACGGCGTAATTGCATAGTAGAAGAAAACAATCACAATGTAATCAATCGAACAGGAGGTTCGTTAAACCTCTGGGGTTTAGGGTTTTAGAGGAAGAGAAAAGGAGGTCAAATAGTACGTGGAGGGACGAGAGCGAGCGCGTGTGAGCGGAGCAGATAGCAGAACTTGATGACCGTCAAGGACACGCGCCGATGACTGCGAGTTAGCTTTTTTTCCCTTTTGAGCGGCAGGAGAAAAAAACGGTGCCGGAGTGGAGAGAGGAAAGTGTCGGGGACAGAGAGTAGTATATGGTGAAAGAGAGAGGTTTGTGAGAGTATGCAAAGCTGACCTGCTGCTTGGGCGGGTTCCGGGAAGGTGATCAATGACAGAATTGGCCTCCCGGATGATAAATTCGTGGCGATGATTTGATTTTTCCTCTTTTGTGTTTTGATTCATGATTGTGGGATCGTTATGATTTGTTTGTACGGATTCGATTTATTAAGTAAACAAGAACCGATATTTTCGACCAAAATACAACATTTAAAGTCCATTAATAATAATAAGGAATTCCTCATTAGATTCTGTTTGGAAGTTATAGATTTGAAATATTCTAATTATTTTAATTTTTTAGGAGGAGTTGTCACATGCTCTGTATAAATAATGAGTGTTGTGCTTTTACCTTGTAGACGTCCACCTGCCTATAAATCAATCACAATACACAAAAGAACAAATCTTTTACAAAACAAATTTAAAGAGTATCATATCAGTCTAAATTTTTCCGGTATTTCATAGATTCAAATTATTAATTTTTTTGTTAAAAATAGATAAATCGTAATTTTCAACCATATTACTCATTGAATCAAGCATAAGATTATGTCATATGGCAATGTCATTTAGCTTGCCAATTATCTCTCTTTATGCTCGTCAACATCATCCCGTAAGTTATTTGCTTTCTTTTTATCCAAAATATTTACCTTATCTGTTTTATGATAATGAAAATAAAACCAATATAAATTCTTAAATTAATTTTATAATAATAAATTTTAATTTAATACAATATAAAATTGACAGACTTACATTAAAATATAATACTTTATAACTTTTTATAAAAAATTTAGTTCCAAATACAAATTCAAATAACCAATCAGGACCGAAGGCAACAAAAGATATAAGCTCATAGGAAACTAGGAACCAAACCCAAAAAACATTATTACCTTACAATATGGATACACCTTTAATTTTTTTTAAAAAAAGAAAAACCAAAGGCAAACGGAAGATATGAGCTCATAGGAAATTAGAAAACAATACATCATATTTATTATTACCAGTATCGGGGGAAAATGCTCACCAGTGCGGCTTTTGCGTCTGTGAGTCTATAAGTCATTAAACTGTTCGAGGTTTCCATTGTCATCAAGCTCCTGTTCAATACAAGGGAGGGGGCAAAAAGAAAGGGGGAGAGAGCTGACAAAATCTAAAATGCTGAAGAGGTTTAAATTTTACAGTTTCCTAGTAAATCCATGTGGCTGCTGTCGGGCGGTGGAGAAAAGTTTTGAGCACGGTAGATGAATAAATTCAATGCTATATTTGGAAAAGTCGCGGCAAACAAACCATAAATAGGACATATCACCAGACATCTCTTAGATATCGCCCTTCCATTTGAAGTTTCTTCACGGTAGATTCTGTCTTTGAGGAATCGAAAGAACCCTGAAAATACGGGAGAGAGAACTTGAATGCACAAGATTCTGTATAGATAATGCACGTATGACATTGGTCAATTCATCTCCAGAGCCTGCTCAGCATAGACTAATTACTTCTACGTAAGGGCTTGTGAGCCTCCTCATAATTACTTCTACGTGACAAATAAAATATAGCGAAGTCAAAATCGACAGGTATGCTTTGTTTTTAGGAATTGTGTTCTTTGCAACACCCAGTGAGCATCCTCATGAAGGAATGCACATCTTTTGATTTTCTAAGTTCTGTAACAGAAATAAGCATTAAGCATAAAAAACCAACTGATTAACATACCTGCTCCTGGACAATGGTGTGCAAAGCCCGATGAACATCTTTAGCCATACCCTTGGCATCACCACAGACATAGAGATAACCCCCTTGAGAAATTATACTCCAAATTTGAGCTGCCTGCATTAGATAAATGCAAAATGAATGATAAATTTAATTTTTTGAACAGTCAACAAATGGTTGATCTTGCTGTCCACAGAAGTACGTACTTTTTCAAACATTTTATGCTGAACATATTCCTTCTGAGGCCCTTCCCTTGAGAAAGCGACAATCAGCTCAGATATCACTCCTTGTTCCACAAAATGATTGAGCTCATCCTCATATATAAAATCCTGTGATCAGTGGCATCATGAAATTGGTTGAATTATATGTCATAGGAAAAAAAGCACTGAATAAACAAGTTGCACATGAAAAGGTTCTAACCATTCTGCGATTTCTACACCCAAAGAACATCAGAGCTGGACCGAGCTGAGCACCATTGTCTTTGAGGGACATTCTTTCCTGGAAAAGAGCAATCATTTTATTTTATATTATTTTCATGCAAAAACAAAGGAAACAAAAATGATTGCTACAAATATAAGTTAGGAAGTAACCAAAAACCTGTAAAAACCCTCTAAAAGGGGCCAACCCAGTCCCAGGTCCCACCATGATAATTGGAATCGAAGGATCAACCGGCAACTTGAAATTAGAGGTCCTAACAAAAATAGGAGCCCAGCTGCAGTCGGGGCTTTTCTCTAAAGGCACTGAATTCTTTTGTGGAATAAATGAAAAAGAATTGTAAGTACATACTAGATGGAAAAAACAAGAAATCTGATTAGTGGTATTCTCAGAGCCTAGCCTGAAGCATTAAGTATACAGTACTTGAAAAGATATTCATACTGCAGGGTGAAATATATTGAGGGCGGGAAGCTACCTTCATCCAAGTTGAACACACTCCTTTGTGAATCCTACCGGTTGGAGAGGGACCATGTACTAGAGCACAGGTCACATGTATCCTATGTGGCGCAAATCTGCACAAGATACACCAAGAATGACATGAGAAGAATATCCTACGCCAATTTCGCTCTATGAGGGTCAAACTTTTAGTGCACATAATGAACAACCAAGTGAAGTTTTATTTCATACAATCAATGAGATCAGAGAAATTACCTAGGTGAAGAGGATATTGAATAGAAACGAGGCTGCAGCCTTGGGGCCACTGCAGCAAAAAATACATTAAGAGGAGGTTTCACAGAAGGGAACTCAGCCATAACCTCAAGAAGACTTCTCTGACTTGCTGAAACCCATTGGGAGTACTCATCCTGTACAGTAAAGAGTAGATGAACTAAAGTGATAATTTACATGAACAAAGAAATGCACTGAACAAGACTGCAAAGGGAAAGAAAAAGAGCAACAATATATGGTTATTAACCTTCCCTTGTGGTGATGCCAGAAACTTAAGTCTCTCTGCTTCATTAGGTTCATTAGCATGTGCAGCCAACGCAAGCAAAGCAGCCTGACATCATGGAAAAGAACCAAAATGTTTCTCACAAAAAAAAGGAAAGAAAAATAAATCAAAAATTTTCACTGATATGGACTGACAATGGCATGATCCAGTAAATGCAATAATCCGTTACCTTCTTAGGAGGGTTCAGAATATCTGCATAGCATGCCAATGCAGTACGAAGTGTGCAAGGACCAGGAAAAGGAGGTGGTAATGAGCTTCGAGTAGTGCCATCTTCATTGTCGGTGTGCACAGAAAATAACAGATCCAATGGTTGATCCAACAACTTCCCAGCTTCCTCAACAACTTCATCACAATTCTCAGCAAAAACACCAACATGATCTCCAGTTTCATAACTGAGCAATGGATAAGGGAAAGCAAAAATCCAATTGTCATTAAACGAAAGAGCGGTGGAACCTCGGCCAAAAATATAACTCCCTGTATATGTTCTTCACAGTAACATACAATATGTATATGGATAATTTGGATATACATGTATAAAAACATCAGCCCTTGTGGTAAAGAGAGATATTCTCATCATAAGATCAACAATAAATGCAGAGGGATATCCCATGAAACTTCCAGAAATATATGATATAGCATTTGGGCTTAAACTAATGATCAAATGGCAGAGGAAGAGGAAAATTGGAATGGTTCCTAGATCGGAGATTCAAACTCAAGTGAGGGCAAAAATTGTAGAATCAGATGCTATAAAGAAGTTCTAACTCTTTTCAATCGAATAATGCTCCTGTGAAGAAAAGAATGGGTAAACGTACATGTGAGAAATGAACTTACTTAACACCAGTCCCAGATATGTCAAATTCTAAATGTATGCAAGAGCGATCAGACTCTGGTTTGTGGAGCTCTCTCTGGACAGCAACATTAACCCTTAATAGAAAAGGAATACACCAGATTAAGTAAAAATAATATCAGAGGATACCAACATGTGCACATCAGAGAACCTGCATGGATGAAGGATATCAATAGATGCATTCCCATTTGTCATAATTGAGAATTTATCATCAAAAGATGTCACAGAAGGATCATGAATCATTAATCGATATTCAGGTATAGCAGCCGTGTATGGAGTAGATGCGGCATCATTTTCATCTCTGAGTATCAAGTCCAACTCGGGCCACAGTAATTCTTTCCTATGAAAAAAACAATTTGATTAGAGGTTAATACAGTTGAGAAGGAATTCCACCAACCCAAATTCGAGTAGGAAATCAGAGGGAGTAAATGTTAAAGAACTACAAACAAAACAAGGGTAAAATTTAAAACTAAAACATAAAAGCAAATATAGCATACCAAGCAGAAAAATCATCCTCAATTGATTGATCATCATCTCCAAGGCCAACAGGAACAAGGCGCTTGGCTCCTGAATCACCCAAGCAAAAAATTTCAGAGTCATAATAGGAACACTAAGAAATGTGAAAAGTAATATGAAATCAAAGAAAATTATGGAGCTAAATATGGAAAAGCCTCCCTGAATGACTCAGCCAATACACCTTGCAAACATGCAAAACAGTGGAGGCGCCAAAGGAGTAACAACAAATGCTAAAGCCAGGTTGCAAATTGAGTGCAGTAAGATTGGAAACAAATGGTACAGAACTGACACTGACTTCCGCGCCAATTTATAGTCTTAAGAGAACAAAAATGAAGGGCATTGAAGATGTATATTTTACGAAGACATCTGTTTTATATCATCCGAATATGACAATTTGACAGCATAACAGAGAGAATAATTAAATTAGAATGCTCAAACAATGACATAGAAGTTCTTGTGATCCTTTTAACTTATAAAATCACCACAATACATCAGAAGTATTCCATTTTGCATCATACAATACATCAAAAGCATTCCATTATGCATCATTTCAGGTAGTTGACACATGGAATGCTATAAATGTCACATGAAAAACATAAAATAAACTTTCTCATGAGCACACTATATACATTAGGCACAAAGTATTTGGTGACAGCTAAGATAAACTGTAATTCAACATTCTAAAACTATTTAAAAATTGATAAAAAAATTATATAATTTTTCTTGTTTGATTCTTGCACCATTTCTTTAGTTAAAGATTGGAAAAGTTCAGCAAATTAATGATATAAGTATTGTAAAAACCGCAGAAATTAACACACACATGATTAAATGCAGCATAAACACCAAAATATTTTTTTAAACCAAATGAAAATAAATCCCAGAGAATACCTTGTTGGCAGAGTAGGTCATCAACCACAATGGCGATCTGTTTTGCATGGATCAAGACAAAGTTATCGCGCCATAAAATTCCATATATGAAATGTAGTCATTCACACAGATTCTACCTTATTAAAATGTTCATATTGTCGGTTACCCAAGCCAAATATGCCAAATCTAAGTTGTTGGAGCCAGTCTCCCCTCTCATTTTCCTGAAAACAATAAACAAAGAAAAAACAAGAATAAGACAAACATTGTAAGAAAGCCTAACAAAACCACCTTCCATAAGCATGACATTGTAATTGTCACCTACCTTTGTAAACCAGCTGTAAAATCTTGCAGCGTTATCAGTTGGCTCGCCATCTCCATAACTGCAAAGTCAAGCTCAATTGAGTCTCTAATTTTTTTATAAAAATAGAAAAAAAAAATTATTTAATTGCAGCAAACAACAGCCAAAAGCAATAATCATCTTACGTGGCCAACATGAAAAAAGCTAGAGTCTCTTTCTTCAGTTTTTGTTCATAGAGTTCGTCATCCAGAGCATAATCGTCCTAGTTCAATACATTGATCAAGACAGAACTTTATCAGGAGCATTTTTCATGGGCCACCAAGCAATTTTCATGCAAAAACCTCATCCAACATACCAGGTCAACAACTTTCACCGCTGCTTTTTCATATCTCGCTTTGATCTCCTCGGATAAAGCCTGAAACAGTATAATAAGTCAACATAAATCATAACAGTGAAACCAAATCACATCTAATAAACCATGGTGGAATCAAAGACATAATGGCTCTAGCCGGAAGTTGTTTCTGGATTTAATAAAATCTCAAAAGATGAACAACAAGCGGTAACGGAAGTTCAAATGTCGGCGAATAAGCACCTGCTATCACACAAACGTGCACAAAAAACATTGCAAACGGTAAAATGACACCATAACAAATACTCCATATATCTCGGATTTACCATGACCAGTCTCGTTTTTAAATAAACAAATAGATAAAAGCAACGTACAAAACCAGTTGGCACAATTTCAGTCCAATATACAGAAAATTAAATCACGCAACCAACCATTTCCATAATCACAACGAATACCTTAGCAAAGCCCTCGGCAGTTCCAGTCTGAGTTCCATAGAAAATAGTAAGCTTGGTTTTGCCGTCGACAGACTCCTCCTCGTCCTCCTCGTCAGTCAGCTTCAGCGCCTTAGGAACCACCACCTGCTTCACCTCGATCCTCCGATCCGACGATCTCTTCCACAAGAACAACAGCAGGCCCAGAACCACCGCTACCGACGTCGTGATCGCCACTACAGCAGTGTCGGACACAGATTCGCCAAGCGACACTCCCACGAGTGACTCAACGAGCCGAACCAAACCCGAGCCCGCATCCGAACTACTGCTAGCCATAGATGTTACGTTTCCTGTCTCGCCTGCCGAGGTGCCGTGTCTGCCCCTCTCTCTCTCTCTCTGAAACGGTAAAAGGATTGGTAGTAGTTGAGTCGAGAGAGAGAGAAAGAGAGAGGGACGGTGAAGACAATAGAAAGCAGGTGAAGTGTGTATAAGAGAGTAGGCCCCACTGGACAAAAGGCTTGACCCGCAATGGCTGTATTATTATTTTTCTTGTTTAGACTTTCAGGGTTTTTTCCTTTTTTCTTTTACGGGAGTCCCCGGGAAGTGACAGTAACGCTAAAAGCGTGGGATCTTTTAAAATCATAAAGGATTCTATTAAAATCAACGTTCAAAAACATATCAGACATCACTTTAATGCTTATAATTAATCAAAATTTACAGAGAAAAAGGCTAATTCAGGGGGAAAGAGAATTTCCCTATTTCTAATTAAATTTCCCACGCGACGCCGTTTTACTCTGCGCTATCCCGGCCCGGTCAACTATACTCTGGATCTTGAACATTTATTGGGCCCTTCTGGATTTTGTATAATTTTATAATTCCAGATCTCATTTTTGACTTCCTTCTGCCAAATACACGGCTTTAACATATTTATAAGCTACCTTTAAGGTTTTTTTTTATAATAAAAGAAATCAAAATAAATTTTATTTATATTTTAAGATTCTAATTATTATTAAAATATTTTATTAATTTCTATCATTTTTTATCAGATATATATTTTATTAAATAATTTTTAAATTATTTATTGCTGATTCTAATTCCAACGAACAGAATAGACCTTTAAATATAAGTACCAATGATATCTATAAAGTTTTATTAGTTAGTTTATATCTTTAGGGGCTATCCTTTAATTCTTTAACAATAAAAAAATCAAATTATCATTAAATATTTTATTTATTTCAATCATCCTTCACAAATACATATTACTTTTTTTAAAAGAAATTCTTTATAAAAAGAAAAAAAATTAACTAAATTCTAATTTTAATAAGACTCATCTTAATAAATACCAATATTATCAGAATTGGATTGAATCCGCGGATCCAACCCAATTCCACTTGAATCGACCACTGATTTAGTTTAGTTGAATCTATCAAAAATAATATATTAAAAAAAATCAATGGTTTTAAAACCAGACACGAGTTGTTTGGTTCAACCGATTTTCTATTTAATATAATTAATTTAAATTTAAATTTGTAATTTTATTAATAAACTAAAATTAATGTAAGTGATAAGATTTGAATCCGAAATTATATTAACTTTATTATAATTATTTAATAATTTCTTTCCGATTCTAAAATTGATTTAATCCGATTATTCTTAAAACTCTTAATCCCTAATCTTTACTTATTCGACATTCGGTTTCGTTTCAGGAAGCCCAAATAGCTATAACAAGCAACATATCAATATAGTTTATAGCCCAAATAGCTATAACACCACATGATGCACACAAGCTGAAATCCAACAGTGCAATTAAGGAGATAATTAGATATTTAGTTATGCAAATGCTATTTATACGAGATGCAGACAAGCTAAAATGCACTTCATTTAATTAAAACCTCAAGTCATTCCCCAGTTTTCTTTTATCTCATTCACTAGGTGTTCAATTTGATTTTCTGGGAAAATCAGAGTCACCAACCTCCCGCCATCTTGGTTCTTGCTTCCACTGTCAGCATCAGGAAGCACAAGAACAGCTCCTTCGTCACCAACTCCCTTGATGGTATAATTGGCATAAACAGGTTTATGTCCCTTTATTTCCAACCCATATATATCTGCTCCTTCCAAATTAACAAACGTCAGATTTGTTCCATACGTTATACAGTCCAAGTTACCATCTTCTTTTTTCATCATCTCTTCGATCAGGCTATTCTCCCGTTCCTGTTTTTCAGCAATCATTTCTGCCAATTCGTATATGTCGGCTTTAGCTACCGAGAAATCTGCTTCCACAGTACTAAACACTAGATCATTTCTCGGCATCTCATGCTCAGTGGCGGGAGAATTACCTGCACACAATGTCACAATTCTTGGTCCTGAATCTTCCCTAACCTTGGATAAAGATTTCCATATTACTGCACAGACAAGTTCAAAATAAGAGATATTCTTAGCTTGCCGCTTCAGGCCGCGGATATCTGGTACAATGTTGTCAAGCTGTTTTGCGGTTAAACGGATAGATTGAATCCCCATTTTACTGCTGCTGGCTGCTATCCAACAGTTCCCTACTGGGTCGACTTGTTTAAGGGAAAAGGGTTTTCTAGGAACCGGGGATTGGCATCTGGATCCATTTTGATGTGAGATGTAGGGAGACTTTGATGGCATGTGAGCATTCAGGAGCTGGCCCCACTTGTTCATGAACGTAGCGGCTGAGAATGGGTCCCCTAGAATATGAGACCAGCTCAGTCCCACGCATAATCCTCCACACTTGAACCAGGTGAACTGCCCAAGAGATCACCAAATTGGGTTATTGAAGTAAACTAAGAACAGAAACAATCGAACAAGGAAGACATTTTCGAGATATCGTTGTGTCATATACACGTTAACATATAATTTTACAAACCAAAATTTATTCCTTAAAATATGTTAAAATCTTTTATTTTCTTAAAAAAAGTAGTTTATAGCATAAAGCTGAACCTGCCTGCCTGCTATTTTGGCTTGTGTAGGGTTCAGAATCCATTTAAATGGCAGGTTCTCACACCTTAATTATTATTTTTTAATCAATAAACCGGCGTTTTATATCATATGTTTCGGATTGAATCCAAAAAAATAAGTTTGGATGGTACGAAATATATTATTCATTACAAAAAAAAAACAAATCGGAACAAAAACCTTTATTCGTAATTATATTCTTCAGGAAGGAATAGGAATAGGAATTAAACACAGTTAGTTTATATAATATTAGCAAAAATCCCTGCCCAAAAAAAATCCATATTTGAGATTATAGCAGCCGTGATCGGTACTTGATATAAACTGATGCAAAAGCACAGCATGAAGTTGTTCCTAAACGAGAAGCAGCATAAATAATGCAGAGATCAGTCGATCAACCACCGCGCACCTGAATAAAGACCAAAGGCGAGAACCCCAGGTCAGGGCCGAGTACTTGATCATGAACAAGAAAATTGTCAAGAGAATGCTGATGATCATTCATCGACAGCCATTCCTCCAAGCTATGACCACAATCCGCTTCAACAATTCGCACACCGCCATCGTTGCACTTGATGATAACCCTTCCAGTATCCAATCTCCGGATCCTACCCGAGGCGGTAGGGAAGAGAGCCAGCCATGGAAACATGGGTAGCTTCAGGTCATTGATCGTGAGGCCCTGGACTGCTTCACTCGAGAAAAAGTACACACCTCTAACATAGTGCAGCTTCAACGCCACGTCCAGGTTTGTCATTTCACGGTCCTTGTTGTCAGTTGTCACCTTACTCGGAACTACTGATGAAAACCTGGCACCAGAAACTGCGGCTGAAAGCATGGCAGACACCATTTTTTTTTTCTTTCGCTGACAGTTGTTCACTGACTCTCTGCTTACTTTCCTAGTTTTCTTCTCAGTTTTTTGCCCTGTGGCTATTTATGACTGTCATGTCTCTCCAAAGGGTAGATATAGCCCGTTGTAAAGGTAGCTTTTCGGGTGGATCCAGAAGATCGGGACCTCTGTACTGGAACTTTATTGTAAGGAAGGCGACAAGTATTTAATGGAAGCCATAGGAGAGTTGATAATAATAAATTACAGAGGTTGGTGGAACGACCTCTGTCCTACTTTTCTTTTTTTTTGATTAAAAACGCAGGCTACAGAACTGCCCTACTTTTATTTTCCAAGTTTCCATATATGTGATACTTATCAAACGCAGGGTTTTTAATAATAAAAAAATAGGTTTAAATAATTTAACTATTACTAAATGTGTATAAATTTCATATTTTATTTGAATATCTATCTATATATTATTATTTTATATGTAATTTTTTAGAAATAAATTATAAATTATTATATTATTGTAAATTACATATAAATATTATTATTGAATCGTGTTTAATTAGCCGGTCCAATCTGATCCGATTATTATAATATCAGTTCTGTTAAAATATTTTTTTTAAATATATAATTAACATAATTTTTTTCATTCATATATTAGTCATTATTATCAAAAATAAAAAATATTTTTAATTTTTTAAAAATGAAAATGTGAAATGGTGATTGACCATTTTGAACATATTATAATTCATCAAATATGGAAATAAAATAATCGTGTGTACAAGAAAGGACGAGTCCATGTCTACTTTTAAATTCTAAGAAAATGGACCCATAAATGTTTAATGCCTCATTTATTAGCTTAAGAATATAAATTTTCCTTAATGGGTATGATTAAAACCCTTATCCTTATCCTTACTAAGAATTAGGATAATGATTGGGGAATTCGTTTAATTTGTAAAAAAAGTACCCCTAAAAAGATAAATATACCCAAAAATCATGAAAATAAATGGAAAATTAAAAAAATGAAGAATATTTACAGAAAATAAATCAATAACATAAAAGGAAGTATCTTTTTTAACCTAAAATATATCATCGTAAATTAATAAATTAAGTAGGGTTAGTTGCCTCCAATTATTTATGATACGGTTAGGGAGAAGGGAGCATTTCCTGCTTGCACGTAGTGTGTGTTTGTTTAGCTAGGACCAAGATCATTTATATGTATTGACCAATGGGACCGGGCTTGTAATTCTAAGACATTTATATACACGGCCCAGTCAGTCCAGACATGTAGTTTTACCGTGGCCCACAAGACTAGCCTACGATTCCTTACGCTTGCAGTGTCTTAGTGGGGATTCTAAACTGCAGGTCTCCAAATAGAGCCATACAAAATTCTTTAAACGAAAAGTAGCCTTTGTTGATTCCACCCACCAACTGCATTCAGTAGCATTGATTGTTTTGTAGGCTTCTTTTTAAGTATTGCAATTGTGATTTTTTAAAAGAAAATATTCTCACCCCGAATCATTCAGATCACATAATTAATTTTTTTTGGATTTTGAATTGGGTAATAATAGTTTTTTTAAAATGGTTTAATAGTTCATTGGAGCAAGGAGACTTTATGGTTATTTATGGTTAATGGTGATTTGATGGAGACTACAAATGGTTAGTGCTTATCCATCTCAGACTGTCAACTTGCTGGATTCCTTCTGCATGTTGGACCAGAGAGCTTTCATGGTCATTAATGGTTAATGGTGATTGATTAAGCATAAAATTAACCTTCTAAATGGTTGGTGGTTATCAGTTTCGTATTAATTCGTTATCATTGTCAAATGGTTTTCAGAATTTGAGATCCTTGGTTTGAATCAATTATCAGAGACGACTAAGAAACTTTCATCATTCCGTCCTTTTTCTGCCTGTTGCAGCTAGCAGAGAGCTTGGTTTCATGGTTATAGAGATCGATCAAGCATGCATTTAAGATTATTTAGAAATGGTTAATGGTCATCGTATAATCTTAAGTCACCATCTTTATCAAGTGGGTTTTCAGTAGTTTAAATCTTCCTTTCAGTCACTGATCATCATTAACTGCAAACTCACCAGAAGTTTCCAGCAGCAAGCTCTGCTGTGCATGATGGTATGATATTGGGAATGGGGATAACTTTCTCCCAGTTCCAGGTGGATAAGACCCTGACCAGAAACATACCAGCAAACTTGAATCCTTCTAAATGTTGCAGGTAGCAGAGAGCTTTCATGGGTTATAGTGATTGACCAAGCTTGCATTTAAGATTATTTATGAATGGTTAATGGTCATCGTTTCATCTTAACTCACTATCAGTATCAAATGGTTTTCGGAAGCTTAAATCTTGCTTTCAATCATTCATCAATACCTGCAAACTCCCTAGCAAGCTTCAATCTTTATCTATATTTAATTGTGCAGGTTAGTAGTGTGGTAACCTATCTAGTTTGTGTTCATGCATGCACATCTCGGTACCGGTAGTCTTTTAATGTGTTTGATTAGCTGATCCAGAAGATGGATCTAGACTTTTCTATAATTCATCACATGATATGCATGGTTATTTAATGATGTAGTTAGCAGATATAACAACTCCTTTTATGAAGATAAGATCTCTGAAGTTCTACTTGGACCCCTCCCATTATAGGTATTTCAGTCAGTCTCACCCGGATCGCACCCCTCATGTATATTCAACAGTTTTTTTATTCTTCTTAAGACCAATAATTAAAGAATTTACAAGATTAATCTTTTTCCCAGTTTTTTTTTCGATATCCGTTAAGGTGATATTCGATCTAAGATTATCATTTATTATGTCTATTGTAAGACCAAAAGATTAGAAATAACAAATATATTTATAAATCATTATCGAATCACAGCTTAATTGATAAGAAGGGGTATGAAATAGATATCAAATAATGTATAAATTAATCAATAAAAATAGATTAGACTTTATTTTTTTTCTTATAAAAGGGTAACGAACATGAATTAGACTCTGTACATATATCACAGTCATGACATAAAAGCACATCATCCTTATTTATGATCAAGTTGTGTGCAGGTGTGCAACTTGACCTCCATACATATAATATTGGAAGTTTTCTAGTCAGTGCAGATAAAAATAAATGCACAACTGTTATCCATATCATAAGTCACACAATTTTTCGTAGAAAAGAAAATATATGATATACTTTTTCATTAAGGAACAGGCCTGTAAAAGTCAAAGCAATTTAACTTTTACTTTCAGAATCATACTGAACAGCTGGTCCTTGTAGGGTTAAATCTCTGGATTAAATCCCAAGACACCACAAATGCTCTGACTAGATTTAAAAACATGAAAGTAAAAATTTGAAACCTAACTGATAGTATTCTCTAAATTATTCAAATAAGAATGGGCAAAAATTTAACTAAGTTTCAAATTTATGACACGGATAAATCTTAAGTTCAGAAGGAAAAAGCAAAAAGATCCCCCGAAACCCAATCCTCCTTCCAAATTTTTTAATTCAGTCAGAACACATGTGACATAGTGACATAGGTGCGATTTAATCCGGCTATCTTATGTTGGATTTACAACTATCTTACGTTGGAGTAAATCCGACGTGGTGCTCCGAAAGCACCAGAGATTTACCCGTCCTTGTACATATGCAGGGGGTCTTTATATGAAACCATTTCCGCTAAATGGAACCTTGTCCAGCTCTAAACTGAAGGGATTCACTGTACATAAACATAGTGTAGAAAACAAAATCAACCAAATAAGACATTGCAAGTTTTGTCAACCTGGTATGGTATAGCACATTTTGAATCATCGATTGTGATCGCAAATTTCCTCTGCAGAACGGCCTCCTTTGGCCAGGCGGGATACAATAAATGGATGTGCCTCCGCAATTATCTATTTTGATTTCTCTAGTGCTTTTAGGAGTAGCAGATATGATCGGGGTGCCTAGGGCCGTTTTGAACTTGTTTTCTCTTGTGCTTTTAGAAATAGCAGAAATGATCAGGGTGCTTAAAACCATATTGACAGCAGCAGTGGCGACGAACCTGAAGAGATACACTTTATGTGTCCTTGGAAGCCTCATTAAATGAGGCAGCAAGGTATTCTGCTAGGCTTTGTTTGGAGTTTGACGAGGTGGCAGACTCTGAAATCCTTGACTTCTTCGTGCTAATGGATTCTGGAAGCAAGGAATTTGATGAGCCAGACGAATTGAAGTTATTAGTTGAAGCGTCAAGTCCCGGTCCTTTCCATAGTACAGGTTTTAAATCCTTCCATGGATCTTCAATCATGGAAATGTCATAATAAGACTCCGGTCCAAGAGTTTCACTAGGGGCAGAATTGCGTAAATGGAAACCCCGTCCTCTTCCACCTCCCCTGGCAAAACCTGGGTTCCTACCACCCGCATGCCGTGGACTGTTTCCAGTCCATGCACCACCGCCTCTTCCCCGATTGAAACCATGACTCCTTTGATGCAGAGGGTATGGGCTACTCATTCCTCTATGATATGCTGAGCCATGAGAGCCATACAAATCACCTGGCATATTAAGTCCTTCAGGCGAAGGTCCTTGATTCATAGAATAAGGACTAGCTATGCCCCTGGGACTTCTGAAAGGGGTAGCAGCGTGATAAGGGCCCTGTGCTGGATACACGCCCTGAGGGGGTACATAATTGCTTGGACCCAGATGACCATGAGAGGAGTTCATTTGAGGATACCTATGTCCTGCTTATAAGAAAAATAATTAAGATCACAAATAGGCAAGAACAACTATGGCATTGAAGCACAGGATATTGTTTCCTATTTGCAAAACACATGGAACCCAGTCATTCTAAAATTTGTTTTCTACACATAGATAGTTCTAATTTTGGTGGTTTTTGTGTTCAAGAAATGCTTATGGACTTAGCGCTTCGGACTAGAACAAATTATATCACCAAGCACCACTATCCTATCATCAACAGAGCATACATAATTTAAAAAGAAAGTTGTTCACTCCGCACCCTACCTCGATGAACAGGTGAAAACCGTGGCATTGGAGAACCAAAATTACCATGAGATGTGGAATAGTCCTGTGACACTAGGTTACCAGCTACATTACTCCTCCTCTTATTAGCAGAAAAGGCAGCCATGGGATCTGTATAAAAATCAAATCTTTGAGTCGCCTGCGGCCCCTCCCTTGCATGTGTATCTACTGGAGTCTCAAGCAGCGGATTATCAAGGAAAGGAGGCATTGTGCGTGTATGAGCATTAGTATTGCTTGAAGAAGTTTCATTCTGAGCTGCTATAGCACGCATTGCTTGCAACCTTTCCTTTCTCTTCTCCGAGTCCTCCATTGAAGCTGAAACAAAGCAAATACAGTCATCTACCACCGGTTATGGAAGAACTATATTTATCGACATCACAAGTAACTGAGTAAGGCTGGAAATTTCTACATGCAAAAGATGAGGCAATTATCCAAATAAAAGTTTGCTACTTCGGCATCCAATGAACTCTCAGTTAACTCATTTTCTCTCAAAAATTCCCAAAATAAAATGTTTCAGATTCAATCACAGAAGAAACAAAGCTAATAAAGCAAAACCTAATCCCACCCGGAAAAAAGGTAAAGCAAAAGCTAAAGAAAAAAGGCTAAAAACTAGTACCTCAAGGACTCGATTCCGCCTCGATAAAATAACAAAAC
Organism: Passiflora organensis; assembly: GCA_019739055.1. Taxonomy (NCBI): domain Eukaryota; kingdom Viridiplantae; phylum Streptophyta; class Magnoliopsida; order Malpighiales; family Passifloraceae; genus Passiflora; species Passiflora organensis. Next base: position 5,709,175 of record JAEPBF010000191.1, read on the forward strand.
CTGAAGTGCCAAACTGTAAACTAGTTTAGTACGCTTGTTGTCGATGAAGAAGAAACGGTGAGGCGGAAACGACGATGACGATGGGGATTGCTGAGGAACCAAATCGAACCTAATTTGAACCCGTTTTTTTTGGGCTGAAGTTAAAGGGCCTGCTGTTCTTAAATCGGTTGGAGTGGGCCTTACAAGTTAAGTCCACTGACACTAAGCTAGAGAAAAATGATTCTATGGGCTTATTATATTGGGCTGACTAGTTGGATGTGTCCAGAATTCATGAGGCTAAGACATGAGACGATAGTATCATAATATCAATTCAACTTGTCGATCTAATGACCATTATCATCCCACCATAACGCCCACCAACGGCTGTGATCTATCACTTCTTCGAAAAAGGTTTTCGTGTATGCACTCGAAAGTCTCTCCTCACAAGAATCAAATCCCAATAAACCGAAAAAGGAACTCGAAAATCACGAGTGGACTCGTTCACTCCATTGCTTTACTCCAACCTTAAGCTCGCATTGCCCAAACGATCGCCATGCCGACGAATGAAGGATTCTCAGGTTTATCTTTGTTCTTTTTTAGTTATCTCTTCTCGACCAGTTGACTGTTTCAGCTTACGAGTAGTGCGTGTTGCTTGTTTGTATATCTTGTGTGCCTTTTTTGGTTTCTTCTTTTGATAATGATTAGTGGTGGTTGTGGTGGTTGTGGTCATGGCTAGGTTTATCCAATTGTTACGTGTTTAAGAGTCGGTTACAGGAGTTTGCACAGAAGCTGAAGTTGTCTACTCCTGTATACGAGACGATAAAAGAAGGCCCTTCACATGAACCTTCTTTTAGGTCGACAGTGATTGTGGACGATATCCGGTATGATTCTCTGCCTGGTTTTTTCAATAGGAAGGCGGCAGAGCAGTCAGCTGCCGAGATTGCTCTTATTGAGTTGGCTAAGTCTGGGAAGTTGAGTGACGACATTTCTCTACCCGTTGTAAGTTTATCTTCTCCTTCTTAGCTGTTTTCTTCAGAAGTGACTTTTCCCTAAAATCTCACATATTAGAGCTTATTGTTTAGGAAAAGTTATTGCATGTCCCTAAGTTTAAGTTTGAGAGCCTTAGATTTTCCAGATTCTGGAGATCGTTCTTATTTTTACTACTGTTTCACCTTTCCTTTCTAATCACAATGATTGGACATGGTGCTAGCATGAAATCACAGTTGTGGAAAATTTGTGGAACCGAGAATTATTTTGGGGGATCGTCATTTCCTTCCTTATCCTGCTTCCTCCTAATCCTAACTCATATAACCCTTTAGACGTGATTTATATCAGCGCATTTGCTTGCAGTCATTAATCCTTCCACGTGGTCATATCACTTGCTTGCTGTGCCCATACTGCAGAACAAGAAAACAGAGCTGCATCGTGTTATCTATTACTTTGTCTATTTTGACATTCTAATACTGATTAGAAACTATTATCTTAGTTTTGGTACAAATTAGGTATTGAAATTCATGGAGGGAGACATGGATTTTTTGATAAGCTTTCTGTAGATGCCGTGATGCACTTTTCTGAAAAAGCATTTGCGGACATGTAAATGAGGTTTTCTACCTAAACAAGCTATGGTATCTTATCATCGTCTATCATCATCAAGAAATGAAACATGCTTGTTGCATGAATGGATTTATTAAGGGGTTTTACCTAGATGTGATACTGTTCAAGGAACTGAAAGAAATAGGATATTTTTGTGAATGATAGGCAGAAGATATTAGATGTCCGAACCTATGGTATCTGCAAAATTTTATTGGTCATCTTATATCTTATCTGTTTCATGTTTTGATTTAAGACATTGTATTTAATCCAATCAATGTATCTCCTATTCACTATTGGTTTTCTAGTTTGAGTGATGCACTTGTCAAACAATACTTGGGCTATGGTGCTTACCCATTTTGTTTTGTAAATAGGAGTTTGGATAAGATTGTTCCTACCACTTATCCTCCTTTTTATTGATATTCTCTCATGTTCCTTGCTGATATTCTACAGTAATTTACTCTCTTTTAAGGATTTTATTTACTTCTTTGGAATTACTTGCATTGGAATTTTTGTTCTACTTTTGCCTTCTACCCTGGGTAAACTTGTTCAACATTATTGTTGCGGTTTCTTTTATTTCCCTCTTGTAGCACTACTATCACTGATCGAACATTGTAGTTTTATTGTGACTTGCGTTATGATATATAAGAATGTATGAAGTATAAACCATGCACCTCTTGCTTTATGCCTGTTCTTGTTGGTTTCATAAGTAAATTGATTTTGATGATCGTTGGTCAGGAGAAAGAGCGGAAGAGAGGAGCATTAACTTTTCCCTTTTTCTTTTTCCTTTTTCTCATTTTTCAGTGTCTTCTTCATGTCACATTTAAGGTTATTTATAAAAATAACAATTCTTTGTCGATCCTACTAGGCTCAACATTATTATTTTTTTCGAAGGATCAGTCATATCTAATAATTTCCATTTTCTTGATGAACAGCTTACTTTTTTAAGTACTCAAATAGAACCATATTGGAAGATGTTAGAAATATGAAAAACAGCCTCTGATTTCTTCTCTTGTTGTTCCCGGTTGCTACTCTGAGAAGTTGGTTCTCTATAATTGGCAGCACATTTGATGTGTATTTTGTGGTTCTTTATTCTAGTATTTTCCATTTACATAAACTGTTAACAGATTATTTATGAGATTAATATTCATGGCTGAAAAGTGCTCTGTATTTTTTGCAGCATGAGATTGGATTAAGCAAAAATTTGCTTCAAGAATATGCACAGAAAATGAATTTTGCCATTCCTGTATACAAGTGTGTAAAGGAAGAATCTGGAAATCGCACGACCCTTTTTAAATGCAGTGTTGAGATTGGCGGGATTGATTATATTGGAGCATCGGCAAAAACCAAAAAAGAAGCAGAAATCAAAGCTGCTCGCATAGCTTTGCTAGCAATCCAGCTTAACTCACCTGACTGTCGGATTGGTGACTCTCGGTTAACAGTAATTCCTTGCAGAAAGAGGGGGTTGGAAACAGCCATTGTCCCTGAGGAGGTAGCTAACGCACCCAAGGCAAAGAAGGGGCGCTTCAAAAAGAAAATGTTGAAAAAGAAACATGCTGCTGTCCCTTTAGATTACACTGAAGTTGAAAATGTGGCTCAGAAACATTCTACTGACAATTTGGATCATACTCAATGTGAACTGCCGTGTAGCTTGGATCATGTATTGGATAAATGTTCTGTTGACAGGTTAGATGATACTCGAGGCGATCTGCCAGGCAGTTTGGATCACATGGAAGGTCAGGGAACAACAGATGTCGAACTGACAAATGAATCTGCTGTCCAAGGAGCAGATCGAGCTGATCAGATGGATGGTTCGACTGTCACCCCGCTCTCAAATCCATTGGAAAAGAGCACCGAAACTACTGCAGGCCAAGGGTAGGACTACTAGCAATGAACTGTGATTTAATCGCTCTTGCTGTTTTTTTTTTTCAGTTGGGGCAAAGTAGCGGACTCGAGGAATATATTGAGTTTACAACTTAAGAGGTGTGATTTCACACCGAATCGTTTGAGTACATTCATTTATTAGGACGCCAAAAGGAACCAAAAAAAAGGCATTGAATTAGACTCGGCATCACTTACAACCACAACTGGTGGCTTCTTATTGCTGCTGTATTGTGTTTCTCCCTGTAATGCAGCAGGAGCACAGAGCCTATATGGGAAAACCATTTATTGTTACCAATCTATACTAATATTATATCCGCATTGGTTTGGTTTAATTTGGTTCTCTAAAAATTTCCGATGTTAATCGTCCTCTTGCTTAAAAATCAGAGTTTTCACAAGGTCCCATAGATGAGTGGTGAGGATCTCTTCTAGATTAATTAGGGATTCTATCTCTGATGTCTGGATTAATCAGTTATCAACGATTCTTCTGGATATCGGAAGCCAACATTCAAAAAGTCAGAGTTTTTAATTGCTTAGATAATTTTTAAATTTTATATACAATATATATATTTATGAATAAATATGTTTAATTAGTTCGATTAGAGAAGTGTAACCTACCGTTTTACCGTCTGACTAACGCCTCACATTTTACATTCAACCCCAAAACCAGATTGCTAGTGTACTCTCTATTTTGTGCTCTCAGGGCAGTTCTTCGATGTTTGTTTTCCTTTTTTCAGTGTTGTTGAAGTCTTCTCTCTAGACTGTAGCTTCTGAAGGCCCCCCAAAAAGTCAAGGAGTAGCCAGAAAAACCGTTGCTGCTGTAGTTGCGAAGACGATAAAATGCACGGCCGCCCTCGCAAAGCCGCCAAACAGGAAAACGCGGCGGAATCTGCTGCAAAAGCTCAGAAGATACGCGCGATTCAATCTCAAGTGCTCGCTAATCACCATAACAAAATGTAACGAATCTCACTCGTCCGATGATGCACACGGTAGCGGCTATCGCTCTTGACATGTTTGTTTGTTTACTTTTTTATTGTCTGCTTTTTGTTCTTTGATGCAGTTACACTAAAGAAGCACTGGACCTAAGCGCCCAGCTTCTCTATAAGAATCCCGAGTACTACACTGCCTGGAACTACAGAAAAATTGCTGTCCAACACGCTTTGGACTCGGATCCCGACTCGATCGACTCGGATCCCGACTCGATCGACTCGGATCCCGACTCGATCGACTCAGTCCTCGAAGTAGAACTCCAAGTGGTGTGTGTTCTCTTTGCGTAAAAGTCTAATGCTCTTCTTATTATTCTTTTTCTTTTCCTGTCGACTGTTGTTTATAGTTGTGAGATTTCAATTTAAAATATGGATAATTGCAGGCAAAAAATGCGCTTAGGGAAAACCCAAAGGCGTATGGGGCATGGCATCATCGTAAATGGGTTCTGAGGAAATCCCATTCTTTTTGGGACGTAGAGTTGGGGCTTCTTGATGAGTTTCAAAGGAAGGATGAACGAAATTTTCACGCGTGGAATCACAGGAGGTGGAGTGATGGCTTCCAGCTTTTTGGCTCCTGATCTTTTTTTAATCGGCAGTGCTTTTTTTTTTTCTTCATATTAGAATTCAAGTAATTGCTTTCTTTTTGTGTTTTTTTTCTTAGATTTATGGCGGCGTTGATGAATAGATCGGATGAAGATGAGTTAGACCACACTAGGAATATGATTGAAAACACTATCAGTAACTATTCTGCATGGCACAATCGAAGGTGTGTTTTTGTTTGGTTAAACATGGCAAAGTTCGTTTGGAGAAAGTCTATCTCTCGGTCAATCACTCTCGTTCTGATCGTCACAGTTGAAAATATATGTTTCCAATCATAGAACATAATTTTTGTTTTTATTTCTTTACTTATGACTGTGACGATAAATTTTTTGCAGTTTTCTTCTTTCAAATTTGATGAAGAAAAAGGTTGAGAATTTTTCCGAAATGCGTGAGGTTTTGACAAGAGAGTATGAATTTGTACGTGAAGCCCTTTTTACGGATGAGGAGGATCAAAGCGGTTGGTTTTATCATCTTTGGCTTCTTGCTCAGACTGTTGAACTGGAGTCTCCTATGCTTGTTTCTTCATGGCCTGCTCATGGTGCTGAAATCATTCTATTGAGAGGGAGCTGCTCCCTGGATTGCTCTGCTTCTCCATTCAGCACATACAAGTTTGATACTGGAACACTTCCACTCATTCTTTATTTCAGTCAGGCAGTTGAGGGTGTGAGCACATCTACAATAGCAGTTTCTGTCGGATCTAACACAAGGAATGATGTGGTCTGGAAACCTCTCTCAACAGTTAATTCACAACATTCCCAAGTTTGGGTTGGACAGTTAAATTTTCCTGAGGTAGAACTTCAATCTTCAGAAGCTTGTCGTGTGGAGGTTGCAATTGGAGAATCCAAAGGTATATTCTCTTCTAGTGGTTCTCACTATAGCCATCCTTCTCGGTTAGCATTTTCAGTAAATGTAAAAGGACTCAATGCCGAAGCTGGTGGAAGGTCAGATTTGGAGAATGTTTCATGGATGACAGAAAATTTTCATCTTTATCAGCCTCATAACGTGGAACCAAGTTTAGTCGTTCTCATTGACAGGCTTAGTATAAAGAATGAGCACGAGACAACAACTTCTACATGGCTAACTGAAATCATAGCCGAAGAGATTAAACACTTTCGTGACTTGTTGGACTGGTAAGTCAACCTTAGTGATCAGAAAGTGCCAGAATTGGGCTATTTAATAATTGTTAATCTGAAATCTATGTTCTCTTTTTTTGTAGTAAAATAGGAAAGCTTACGGTTGCAAGACTGTTGACAGCTCATGATGCGTTAGTATCTTCTGAAAAATCAGTCAATTCTGAGGAAATTCTCAGTTTATATGGCGACTTAGTGAAATTGGATCCCACACATTTTCAATACTACAAAGATAAGCACAGCATGGTTTTATTGAAGCAGGTTCATTTCCCTTTTCAAATCTTGTTGGTTGGAAACATTATTTTCATTTCTAGTTATGAAGGCGGGTCCTATAAACTATGGTTCTTTTTATTACTTTTCCCAGTACTATTTATTAACTTGGTTTTTTTATGCTTATTTCCTCCTCCTTCATTGGAAGGTTTAGTTATTGAAACAGTAAAAACTTGGAATGAGAGTGTTTTTCTTTATAATGTTCTACCATTATATAAGTACGTTAATATTTTTGTGAAGTGCTCCTAGGCGTCATTATTTTGTGCGTACTGTTAGCTTTTTTACATGATGCTCTTGACTTTTCTCCCTCTTAGAACTAGGTGACTTATACAAGTTTCTAGCAAAACTTTTGTTTCAATGGTAATTTTGTAGGATTTGGTTCATTTATCATGTGCTTCTTTCTCTTTCTTTTATCTGATGTATCCATTTTTGATAAATTAGTTTCAAGTTCAACCTGCAAAGTATTATTGTTCTCTAAATAAAGCATAAGGTCAAACAGGCTCTCATTTATCCATTATTCTGCAGTTGACTTCAACTACAGAATCTATCCTAAGCCGTTGCTTTCAGTATAGGGACCCATCAACATCGAGAACTGGCAATCTCATTTGTTTGCGATTGAATAAGTTATCATTATCTCGGTTGGGGTCTTTTGAGAATTTATTGTGGGTTGAAATGTTGGATCTCAGCAGCAATGAACTCCAATCACTTGAAGGTAAACTGCTTTCGGCATTGTGATTGTTCTTACTTTGCTTCTATATGAACTGTATCCTGTGCATTCATATCCTTTTGTTCCTTATTTTGGTAGAGGTTATTTATCTTCAGGTAAAAAAAAGGAAAAAGCAAGATGTTCTCTCATAGAAATTATTGTTATCCAGGAACAAGCAGTTTTCAGTTTTATTCATAATTCATTTTTAACTGGATAATTAGTCTCTCTTTTAATTTTGTTTTCCAGATAAGGGTAAAGTATTTTACTGCTTCATCCTTCTCCTGTGTGATAAGCTCCCGGCTATTTATGACTGATGGCAGGACTAAAACTTTATCTGATTGCAGGACTGGAGGCATTGCAGCTACTGTCTTACTTGAGTTTGAGTAAGAACAAGCTTGGTAGTTTTACTGCTCTGGCACCCTTGAGGCAGTTGAAATCGCTGAAAGTATTAGATATTTCATACAATGAGATAGGCGCACACACGATTGACACAACAAGGTACTTATGCTCTTCTCCTGTGTCCCACTCAGTTGAAAGTGATTGGGATTTCAGGGAAACCGAGATTGATGGTGTCAATGCTGCAAATTATTGGGAAGCTATCCTTGTTTTGAAAGGCTTGAAGTTGACTCAACTAGATGTTGTGGGGAATGCAATTGCTGATGAAAACTTTACGTCTTTTCTGGTTAAGGTTCTCCCTTCACTTAAGCGGCTGAATGGTGTTCAGTTGAATTGATTTTCATTTAAAGTGCTGGTTTCTTTTTTTAAAAAAGAAATCTTCCACCGCACTTGATGGTGTATATGTACTTCTCTGTTGTTTATTCAATAACCACTTCTGGAAGTTAAATAGAACTACATCAGTTGCAAACTGGAAAGTGTAGCATAGATGGGGGATTTCTCGAATCACGCCCTATTCCCTTTAGATGTAACTGGGTTGGCAGTTAGCTGGGAATTTTGATCCTGTTTCTGTTTCTTAAAAGTGCTTATAGCAACATAGTTGCATGGGAAAAGTCTAGGATTGGAGGTACCAAAAAGTAGGCAAGATGGATTCATTTACTATTGACTGTGGGTGGCAGTGTGCTTGAAAACAACTTTGTTGGATCAGTTGGGCTCCAGTGCTATCGACCCACAAAAGAAAGAATGACAAGCTTGTTTGGAGAAGGATAAAAGTGAGACCACTGTTTTGTGGAAGGGCTAGTATTCTCAATAACCTGACATTATCACTGTTGTCTTTATATTGTTTCAATGTGAAAATACTTGAATAATTTATCTTGTTTTGATATCTGATTTCTCTTATTTAACGATGGCATATTGTTATATTTATTTTCATGTTACATCATGTAGATTTAACAGCATTTCTTGAAGTAACAGAATTATATCACTAGCAATAGCTTTGTACTCGCTTTATCCAGGAAATGAAGTTTGGTTTAATTAGTGAAATTCGTTCCCTCTGAATGGTTCGCATGACAGGATTTCTACTTCTGTATTTGGAAGAAAATGATAAAATTAAAAGATTAAAGATACACAGGAGTATCATTTCTCGATGTAGGTGACAGTAATCACCCAAATCTCTGGTTACAACGAATCGTCTGCCATAGAAGAGATTGCTCTGGTAAATGCCACCCAGAATAGCATAGAGGAGGATGCTGGTTGTAATGGTGACAAACATCTGAACTGCAACGACTTGGCTAGGAAGAAATGAAGGGACTTAACCACCAGTGTGACGAAGATAGAGCAGATCTTGGTTGCCAAAATAACGGTGCCTTTGTAGCTCAAGACAACTGAAAAGCCCAATGTTGAGTCGCCCAGTTTCCCTTCATGAACAGCAGCAGGCTTTTCCTCAAACTTCACTAGCCCATGAAAACAAAAGCCTATAATGGCACAGGCAAATATGCCCAACAGGGCACGGAGGTATATAGCTCTGTTCATATTGTTGGATTTTGATCACTCTTTCTTCTCCTTTGTACCCTTTCCTTTGCTTCAGGCCTCCTAAGCAGTTCCAATACAAGGCGATGATGCAAGCGACTAGTACCATTTGTGCTTTTCCGGTGGCACCGTTATTTATACATGTCCAGCGCTAGAGAAAAAGTGTTAACGAGTCACGACAGCATACTGGGGACGTGGCCATAACAGCTGGGGAAAGGAGGAACGCATTAGACGGACAGCAGAAGGAGAAGGACAAGTTGCCAATCATTGTGTATAGCAGGAGGAAGAAAACGTCAGGAGAATTAGTTAGTGACAAGGAGAGTTAGTTAGTGACTGGGAATATTACAGCGAGTATATATAGTCAAGAATTAGCCACACATAGATATCTGGTTTCTATTCCATTGTATCGGCTTGTGCTGGGCTCCAGACCTCATTGGGGGGTTCTGGATTACATTTCACCTTCCTTTGTTGAATACAATCAGTGTTCATTGCTCTATTCATTACTCTCATTCTTCCTTAACTTGTGATTCCGCTTGTTTGCTCTATCAATTGGTACGGTGAACGTGCTCCTTACATATATGCCACTTACACGCATGGAGTCTCGCGTTGATCAGATAGAGCGTAGTTTGGGTCTCTTGGACCAACGAATGTCCTCGGTGGCAGCTGATCTCGGCGACACGAAGCAGCAGTTGGACGACATCCGTGCCTTACTCCAGGCCGTCTTGAAAGGTAAAGCACCAGCGGATGGTCAGTCGACCATTTCACCATCGTTAGACACCGCCATTGCCAGTGCTGCACAAGGGTCTGACGGCAATACGTCACTTTCCCCATCGATACCCAATCCCTTTACCCGCACCATCACTGGAGATGACGTCCATCTCTCCTCCAAGCTGATCGACCTTCCAGCTTTCTCTGGTTTGGATCCACTCAGTTGGATTCGCCGAGCGGAGCAATACTTCGTGGTGCAACGTACACCCGAGCACCTGAAGGTGACCATCGCCTTAGTCTCTATGGAGGGTCATGCACTCCACTGGATGACCTGGTTACACGATCGGAAACCAGAGCTGACTTGGGATGATATCAAACGCGAATTGCTGGAACATTTTACGGGCGCCTTGGCCACAAACCCGTATGAGCTTATTGCTGCGACTCGCCAAACCGGGACAATGGATGAGTACATCCGCGAGTTCATAGCTCGTTCAGCACAGATACGCGACTGGCCCGAGAAGGCATTCATAGGTCAGTTTTTGAACGGCCTCAGGGAGGACATTCGAGCTCGTATCCGTTCCAAGGATACCATCGAGCTGTGTCACACCATGCAGCTTGCACGAGAGGTCGAATTTGAGGTTGATGTTCATCGCAGAGCGGGGGCCTGTCAATGGGAGAAGAGTAGGCTATCCTACGGGTTAGGGGAGAAAGCTGGCGCAGTGGTGCGTTCCACTGGGGGGTCTTCCACCACACCCTCGGTACTCCATGGTGGACCCCCACCTTCAGCTCCATCTTTGGGCTTTGGTAACCAGGCCGCCAAGCAGACTCAGCCTGCGAGTTCGATGGGCTCATCCTCGGGTAAGCAGGGTGCCGCGTCCGCAGCCCCACGAGGTGTTCGACGTTATTCCCAGCAGGAGTACCAGGAGATGTGTAAGAAGGGACTCTGTTTTCGTTGTCAACAACCTTATCATCCCTTGCACCAATGCTCGGCCAAGACCCTACAAACCATAGTACTGGACTTCACTGAGGACGATCCGGAGTGTCACCAGCTCGTAGCGGATGCCAACGTTAGCCAGCAGCCGCTGCAGGGTGACGAGCAACTGCTCCAGTTAGAGCTACCGTATTTTGCAATGCACGCATTGGGCAACTATCAGACAATGAGGTTTCGAGGAGACATCAATGGCTTACCCGTGGTCATTATGGTGGACAGCGGGGCCAGCCATTGTTTCATTTCCGGTGGCCTGGCAGCTCGCGCGGGTTTGCGAACCACATCAACGTCTCCCATTGCTGTTCGCTTGGGTGATGGTTTTCGCAAGGTCATCACGGCTTTCAGCCCTCAGGTTCCCATCACATTGCAAGGTTTGTCTATTGCCGTGGATTGTTATGTTTTTCCCTTGGGAGGAGTTGATGTCATTTTGGGGGTAGCCTGGCTGCGTTCGTTAGGAACAATTACTGCAAATTGGGCCACGATGACACTGAGTTTCCAGCTAGCAGGAACACCGGTTTGTTTATCCGGGGATCCATCCCTATACTCCAGTCCTCTGTCAAGGAAGTCAGTTGCGCACTTGTCCGAATTTCAGTTTGGCTTACTCCTGTACCAGTGTAGCCGAGAGGAAGCCGAGGAAACAATGTTAACTTCGGCACAACAGACAGAGCTCCAGCACCTACTGACGCAGTTCACATCCATATTCGGCGAGCCTTCCGGGCTCCCACCTACGAGACAGACAGTGCACAAGATTCCTTTACAGGCCGGGGTCGAAGCCATCAATGTCCGGGCTTACCGCTATAGCCATGGTCAAAAAGATGAACTCGAGCGACAAGTGGCAGATATGTTGGCTACCGGAGTGATCCAGCCTAGTTCCAGTCCGTTTTCCAGCCCTGTGTTACTGGTGCGCAAGAAAGATGGGAGTTGGCGTTTTTGTGTAGACTATCGTGCATTGAACAGGGTGACAATTCCAGATAAATACCCCATACCGATCATTCAAGAACTGTTGGATGAATTGAAGGATGCACAGTTCTTCTCCAAGATTGATCTTCGTTCGGGATACCATCAGATTCGAGTTCGTGAGGAGGACATTCCCAAGACAGCATTCCGGACTCATTCGGGCCATTACGAGTTCCGGGTTATGCCCTTCGGCCTCACCAATGCCCCGGCGACATTTCAGGCTGTGATGAATGACTTGTTTTGCCCACTTCTCCGCCGATCGGTTCTGGTTTTTTTTGATGACATACTCGTGTATAGTAAATTTTGGCCTGATCATCTCTTCCATTTGCAGCAGGTGTTGGCCCTTCTTGCAGCGCACCAGTTCTTCGCCAATAAGAAAAAGTGCGCATTCGGCAGAACATCAGTGGAGTACTTAGGCCACGTAGTGTCTGCGGCTGGAGTAGCAATGGACCCTGCTAAAATTGCCAGTATACTGCATTGGCCGACACCTAAGTCTCTTAAGGCAGTCCGGGGCTTCCTAGGCTTGACGGGGTATTATCGCAGATTTATCCGCGATTATGGTCAACTAGCTCGCCCTCTCACCGCTCTGTTGAGGAAAGATTGTAGCGCTAATTTTGTGTGGTCCGTGGAGGCTCAAGCTGCCTTTTATAGTCTGCGCAAGGCAATCACTTTGGCACCAGTGCTCGCGCTGCCGGACTTCGCCCACTCTTTTGTGATTGAATGCGATGCTTCGGGGCTTGGCGTGGGGGCTGTCCTAATGCAGCAGGCCAGGCCTATTGCGTACTTCAGCAAGGCCCTGGTTGCACGTGATCTGGCCAAACCAGCTTACGAGAAGGAGCTGATGGCCTTGGTGTTTGCGGTGCGTCATTGGCGGCCCTACCTGGTCGGCAGGGCATTCGTTGTACGAACGGACCACTGCAGTCTTAAACACCTCTGGCAGCAGCACATTTCCACTCCAGCCCAACAGCACTGGGTGTCCAAGCTCCTTGGCTATGAATTTACGATCGAGTACAAACCGGGTAAACTGAATCAGGCAGCCGACTCACTATCGCGTCAGTTTGAGGATGCGTCCTTCTCTGCTATCTCGGTGCCATACTGGCTGCAGTGGGATCAGTTTCGCTCGGATGCAGGCACCGACGAGGAGTATCAGTGTTTACGCCAGCAGCTGGAGAGTGACCCTGAGGCCCGACCACATTTCCGCCTTCTGCACGGCACACTCTACTACAAAAATCGCCTCTACGTCCCGTCTGTGTCGTCATGGCGTCAAAAATTGTTGGAGGAATTTCACTCCACCCCGACAGGGGGCCACTCCGGCGCGTTCCGCACGTACAAACGCCTGGCTGCCAGCGTTTACTGGCCGGGCATGCTACGGGCAGTGCAGCTCTTTGTGGCCAACTGTGATGCATGTCAACGCAACAAGTATGAAACTCTGTCTCCAGCAGGGTTCTTACAACCGTTACCAATCCCAACGGAGGTATGGTCCGACATCGCCATGGATTTCATAACGGGCTTGCCAAAATCTCACAACATGGATTGCATTTTAGTTGTGATTGATCGTCTTAGCAAATATGCACATTTTCTGGGTTTACGGCATCCTTTTTCAGCAAAGTCTGTGGCTGATTTGTTTTCACGTGAAGTTGTTCGTTTACACGGCATCCCTACATCGATCGTCAGCGATCGCGATCCGGTCTTTCTTAGTTGTTTTTGGCAGGAGCTATTTCAGTCGTGGGGAACTAAGCTCCGGATGAGCACAGCCTATCATCCGGAAACTGATGGTCAAACGGAGGTCCTGAATCGCTGCTTAGAAACCTATCTCCGCTGTTTTTCTTCGGACCAGCCACGACAATGGGGTAAATGGTTGCACTGGGCAGAATTTTGGTATAACACCAACTTTCAGGGCGCCACCAACTTGACACCATTCGAAGCTGTATATGGTCGCGCCCCTCCTACGTTGAAGCAATTTTTGCCCGGCGAGTTTAGGGTTGCCGCTGTGGCAGAGGAGCATGCCACCCGCAACGATATCTTACGACAGCTGCGTTACAATTTATCCTGGGCACAGCAGCGTATGGTGGCCTCGGCTAATAAGCATCGCCGACCAATCAGCTTCGCTGTTGGGGACAAGGTCTTCCTTAAGCTTCGCCCCTATAGGCAAACATCTCTCAAGCAACGCATGTCTCAGAAACTAGCGCCTCGCTACTTTGGCCCATACGAGATTGTGCAGCAAGTCGGGGCTGTGGCTTACAGACTGCGGTTACCAGCCGGATCGCGGGTCCATCCGGTGTTCCATGTTTCTCTCCTTAAGAGGGCCCCTGCCTCTCAGATGCTAGCGGACACATTCCCAGCAGACATGGCAGCGGAGGCTCCTGCCTTTTTGCCGGAAGCAATCATTCATTCCAAGGACTTGGGCGTTTCTAGTGTTCCTTGTCATCAGTTACTGATCAAATGGTTGGATCAGGATGCAGCTAATGCGACATGGATGTCTTGCGTAGATTTTCGTGGTCAATTTCCTTACTCCAACCTTGCGGACAAGGTTTGTTTTAACAAGGGTGGCATTGTTAACGAGTCACGACAGCATACTGGGGACGTGGCCATAACAGCTGGGGAAAGGAGGAACGCATTAGACGGACAGCAGAAGGAGAAGGACAAGTTGCCAATCATTGTGTATAGCAGGAGGAAGAAAACGTCAGGAGAATTAGTTAGTGACAAGGAGAGTTAGTTAGTGACTGGGAATATTACAACGGGTATATATAGTCAAGAATTAGCCACACATAGATATCTGGTTTCTATTCCATTGTATCGGCTTGTGCTGGGCTCCAGACCTCATTGGGGGGTTCTGGATTACATTTCACCTTCCTTTGTTGAATACAATCAGTGTTCATTGCTCTATTCATTACTCTCATTCTTCCTTAACTTTTGATTCCGCTTGTTTGCTCTATCAAAAAGCTTGCAAGTCACGATTCTACGCGGAATTCGGGTAAGAGAAACAGTGGGGGAATCTTCCCTCATCGTATACAAATAGCCTATCATAAATACTTGAACTTGCATTGACTAATTAAGATGAAAATGTCCTCGAAACATCGGGTTGACCCTTGGAAAACACGGTATGAAACAGTTTATTTATTTTTTTGGGTATTGAGTGGGATAAGACTTTTTCTAGTGATTTTTCTTTTAAGAAATTTAAGATTGTTATATTTCCAAAATTCTAATGAAATCTTGATTAAATTTGAAGAATCGGTTAACATTAAATATCAGGACCCGGTCTCCGGATCTCGGATCCGGGATCCCAACCCAACAGGTCTGACGTGTATGTATATGTGATAGATCACAACAACAATACTTAGTCGGATCTAACTATATGATCCTAACAGATAGTGAATTTTCTTTTAAGAAATTTAAGATTGTTACATTTTCAAAATTCCAACGAAATCTTGACTAAATTTGAAGAATCGGTTAACATATGTCACGATCCGACCTCCAGACCTCGGTCCACCGGGTATAGATGTATATGTACGTGTGATAGATCACAACAGCAACGGTTTCTAACCATATGACCCAATAAGATGTCTTGTTGGGTCATATGGTTAGAAGCCTGACTCAATGTTACTGTTATGGGCCGTAATCCGGGGACCGAGTCGTGACTTTAAAATTGTTTAAATTCAAAGTAGAAGTTTTTTTTATATAATAATTATGCATATATCTCTTAATTATTTAAAATTTGTTTTAGCATCACCAAGCTTAACAATTCAAGGTTTATATTCCTCTTGCACAAGTCGAATGGGTTGATATTTTCTCAAGCACAACTTATTTTTATTACAAAGCAAGAGTCTTACATCATCATAAACATATGTTCACAGGAAAAAAGGAAAGGAATAAGCACAAGTCTATCCCTTTTTTTTCTTGTATGGACTCACTTCTAAGTCCTAACGTTAAGGGAAAGAGTGGAAGTACATAGTTTTATTCAATATCTCACAACACTACTGAAACATGATAGACTATAGAAGACTGGCTGATACCAGCTTTAACACTCATTATCTTAGATGGCTGCCATTTTAGCTGCAGAACCTGCGTCCACAGCTTCTGCAACAGTCAAAAAGACCCTTCCCTCAATTTTGCTCTCAAAGTTAGCCAACTTTAGCTTGTGGATCACTTGCCACTTAGGGTTAACAATAGCCAACTTAGAATAAAACCAAAAGAAGAAAATACCGTAAGATGTCACGTTTTTAGAAGAATGATAATTAACAATAATGACAAATTATAACCATAGCAAATGCTTACCTCAATACCGTTTGAGACCAGAGTTCTGCGTAGTTCCTCCAATGAAGCAATTCCCGTTACATCGATGTTCATTAAACCTACCAAAATATGGATTCAAAAAGAGAAAAAAAAAACTATACCAATATTTTGAAAAGAGAACTCCAAGGTTCTATTGATGATACTTTGCGATAGTCCTTTTATTATTTAAAAAAATCTTGGAGAACTTACTGGACATGTCGAGAATCACCATTTGAACAGTTCCTCTACTGGGTCCTTTGTTGTTCTCTTCCCCTTTGAATGCCCAGGACAAAATCCTTCAATTTTATATTGAGAAGAAAGAAACTTGTTAGCATTTCTCCTGATTCAACTCCAACTTTCTACTCAGAGGAAGGAGCATGGTTTTAGTTTTTTTTACTTGTCTTTGACAAAGTTTGCATTAGCAAAACAAAGCAGGCCAGACTTGACACGGATGACTAGGACTTGAGGATCCTTAATAGCCATTGGATATTGGTCAACGTCACAGTATACATCAGTTCCAGGGAGTCGTCCAAGCACTTCTATGCCAGGTCGGATTGAGATGACCACAATCTTCAAAAATGAGATCGTTACCTGTCCATCAAAAAAAAGGTATAGATGAATGACCATATACACATGCCCGCTTCTTGTCGGTGTTTAGCTTTTTAGTTATTCGACACCTTTGAATTAAACAACTTGGTTCTCCTCATAGTGGACATTGGATGGTTATGTTAAAGTCAACAGGCATAAATATCTGTTGTCGATATGTGTTAGTGTGTCCAAGAAGCAAAGAACCATATTCAAGGACGAACGTCTTTTGGGTTCTGATTATTTGGGTTTGTGAAGTAGAATATTCTATCTTTTCTGGATATTAAATCCACTCCTAGTTAAGTTCCCATCAATCTTGTCCACAAACGTTTGATATTCTTCATTCTTTTGGTATTCTCACCTTTCCTGCCCTTGAATGTGGAGACTGAAAAGACGTTGAGTCTACTATTGAACAACAAAAATAAAGAGTCAGAAACTCTGTAGTCGATAATGCTGGGACCCTACATATACTGTTTATGATGTCACATAACCATGAACACTTGGGAAAGAAACGAACCGTTTTTTGCATCTAATTATGATTGTTTCTCCTACTTGTGAATGGATAAGGTATAACTTCGATAATAACTTCTACTTAGTTTGAGTTCATATATGCTCTTGCTCTGTTTTAGTGCTTTACAACTAGTCTCCTTGTTTGTTATAATTTTGCATATACTAATATAATTTGAATATTTTTTTAATTATATCTGTTATATTCGTAATGGGATTCGGATAGATTCTAGTATGGTTACGATAAAGAAAGAAATTAATCTTACCGCAACTAGTAGGCCAATCTCCACAGATGCAAATAACACCCCAAAGAAAGCCCCAGCACAAGCTAGGAAATCAAGCTTATCAATCTTCCAAATATGGCGTACTTCATTGATGTCAATAAGCCCTGGTAGAGCTGATATAATAACAGCTGCAAGGATCGCTATGGGGGTGAAGTAGAGGAGCTTAGTCAATAGTTCCAAGGATATGACCACTGTAATGGCCATCACAATATTTGACATGGCAGTCTCACAACCAGCACCAAAATTTACAGCGCTGCGCGAGAAGGAACCTGCTCGTGTTGTTTAACAGCCATAACAGTTTAACAGGATGGACTCAAATGTGACATACTCTAGCTGGAGTATAGTGAAGGCTTACCAGTTGCGACATAGCAGGAGGTGAAAGATCCCAAGATGTTACTGAACCCTATGGCAACCATCTCTTGGCTTCCATTGATATGGTATCCCTTCAAAGAAGCGAAAGATCGACCTACTGCAATTGCTTCCTGCGGTTCAAGTTTCCAGAGAATTGAAAAACTGTGAGTTGCGGTGCGGTGGGGTGGTTTAGAATGACATACAAGCTATCTGATACGCACCGTGAGGGCGATAATGGCGACTAGCAGTCCGATTTTGGCTACTTCTCCAATATGAGGATTGCTGAACTCTAACTGATGCAATGAGATTGGGTTCAATCCTCCTTTGATGTGCTTTATAACGATGACTCCATGTTTGTCAGCTCTTGTTAGGAAAACTATTAGTGTCGATAGGACAACTGAAACTAGAGGAGCAATGGCTGGCAACCAGAAGAGTTTCCTGTTCTTTCTAGCCTGTTTAAAATCAGTTAGTGTTTTTGTCAAAGACAGAGACCTGATGGGTACTTGGTAAAGGCAGTGCACTTACCACAAATCTAGTTATCAGGATAAAGCTCAAGAAGGAGCATCCGAGGATGAAATTATGAGGATTCCACTGTGATTTTACAAGGACAAAAGAGTGTTCATTAACCACGGTGGAGACACAGTTCTAACAATTGAATCTGAACAAGGAAGAGACGAAAGTTTTGAGGGACAAAATATTACAGAATTATGAATCGATGACCAGATAGCTTTCAGGACAGAGACAACATCGGTTCTGTTGGTGAAGTGTGCTATACCAATTAGTCCCTTCATTTGTTGGAGACCAATAACAATGGCTGCTCCACCCACAAACCCAACAATTGCAGAATGAGAGAGAAAATCCACGAGGAAGCCCAACCTGTGAGACCCCATAGAGGGAGAAAAGAGAAGAAGGATGAGTACGGAAGTATTTGCATGGGTCCGAATAAGATTAGTTTCTCAGAAAACCATATGAAAAAAACGCCAACCTGAATATTCCAAAGGAAGCTTGGAAAATTCCTGCAAAGAAGGTTGCAGTGAGGACAAGGTTCCTGTAACCAATCGGATTGGCCTCAGGATCCTCTAATTTCTGAACCATGGAGGCCAAGAGCAGTGAGACCACAGCTACTGGCCCGACTGCTATGTGTCTTGAAGTTCCCATTACAGCATAAATGATAGGTGGAATCACACTTGTATCTTGAAAGAAACCAAGAAATCTAGTCAGAATTTTTTGAGACAGAAATCAAAGAGGAATAATATTAGTCATTGGGTCGTCAGAAATCTTACAAAGGCCATACTGAGGATCAAGCTTGGCCAAAGTTGCGTATCCAATTCCCTATTTGGAAAAAATAACGTAAATATAGAAATATACAGAGAAGCAGTAATGCCTAAGATTGTAATTCAGCTAACCTGAGGAATACAGAGGCTAGCAAGAGTCAGACCCGCCAAGAGATCGTTCTTGAATTTCCTGACGTTGTAGTCTCTACACCAACAGAGGACAGGAAACATTGTCTGCAAGACAGAAACAACAGGCTTGACCTCACGAAGCTGATCCTTAGGGGAGGACAATTTGTTTCCATGAGGCAAAACATTTTCCTTCACAGAATCCACGAGCTCGCGCCAAGGACTTGGTGGCTCAGGTGCATTAAGCAACCAATGAACCCTTTCAGCCTGACCATTTTTCTCAAGGTCAGCACCTTCTTGATGAGCTGTGGAGGTTTCAGTGGCGAATGAAGCCATGTTTTTTTGAAGTGTTTGGGAGAACTTGAGAGTCTCTCGCCCAGCTTTTCTCAACCCTTTCTTGGGAAGAAGAACATCTAGGCTAAAAAGAATGGTTCGGCAGAGAGCACAAAGTTTGGAGAATGTTGTGAATCATAAAGACCATGCTCCCTCCTTTCCATGACTTCATATACTAATATACTAGTCCTAGGAAAGGTAAAGTCAGTGGCTGAGGATTTTCTGTTTTGTTCTCTAGAACAAACCAAATGAGGAGTTGGCACATAGACGAGCATAGAGGTCAGATCCTGTTCTTGTGATCTCAAAAGGTATGTATGTATGTTTATTTATTTATATATTTTTAATTTAAATATTGCACAACCTAACCAACCTACTTCTGTTCTACAATTACTCCTTAATTTGGTAAGAAAATAGAAGAATTATATATTTTTAGAAGAGGCATATCTTGTTATTTCTGATCATAAATTAGATTAATGGGTGGAAGACAAAATGCCTAATCTAGTAGTGAATTACAATTAACTTTAGTATTTGTTATAAAATTTAATGTTTTTATTACAAATTGATTTGACTTAACACTATTTATTAATTGCTAAAATTATGGAATTAAGGTTTTATCTACAGTAGATAATAGATTTCATTATTTATAATATAAGAAATATTTTTGCAGTAACTGAACACTTCAATTGTCATCCATTCTCTCCATTTCTTTCATCAATTTATCTTCTGTCTTCCTCCCTTGACATTTTAATACACTATCACCAAATTTTTGTATCATTTGTATTTCTTTTCTTTTTTTTTTGGTAGACATTTATTTAAAAAAAAACCAAAATATGTCATTACCATTAAATAATCAATTAACTTTTCATATAAGATATATATTATTATATAATTATCAATCTATTCCTTATACTCATTTGTTTGGTAAACTATATAGGACACTCCAACTACGGTCCAAGCTAATAATGTAACGTAATTTCAAACTCAAATAGTTATTTAATAATTCAATATTTGGTATTTACATATGCAAGATTTCTCACATTATTTTTCCATATGAGATAAATGTAATTAATTTTTTTACAAACTTATCGGCATTAACTCTGAATCTCTTCAGATAAAATGAAGTCATCATATATTCTAGAAAAAATATTAATCAAAATGATAATATTAGTTAATAGGATTGATACACTGCATAGTTCTTCTGGAAATAGGAACAAAATGCATTGTCAAAACTCATAAGAGTTAATTCTCGTTGTGGTTGTACTGAACAAAGGTGATAATTCGGGACGGGTTCAGACTGAGATTATTAGGTTCTTCCATTATTACACATAGACTAAACTTTATGCACTTTTAGTAAGAATGAGTGGAAGAGATTTCCAAAATACTGTAGTGGAAGGGAAGTGATGCTTAAATCACTCATTACCTCTCAATCCCACCAGCACAATAGAAAAGAGAAGAAGATTCAGATACATTGAATCTGGACATTGTTGACGAGGATGTTATAAAATAAAATAGGTATATTTTTTTTTATTAATAAGAAAGCCGAATTTTATTTATTTATTTATCATATCATCCTAATTTTATCTATATACTTAAAAATTCTTTGTTAAATGATTTTATTAGATATTAAATCTATTATCTCATAAAAAAATATTAATCTAAGATTTTAGAAGATATTGAGAGAGATGCTTATTGATTTGTACTGTATTAAATGTATCAAATCATTTGATGCAATTATTTATTCAGGAATACTCAATAATATTTATTCTTGAATAATAATAAAATCTCACTAATATTCTAAATTTACTTTTACCAGATCTAACATGATATCACTTCTATCTCAAACCGTATGATTACCATATCTTATAATTAAGAAAACAGAATAAACTGGTAAATCGCTGGGTCAACATTGGTATATAATGATATATTAAGCACCAACGGACCAATTAACATAGTTGGGTTAAGAAACCCAATTTTCTTAGAGCAAAAAAACTATTAGTTTCTACAAACAACTTATTCAGCAAGTTTTAAGTCAAGAAGGCGAAAGAGTACACAGCATAAAATACAACAAAACTTCGCGAGGTTCCGATAGATAATGGGTAACAAATATCGGGAGGGAAAGGTTGGATTCTTCACTGATCTGAGGCCAACCTGTCCAGTGCCTTTTGGGCCGAAACCAACTCAGGCTGGGCTTTCAAAGCCTCCTCGTAGGCGCTTTGGGCTTCTTCCTTCATTTTTTTCAGTTCGTAACACTCGCCCAACAGAAGTAAGGCCTTGCCCTTTTCCTCGCACAGCTTCACTGCCTGGGTCAGATCCTCAATCGCCAAGTCAACCCGCCCGCCGCCGGCAACTGCCATCGCCAGATCGGCTCGCTTGAACAGCGCATCGCCTCTCTCTTTATCGGTCAGCGACTTGACCGAGAGCGGAGAGAGAGCAACTTCCAGCGATTCGAGTGCGGAGGTCTTGAAGCCCTGGAGCTCCAGAGCAAGAGCCTTGAGGATGTGAGACGCGGCATCCGCGGGATCGAGAGAGATGGCCTGATCGGCCTCCTGCTCGGCTTGCTTGGCCAAGGAGGTGTCAATGGATCGGGAGCTGGAGGAGGATCTGGCCCTGGACAAGAGCTGCGCGCCGCGAACGAAGTGCTGCTTCGCCTGTAGGTGAGGGCGGTTGCGGTAGCGAAACTTTTTGAGTAGGTTTTGGGGGATGTTGTGAACGGTCGAGTATAACAAAGCCATGGACAGGATCACAACGATCTGTAGAATAATGTCGTACACCATCTTGTCCATGGCGACTATGTGTGACGTGATGCTCGGGTGCGTTCGTTTTGGGGGAACCAAGGAAAGTGTCGATGGTCTGATTTAGTGGATATTTGCAGGGAGCTTGGTGTTAAAACTGTGACGCGGTCGTTGACTCTGACCTCTATGACTAAACGGGAGCAGGGAGCCAATAAATGTGGCTTTTCACTGTAGACCAGTGAGCATCTATAGCCGCCTGATCATCGTCACAAAGGTTGAAATTGAATTGGAAGGTTCTGCTCATTATTCCTTCTATTTTTTTCGTAATTAATGATGAAAATAAACTGAATAAATATTTATTAAATCAATTTCATTATTCTTAAATTTAATTTAAATATCTTACCTGTTTTTAACTGTTTTCATATATCACATTTACCAGCTGATGTTTTATCTGATAACAAAACCTATTACATCTGAAATTTTATTCATCAAAACACACCCAGTTGTAGTATCCATTTTCTAGTTCAAAATATTATTTCCCATCATGCAGGATAAATACCATTATGAAAATACGAAACTTTACTTTTAATAGTTACCATAAAATCACTTCAACAGGAAATCCTACTACAATCCTCTATCCACGAGACTAATTACTGGGCTCCCTAAAACTTGCAGAACCTAGTCATGTTTCGATCCTTCCCCACAGAATTAAGACAATTCTCGAATGCTGGATTACGGAAACCGTTACCTCCGAGCACCAATTGGATACTTGATCTTGCCCGGAAACCGTATTCCGCCTCTCTTTTTCTGCAACACCTGCAATTTGCTAAATCTATGTGCAAACTGTTCCAAGAGAGAACAGAGGGCTCTGGTGCCTTATTCCAAGTTTGCAGAGATACAGCCAAGACTGATTTATCTATTCACATTACTTGAACCCAAAATGCAGGATCAGTGTTACCTGCCGAATGCTTGAACATACAGAACAAAAAGGCAACTCAATAACCAATAGAATACAGCAGGGACTGTTCTACTTATAGACTACGGGCCTCTGCTTGAGGAGTGCGACTGCCTTCCGTGTGCGGTTAGATGAGCAAAGTATCTGCCATTTGCTTATATTCTCTCCTGGTTCAGTTAGTAAGACGTATCTATAAAGGGACTCCCATGATTACCGTGAACTAGATCTCCAAAACCAAGTCAGGAGTACTCCACATTCTACTGTGTCAAGTGGATTGGGTTTCAGATACAGTACAATATTACCCGCCCATCTGTATAAATTGTACGGGGGACTTCAGCAACCTTTTCAGTGAGACCACTATATTACCAATAAAGGGCCGTTGAGCTGGATCACTGCCCACAAAAAGGAAAAACACCAGTTGGAAACTAAATGAATAGCGGGGAGCCACTACTGTTTCATCACACTATTAAGTGCAGTGATAACTTTGTTGTGAACGACGCTAGTTTGAACAAAATGTTAATGCAGACATCAATAAATTCAATTTTGTATATGAAAACTACAACCTCAACCCATCATGATTAACCCAATGGAGGGATCCAGCTAGAGAACATGAGAAATATAATGACCCCAGAAAATGGCTAGCCAAAGTCAGAAACATTAAGCTCACTTGAATAGAAGCATGTCTATACGAGAAAATGACGATCAACATTTGGAGGGTTACGATAGAGTGGACCTAGGTGCACCGTGTAAAAGAGAATAACATTGGAAGGCATGTGACTACACTATAAAAGGTCCAACATGATCAAGCCGAGTGATGCATTTTGGTGATACCCTCATTGTAGCCAAAAATCTTAAGCCGCAGGAACAATTGTACAGGTGCGCTGAACTTAAAACTTTATGTATCAAGAAAAACTTACTCTGCCCAACAGGATTCCATTAGAGAAGCCAATGTAGGAGATGTATTTTGAGGGATAGTAAGCCTTCGGTTCTGGAATCCTACGGCTCCGACCACCTAAGAAAGCAAACCACATGTCCATAAATTATAAGAGAATATTTTAGGGAATTTTTTTCTAGTTTTTAACAGCTGGGTCATGGATATCATTTTAACTAAATTTATATTAAATATATACATGCAAAAATATACTTCATGTTATACCTGGACTGGGACAAGGCCACTCCAAGGTTGTTGCATGGTTACGAGCTCCCACAGGATGACTCCAAAACTATAAACATCAGACTTCTCATTTGATGGTTCTCCACGAAGGAATTCTGGTGCCATCCACTCGGGCTATATATAAAAACAACAAAGTTACGTGGCGATCCATGCATGGAAGTAAAACTTTCTACCCGCACGATATTGATGGCGAATATCTAATTTCTATGTAAAAGAAATGACTGATAGAGAAGATTCAGAAGAGAACCAGTATCTGCAGCACAATTTGGAACACTCAAAGCCACAAGAAACTGTTAAGAGTGGGAAAAAAAAAACTTCATAGCAAAAGGTCTCTTCCTCATGCTTATAATTTTGGTGGCAGATAAAGCATTACACTTCTATTCACTAAACACTACTGATAGACATTTCATTTGCAACTTGCTACCAGAAAACCTTCATTCCTTTCAATAATAGTCGAACAATATAGAAAATCAGAAGAACCAACTTTAGTTTAGATAATTGTAAAAGAGAAAGACTTACTGTTCCAGCCACTGATTTTGATGATATGAAAGTGTTCGGTTTGAATCTAGACAACCCAAAATCACAAACCTGAGCATGAAGGTAGAAGTTATCAATGCAGCCGATTAACTACAAATTGTGTGATTTATTTATCAAGTGTACCTTCACGGTCCAATTTCTGTCAACCAACAAATTTGGAGATTTCAGGTCCCAGTGAACTATGGGAGGGTTGAGACAATGCAAATAATTGATGCCCTTAGCCTGTTTTTCAGAAAATACCGTTAAATACGTCACTCCACATCGCTAAAAGCATATTCAAGTATAAGGAACGGTGATAATGACTTTACACACCACATCTAATGCCATGCGCAACCGTCTCCTATCATCCATTACCTCGCCAGCAGCTGGCCTGTGTATGATGCGGTACAGACTACCCCTGGGCAGGAACAAATGGGTTAGCCATGAAATTTGGTGGTTAGAGATCAAATTTGAACCAACGACCATTTAACTAAGTCGACAGTCTACCTGGGTAAATACTCGGTCACAATTGACAGATGGGGACGCTCTGTAACAGCACCCATGAAGAGGACAACATTAGGATGGCGAACCCGCTTCAATATCGCAACCTGAATGTAAATGATAATTAGACTTCATAGATGACGACCCAAAGTCAACAAGAACATTATTTTTTTGATAAATGATGCACAAGTTCTTTTTCCCTCGGAGATACCCGTGACAGCAAGGAAATGCCCTATAACTGCTTGAAAAGACTAACCAATGATAGAGAAAAATAAAGCGCACGAAGACACTAGTTATGGGGCCACCAGAAGGAAATCTTATATAGCCAAATCAAGTTCATTGGGTACATCGAACATATAGTGGCAATAAGGAAAACAAGAAGCACAAGACCATAAACGACGGAGCAATTTGCTTCCTATTGGATGTATGCCAGGGCCGAACTATCGCAAATTCACGAGAAAACGGTAAATACCTTACTGGCATAACCGATCATTTAGCTCAAGTGGAACATACCTCCCTTAGAAATTCTCTTAACTGATCATCTTCAAAATCTTGAAGAGCTAAACCTTTAACAGCAACATCCTGTGCAATTTATAAAAGACAGTGAACTTGGTGAAACGAATAAAAGACGGTATCTCCTAAGATGCTTCAATGATCAAGGGGTTTTTAGAAGATGATACAGCAACTAATTACATACTATTAAGAATACCCTACTCATCGAGTGTGTTTCCACAGAAAAAAATCGAGCATACAACACATTTCAAAAGAACTGAAGTTCAGATGGAATCAAAATCACTGAATGCATATTAAAAGGGCTCTGTACTGACCGATCCATGCCATTCAGCACGATGCACTGTTCCAAATGAGCCTGAAAAGATTAAAACAAAATATATTCCGAGTAAATCACCAATATTTGTAGAACATGCGCAGATGCTTCCCACGAAAAAAACACTTTTGAGCAAATGAAGAAAGATAGGGAGCAATAAAGAGACAGAGAGGCACCATACCGGCTCCAATGCGCTCCTTGATACGTAGTTCATCCCATGAGATCTCCAGCCAATCCATTGCAAGTAAAGGTTCGAGATTCACATATCTCGGAATGGCTACTGCACGAGATCTGCACTGACTTTCGTGTCCGTTGTGAAGTTCCAACTTATCCGGCTGTCTAGATAAAGTTAGTTTAGGTTGTTTCACCACACTGCTTACGATCGGACTACCCAATAAAACAATCTCCTCCCTGTAAGTTTTTTCCATAACTGCATATTTTAATTCAGCTTCTGAGTGTCTAGATTGAGCAGAAGCATCAAAATCTTCACCATCCAAAGATAATTCCATTTCATGGCAAGCTTGACTAGATGGTATGCTAGCGACATTTAGATTTTTAACACGAGCCTCATCCTCTATGTCTCGATTTTCATTTTCATTGCCTGCAAAACGTCAATCCCAATTCGAGAGTTAAACAAAACCAGAAGTTCAGACTAAGGTTTGGTGTCATTCGGAGGGAACAATGGCATCAGGTTTCTGTGAATTAATAAAAGCAGAAAAGAAAAGGTCATCAACCATGCTTGTATCGTTGCAGTAGAACAAGTAGGAACCCCCAAGTTATATGGCCTACTATTCATGCATTAACACCATCTTGAGCTCCCCGCAAATTCATTCAGTAGTGCACCAATCTTTTGATATGTGAAGCAACGTGAATGAATTTACGCGAAGCTAGAGATAGCAATGCTTTTTAAGGGTAAGCATAACTTACATACGTAAGGCAGCTGGAAATGTTTTACGTAAGGAATTTGAAATGGGGACGGCATGGGAGTAAGGAATCCTCCATTGATCGAGGAATCTGGACCGTGGACATTTCCCGGTTGCCCAACTAGATCGACTACATATTCCCTGTTAAAAGATGTACACTGTTATACACGCAACAAAATATTTAAGTTGAAGCTTAAAAAACTGAAACAAAAATACCAGTATATGACATAGTTCTGCTTAGTTAGATTACTAGACAACCTTCAGGTTTGTTAGCTAATAATAAGTTCTACTCAACTCTCACCGCCAAATACCTGAACTGCCTAGCCATAATGAGGAGATTTTTGGTCATTGAACGTCTTTGTTATAACAGAGATATTGGTGAGCATGCTTTTAACGGGAAGAAAAGACTGCTCTACATGTTATCATGGAATCTTAAAAGGCCTATAGTACACTGTATGGAAAGATACTTGGAAACATAGGGTTGAAGAATCAAACCTGGACAACTGCCTGCCGTCCTCAATTTTCACGAGGCAAGAAGACCGATGGTCTGCTACACAGTATTTGCAACCTCGTGCGATCCGACATGGCAAGCCTATGTGGTCTGCTAACTTCTGCATGAGAAAAAAATTTACAAAAGCGTTAATGTTGAATTGTCCATGAACAGACAGATTCCTTATTATCTCATAATATGGTTAATCGCCATAGATGTTAAGTTTCTCATTGGACAGTATTACAGTGGAGATATTAAATCAGTGGTTGGCAGAGTAAGTAATTATGCTCACGGGATTCCTCATATCATAACAAAAGCAAAGCATTCGAACGAGAATCCGTGCAGAATAATCGTAACTACAATGACTGTTCAATTGAGATCATGTACTCAGATTGTCACAATCACTATCACTATAAGCCAACTACTTGAGCACAATTACATTTTTCCTTCATGCTCCCATCCTTGAATTCTTGACGAGGCCAATTATTACTAAGGAAAGTTTTTTAAAAACTGATGAGAACTAGCTATTAATACCTTGAATAGAATAGCACGATGCCTGCACAATCCTGTAGAAAGGCTGCCGATAGGGATCACAATGCACTTATGGAAATCGCCTAAATTCTTGCTGACCAATTTCCAGCGCTTGTGAAGATCCCCTTGCTCTGCCGGGAAGGTTCCCCTGGAAATGTGATTCCCAAGGTTACAACCAAAAGGGAATGTCAAACACATTTTAACAACTACTAAGCATACTAGAAGAAAAGCAACACCATAACATAGCATTGACCTTAAGGCCTTACCCCATGTAGATGGCAACTAGTTTCCCAAGTTTCTCAACCAGCAACAAAGTATTCTCCGAAGCCAGATATAGTTGTAGAGCTTTATCCTCCAGAGCTTTCAGCCGCGAGTCGCCGCGCCTATCAACCAGGACGACTTCCACGGAACTGTCGCTCGGTTTAATCTCCTTAAGCGACACCAGTGGTGGCAGCTGATTCCCTTCCTCCTCTTCATTGCACATCACCCACAAGTATGGATTCATCCCCAAAATATTATAGAATCCATCCGATATCTTGTTACTGTACGACAAGCATCCACTCACCTGCCAAAAAAAAAACACTATTTTCAATCATATTACACGCAAACTGAATCCTGAAACATCAAAAACAAACGCAAGATTACGTATCAATGCAAGTTTATATTAGCAGCTTGATTACCCAGAGTCGGTAAGAAACAGCAAGCGCATCACAAGACTCAGGACCACCTTTTTGCAAGAACAACAGCTCACTAGAAAGACCTGCTTGAAAACTAATTCTCTTCGCCAAAGCAAGCTGTAGACAGTAACTCTCTACAGTCTTGTGTGCCACGATCTCTTCTATCTCCTCCTTACCCTTATTCTCTTCCTCTTGCACCACTACGTCCTCTTTAACCATTTCGGGGTCCTTAACATCCACAGAAATATTCTCGCCGAGGGTATAAATCTCCGAGAGCCGACTTCCCACGTCGCTGGATAGTCCCGGCAAGGACAGTTGCCTGTCGAAGTTACAGAGGCCATCTTCTCCTTCTTGTATTATCTCCGACACAGGATGTTCCGGTAGTACGGGACAAGATTGTTTGGACGTTGGTGGAGCGATCAAAAGCTCCCGGTCCTCGTCGTCGCAGTTAACTTTAGGCAACCTCACGTGAGAAGCGGTAGAAAACTTGCGAGTCTTGTCGTCGGCCAACCAGTCGAAAAAGGCAGCGAGTTGCTTCTTCTTTTTCTGATACTTGTCGTCCTCGCCAAAAGTCTTCTCTTTCTTGTGGTACTTCTCGTCGTCACTGCTCGTGAAAAGATCAGATACAGGAGAAGTGATCAACGATTGCGATGTATCCTTAACCATTTCGCCTCTGCCAACTGCGACACTACTGATTGGCGTCGACGACTTTTCGGTGCTATCGTTAATACTACTGAAAGCACTTTTACTGACTTTCTTCTCCAGATCCGACGGGTTCTTAGCAGATGCACCGAACTCGGATCGGTCCGGGAATTGCCTCGGGAAGAAGTACGTGGTTCGATGAGGCATATTTTCGGCAGTTTCTACGTTTAAATTAACTCTCACTAGGCAAACAGTCAAACGTAACACCTAACCAGTACGGAGCGACGACGACTTCAGGTCACGTTGTTGAACACAAGGCAAAAACCGCAGTGGAATCCTCGCAAACCGATTGGACTCGACAACGGGAACAAAAAATTCATAGGATATCTCCTCTATTCTCCTTATTTCGCAACAGCAACAGCCGATTCAGTGGCCGAGTACAGGACGATTTGATTGCATGAAGAGGATAAAAAGCGGTATAACACAAGCTGGGCGTGGTGGGGTTAACGGAGACGCGGGAATTTGAGGGAGGGATCGGTGGTAGCTGTAGGAGAGTGTAACTTCAGGCCAATGAGGGTGTGAAGCGGTGACGGAGAATCTGGTGGGAAATTGAAATAAAATGCAAAAATAAAAAGGTTCGAAGAGAGAGATGGTTAGTGCGCAGTGCGCACCGTTTATAATGAGGACACACGTAAGCTTAGGACGAGAGCCGTTACGACACGTATGAGTAAGTTTCGCTGAACGGTGCAATGGTCAAATAGCGCAAGTTAGCGGGGCTAATATGCCCAGGGATTTAAAAACCTGTTCTCCTTGTGGTAAAAAAACAATTACCGTAGTGGATTTATTAACACAACGTTAATAGATTTTAATATTGATATTATTATACATATATTGAGTTTTTTTTCTAAGTAAATTAATTAATATGTTATATTGGTTATTTATGGTTAAATATAAATAGTATTAATCGAATCTAATCAGGGGTGGAAATGACAGTACATTCCTGGTTGTCTCGTTGAAATGACGGGAAATTGCCTTCCCAGCTTTCCGTATGGCGGCTTGTGAAGGTTGTTGAGGTGTGGTAATCTTATTGCCCATTTTGCTCCCAACCATGGGGGTTGCATGCCGGATTTGTCCTTTCCTCTTTTGTGAATATAATTCAGCTTTGATATTTATTCGCTTGGAAAACGCGATGCCTATCTCACCTATCCGATCCTATAGGGTCAGGTTCATCCGAATTGAAATTTTAAAAATAATAATAATTAAAAATGAATAAATAAATTATATAATAATTATAATTTAATATAATATAACAATTTTTTAATAGTAAAATATAATATTTTCTATTTTAAAAAATAAAAATACCGATTTTAACATCGACTCCAGTTAAACTAAATGGGTATACCCTTACGAGATTTTAGAATTATTCAATTCCTCTTATGAAAGTGGGGTCTTCACATGAGTGTTCAATGTTCAGTGGAAAGTTTTTTCCCAAACAGGGCAATTCTTATCCATGAAGGACAAGCAATCACGCAGGGCAATGGAGACTGGGGCAGTTGTTCACGATGGGTAATGTCTCGTAATGGAGATTGGATTCTTGTACTCGGTGGAAACGACTTTCCTTTCCCAGTATATGGAAGCAAGTAGTAAATTATGAGAATAAAACTATGGTGTCGATCATAATTATTAAAATCACTAACAATCAAAAATAGTATTCACGAGCTTAAAAAGGGTTGCCATTATTATTTGCTATCACGGGAGGATGAGAACTGTTGGGATTGGGTTCATTGTATGTGATAGATTTTACCTATTGGTCACATGAAGGCAACGAATCTCTTACTTGTCGGTCACTTCAACGAACCTTTTATGAGCTCTGCGAAACCGGTGAGAAAGGCTGTAAAGAGAAACAGCCAAGTAATCTAATGACATGTATCAAGAAGAGTATAAATAATGAATTTCTAATTCATAATGTAAGATAATATTTGGGAAGAATAATGAATCTTTTCTGTCAAAGATCAAGTGAAATACATTTAATTTATGGTATTAGCACATTGTCATTGAGACTTGAATCATCATTTATTGTTTTTTGTTTTTATAAGGGTCACATCTCTCATCACTTTAAATTGCGTTATGCGTTCATACACCTTTTATGTGAACTCCATTCCTAGAGGAACTCGTTGCTCGAGATTTGTTGCACCTCTCTGGGGAATTCATTGCCTGTCTCCAGTGGAATTCGTTACTCCAGTTGCGTTCTATAATAAGAAACGTAATTTTTTTTTTAAAATAATAAATAATAATTAAAATTACATTTAATGTACCGGAGATTAAATTTATTATACTGAATCTTCGGTAAGAGAGATTCGTCTCCACGACAATTCTTTGGAGAATCCTTGTCCGTTGTTTCGGAGGAGATCCTCACAATACTATATAATAAGTTTTATCCCAATATTCAATGTTAACCAACTTGTTCAGTCCAGCCCATCAAAGTTGTTAAAACTCAAAATTTATCGGGCATTTTGTGGGCCGAACCTAATATTGAATTTCCAGCCCAACTAACATGCTGCTATGCTTATCCCCCATGTTGAAAGTTGTAACTCATATACTTAACATATAAATACGAGAGTTCATAGATTATTTCTTTTAATAAAATTTATTTTCACAGGATTAATCTGAAATATAAGCTACTATGATACCGTTTATTTCTCAAAATATATGATTATTTATAATAAATATATCTTTCATTTCTTCAAAAATTCATTATATATATGTATATATATTAAATAACGTGGATAATAGCTTCATCTAGCATTGTAAAGAATGTATCTCATCTCTTTGTTCTATACTGGGGCGATTGTGTAGCCATCTCTCACCGTTCTTAATATTAATTAGCGTATAATTTAACGGGAATATCTCTGCGAGAATGGTACACTGCGAGACGGCGTCGTCGAATTTGTTTTTGTTTTCGCGCAAAATGCATAGCAAATTAAAACTCTGGCGGTCAGCGTTCGGGATCATGTCAGGGCAATCTCGAAAATAGATGAACTGCCGAGGTCTACATTGGGATATAAAACCAGCTTTCTGCTATCCATTCCTTCTTTCTCATTCGAAGAATCGTTTGTCTTTAATCTCACTCCAACTTCATCGACGAAAAAAGTTAAAACATTAAAATATCCAGAACTCAGATCTCGCTATCCACGAATCCTTTGATCAAACACGGTTATTTCAACCTACGGGATCCGATCAGGTAAAAGAGAAACGAATATCAAGAATTATTTTCTTAATCTGCACAGGTTAATTTGAAGAACCGATTTCTCCATGCTCTCAACTTTTTATTTATTAATTTCGCTTTGATAGTGTTGCTTTAGCTGATAATAGAATTAGAACCGTTTAGTTTTTTACTTGATGTTTGTATTTAAGCGAACAGAGAGCTGTGCTTCGTCGAAGGCGATGGCCTGGAACTATGAGACAACGATTCCGTGAAGTTTTGATTGCATGCGTATTTGTTCGTGCCAAGCATGAATATCGTTAAAGGAGTGGCGGACCTCATCCGTAGAACTTCCAGTGGTCAAACTGGAGAGTCTACTTCGGCGTCATCGTCAGGGAGATTTTCTCCTCCTGCTCCGAAAATCCAGTTCAGGTATACGGTTGTGCTCGAAGATTTTGCAAGTTACATAGATTTTTTTTTTTCTGTATGGATACAGCTCCAAGCGTATAGACTGCTTCTGTGAATACCATAGTTCAGAGAGGGCTGCATTTTCGCACTGTTTTAAAAAAAAACAGAGCTTAAGGTATCTGTTTCTACTGTCATATGCACTCCTTTGGCTTTAGTGGTTTATTGTTTATTTTTTTGCTGCAGATTATTATCTTTTTTTTATTATGTCTGACAGTCAATCACATTTTTATCCGCCTGTTTATTTTACGAAATGTTGGAATGTGCTCCCATCTGCTATTGGCTAGCATTTCTTCATTTTTTTGATGAATCGTATTTGGAAATAAAATAATAAAATATTTTAAATTAATTTTATTATAATAAAATTTGTTTGATTTGATAGTAAATTGAATATGAATTGATAGTGAATTGAATATGAATATGGATATGAATTGATGGTGAATTGGTTTGAAAAATAATAAATTAATCTGTGACTGTTTCCTGTGTTTTCTTCTCTGTTGAAGAGATAATTGAGTTCCTGTGTCCTGTGTAATATCAGTATGTGTTGGGCTTAATTGAGTTCCTTAAGTGTTAATCAGGGTTCAATCCTGGAATATGAATGAAATTTGTCTCTATTGAAGAAATAATATGTGATATCAACATGTGTGTTGGGCTTAGTAAAGAAGTATTGAGTTTCTTTAAGTATTTAATCAGTATTCAAGTCCTTAAATGTAAATGAAATTTGTTCTGTTTATAGGATTCTATCTTAGTTGGAAATCTGGGAAAAGATTAGCCATGTAGCCAACTTGAATATTATTCTATTCTAAAATAATAAAAACTCTCAACATGATGCCAAAAAGAGAGTATGAGTCGTTTCTTGTGTCCTGGTGTGATTGCTCATGTCTCGGTTTAATGTCCTTGACCATAATACTACTTTTACACCGTTGTTATATCAGTAGGTGATTGATGGAATAATGTTGCTCATGCAACACAAGCAAGTTAGTGAAAGTTCTGAAGGGTACTCTTTCTTAAGTGGTGATTGCTTGCTTTACATTATAACCATTTCTACATTATGTATGAATTCTTTATTTTCATATGTAGCTTTGAAATATTCTGTCTGTTATACTTGGAACTCAGAGTATTTTTAAAAAAACTACTTTTTTTAGTTATGCCTTGCAATCACTTCTACTTCTGTCTTGAGTCATGAATGTGAACTGGTCACAATATCAAAGGAATTTGAGTATGTGGATTACATCTGCCTTTTTTTCTTTTATTAGTAGGACTATATCCTCTCAAAACAATCCTCGTACCCTATTTTTATGTGTTTTGACCAACTTTTCAGTGATGTTGGTGATGAGGGAATTCTTCATTCACTCTGGGAGAAATACGAGAGTGCTGCTGATAAGGTGCTATTCATCACTTCATATTTTTTGCAATTCAAAGTTTTATTGATTATTCCATTTTATAATACATCAACATCGCTGAACTGTCATTCTGGTTTCACCTTCAGCGGATCTTTTAGTAGGATGTTTATTGTTTTCATGTATAAGTTAGAATTCTGAGTGATCCTACTGGCAGTTCTAACTCCTTTTTATATTGTTTCTTGTTCATTGTTGTTAGGTTGAAAAAAGGAAGCTATTTCATGTTTTTCTGAAGCAATTCTTACTGGTATACAAGAATTGGGAACCTGATAACACTGGTCAAGTGCAAGAGACTGTTTCAACTGTTCCTTCAGTGGATTATCCAACACAGGGCGATGTTGTAGTTGTTGGCTGCTATGCTGGACACCCATCAGAAACAATTAGAGCATTGATTGAAGAGGTCTTGCAGTTAACTACTCTAGTTTCTGATTGTAAGTGTAATTCTCTATTCTAGTGTATGCAGTCTCGCTTGGCAGGGTGTTTTTATAATTTAAAAGGTTGTCTGTGAAATGCTCTATGTATCCAATAGACAGAGATTATGATGGAGTGAGGACATGGAGAAAACTCGCACAACAAGAATGAGCACAGTAAAGGAGGAACTAGTGATGACTCTTGTTTCCTATTACTCACTAGGGAGAATTTACAAATAGAAAGAAAGATCCCAAATCTCTTCGCCTAAGCTGTCAGCCAGTATATTCCAGTCTGACAGAATGATTGAATACCTTCTTTTCCTATTTTCCCTCAATATAAAGACAGTTAATTACTACCCAGATTCCCTGACTGCCCTGATTTCCCATTTCTGTTATTCTCCTTGGCATCCCTATTTTTTGTTCTCCTATATACCAGCAATGGTCTGTTCTTGTTGTGCCACTAACAAATTGCCCTGAAACTTTTCTGTAACAGAAATGCAAGTGCTGCATTGCAAGTTAGTACGGTTTGCTCTATATCTATGCAGATGTAATAGCCTGTTACTACCTGCTAATTGACTGAATGGTCGAGGTTATCAAAAACCCATGATTGTTTCATTTGCAAGATTTTGAGATTCTCTCTTTGCTGCTGTTCTAGCTTATATCACTTGCTCCAAACCAAAGGAAACTATTCTAGTGTATTTGTTCTGTTAAGGATTTTGATAAAAAGGTTTCTGGTAGAAAGAATAGAATGTGCTTAAACACCCTTCAATTAGAAAGAATGGATTGAAGCAGAATAGAAAATAATGGGTAGACCCTACCGAATGTAGGCTGAGAAACCTCAAAAGCCACTTGAAGCTACCCATGGTAATAGGAGGAGGGCTATCGTATTCCATAACAATACCTGGATGGCTAATTGATTGGCTTATGTTTTATTTGATGCTTTGTCTAGCGGCACAACGTTTTCTGTGCTGTAACCCTGTTTGGTGAATGGGTTGATTATCATCTGCTGACCTGGCATATTTTCACACAGTTAAGAGGCTTAGCTTACTGCACCATTTGACAAGTTTTTGACTGTGTGAAATTTATGCATTCCCCATATTGGAAAGCCTTTGCAAATCTTTGCTAATGGTTGACATATTCCTGACTGAATTACATGTTCATCAAATATACTTAGTAATTTATCTCTCTTGTTTTCTCCATGCATATTGGAATCTGTAGTCATGTTATATATATTTTTTTCCTAATAGCTTGAATATCATTAACACCTGATCTAATAGTTTTGTTTTTCAATTCAATGTCAATACAGTGAACACCAATATAGCGCACCCAGGAGTTGACTTAGTGGGGGCTTCCACATGCTTGAGTATCTTATCTGAAGGATTACCTGTATTGGAAGCTTTATCAATAATCACTCGTTCAATGCATAATTGCCGGGTTTTTGGATACTATGGTGGGATTCAGAAGCTAACTGCTTTAATGAAAGGTGTGTTTTAATGTTAACATTTAAGATGTTGATGTGATTTCTTTGGCTTGCGTTGCTTGTAATTTTTGTGGGTTTGATAAGTGCTAATGTTTCTGCAACCTGAGTGTGGGTTTTTGTTCTATTACCAAAGACAACATTCTTGAACTGGGCTTTATCCTTGCCAGTTCTCTATCTCTAGATTGGCATCCAATATGCTTCCTATATAACCATTTCTGCAGCTTGCTATCTCATGCATATTCATTATTTATGTTTTTGATCATTTTGCTTATTTTTTATTGTGTTGGAAGGGTGAAATGAACTCTTCCATTTACAGAGAAGAAAAATCACTTTGCTCGGAATTCCATGGATAAATGACCCTACTTTGCATTTTTATTCAGGGGCTGTGGTCCACCTCAAAGCTATTACTGGGGCGCACTCTGGTGAAGAAAGTTTTTCTAATGCTATTGTGGAGAGGATTGGAGTTTTGGAACGCATACTTGTACATGTGGTGTCAATTCTATGTAGTTTCATTGATTTAAACACAAATTTGGATGGACTGGCACTACTGGACAGCAGCTCCCTAGAGCATACGTTGAAGAGTATGAGTGCACCTGTAACCGACTCTTCCAGTACTTCTAAAGTTCATAGTGAAACAAGTCTACATTGGCATCAAAGGGCGGTTGTGTCAGTGATGGAAGCTGGTGGGCTTAATTGGTTAGTAGGTAAGGTAGGCACTCTTCCTTTTAACATGGCTTGACTTACTAAGGCAAAAAAGGAAGTTGTACCAAATTTGCCATAATAAAATATATATTGGCTTTTTCCCCCTCTTTTCTGTGGGGAAGATTTTCGTTTTTCAGATTACCATCTATTTTGGCAATGAATATACTTTTCAGCTTTTTAAGGGTTTACAATTATCTATTGTGCTTTGAGCTGATTTTTATGGTGTTGAAATCTGATAAAGATGAAAACACTGTTCTTTACATCTGTGAATTTGTACTATGGAAAATATTTAATGTGCACTATTATACCTAATGATTAGTTTGTATCGTCACTCATTGTTATTAGTTATGCATCCTTGAATTGAGTCAAATAACTTTGTGGTATTTGAACAGTTGGGGTTTGAGTATGAAAGGTTAAATTCATCTAGTATGCTTTAAGCTGATTTTGACAGTGTTGAAAACTGATAAAGACAAAACTTGATTTCTTTACATCTATGAATTTGCACCACAGAAAATATTTTGATTTGTGTTATCATTAATATGATGAATTTTTTTGATCAGTCATTGTTTTTAATTATTCATCCCTGAATTGAATCAAAGAACTCTGTAGGATTTGGCCTGCTGGGGATGAAGGTGTTGATGAAAGATTTTACTGAGCCATGTGGTTGCAACTGAATGGGTTCGGTGAAATGATGTGTGATTTTAAGAGATACCTGTTCTAGCAACTATCAATGCCATGCATTTTTATCCTTTGCTCTATATTCTTCTACAAGTTGCACTATGTGCTTATAAAATCTTCACAGCTATGCACTTAATGTGACATTCCAAGAGTTATGTCAGGATGGCCCCATTTTAAATTAAACCACATAGACTGCCACGCAGTTATATGCACTGTTATGTGCATATATCAATTCTTTGTTAGCTTATGTACATTATGATTACACAACATTTCTTTTATTTTTATTCTTTGTAGGGTGCCTCACTCTTCTGTTTAATTTTCATTTTTTCTCTCCAGATAAGATCTGCTTCTATTTTTATGAAGTATCAGGATTTTACATTCTGGGTGATTGATAAAATTATGAGTCTCTATTCCTATCATACACGGCTGTAATCCTTACAGCAACTTCATGTGTCATTTATCTTAAATCTAATATGAAATGATGGGGGAATCTCTATCTTTTTTGTGTTCAGTTTTTAATTCCCTTCTGTTGTGTTCCAGAGCTATTGCGTGTTATTAGAAGGTTGAGTATGAAAGAGCTGTGGATGGATGTGTCCCTTCAGTACTTGACTTTAAGGACTCTTCATTCAGCATTAACTGAGAATTCACGAGGTCAAAATCATTTTAAAAGTATTGGAGGGCTTGATGTTCTATTGGATGGACCGGGGCTTCCATCATTTAGCGTGCTGTTATTGAAGAGTGCCTCCCATGTTAATAACAAAAGGTAATGTTGTTGACATACTCTGTTAGGTATATACAATACAAGCTGGTGTCACAAGTTACTCTTACGTATCTATGGATGGTAATCGATGTATCGCCAAATAACTATTCATGATTTGTTATGATTCTCTGGATTCATTCTACTCCTTTTCCTAGAAGGAAATTCTTTCAGGTTTAGCTTAAATAATTTTTCTATTTGAAAAATGGATCACGTTAGTTTTGTTTTGTGGTCCTGAAGCATGATTCTCATGATCATTTACCATAAACACCCACACTTGCAAAGCATCTGATGCCATAAAATACGTAGTACATTTTAATATTATCTTTTTAATGTTATCACTTGTGTATTTCTTTCTCTTTATCTCTCTGTCTCAGTCATTCACTCTTACACATTTTTAAGAGCATAGCAACCGTGATTTATGAACTGATGTTAATCATATCACAGAATTCTGACTTTTATTGTCAAGTTCTTGGTTTAGTATATTTATCATAATGAAAGTGTTGCTTACTGACTTTAGCCATAGTACCCAACATACGAGATGATGGAGATGTTTGCCCTCCCGTAGTTTGATTGAATGAAGCTATTGTACTGGAAAATGATTGCCCACTAAGAAGTTGGACTTCAATTGTATTTATGCTTAGATGGAAAGCGGTTGATAATAGAATCTCACATGGGTTACCTTCAGTAATCAAGGTGGTGTATATCCTTGGCCATCCTCTCTTAAACTAACTTTTGAGGGGTGAGTTCTACTAAGGATTTTATCAATGGTAGCAGAGTATCCCAGACAGTTTCGTTGCAGGAGGGCTGTTACCTGGAAGGCTTGCTACTTTAAAGGTGAGAGTCACAAGGTCTGTGAAGCCAAACTATACGGGAAGGCACCATGGACGGTGACTGTTGAGGGGGATGAAGTGACAGAATTACAACTTGGTTACATTAAGTAACCAAGGTGAAGATTTATTCTCTTGCCTCCCTCCCTTGGGAAGCTAGCTTTTGGGTATATTAGTAGACTGATGGGTTGTCACTAGGCTTGTGCATCTCTATCTTATCTACCTATTTCCAAGAATCTTTTCTAAGCAGCTTCCAACAGTATATTATTGCTTTTCAGTTTGTAAGGGCTGGACGTTCTGGATGAGACACTGCATGAAACTATGTGTTGCTTTAAGGTTTAAGCAGAAGCTTTTCCATTTTGAAGTCTACTGTTCTCTTTGGGTCTATAGTGCATATGTGGATTTTATTTTGTAGGGCCTTATTTGGTCTTTTAACCTTGTCGGGAATCTTACTTTTCTCACTATTTAAGGTTTACACATTCTTGCAGAGATGAGGATTGCTTGCAGCAAATTTTTGAGCTCCATGTTCTTTCTTTGATAGTTTTAAAAGAGGCCGTGTATCCTTCATTTCATACATTTGTTCAGAATTTTACCTGCTTTCCGTTTTTTGAATAAACAAATTTGTCTATAAGCATGAAATATATTAGTAGGTTTAAGTGTTTTATTCAAGCTGATGAGAGTATGCTTACATCTGTTGCAAGTGGTTTTTAATTTTAAAATTTTGAGGGAATTTATTGGTTATTCTCTATTATGACAATTTGATGTGGCTCCTTGAAGCTCAACCAAAAGCCTTGTTTAAGATTACGTGATAAGAACCATTTTTCGCTTCTTCGTGTTGCTTGGTCTGTATCTAGAATGGGAGAAGTTTTATTATGCTTTCAGTTGCAGAAACATTTTTAATGTCCTTGACCACTATTTAGCTTTGGGAATATGAACAACTTGCAATTTCTATGTGAAAATGGAAGAATTCATAAATTTGCAAATAGCTTTTGTTCATTGGCCATCTTGCTTTATGATTACAAGAAAACCAAGGATATACCTACAGACAACGATATTCAAATGGCTGGTTGTGACATAAAAAGTGAGAATCATATGAAGATGGAGCAGGCTCTTGCAGTTCCAGCTGATGATTCATTTTCTAATCTTTGGACTGAGTATACTATCAAGTTAAGCAGAGTGTTCTCTTCCTTTGCTGTTGCTCCGGGAATTGATAAATTTCTCAACATCCAAGCAAACTCTGTGCGGACAATGATGACAGTTTCATCAGTATATAGTGAGCTTTCGATCAAGTGGGTCATGAGGGTTCTCCTTGCAGTCTTCCCGTGCATCAGGGCTTGTACTAATCAAAATGAGTTGCTGAACCATTTCAGGTTTTTGCTTTATCTGGGGTGGTTTCTTTCATTTTTCACTGTGTGGTTGTTGTAAATCTGAAAAGACTTCTGCAGGATTATTGATTTTTGTTTCTCCCAGTAGTTTTTCATTTTTTTCAGCTCTAAATGTCTACTATGTTTTATTCTGCAGTTTTTTTTCTGGAGCCTTGCAGCATTATGTACTTGAAGACTTCAGGAAGGTTCTTGTTTCATCGCCTGTGTTAATTGAAGTATTCAGGGAAGAAGGAATATGGGATCTTATATTCTCTGAGAATTTCTTCTATTCTGGGCCATCTCCGGAAGAAATTTCTGGAGATGTTTGCATTTACGATCAAGATTTCATGAGCAAGCTTGAAATAAGTTCACCTTTGAATGACGGAAAAACCGAATCAAAGAATAGTAACTGTGAAATTCTTCAAATGGAAGTTATTTCGTTCCTGGAATTGGCAGCAACTTGTAATGGAAGTTCTCATAACATAGTGGGTTCTCCTCTCTTCTTCAAGGATATTCTTGTTGATAATTTTCTTAGTACTTGAGCATGAACTTGGAAACCTCCTAGTATGAGTAATCGAAAGATGGTGTTTAGGATTATGTTGTCTATAGCCAAGGTTTTAAGTGTTATTTATCATATAACTTGGACTTGGATATGGATTCTTATTCAGCATGAAATAGTTATCCACACCTTAGGTTGAGTTTGTTTGTTTATGGACTTGCATCGTTCTATGAATTGCTTTTGATCTTCAGTGCCCTTTTTCCTTCACAGCCTGAGTTGTCTGCTTTATTGGATGCATTTGAACAATGTGTGTCTCACCCTGGAGTTGCCATAGTTCTTGGAAGAAGCCTACTACATATATTGAGGCTTTCCTCTGAGAAAACTGTTGCCTCAATTAAGGCGCTTAATGCAGTTCCTCGGATACTGAAAGTTGCTCATATTCAAGCTGAAGAGTCTAGTAGGTCCAGGACTATTGCCCCGTCTCTCGAGAATAGTGATCAGTTAACTGATTCGCACAAGATAGCTGAAGGTTGGTTT
The DNA here is from genome assembly GCA_019739055.1 of Passiflora organensis. Classification (NCBI taxonomy): domain Eukaryota; kingdom Viridiplantae; phylum Streptophyta; class Magnoliopsida; order Malpighiales; family Passifloraceae; genus Passiflora; species Passiflora organensis. The sequence goes on from JAEPBF010000191.1 coordinate 5,750,916, forward strand.
GAATGCATGAAAACATGCCTGGAGATATTTGCGGAATTTTTGTCAGTAGCAGATGATGCAAGGTATTTGGTTCTGCGTGATCAGACTTCGGTTGACTGCTTGTTTGATTTATTTTGGGAAGAAGGCATGAGAAATCATGTACTGCTGCATATTCTTGACTTGATGAAGGTATTTATATATACTTTTAGTAGCTTAATGCGCATCATCTTGTTGCCAAATGCTTAGGCAACTAACTTATATTTTTTGTTTTCCACTGTTCAGATTGTACCCTCATCTGAGGAGGACCAAGAGGCTAAATTGCACTTATGTTCAAAATATTTGGAAACTTTTACTCAACTGAAGGAAAAGGAAAAATATTTTGCAAATTTGTCTATTGATCTACTGATTGGAATGAGAGAGATGCTGTTGACAGATCCTGTGGTATAGTATATTGAAAACTCAAGATATCTGTTGATAGCTTATTGCTATTAATGTGTTATGACTATTTTATTCTTTCTTGTTCTCTTCTGATATTTATGTAACTTTGATGATTTTGCTCGTGGGTTTATTCATTGTCTAACATATTATATGTTTTCAGTATTATCAGGCCCTGTTTCGTAATGGCGAATGCTTTTTGCATATTGTCTCCTTACTAAATGGTAATCTTGATAAAGAGAATGGAGAGCGGTTGGTTTTAAATGTGCTTCAGACTCTTACATGTCTCCTTGCAAACAATGATGAATCGAAGGTAATTAGTATTGGTCATCTTTTTTGGTCTTGATTATATTTTGATCAATTTAAATGTTGCCTGCTTCTGTCCTTGGAATCAGTTCAAACGAGGACGGAAGTTTGTGTTTTATCTCATCTGAAACTCAACTGCGCATCTCCCGTCTAGTTTACGTCCAGAGAGATAGTTAGGCTTTTTTTGAGCTGTGTTTTTTGTAGTCCTTAGTCGTGTGATTGTAAAACTTTATGTGAAACAACCAAGTGTTTTGTATAAATTTTTCAGGTTAATAATCAGGTTAAACTCTAACATGGCATCATTTATGAACTCAACTGACAAGATTTTTTCAGTTATCTTTTCTGTGTATTGATCAGCCTGTGCAGATTTTCGAATTCTTACTGGCCTGATCATGGCATAGGGATAATTGGAATAAGGTTTCTGCATCTGTCATTTACCCTGTGGGACTTTTTCATATCTTCCTGTACCTGATAGTTCAAACTTTTGATTTGAATACTCTTAGTTGGGATGCATATGTATGTTCTCTATTCTTTTAGAGAATTTGTAGATGTCAAACTTGTCTTCAGATCTCAATTGTTTGGTGTTAATGTTTTAAAATAATTAGTCATCATACTTTTTAATCAGTATGTTTTTGCAGGCTTCATTTAGGGCTTTAGTGGGCAAGGGCTATCAGACTCTACAAAGTTTGATGTTTGATTTTTGTCAATGGCTTCCTAGTGAAGCTCTCTTGCATGCAATTCTTGATATGCTGGTTGACGGAAAGTTTGATATAAAAACAAACCCTCTCATCAAGGTTACGTTTTACCCAAAATATGTAACGTACATTGTCAGAGTTATTAGCTAATAGTTTTTATGCAAGTTTTGTATTTGTATTTTTTACAATCTCGCACCGCTTTCTATAATGAATAGCTTTAACACAAATTTATGCTTAACCATAGATTTAGTAGACTGCAACTGTACAAAATGGAATCCGTGTTGTATTTCAAACAAAATAAATCGCCAAATGAATAATTGGACTGAATTAAGGTAGCCTGTTTGTTTGTCTAGATTTCTATGCTGTCATTTTTGAATGAGGTGTTATAATTTAAAAGTTAGTTATGTTAAACTCCAACTTTCTGGATAGGCGCATGGATGGTCCAATCTATGGATATATTATTAATTTTAATTAAACTTTTTTCGATGTATAACTAGAAAATGGTGCTATTTTGTTAGAATGCTAGTAAAGTTGTATAGTAGTTTGGTGTTCACAATTTTTTAAAATTGTTATAGATACAATATATGTATACTGTGCTTCTCAAATATAATGCTCTGTTTGTTTTCTGTTTGGTTCAGAATGAGGAAGTGATCATTCTTTATCTAAGTGTCCTGCAGAAGGTTAGTAATTCATTACCTCGTCTCTTTTGTTTGTTTTTGTTGCAGTTGTTTGTCAAAAATTCTGTTTCAATTATTTTTTCACATGTATTTGATAATAATGTATGGGAATCATTGTTTGCCATTTTGTGATTGGGCAGAGCAGTGATTCTTTGCGGCACCAAGGGCTCAGCGTGTTCCAGCAATTGCTCAAAGATTCCATTTCCAACCGATCTTGTTGTGTCAAAGCGGGAATGCTCACTTTTCTTCTTGATTGGTTTTCAGAAGAAGTTTGTGACAGTGTCATTTTGATAATTGCTCAACTGATTCAGGTCATTGGTGGGCATAGCATATCTGGAAAGGATATTCGTAAAATCTTTGCTCTTCTCCGGAGCGAGAAAGTTGGCACTTGTCAGCAGTACTGCTCTCTGTTGTTGACCACTGTTTTGTCCATGCTTAATGAGAAGGGCCCGACTGCATTTTTTGATCTCAATGGGAATGATTCTGTGAGTCATTACTGTACCCTAAAAGCTATTTAAGATTACCTTCCCTTGCTAAGACTATATCTGTGTAAAAAATGTGAATAGTTCACTGTTGCATAATGCAGTTTATTTGATGTTGAGGAAATTTGACTAACTGCTCGTTAGAATTTTTTGGTTGTTGAGCGGAGAGCAGGTTGTCATATGATCCACTGTTGTATTTTTCTTTTCTCATCACTTTGGGCTAGCTACAGTGATGAGTTTTATAAGAGGATCAGTGGACACAGGAGAGAAAGCAAGCAAAAGGAAGTGATCATCAAGGAAAACAAGAAATGGAAGAATAAATATGGAGAGACAGATGACGCCTGTTCTTGTTGGATGTTGGGTAATATGAAACACTGACAGCTGGAATCACGTTACACAATTAAGAAGCTAAGGAAGAATTATTTCTCCCAGAAAACATTTTTCCTGAACATGAATACTATAGAAAATTCTCAAGTGACTTTCCTACCTATTATACTAATCAATCTACTAAGCTCTTTTACACAAGATTTGGACATTAAGCAGGTGTGATACTCCGCTAAGAACTATCTGCAACAGTATAAGCTGCAATTATGTTCAATTAACCATGCCCGCTGACGAATAAAGTAGAAGTGTAACACATTAGCATTTCACCGAAGTAATAGTTGGGAGATAGATCCTTGAGGAGGGCCTTCGCGGGCTAACCATTTATTTGAGTGACTCTTTCAAGTACTCCTCCCCCTAACAAGATTTTCAGCATAACAGACAGTTTGTGCATCTTAGCCTTCACATATGCCTGACCAAGAGGAATCAATAAGAAATTGAGGTTTTAGCCAGAATGGTTTCTGGGGCAGGAATTTGCCTCGCCCGGGAGGTTGTGCTATGGATTAGGTGTTTATTCTGGTATTGAGCTACTACAATAGCTCTACGTTTGGATCTTCATTTCTTTAATTATATGCAAGGTGTTTCATTCTTATATTGACAATTATGTTTTCTATTAATTAAATGCTATTTTTCTTCAGGAGAAAACTTGGTGACAACATTTTTCTATACATAATTTTGTAGGGGATCATAATTAAGACACCTGTTCAGTGGCCTCTTAGCAAGGGTTTTTCTTTTTCATGTTGGTTGAGGGTTGAAGACTTTCCAAGGACTGGAATAATGGGCCTTTTCAGTTTTATTTCTGAAAATGGGAAAGGTTGTTTGTGTGCACTGGGACACAACAGACTGATCTTTGAGGTAGTTTTCTGTTGAGAAATATCTTATTCTGCTCATGAATATTCTACTTAATAGCTTGTCATTAAATGGATGGATGCCCAATTTTACAATTTTATTTGCATTTTGTTTTGCGTTTGTTTTCCGTGTACTTTGTGCCACCTGGTTAGCACAAGTGTCAAGCAGCTAATTAGAGATTCATATCTTTTGCAGTCGATCAATCTGAGGAGGCAGATGGTTCAGCTTAATGTTAATTTAGTCAGAAAAAAATGGCATTTTCTTTGCATTACTCATAGTATCGGGAGGGCGTTTTCTGGGGGTAGCTTGTTGAGATGTTATCTAGATGGTGATCTTGTGGCATCTGAAAGATGCAGGTTCAGTTCCACATCATTTCTTGATTTGGGATTGTGCTATATGTCATTATGTGTCAATGATTTTCCTCTCTCTGACTTCATCTTCTTTGCAGATATCCAAAAGTTACTGACCTTTTGACCACCTGTAATATTGGCATGAAATTTGATTTGCCTCAGAGTGAAGATGATGACGCTTTGGACTCTATCCAAGATATCTTTTCTTTTTATGGGCAGATAGGTCCTTTGTACTTGTTTGGCGATTCCATTTCATCTGAGCAAGTCCATAGTATCTATTCACTTGGACCGAGCTATATGTATTCATTTCTTGATAATGAAGCAACACCTTTTTATAATAATCCACTGCCCAGTGGTATTCTTGATACTAAAGATGGTCTGGCATCAAAAATTATATTTGGACTTAATGCACAGGTCTGCTGTATTTTTCTGATATCCTTTTCTATTCTTCTTTATTGCTTGGCTTGCCACTGGCCAAACTCAAGGTGAGGCTTTTCTTTTCAGGCAAGTGATGGCCGGAAATTGTTTAATGTTTCACCAATATTGGATCATATACAAGATAAGAAGTCATTTGAAGCTACTGTTACAGTCGGTACACAGTTATGTTCACGGCGCTTGCTGCAACTGATAATTTACTGTGTTGGGGGCGTCTCTGTGTTTTTCCCTCTTATTTCACAGTCTGATAGATATGAAAATGAAGGGAATGAATCTTTCGAGAACAGATCACTTGCCCCTTTCTCTAAAGAGTGGCAGACGGCTGTTGTCATTGAACTTATAGCTTCTGTTTTGGATGATAATTTAGCAAATCAACAACAGATGCATCTTCTCTCTGGTTTTTCTATCCTGGGATTCTTATTGCAATCAGTTGAACCGAAACAGCTTAATTTGGAAACTCTTTCAGCTTTGAAGCATTTGTTTAATGTTACAGCAAGCTGCGGTGTGCACACTATCCTGTAGAGTGATTGTCTTGTTATATGTTGAGTTGTTCTCTTTAATCTGTATGTCCTTTCATTCAAAATATATACTTGTCACTTTAACAGTACTTTTCTGCACTTTCCTTCAGTTATGATGGAGCTGCTTGTGAAAGATGCGATATCCAGCATTTTTCTTTGTCCTCTCATATGGATCTACACATCATATAATGTGCAGCGTGACTTGTACATGTTTTTGATCCAGCAGTTTGAAAATGACCCAAGATTGCTGAAGAATCTGTGCTCTCTCCCTCGTGTCCTTGACATAATTCACCAATTTTACTGGGATAGTTTGAATTCTCGATTTGCTGTTGGAAGCAAACCTCTTCTGCATCCTGTTACCAACATTATTATTGGAGAGAGACCTGATAGAGAAGGAGTACGTAAAATTCGTCTTCTTTTGTTGAGTCTTGGTGAAATGAGCCTCAGGTATGTCATTTTCTGTTCTTTTTTTTTTCAATGACTTATTCAATATGTCATACCTGTTAACAAATAGATTTTAGTATGTGAGTTTCACTTCTTTTTTTTCCTCTCCCTCTTTTTATCCAAAGACCGGCATGCTTGGGAATTATTGTTATTTCTTTCTTTTTCAACTTAATCCTCCACTCTCATTGTAAATGAGTTTTGCTGACAAAACTATTCTATCTTTTCAATACAAGTCTTTTGTACAATGGCTCGGTATGTGCAGGCAGAACATTGCTGCAGCAGATATAAGAGCCCTTATTGCCTTCTTTGAGACAAGCCAAGATATGGCATGCATTGAAGACGTTTTACACATGGTCATTCGTGCCCTTTCCCATAAACCATTGCTTGTTACATTCATTGAACAAGTCAATCTGACTGGTGGCTCCTACATTTTTGTCAATCTTCTTCAGAGGTACTGTTTATTATTCTATTGTGTATTTGTAGTATTTTAGCTAGACTATAGAATTCAGATTATCATGTCCACTTTTCCAGTTCCTGAATGCAGGGAACTGTGATAACTTGCAAATTGATTATGCATGCTGTGATACAAAAGTTTGGGACTGAACAACCTTGAGTTTTCAGAATTTATATTTTCTTTCTAAGGCATTCAAGCTAGGCTTGTTTTGCATCCACCTGAAGTGACAGGGATTTGTTTTAGGAAGAATTTTGTTCCTGTATTTAGGGTAATATTGCTATTGAATCTAATATGAAAGAAAGATTAAATCTTAATGAATATGTAAAACTTAGGACACAGCTTGAGCATAGGATTTTGCATCATTGCTCAAAAACTGCGTCAGTGCTCAAAGATTGCTTCATTGCTCAAAGATTGCTTCGTTGCTGTCCGTAATTCATCAAATCTTACTTATCAAAGCAAGTAGTACGAGTTTGGTAGTTGGATCCTTATGAACGCAAGCAATGTCCTTGGCATTGTTGGTTTCCTTGGATCACGCCATGCAGTTCACATCAATGCTGTTTGGACTTTTTTCTAGATACCAAATAGAATGCTTTGGTTTTTCCCTGGTTGAATAGGTACTTGCAGAATATAGGAGTTTTTAAAATTTCATAAAAGTTCTTCCTGCAATGTAGAAGCATGTACTTGAAACTTTTCTTTCATTCTATGAGCTATCAATACCCCACATCACATACCAATGAATGCGATATGGCTTTTGTATGAAAAGAAATTTTAAAAATTGTCTGGCTGCTGTAATGAGTGCAATTGTCAATTTTTCTATCTTTTCTTTGGATTTCAATTGTACTCACGCAATGTTATCTGTTTCAATTGCTAACTACAAATTACATTGAATCATATATATTGGTGCTGCATTCTTTTTAAAGCTCTGTATGTCGAATACACTTCAACTTTCTTTAAAAGATGGTGTGTTTGAGATCAATTGCTTATAAGAATTTGCGGGTTTCTTCTTATTTGTTGCAGGGACAATGAGCCCATCAGATTGCTCAGCTTGCAGCTCCTTGGAAGACTTTTGGTTGGTCCGCCATCAGAGAAGAAAGGGCCAAGATTTTTTAATCTTTCTTTTGTTAGATCCAGATCTCTTTCAGACAGTGAGAAGAAAGCCAGTTCAATTGTGCCACCGATCTTCTCTGCTATCTCCGATAGGCTGTTCAAATTTCCTCTTACAGATAATTTGTGTGCCACCTTGTTTGATGCCCTTCTTGGTGGTGCTAGCCCCAAACAGGTGACTGACAAATTATGGATTGTTTCCCCTCTTCTTCACTCCCTTTATACAGTAACTAGCACACCTTTTCTGATGAAATTAACTTTTAGACATCTTTTATTTCATTCTGATGAGTGCAGGTGCTACAAAAACAAATCCTGGTTGATAAGGAGAGGGGCAGAGGAAACGACTCCCATTTTTTACTTCCTCAGACCTTAATTCTCATTTTCAGATTCTTGTGTGGTTGTAAGGATGCGACTGCAAGGACAAAAATTGTCGGAGATCTGCTTGATTTGCTTGACTCTAATTCTTCAAATATCGAAGCCCTGATGGTATGAATACTTGAACAGTGAAAGAAAATTTAATATTTTACTGACTCTCGTCTAACTAGTTGAACAATACAAATAGGAATATGGGTGGAATGCCTGGTTAACAGCTTGTTTGAAGCTTGATGTGTTAAAAGTCTACAAACTCAAGTCTCAGGAGGCCAGTGACAGTGTAATACTTGAGCAAACTCTGGTGAGGAGGTTATTTTGTGTTGTTCTTTGTCACTATGTGCTTTCTGTAAAAGGTGGCTGGCAACAGTTGGAAGAGACGGTGAATTTCTTACTCAATTGCTCTAAACAAGTATGTTGCATCCTGACCACACCAAAAATTCTAGTACTGCTTAATTTTTTGATAACTAAAGTCTTAAGAATAGTTTTTCAGCAATATTTTCCCTGCAGGTGGGTAATGCATATCGATACTTGCTTCGTGATATATTTGAGGACTTGATTAAAGTATTAGCTCATCTTTCTTCTGAGGAAAACATTTTTACTGCACAACCTTGCCGTGACAATACCTTGTTTCTTCTACGATTGGCTGATGAGATGCTGATCTCTGAGATTGACCATAAGATTCTGGTATGAGTGAGATTGTTTGATATGATACTGTCTAGCATATATTCACATAATCTGTAAAATTTATTGAAAAGCATTTTAGCTTCAATTAGTGATTTTTGCAACCTATCTAGCTGTTGAAATAAATTGCTTGGGCTTGGGTGATGTTTGAACCTCGTTTTGGTTGTAGGGTTTTCTGAATATTTACAAAACTGCTCTTTCTAAGCTTTCATTCGGTGTTTGTTGAAGTAGTCACAGTGGCATTCGCTACCTTTGCATGCTTCACAGTAACAATTCAATACTCTTAATTTTGATATTCTGTCTCCAATTTGCAGCTATAGCATGATAGTTATTAAATTTTTGGCCCATATCAGTTTTTTTAAAGGTTAGTCGATTCTATTCCACCTAAAAACGTAATTACAACAGTTTTGCAAGTACAAACAGAAGCCTGACAGTCCTATACATTCACAGAAAAACGATTGTAGCTGTAGCTATGAGAAGCAATACCAATACCTTAAAGCTTACCAAAAGCAGCATCATAAGGCTTAGTAGGTTTCCTGTAACTATGCAATGAACAAAAACAGATTTTAACTGAATCTGTAATACTTTGAAGAACTACACCATGTAATGGTCTTCTTGAAAGGGATTCTCTCACTCTAAATATGACAAACAAGAGTATACCATGCAATCTGCGAAGTAGTATTGACTAAGTTCCTCTTATGAAGCCAGAGTAAATGTGATTCAGCCCGGCAAGTATTGACTGACTTGCAAATTCTACTCTTATGCTAAATAGATATCCAGGTGTTAGCAGTGAAAACATGAGAAAAAAGGGCGTCTACTATTCAAACTGTTTGAAAATTCATAATTGGTCTTCTGTAAAATCTGCTACTGCCTCATCTTGTCCTTTTTAATTCCTTATTAACCCATATCAGGTCACTTGGTGAAATTGCTGATATGATTTTTAATGAGTGCTATTTTTTTTTTTCTATAATGCCTTCCTAGAAGGATTATATGGCAGTTCTACGCAATTTCTTTCCCTTTATCATGGGTCAATGAGAAAGATGTAGCGAGACTTCTATGTGATCAGCATCTGCCAAGCTCAATTACATTGTCATAGAGTTAGAAGATAGCTTCTGATGTTATGCATTTGAACTATGTTTTCTTAACAAAGAAGCTATTTAACCATTATTTGTATTTATTACAGTTCCCTGCAAGTGAATCTGAGACATTGCTTAATATGCCTGAGTTGGAGAATCAAAAGGATCAGTATTCTGCGCTATATGAGATTGTGCAAGGAGAATTTGCAAACCAAATATCGAGGTACTGCTTATATGGTTTCAGTTATTCACACCTAAAAATAGCAGATGCCATTAGTGTCTTCTTTGTGGTGCAAAGCACATCTGAGATAGAGTTAGCTTGCTGTCAGACAGGTATGAACTGACAACAAATTAACTGTGGGTAAGGAAATCACCATCTGTCCTATGACATCATAGATTCTAAACCTGATAAAATTAGTCCAAAATTGACATTTCCAAATTAGATCTAGTAATATTCTCTGAGGCTACTGGTTCCAGTCCAAATTGATATGATCCATCTCTCTCGATTGACTTGCAATTTACTATATTTGCTTCTCATCATTATTATCAACTCTAATTTATGAATTCCATTTTATATTTCCAGAAATCCATGGATTTTGGAGCACGGCATATCTCTTGAAGATAGTACAATCGATGAGTGGTGGAATGTCTATGACAATTTATGGGTTGTTATCAGTGAGATGACTATCAAGGGCCCAAGCAAGATGATGCCCAAATCATCTCCTGCAGGGGGACCATCATTTGGCCAAAGAGCTCGGGGCCTTGTAGAATCACTGAATATTCCTGCGGCAGAAATGGCTGCTGCTGTTGTCTCTGGTGGAAAACCAAATAAAAATGTTGACAGAGCCATGCTTTTAAGAGGGGATAGATGCCCAAGAATTGTTTTTCGACTTGCCACCTTATATGTCTGTAGAGCTTCTCTTGAAAGAGCTTCAAGGTGTGTGCAACAAATCATTGCACTTTTGCCTTCTCTTCTGGCTGTTGACGATGAGCTCAGTAAGAGTAGATTGCAGCTTTTCATAGGGTATTATTCCTTTCCCCTTTACTAGTATACCTCTTTGTGGGTCCCCTTATGTTATATTTGTGAGCTTAGTTATGCTTGCGGGGGTTTATTATTTACTTTGTTATGGAGCTCATATTTTGTTTACCTTGAGCTTATGCTTGCCAGGTCATTACTTGCTGTAAGATCTGAATACGGGGTATTAGATGATGGTGCTCGATTTCATGTTGTCTCCCACTTGATTCAAGAAACAGTCAGATGTGGGAAATCAATGCTAGCTGCTGGTATTTTAGGCAGAGATGATTCTTTTGATTCAGGGAGTAACTCCAAGGAGACAAGTGCCATTTACCATATAATTCAAAAAGATCGACTCCTTGCAGCGGTACAGTTTTCTTTCCTCATTGCTTTACTGTTTTAATGCTACACTTTTCTGTTTGCCAATATTTCAAATAAGCAATTTAAAACTTGAAAAAAATGTTTCTGATTGTCAAAGAATGAGAGCAAGGGGATTGATCAAAAAAGATCTCTTGCTCTTATTGTAAGATATTGATTGCATCCGCATATGTTTATGAGTTTGTCTGAGCACTCTTCAGGACTAAGTCTTATGAAGTGGCGGAGCTTCTCAAACAGTGAAAAGATCCAATAACGTTAAAAGAACTGCACACTGAGCCATGTGAGGTGAAAATCTCATTAATGGTTCTGTAGAGTGGCAGCAAGGGGATGGTTGTTTTTTGGTTGATTGTATTTCATACCCTGCAAGAGATGAGAGGCCCATTATTTTATTAATTGATTTTATGCCCAATTAAGAATGTGAAACTGGCCATACTGGAATTCATGGAAATTTTCAAAGTGTAACTGAAAGAAGATAAAATGATTTGCAGTCAGTAACTTAATAGGTTGGGACATTGTACCTATACGTCTTCCTCTTGATCACATCTACTATAACCCAATTGGGACATTGTCTTTATACCTAAATATTGACGGGATGGTGGAGCTTTTAGTTTGTTGCTTCTATAATGTAGCAGTCATTATAAACATCTGTTTCTTGTTTGTGCCTATTGCTATTTTTTTCACCTATACTATATAGTCTAACATCTGTGTTTACATGGCTCTATTTTACCCTTCAGGCATCTGATGAAGCTAGGTATATAATGACTTCAATATCTGACCGCTCCAAACAGTTACATGAGCTCCATGGACGGATGGATGATAATTCCTCACTGGAATCTGCAAAGAAGAAAGCATTTGAAGATGAGATATGTAGTAGCTTGAACACAATTCTTGCTTCAGATGACAGCAGAAAAGCTGCATTCCAGCTTGCTTATGAGGAAGAGCAGCAAAATGTTGCTGTATGTGTGGTTTCTATGCTGTGATAAATTTAAATTTCACGCTGCAGTCTCCTTGCCTTCTTCCTGGATTTTTCATACTTTTTTTTTTATTTTGTATGTATGCACATAGATAATCAACTGTCATTTGACAGGAAAAGTGGATTCACATGTTCCGCTCCTTGATTGATGAGAGAGGTCCTTGGTCAGCCAATCCTTTTCCAAATTCTGTTGTAAAGCATTGGAAACTTGACAAAACAGAAGATGCATGGCGGCGTAGACCCAAGTTAAGACGGAATTATCATTTTGATGCAAGGTTATGCTGTCGTCCTTCCATTGCCTCCAGTCATGAAGATTCTCTTCCAGTTAACGAAAGCAAAGCTCATTTTGTTGGTCATATTCCTGAGCAAATGAAGCGGTTTCTTCTGAAAGGAGTGCGAAAGATTACTGATGAAGTTAGCTCAGATGCTGGTGATGCTGAATCTAGTGGGCAAAAAGCATCCATCCTTGAGGACATTTCAGACAGTCAAAGTCTGGAGCTTGCGAAAGGAAACAACGACCAGAAGGTTGTTGGGAAAGACGAAAAGGACTCTTCATTTTCTACTCCTGACACAGAAACTAGTGAGGTATATTATAACCCTAATTTGGCAGCAATTAAAACAAGTAACTGCTAATTTCATTGGCTATTCTGGATTTTGTTTCAGGTTCTTATTTCTCTTCCTTGTGTACTCGTTACACCAAAGAGAAAATTGGCTGGAAAGTTGGCAGTCATGAAAAATATTTTGCACTTTTTTGGTGAGTTTTTGGTTGATGGTACTGGAGGGTCATCTGTTTTCAAAAACTTCGCAGCTCCAGGCAATTCTGATGAAATTAAGCTTGAAAGAAAACACAGGTCTCTTAAATGGGCCATGCCAGTTGATTTGAGTTCTGAGAAGGGGACTTCTATTGATAGTTTGGAGACTGTAAATGAAGATGCATATGAAAGACGATTAAAACATGTTAGGCGCCATAGAAGATGGAACATTGGCAAGGTGGGAAAAATGTAGTAAGTATTCCAAGTCTTCTTTATATCTGACTAGTATGCAACATCTTCCTAAGCCTTGTTTATAATGTTGGCTACAGATTAAAGGTGTGCATTGGACTCGGTATCTGCTTAGATACACTGCTATAGAGATTTTCTTTGCAGACTCAGTTTCCCCTGTCTTCTTAAATTTTGAGTCACAGAAGGATGCTAAAGGAGTTGGGACTTTAATAGTTGCTACTAGAAATGACTTGTTGTTCCCTAAAGGAAGCAGCAAAGACAAGAGTGGACATATTTCTTTTGTGGATAGGCGTGTGTCTCTGGAGATGGCAGAAACTGCAAGAGAGAGGTGGAGGAGAAGGGATATTACAAACTTTGAATACTTGATGATTCTTAACACCTTATCTGGAAGATCTTACAATGACTTAACACAGTATCCTGTCTTCCCCTGGGTTTTGGCTGATTATTACTCGGAGAATCTTGATTTTCACAAGTCATCTACCTTTCGTGATCTTACCAAACCAATTGGAGCACTGGATTTGAAACGCTTTGAGGTTTTTTTTTTTCACAGTAGATTGACATCAAATGAATGCTAACATACAATACATATAAACAAATACACACACATATGTAGAGAGTAATTTTTTACCAAAATCTTAGCTGTTTTTCTTTTTCCCATACAGGTATTTCAGGATAGGTACCTCAACTTCTCTGATCCTGATATACCCAGGTAATCCTTGTAGATATGCCTATTTAGGAGTTGTTTCTTTCATGGACTCTATATTTCTGATGTGTACTTATGCTTATGTTTCTTACTGCAGTTTCTACTATGGCTCTCATTACTCAAGCATGGGAATTGTGCTTTATTACCTTCTTAGAATGGAGCCTTTCGCATCTCTTCACCGTAATTTGCAGGTTGCCTTTAGTTATCCTTTGATGTGTGATATCTAATGTGAGTGGGTTCACACTTACGTAGAGTGATTTTCATTAGGTGGTTAGAAATCTATCAAGATATGTAGCCTACTGAAAGAAAGTGTTTTAAAGGATGTGAAAATTCAATGAGATTAAGATTTACTTTCTAATTTATTCTTTACCACTTTGACACTGATTCCGTAAATAAATGGTGCTATCAAATTCCTTGTTTACATAATCAATTGCTTCTTGATCTATCAAATTTACATTAACATACTTTCGTCTGTTTAGGTTTTATTAGGTAGAAAAAAAGAGGTTCATCTTTTGAAAATTAAACAGTAAAACTAGGTAGTGCATCCAATTAGTTAATTCTGTGAATTTTCAGCCCAACTAAGTTTTTTTTTGGTGTGATTCCATGTTGACAAATTAGGCTTTTAGGATATTTATTATAACAACTAGTGTTAGTCAGTCAGCCTTGTATCTTTTCTCCTCGTTTATATGACACTGTCGTTTTTACTTTACAAATTGTATGGTGTGAACTTGCCTCTTTAACCCAAAACTTTCTCTGAAACCTTGTTTTTTCTCCTATCAGGGTGGTAAGTTTGACCATGCGGACCGACTATTTCAAAGCATGGAAGGCACTTACCGAAATTGCCTCTCTAATACAAGTGATGTGAAGGAGTTAATTCCTGAGTTCTTTTACATGCCAGAGTTTCTTGGTAATTCAAATTCTTATCATCTTGGAGTCAAACAAGATGGGGAACCAATAGGTGATGTTAGCCTTCCTCCATGGGCAAAGGTACGTGTACTCCATGCACTTTATAGTTCAGATGAGATTTATCTATTAACCTCGTTCCTCTCCGCTTGGCTTACTGGTGTATGTGCTTTGCAGCTTGTGAAATCGTATTTCATACTCTTTGTCACTGGAATTTGAATATAATTATACTAAGTGGTCACCTTTACTGTAATTTGTAGTGAATTGGGCTAGGCTACATGTGCAACACTTCAATTACAATCTCTGCTTTCTTTCTAGTTCATCTCCAATGAGTCACCCTGGATAACTTGGTATTATTATTTTGGCGCAGGGTTCACCTGAATTGTTTGTGAATAAAAATAGAGAGGCGCTTGAAAGTGAATATGTCAGCTCTAATCTCCACCACTGGATTGATTTGGTGTTTGGATACAAGCAGAGAGGGAAACCTGCGGTAGAGGTATCATTAGATTCAATTATTGTTCAAGGTTCTCATTGTTGCAACTTTTGCTTTCAGTGTTTCTACATCTATTACTTTTTTAAGTAAAAAAATGGGATTGCAGGCTGGAAATATTTTTTACTATTTAACATATGAGGGAGCTGTGGATCTGGACTCTATGGAAGATGAGCTCCAGAGATCAGCGATTGAAGACCAGATTGCTAATTTTGGCCAGACACCAATACAACTATTTAGGAAGAAACACCCAAGAAGAGGGCCTCCAATTCCTATTGCCCATCCCCTATATTTTGCTCCAGGCTCTATTAATTTAACATCAATTGCATCTGGTGCAAGTTATCCACTATCAGCTGTTCTATTTGTTGGTCTAGTGGATTCGAATATTGTCCTTGTGAACCAAGGACTCACTCTCTCAGTGAAGATGTGGTTGACAACTCAACTGCAATCTGGTGGCAATTTTACCTTCTCTAGTTCTCAGGTTGGGCTTCTTCCCTTGAAAACTAATAACATGTATATTGATGGAGTATTACATTTTCCATTCGTGATGCATTTTGGCAAGGATGTTTATAGCATTACCACTTTTCAAACTTTTGCAGGAACCTTTATTTGGAGTTGGTTCTGATGTTCTTTCTGCTCGAAAAATTGGAAGTCCTTTGGCTGACAATGTTGAACTTGGGGCACAATGCTTTGCTACAATGCAGACACCATCCGAGAATTTTTTAGTTTCGTGTGGTAATTGGGAAAACAGTTTCCAAGTCATATCTTTAAATGATGGAAGAATGCTGCAAAGTATTCGACAACATAAAGATGTGGTTAGCTGTGTTGCAGGTATAGTCTGTGTTATACTTATCAAAACAGTTTAGTACCAATGATGTACTTTGTTGTATTCTTGCACATCCTAATCCCAATCTCCATACATATTTTTGTAGCATTTCATTGTTGGTATTTCGTTTTACCTTGATACTGCTTCCTCATGCATATCACATTTTTTTTTTGTTTTTTTTTCCTCTCTTATTTAATGGTTTACTATTTTTTGTAAATCATAAATTATATGCAGTGACAGCTGATGGTAGTATTCTTGCCACTGGAAGTTATGATACCACTGTCATGGTATGGGAAGTTTTGCCTGCTAGAGCCACTGAAAAGAGGATTCGCGGCACTTCAGCTGAAATATCTCGTAAAGAGTATATCATTTCTGAAACTCCCTTTCACATTCTCTGTGGTCATGATGACATAATTACATGCTTGTACATCAGTGTGGAGCTTGATATAGTTATCAGTGGTTCAAAAGATGGGACATGTGTTTTCCATACCCTTAGGGAGGGAAGATATGTTAGATCTTTACGTAATCCGTCTGGCAGTGCCTTGTCAAAACTTGTGGCTTCTCGACATGGAAGGATAGTCTTTTATGCTGATGATGATCTGAGTCTTCATTTGTATTCTATTAATGGAAAACATCTTGCAGCTTCTGAATCTAGTGGGCGGCTCAACTGTCTCGAGCTTAGTAGATGTGGTGAGTTTTTGGTTTGTGCAGGTGACCAAGGCCAAATAGTTGTGCGCTCTATAAGCACACTGGAGATACTGCATAGGTATAATGGAATTGGAAAGATGATAACGAGTCTGACTGTTACACCAGAAGAATGCTTCTTGGCTGGAACTAAAGATGGAAGCCTTCTTGTGTACTCTATTGAAAATTCTCAACACCGTAAGAATGGTATCCCTCGAAACATAAAGCCGAAAGCCTTTGTGCCATAGTCAAGGACCAGATTTTGCAGTTAAAAATCTCTGCTGGTTGTGTATCAGGTATGCTAGAAGCACTGTGTTGTGATGCACATTTTTCTTTCAGCATTTTCTTTATTTTGTTATTGTCTGTTCAGCTGAAGCTGGTATCCTCTCGTACTTGGACGAAACATTTCCATGAATTTCATTTTCCATTTTCAGGAAATGAGCTGTATCCCGATAACTTTTTCTACTAGATGACAAATTAGCTTGCTTTATGTTCATGCTTTTAACTTATGACTGTATAGAGGATTTTATGGAGAAGAGGTTCCCTTTCTTTGTTTATTTTTTTTTTCCCTCTCTCTAGGAACTATTTTAGTTTAAGCACATAGAGATAGATGTTTTAGGCTTCTAGCATTTTCTATTCCTTTCTTTTATTATGTATCGGTACCGTGTTTCACTTCATTCATGGTGAATGTCTTCATCATCTCAGTAAAATCAAGAGGATTAATGGTTATCTATTGGGGTTTACCTGATCAATAATAAATTATATTCTACAAACTTGAGCTTGGTTCAGTAGTACCTCCCCATGCCTCACTTGTGGGTTAGGAGAAGGCCTGGGTTCAACCCAGACAACGAGCTAGTAGATAGATTTAGAGCTGGGTTGGCATAAGGGTAGGACATATTCGAATACATTCGAAAATCAATTTACATGTAGTACATTTACTGTTGTCTTTCCATATTAAAAAATATTTGTTTCTATCAACTGTTTTTCTGCCATGAAAAGTAAAGTTTTATTGAGTTCTTCCTTTCCTCCCCAAATTTTGTTCTTTTATGCACTCGACTTTATTTTGCAGGTTCACATCTACCAACCATGTGCAGTACTTGACTTTCAGTTTGCAAACGGAGATACTTAACCAGTGGCGTCCCTTCTCATCGTTATTTTTTGTATAAAAGAAACCGCACAGCAAGATGTTCAAAATATTTACACAGCAAAGCGCTTGACGTCCCATTTTTCACTACAGAGTCCCTAAAAAGTCGCTTCATGCAAACATTGTTTCTGTAACTCTACCAGAAGAGCAATCCTGGCTTTGACACGTTCAATTCTTCTCTTGTTTATTGACAAGGACGTCAGTCCAGAAACCTAGTGACCCCTGGTATGTGTGTATCAATCGATTCTTAAAGGGTTAGAATAGAAAATATTGATTACTTTTGCAGCAAATGATATCTCACTCTTACTCTAGTTTTGGTTGGCCCATTCTAATTAACAAACTTTGTACATATAGGCTTGAAACGCTAATTTGGTTATGTGGAAAACTATAATCTCCTCTCTCTAGTCGGGAAATCACTGACTTTATAAATGACTGGGAAAATGTATCCAGGATCAGCTTCTATGAAATTCTTGATTACATGATAAAGGCGACAGAATCTGCTGCCAAGAAAAATCTAATGCGCAGGGGTTTCACCAAAATTCAGTCCAGGAGTGCAAAATGTTAGGTTTCTATAATATCAATCTCTCTTTAAGCCCTGCAAGTGTTTTACCTATGGACCATTTCATAGAATTCCTCAGCAGCTAATCATCAATGACTTTGTCAAATGTTCTAATCAAAGAATGCACAATTTACCTTAGAAGACTATATAATTCCTCGGCTTCATCTCTAGAACTAAAAAATCAAATCCTCCCTGTCCTCAACAGAATCCATAATCTACACATTAGTGAAGTTTGACATCTTTGTACAAACTTTTCGCTACTATGATCTCTCAAACTATGTAGTTAATCCAATAGGATATCTGGTTGAAACTAGAACTGTTATACATTTTGAGGTGGAAGTGGTGCATTCGGCAGAGTTTAGAAGGTATTGTGCATCAAGATATTTTTCGTTACTAAAATAAATCACATCAACAAGTTTGAAAAAAAGGCCTCTTATTATATCGAATTTTATCGATAAAAGACCTAGGAAAAATAATTATTTTTTATACAATCTCGTCTATTAGTAAGGGAATGATGTAACTTGTAAAGATGAATAGTACTAATCTGATATCAGAAATTACAAGTATGTGAAAGTATATCGACTCCTGGGATTAATTGTTATTCCAATATTATAAAAATATCATAAGAAAAATGGCAGCGAGATTTTTTATTCTGATCAGCAATTGTAATACAGCCTAACTTGCAATTTTGATAAAAAGAAAAAGAAAAGAAAAACATCTGCTTCCTTACAATAATTTATTTTCAAAAGTTAATTAATAGAATTCACGGATAAACAAGGGATTTGGGATTGGATTATATGAAAAGAAATTATATTTTTATGTTTTAAACAATCAATATTTTTGTTTTAAATTTTATTTAATGTTTAACCATAATGAAATAATCTAAAAACTTTTTTTATCTCATATGAAATTTCACTATCAGCCCCTGCATTTCAGCATAATCAGTAGTAACCAGTTAACCTCCTTAGATTTTCACTCCTCCTGTCCTTGCACGTCGTCCTCCGCTCTACATTTCCTCTCCATATTCCTCTCTCTCTCTCCCTCTCTCTCCCGCAATAATAGAAGACATAAAACAGTCTCCAGTTGGGTACCTATACAGCAAAACTACACCTTTCACTCTTCCCCCTCCTCTCTCTGGATTTTTGTTCACTCATTTGCTCTCTCACTAGGGTTAGGGTTTAATCGAAAATGCCCTACTGTCACTGCTCTCTGTAAATGCTTCAAACTCCCTCTATTAATCTCTAGATTCACCAATGTACGGTCACTCCGAACCCCCTATGAACGTTCACCATCAGATCTCCGTCCCCGGGGAGGACGACGAAGGTGCCGCCCCCGGCGACCCTATGGACCCCAACAATCCCCATCGCCACATTAGCTACGAGGACGCTACGGTCACTGGTGCCGTATTAGAGGACGTCTCTCACGACTCCGTCTATGTGCCTGGTTCCGAACTCGCTGTGCAGCGGAGCGACGGGTCCAGTCAACTTACCCTAACGTTTTGTGGCCAGGTTTATGTCTTCGATGCCGTCACTCCGGATAAGGTGCGAGCTTCGTTTGATTAATTTTGAGAAATCGGCGTGAATGCAACATCTGTTTCCTAGTTTTAGCTTCTTTTTTTTTGTGGAAAAGCTTTGGCTCGAAATTTTTACTATTTCATTCTGGTTACTGGCGTTGGGAATGCACATAATTGTTTTACTATCTATAGGTTCAAGCCGTTTTATTACTTTTGGGAGGATGTGAATTAACATCTGGTCTGCAAGGTTTGGATGTGGCACCTATGGAAGTAGCATCTCAGAACCAAAGGGTATTTTCTCAGTCGTGATAGGGTGGAAGGGTATTTCCTCACGTTGACCCAATTTTAATGTATTGTTTTGGTCCTTTAGGGTGGGGCGTTGGATTATCCTGGACGCTGCACTCAACCACAGAGAGCTGCATCATTAAGTAGGTTTCGGCAGAAGAGGAAAGAGCGATGTTTTGATAAGAAAGTCAGATATAGTGTTCGTCAAGAGGTTGCACTCAGGTGTGCATGACAAGGATTGATTCTTTTTGGTGGACAGGACTTGGCGTGTTTGCAATTTAGTTATGTTATCGTTTGACAACATGTTTCTTTTAGTTTAGTATTATATGTTTTTGCTTTACTTATTACAATTTTGTACACTAGAAAAGGGAGCTTTGGCCAAGTCATTAGGGACATTTGCAGTTAACCACTCCAGGTTTCGATTCAGGTGCCATCTGTCTGAAATTAAGTACCAATTGAGTAGAAGTTTTCTCAGCTGAAGTTATCACCGCATCTAAGTCCTCATGTTTTATATATTCCTTCGTCTCATGTTGTCACAGTATGAGAAACTTTGTCTATTACATTTTTGAGTTTTGTGACGTGCTTAAATTTATCTAGGCTTGTCCCACGTTGCAGTCAATGTCATTGACGTAAGAGCTGTGATCTATAGTCTGTTTGTGATCATTGCATTTTGCATGAGTTTATGTTAACTATAAGGGTGGATTCACCTGAGAGATGTTCTTATATGATCAGCATTTTAGTTTTGTTGAACGCATTTGTTTTTTGTTATTCTTTTGGACACTAGAGAATGTTTATATCTCAGTGGCTGATAAATATATTATGTACCAGTGTTCACTTTCTTACTTGTCTTGTTATTTTCTACTTTCAATTTTAATTCATGTGTTTGACTGTCAGAATGCAAAGAAATAAAGGCCAGTTTACTTCTGCTAAGAAATCTGATGGAGCATATGGGTGGGGGGGCGCACAGGATTCTGGACAGGTTGACAACCCACAAGAAACATCGTGAGTTGTTTATAGTTTTGGGAGTCCTATCACCTCATTATGTATAACTCTGAAACTCGGACTTTAGCAATGTGACGATGGTGGAAATGAATATAGTTGAAGTGGTCTCATTTTGTTCTGTTAACCACTCTAGTTCCCTGGTTATGACTTGGTGAAATTGTTTACAATGTGCCTCGTCTGCTTCATTGATAGGTGTACCCACTGTGGCATTGATTCAAGATCCACTCCAATGATGCGGCGTGGTCCATCTGGTCCAAGATCGCTTTGCAATGCATGTGGACTTTTCTGGGCTAACAGGGTTAGTATATATAATAATGCATTTTCACATGCATAATTGTTTTACTAATGTTGTGTTTATTTTTAATAAACGTAATCACCATTGTTCTTATTGTGCACGATGCTTATTCATAGTAGGTTAAAGTGTTAACTGAAAAACTGAATAAAATGGATTGCTTTTGTTTCCCTCCCAAATTCTCTCTTTCGAATTTTGAAGGGCTACTGATTTTACATCGCATCAGCCATGTTTGAATGATAGAATGATCAGTGATGTTTTATTGATACAAACACTCTCCAGGGAACCTTGAGAGATCTATCAAAAAAAACTCAGGATCTTTCCCTTATTCCCATTGATGATCAGGTATATTCCTCAATTTAGGATGCTTATGAATTACTTTCTAGTTCCGTGGCAGGAATATAACATTTTGTTGCCCGCTTGCTTATTTTTTCTAATAGCGTGAAGCTGTAGCTGATGATACGGATCCTGCAAATTCCATCGACGCTAATGGTAACCTTATTACATATCCCAACGGTGATGATTCGACATTAGTAGCAGCAGGACCTTAGCTTCCCAGGAATTTCTCTCCTGAGCTCCGGCTGTTGGCCAGGTTCAAGTTGAAGGCTTTCTATCATAATTGCAACATGCCCTGTAGAATGTACAGACAGATTATAGTGCAATTACCTAATACATGAGGTTGTCTCTTCGTTAACTAGGGAACTAACGTGAGGTCTCCTCAAGGGAATTTTTACTCCAATTCAAAAGGTCCAATGATCCTTTGCTGCGGTCTGAACTTGTACTCCAAATCGTCTATATTATGTTATCACTTCCTCATAATTCCCGACTTCATTTACACAATCTATATTTAATATTTATCCTCCTGTTTCTGTTATATTTATCCCTGTGAGGTACGTTGTCTTGCTAAACTTTATAAAACATTATAAGCACCAAAAGTTAGATTATGTGTTTAAATTGGTCGAATGTATGCACAAATTGGAATTGGATTATATGAAAAAAATTATTTTTTAAAAGTTTAAAGTATATTAATGAATTTATTTTTATTTATTTCTTAACTATATATAAAATAATTTTAAAATTTTTTATATGAAATATCATCGTTTACCCTGCAATTCTGCCATAATAAAATAACCAGTTAACCTGTTTAGATTTTCCATTCTGCTGTTCTTTGACCGTCCCCTGTTCAATATTTCTTCTACCTCCATCTTTCTCTCTCCCCCACAACGATAAAAGACAAAACAGTTTACACTTGGGGTATTCCTATACAACGAAACCACACCTCTTACTCTTCCCCCCTCCTCCGTCTTGATTTTTGGTCACTCTTTTGCTCTCTCATTAGGGTTAGGTTTTAATTAAATTGTCCTACTCCCGCTGCTATCTGTAAATGCTTCAAAATTCCGTTATTCATCCCTAGATTCACCAATGTACGGTCACTCCCAGCCGCCTATGGACGTCCGCCATCAAATCTCCGTCCCAGGGGAGGACGACGACGGTTCTGCCCCCGGAGACCCTATCGACACCAACAATCCCCATCGCCACATTAGCTACGAGGACGCTACGGTCACTGGTGCCGTACTAGAGGACGTCTCCCACGACTCTGTCTACATGCCTGGTTCCGAACTCGCAGTGCAGCGGAGCGACGGGTCCAGTCAACTTACCCTAACGTTTCGTGGCCAGGTTTATGTCTTTGATGCCGTCACTCCGGATAAGGTGCGAATTTTGGTTTGATTAATCTTGAGAAATTGGCGTGAATGCAACATCTGTTTCATAATTTTACTTTTTATTGTTTGCGGAAAGCTTTGGGTCCAAGATTTTACTATTTCATTCTGGTTGCTGGTGTTGGTAATGCACGTAATTGTTTTACTATATATAGGTTCAAGCTGTGTTATTACTTCTGGGAGGATGTGAATTAACGTCTGGTCTTCAAGGTTCGGAAGTGGCACCTATGGAAGTAGCATCTCATAACCAAAGGGTATTTTCTCAACCATGTTCGGGTGGAAAGGTATTTCCTCATGTTGACCCGATTTTAATGTATTATTTTGGTCCTTTAGGGTGGGGCGATGGATTATCCTGGTCGCTGCTCTCAACCACAGAGAGCTGCATCATTAAATAGGTTTCGGCAGAAGAGGAAGGAACGTTGTTTTGATAAGAAAGTCAGATACAGTGTTCGTCAAGAGGTTGCACTCAGGTGTGTATGACTTGGATTAATTCTTTTTGGTGGACAGGGCATGGCGTGTTTGCAATTTAGTTATGTTATCGTTTGACAACATGTTTCTTTTAGTTTAGTATTATATGTTTTTGCTTTACTTATTACAATTTTGTACACTAGAAGAGGGAGGCTTGGCTAACTCATATTAGGGACATCAGGAGTTAACCAATCCGGGTCTTGATTCTGGTGCCAACTGTCTGAAGATAAGCACCAATTGAGTAGAAGGTTCCTTGGCTGAAGTTATCACAACATCTAAGTCGTTAAGTTTTGTTTTTACAGTGCTTGGTAAATCAAAGTCTGATATATGCTAGCTAGCGCTTAAGAAGATTCCATTTCATCCCATGCAGTAGGTAATTCTGGTTCTACTAATGAGATTCTGGTTAGATTGGCTTATTAGGATGGATGGATTCACCAGAGAGATGTTCTTACACGATCAGCATTTTAGTTTTGTTGAGCCGCATTTCCATTTTGTATTGTTTTTTTTTGTTTCTTTGGGGCACTAGAGAATGTTTATATCTATCAGTGGATGATAAATATATTTTGCATTGGTGTTCACTTATTTATTGCCTGTTATTTTCTATTTTTGATTTGTAATTCTTATGTTTGACCGTCAGAATGCAAAGAAATAAGGGCCAGTTTACTTCTGCTAAGAAATCTGATGGAGCTTATGGGTGGGGCGCACAGGATTCTGGACAGGTTGACAACCCACAAGAAACATCGTGAGTTGTATATATTTTTGGGAGTTTTATTGTCTCATTATATGTAACTGAAACTCGGGCTATAGCAATGTGAACGGTGAAAATGAATATCATTGAAGTGGTCTCATTTTGTTCTGTTAATCGCATGGTGAAATTGTTTATAATGCGCCTCATTTTCATCATTGATAGGTGTACTCACTGTGGCATTGATTCAAGATCCACTCCAATGATGCGGCGTGGTCCATCTGGTCCAAGGTCTCTTTGCAATGCATGTGGACTTTTCTGGGCTAACAGGGTTAGTACATAATAATGCATTTTCACATGCATAATTGTTTTACTAATATTGTGTTTAATTTTAATTAACGTAATCACCATTGTCTTATTAAGCACTATGGTTATTCACAGTAGGTTAAATTGCTTAAAAGAAAGGTTATTAGTATTTATTGTTTCTACTTCTCATTTGATGGTTAACATACCCCTATATGGGTTACTTATTTTGCATCGCGTCAGCCATGTTTGAATGATAGAATGATCGAATGATCAGTAATGTTTTATTGATATAAACCCTCTGCAGGGAACCTTGAGAGATCTATCAAAAAAAACTCAGGATCCTTCCCTTATTCCCGTTGATGATCAGGTATATATCTCAATTGAGGATGACTTTGAATTTCTTTCCAGTTCTGTGGCAGGAATATAACATTTTGTTACCCTCTTGCTTGTTTCTTAATTAGCGTGAAGCTGTAGCTAATGACCCGAATCCTGGAAATTCCATCGACGCTAATGGTAACCTCATTACATATCCCAGTGGTGATGATTCGACATAACTTCCCATGAATTTCTCTCCTGAGCTCCGGCTGTTGGCGTAGGTTCAAGTTGAAGGCTTTCTATCATAATTCCAACTTGCCTTGTAGATTGTACAGACAGATTATAGAGCCATTATCTAATACATGAGGTTATCTCTTCGTTAACTGGGGATCTAACGTGAGGTCACCTGTAGGGAAATTTTTACCGCAATTCTAAAGGTCCAATGACCCCTTACAGCGGCCTGAACTTCTACTCCTATCGTTTATATTATGTTATTACGCCACCATAATTCCCCACTTCTCTATATATGTCATACTTATCCCTGTAAGGTACCTTGCCCTGCTTATCCCAGTTCTCTGGATGACAAATTCCCCGTTCCTGTTTTGGTTATTTACGAGAATAACCATTCTGCTTCGGGATCTCCAAAATTTCCAGAAACAGTCAGCGACAGCCACCACCGAACATTTCGTACTCACCGTCGGCAGTCGTTAGATCGTTAGATCGTTAGATCATCCATCAACCACAAGCCAATTCCACTCACAACACTTGGGCCCATCACGGCCCATCCCATCATCACTAAACTCACCACGACTCCATCAGCACCATCGAATCATAAATCAAGGGACCCACGTTCACCACAATGGAATAAACATTATCCTCCCGCTGTGGCGGCTGTGCCGCTTGTACAAATGCAGATTCCCTAAAAACATGCCACGTATACTGAAGTACAACAGAGGAAAAGAAAGAGAAAAGCTACCGAAAAGCCTGAATTTCCAAACCTGGTCCGTTTAAGAAACACGAGTGCAGTTTACACTGCAAATTTTGGCAATTTCCAGGGACTTCGTCTTTTTCCGCTCCTCTTCCTCTAATCCATTTTCAATTTCGAAGCTTCTTTTCGAGCTCTTAATTTTAATGACAAAAATTTCCCTTCCGGTTTGAAGATTTTTCAAAGCTACAAAATATAACGTTTTCCATTAGCGAGACAGGTATTTTTTGTTAGGACTCTTTGAGCGGGAGAGAAACGGTGAGAGTTTATAGCTTTCGGATACTAGGGTTTTTGGATTCCTAAGCATGCCGGCGGAGAATTCACGGCCAGTTCAGACTCGTCCATACGAGGAACAGCCTGTAGGGGTGCCGATACAGATCGACGATGACGACGATGGAGGAGGAGGTGCTGAGTACGACGAAAGCTACGCCATGGATGACGCTGTGGACAATGTTCACTTTGTGACCGCCGAGCGTGTTGTTAGGGGAGGAGGCAGCGGTGGCACTGGATGTTTAGTTGTGGCGTCGAGGACTAGTGAGCTCACGCTCTCTTTCGAAGGAGAAGTCTATGTTTTCCCCGCGGTTACTCCTGAAAAGGTTTTTTTCTCTTCACTTTTTCATTTTCGGTTTTATGTTGTTATTTTCCTATAACTGATTGTTGCTCAGCTGTACGGATTGTTGCCAGAACTTTGTTTTTGTGAATATTTTTTTATGTTTTGTCGGTGAACAATTTAGTTCTGGTCTGGGTGTCTTTCTTTTCCCAAGGAATTTCTGAGGAATTGGAGTTGATATTTATACGGCGATCACTTTTTTCCTTTAAAGGTATGCTTAGGAGGTTCTTCAGATTTCGTGCGTAGGTTCTTATTCCTTTTGTCTAGTACTTACGTTTTGCTTGCTTTTGTTATTACTAGTGTTTTTTCCGTCTCCTTTGTTTACATCTGCAGCTGACTTTTGATTTAGGGTTGTGTGTGTACCATAACTCTAGTCATATATATAAGACTTACGAGAGGGCATACATTCTTTATAAGATGTGTAAATACGAGTGTCTATATGTTGTGGAATTCTTTGGATGTTTCCAATTTAATGCAAAAGTGTTCGGTGATTTTGTCTTTTTCTACTGATTTCTTTCATTGCCTTTTGGTTCCTTAGTTTGAGGAAAATTATTTTCGAGCAATAAACCTATGGGTTGACTGAAAATAAAAAGCAGGTGCGAGCTGTGCTTTTGCTTCTGGGAGGGGGGGATATACCTACATCCGTACCTACAATTAATGTCACATATGATCAAAATAATAAGGTAATGCACAGTTCAAATATTGAGAGCAATTGCATTGCTTCTTCAATGTTTATCCTTATGTAATATCTTCCATGTTCTCTAGAATGTGGATAACAGCCCAAAGTGCTCAAACCTTTCTCAAAGAATAGCCTCTCTTGTTAGATTCCGTGAGAAGCGGAAGGAGAGATGTTTTGACAAGAAAATAAGGTATACAGTGCGTAAAGAGGTTGCACAGAGGTACAGTGCCACAAACCTTTTGTTTTCTTCATCTGAATATATTTTAAATTGTCTGCAAATGCTTCTAAACTATTAGGCTATGTTGCATAAGCGACTGCAATTTCTTTTGTGACGGTATTCTTTTTTCTTTTAGGTATTGTTCTTCCTTCAAAAATTTGGTATTCAGAATTATTTCCTTTTATTTCTTTTTCACTTCTTTTGGCTAGATGAAAATTGGTGGTCCAAGTGTCATCTGCTTTCAAAAGCGGTGATTGTTGACTTCCATTTTATTACAAAATTTTTCCTCATTATTTCCTTAGTTTGCTATTACCAATTGAACATTTGATGAATTTTTCACCAGACTTTGTGCACTGTTGATCCATCGGATCTTGAATTCAATCTGATAGTTTGTTACTTTTTCTCTCTTGTCAGTGCTATAGATGAAGTATGTTCTGTAAGAGTTCTATAATAAGAAGCTAAGTCGTATGCTTCTCTTGCCTCTAAAACTGTTTGATATCTTGATGAATGCATGATTATGTTTTCTGCTCAGAGATTTCTGATAGTATGGGCCTTTTTTGTACTTGAGCTATCAAGAGTAATCAGTTTTTGGTCATATATGAGAGGGACTTTACCTGCCGCTTTTTTGTTTATTGATATACAGAAATAATTAATGTCTTGAACTAGAAGTTAAGAAATGTAAGATCAGTACTAAGCACTCTCAATTTGTTGAAATGTTAGAAAGATTTTTTTTTTTTTGTTTCACATAACTAGTAATTAGGGGACCTTGCTGTTTATGGGAAACAGGTTTCTAGAGAGAGGAGATGGAGATGAGAAACTTTCAGCTGCGTGTGAGATTTTGATCTTGAACATGTTATAGTATATTTTTTGGATACTTTATTATATTGATTGATTTATTGTTAAGCATCTATTGACTATAATAAGCCAAAGGTCTCAGTTGTGGGTGGTCAATTATTAATTATTTATGTATCTATGCCCATTCTACTGAAGTTGTTGAACCTTGTAATTGTTTGCTTCGGTTTTAGCAATTTATCACTCCATCGGTCATTGTTATTGTTTCTTGCATTCTTTTACTTCCAGAATGCACCGTAAGAATGGGCAGTTTGCATCATTGAAAGAAAGCTCAGGTGGTTCAAGTTGGGACTCGGGTCAGAGTTGCCCTCAGGATGGTAGTCAATGTCCGGAAAGTGTGTGAGTTGCCAGCCTAATTCTTTTTTTCATTTCCTCTATTTAGAATTAATTATCATATTTTTAAAAACCAAAATTATTTACCTTGATGATCTTTCAGTGTTGCATCCTGTTTTGTAATTTCTTTTTCTTGTTTCTGTATGCTTGTTCAGTGTTCGGAGATGTCAACATTGTGGCGTTAGTGAAAGTAATACTCCAGCTATGCGTCGTGGGCCAGCTGGACCAAGGACTTTATGTAATGCATGTGGCCTTATGTGGGCAAATAAGGTTTTGGCAATTACATTGTATTTTTTTATGGAACCGTTAGAGCTGTTGGTTTTGTGGCATATGGAGTAAAATGGCCTTTGAACCTTAATTGCAATCTCTGAGATTTTGATGTCTGTTGGGTTTTAAAAGGTACTTGTCATCATTGATTAAGGTATTTAACTAGTTTAGTTGTTTGAAACAGCTTGCGATGTTAGTATATATATAAATATATACAGGTCCAGTATGATGTTGTTTCATCAGACATTTTAATTTTTCTAATTTTTGGATATATCATTGGTCAACAATGTGAAGAATCTTCATGATCTTTTTATGTCTAGATTGTCAAGAGAAGATTATAGATTTGTGCTCTGTTTTTGTCCATGAATGGATGTCTTTTGAGCGTCCCTGCTTCAAGTTCCTAGAAGCAGCAGAAGTTTTCATTCCACTCACTGAAAGTCAACTGATTAATGTTAAATTATGAATAAGGTCACTTGTTTGGTCATCCAAACTATGGATAATGGCAGTTTCAGTTTCCTTTGTGCTGCTTTTCCTCTTCCATGAAGGCCTTGGATGCTAACTGTTTGATCAATAATAACTGCTCTTTGGGGCACACAATTAGTGACTGGTTTTTACTCCATTTAGTTTATTAGAAAAGAGAACTCCCGAGAAAAATTACAAAATCAAAAACAATGCATTTGAGTTGCATACGTAATTTTAAAAGAAAAATTGAGTTGCATACTTAATTTTGAAAGAAAAATTGAGTTGCATACTGTATTTTTGAGATGGTGGTGTATAAAGTTCTTATACAATGTCATTTGTTTTATTTATCCTCGTTGGCTTTCAGAGGGTGGGCCTTTTCAAAGATAATCCAAGCTCTTGGCTGGTTAATGTTGTTTTCGAGACGTGTATTGAGCTTGTAATTCTTTGTTAGTATGGACGAAACATTGAGAGGCTGTGATTCTTTTTGGCTTGTATTGCTGCTGTTTGATTCTGTTCCCTTTTTTCATCAATGTAGGGAACACTGAGGGATCTGAGCAAGAGTGGAAGGCTTATTCCAAGTGACCAAGTGGAACCTGTATGTCCTTGAGATAAGCCTCAAAATATGATTCTTCATTCCATAAGCTTATTACCTGTATGATTGTGCACTTTACCATGGTGTTGTTTATGTTGCTTTATTGATGCAATTGGTCTAAATTCAATTATTAATACAAAAGTAATGGGTTTTTGCAGCAAACCCTCACTGATATCAGACCTTCCATTCTGGAAGGGGAATTCTCTGGCATTCAAGATGAGCATGTATTATTTCCTTACCTTGACAATGATGTTGCACAATCATTCTTCAACTAAATTGGCATGGTGGACATGCAGGGAAATCTTGATGATCCTCCAAAAGTTGTTACTGATGGATCCGGTGCACATTCTGTCAATCCGGATGAAGAAGTATTCTTCTGATCTATATAGTATATAGAAGTCGATAACTTTGGCTCCCCTGGATTTCAAATACAGTTCATGGCATGCTATTATAAAGGCTGAAAGCTACTTGTTGGCTGATTTTAATTCAACATATCACGTCATTCCTACCAGAAAAAATGTTGTTTCTAGCTTACTTGGTGTGATTGTTAGTTATGTATTATTTCATCTGTGGTCTAGTTGTGCTGTGCATAGTTATTTTTCTTTCTGAAGGCATTATATACTTCTACATTTTTATCCAAGAGAAGGCATTCACTAGATGTGCTAATGGTTTTAGTGAATTTAGTCTTTCGTTTGTGTGTAGCAATGCCTATAACCTTATCTTTCTTAAAATGTCTGAGATATTTTGCGTTTGACATGATGCAGGTTTTGCAAGAAGCTGTGGAAGATCTAACAAACACATTACCAGTGAGCACTGTACATTCATCAGGGGATGATGATGAACAGGTATACAGTAGGAGAAATTGAAACTGCATGTTCTTATTTTCCGGTCTGAAACTGTTGGCGTTTAGCAGTGTTCACCAATATTTATTGATCATTAAATTCTTGGAGCAAGAAGACAGTTTATGCAAAATGTAGGTTACAATTAGATGAAGTTGGGTTATTTTTTTATGTAGTGTAGGAAGATAAAACATGCTATCCATGCAAAAAATATCTTCGGAAAGAATACTATGCAATCATTAACTTTCCTTGGCAATATTGAGTTCCTAACCAATTTCTTCCTCTCTCTCCTTGATAAGAAGCTGATTTTAATACTGAACTTTTGCTATATTTTAGCTCCTAAATGTGAAAAGTATTCATGGCGAAGAGCTACTTAGGATGTGTTACAAATCTACTTTGAACATTAGTAGAATATGAAGAAGCTTGAAATGACCGTAATGTGTCACCATTTGTGCGATATATGTGGTCGACAACATAACTCAAATTATCTCCTTGTTTGAGAATTGTTTCAAGGTCTGAGACATGTCTGTTTGCAATTTGGTCATTTTGTCACCAGTATTTTTAAATGGCTCGTTCGCCTCTTAGTTTAGTTTTTCTATAAGATTGCAACATCTCATACTGAATTTTCGGTGATTGCAGGAACCATTAGTCGAGTTTGCTAATTCCTCCGACACAGAACTACACGTTCCTGCCACGTTTGATTAGTAAGTGGCAGTTTGCTGTGCTCTCGTCAAACACTTTTAAGGTTTGGACCACAGGCTCATCCTTTATTATGGATCTCTTGCATCATAATGGAAGGAGATGTAGGCCACTGATCCATCCATTCAGAAGAAGTGGCGAACATGGATTGTAAACCAGAAACGGCTTACACTGGGAAGCTGTAATGCTGCTTTCAGGTAATACTGAAATATCTGGTCACACTTGTTAATATATTAGTGCTAGGATCTTGTTTGTGCTTGATTCTGTTTGGATGTATGCATGGCTGCCTTTTTACGAGCCCACGTGTGATTTAGCTAATTAGACTGTTTGTAAAATTGAATTTTTCGTTTATTTTTCCTATTTTATACTAGTTTAGTTACACGAAAGTGATGTGCGAGAAGTGTTGATGGGTAAATAATTACAATAGAAGTATAATCAGATGGAGACATTTGGCACCTGTGAAGGTGGTTCTTTTATTAAGATAGTATACCTTATTTATATTTTTAGGATACGAAGTCTTACTAAATGCGTAAGAGATCTTTGAGACCAATTCATGTTTGTGCAATAAGTTTTCGTAAATATATAAAAGGATAAAAATATAGTTAATGTAAATAACTATGTACACTGTTTCAATAGGATCTTTAAGTTGGATTTTATTTACTCACAAACACTTGTTTGTCTGAACTAGTTTTTTTTCTTTTTGGTATTGTCAATTCCACTACCTCTTATCTCTAAGATAAGAACAGATGTCGCTAAGTTACATAGTTGGCAATTAGTTTTAACTTGTTAGTAAAATTGGTGACCGCTAAGAACAAACATATATAATGCAATCTAGCGTTGGCAATCACCAACCTTGAAATGCTTAAAAGGCCTTCAAGAACGAGTGTTTGCAAAATGCAAAACAGAAGAGCAACTTATGCAAAACAGAAGAGCAACTTTTGCAAAACAGAAGAGCAACTTTTGCAAAACAGAAGAGCAACTTCTGCAAAATAGATGAGCTACTTTTGCAAAATACAAGAGCAAGTTTGCGCTACGGCGTTGGCACTTGAATTATCCAATTAGTCGATGGCCAACACTTTCCCAGTTTTCACAACCTAAGGAAGAGCCTCACCTTCCCATTTATCCTGATTTCTCCTTTCAAATTCTACGGGTTATCCGTTATCATTTGTGAACTATCATTCCCCAGTAGGCACACGATGATGGTTCACAAATTTCAGAACACATTGTACACAGTAATACACGGGGCAACGACAGGCCATTGCTAGTTTATCACTAACGATAGTTGGAAAATGAAATTGAGCAATCAATTCCAAACCAAATTGAAAATGTACCAAAAATAAACAAAAGAAAATCTGCCAAAAATACCCTTTGGCGACTAAAAGATAATTAGCATATTCTAAATTCATGGCAGGTACAAAATTTGGGGGTTAGTTTTTTCGAAAAATAAATTGGGAGGTTATTGAAGTACAAAATTGCAGACTTCATGTGTTGTACCACAAATACGAGAAAGGAACAAAAAACTGTAGACAACCACTTGAAGCCGGCAGGATTAACCGTGACAAGGCTAAGTTTCAATCATTGGAGAGGATGTGAAGGGATTAATGCTAGAGAAGGTTGAGCTAATACGGTAAAACATTCTCAGCTCGAACACTACCAGCTTGTGCTTCCCTTCAACCTGCTTTATTTCATAACGACCTGATGGATTGATTAACTTCTACACAAAGTAGCAGCTAAAGCAAATAGCGTAGAGTTGCATAAACGTACCAGATTAACTGGAGAGGGGAGCATACTGAAGGAAGATCTCCTTTAGATCTCTGAAAAACTAAATAATCGCATAAATCCATGCAGAGTCAGCAGAAGAACCAAATCTCCGGTAATGGGAATGCTGTCACAAAATATCCAGTGCATTTCTGGATATCTTAGCTATTCCTGAAGATCTTCGTAAGGTGAAGACTCACTGGAGGAGTCACTGTCATCATCAAATGCCATCATCTCTCTTGGAGAACATGGGAGTTGCGACGATGAACCTGAACACAGATTAAGCTTTGTGGTTGAATTTGATAGTCACAAGATAAATGTAATAACAGAAATGAACACGACGTCTGTAGCATCCTAAATAATTCGCTTTTTTGGTGTTGTAGCTCCACAGTCAAAAAAATAAATTTAGCAAGAAAATAAAGCAAACCTTTCTGTCCTTTTGAGCAAAACTTCTTCGTGTGACGTCTGATAAGCTTCTTAGCTTTTGTTATGGTGAGCTGCCTGGCAAAAGGAGAAAAGTCTCCCTCGTTTTCGCTCCATTCTCCTTGGAAATCATTCTCTTCACCTCTCATGGTCCGCAGCACAAATGCCTTGGCTTTACGGCGTTGATTAGTGAAAAGACCCCTTATTGAAGTAACAAATCCATCACCTGCTCCATCATTTGGACGTTTAAGCCAGTTAGGATACTGATCAGACGCTGCTAGCTGACTCCCATCGATATCAATGACATCGACGCCACTATCAGGAGCTGCAGGTGCTTTGGGATCCGGTTGACTAATAGCTTTATCTTTGAACTTCTTACCCTATAAACCAACAGAAAGGATATCAAAAAACCAGTTAGGTTACAGCTAACAAAACTTGGGTGTACACACCTGAAGAACAATTTCAGGTGAAGCTTTTCCCTCACAAGGGAAAATGACGACTAGGCTATTAGTGGCGAGACTAACTGAATCTATATTCGTATATATTTAATCCAGTTCCTTATTTAATAGAATTCTGCTAACCAAAAAATATATATTTAAGAGGTACCTCAAGCATAGATTCATTACCTGCATTCCTGTTACAGACTTGAGGGTTCCCCAGACAACATGTTTCTTCACACGTGCGAAAAGTCTCCTCCAGCTCCCGGTAAACTCGACTCGATGAAACGTATCCATCAGCAACTTGAGCTCATGCAGATTAAATCTTGAGCTTTCAAATGTAAGCAGCAGCTCAACCTACACAAATCATTCAAGCATCGTAATTCAGAAACCAATTTTTTGGTACTATAAGATGGAAGAAGATAACCCTATAATCTAAACCAACCTGGCTAATTTTAATATTGTTAAACTCTATCACTTTTCGAGGCCGAGCTCTTTTGTCTTCAGTGGATTTTCCAATCTTTTTCTCTTCTTGAGATGGTCGAACAGACTTCACAGGTTTTGCGTCTTTTAATTTACTTTTTGAAGGATCCTCTTGTTGCTCCATGGATGTAAATGGCTCGCCTTTTGAGGAAGCTATACTAGATGAGTGAGCTTGTAGGACAAGTTCAGCAGCAACAGAGTCTGCAACAGTCTCCTCCCAAGATCGATCAAAAGAAGACGTTCTTCTTAGCTCTGCGCCTGAGCTACCTATCCCTTTTGATGTTACCTCTGATTCTTTTGTTGTATGACCACAGGATGCAGGAGCTTCTTGGCTCAATGCACCTTTCTTAACACGTTTGGCTCCTGCAGTTGTCGAAACCTTCCAAACTTCCTGCATTCCATGAAGTGAAAAACTGGAATTAGCAACCTACTACATTTTTACTGAACCTCTTTGGGATCCAACACTGAAATTGAATAAAACTGCCCCTTAAAATTGAGATAGCAAGTAGAGCTTCATGTTTGGGATCAATTTCAGGGGTCATTATTCTCTTCTCAAAAGACGCCCTGCCTATCCCTGGGCAAACAGTGCGAGGACACCAAACGGGGCCCGGTTTGGCTCCGCTACAGTGGGACATGCAGTACCTATATTTATAAGCCCAACGACTATCCAGTTCTCATCCGATGTGGGATCAGTCACCCTGCCTACCCTTGGGTAAACAGGCGTGAAAAATTGCACTCCATTAGATGCAATTTGGTTTGATAGGAAATGGTGAGTTTTCCTAGTTTCCAGAATTGCATTTTCTAGCTTTATGATTCCAGTAGTAATTAAATCACTTATGATACGATTTCTAAATCTGAGCCTTGCCAAACAGGCTGTAAGAGAGCTTAACTGACCTGCCGCCTCTGTGAATCTTGCTCTTCTTCAGGAAAGAAATACCCCCACATCATCCTGTACATTGTCTCCGTCAGATAAATCTTGAGGGGATAAATTTCGACCTACAAAAAAAAAAGAAAAGAAAACTGTTGTTCACGCAATCATTAAAGATTAAATTGGTATCTATGAGAAACTGCTTCACCCTAAAAGAAAAATGGTAAGCATCTTAAGAACATTTTCAAATGCACATGAACACTTTCTGTTCACTACGGTAAGCATCTTTTCAATATAGAACGCCGGAATGATGGTGGTGAGGGTAAAAAAAATTGTCCTAGGGAGGAACTGGTACTGGGAACCGTACGTCTTTAGAATGGAGTCTTCACATCAATTCACGAAGCAGGCTCCCATGCAATTTGCATTTTGCATGCAACAGCTCAGCAGAAATTGGATGTATACAAAATAACCTCAACTCGATATACGCTCATACCTCCCATATTTCCTATGTACTCAGTGTTAGGCATATAAGCAATGTTTCTGCACTACCTTTTCTTTTATCCACGTCAAAAAGAAAGGGAAATTGATGAAAGAAAAAGTAAAAGGGAAGGATCTATTACTTGGAAAAGTTCAATTCGAGAATTTCCATTCCTTGGAAGTCCTTGTTTTGCATCTACACGTAGCATGACTTTTCTGCAGTGGAAACAAGAAAATAGAT
This sequence comes from Passiflora organensis, assembly GCA_019739055.1. Classification (NCBI taxonomy): domain Eukaryota; kingdom Viridiplantae; phylum Streptophyta; class Magnoliopsida; order Malpighiales; family Passifloraceae; genus Passiflora; species Passiflora organensis. Next base: position 5,786,636 of record JAEPBF010000191.1, read on the forward strand.
GCTTTACAATTTCAAAGATGGACATGAATACAGAAGTAGATTTCCAAACCTTTATATTTGGAGGGTACGAGAAAACGCTAAGAGAAAACTTCAAAGAGTAAAAAAATTGCAGCAAGAAGCGGTAGTGTATGGATTCAGTAAGTAAGCCTTAAGCATTCAGAGTGGTACATGCAAATTCTGATATTGAAAGCTAATGGATTCCACATATAGGACCCACCAACATGATCAATAACATCAAGGAAGAAAATCTCTGCATCAGATCACTTGTTCCCTTTTTGAAGTCCTAATTTTTAACCTAAAAAAATACATCATTCAGTCAAACATGAGTTCAGAGTAATGGAGAGTCGCGGAGCCTGCAAAGAATAAGCTGCAGCCTCATCATGAGCATCCAGCTAAAAGCCTAAGCTATTGGATGGCCCTCTATGATTCGTGCTTTGCATTGCACAGACACTGACTCAATTTTAAGATAGGAAAGTCGCGCTATTCGTCACATAGAAACTTTACATCATTTAGATGGTAGAACAAGCTCTACAAAAATAGAAACATAGTTTTCTTCTTCAATTTTACACCAAAATAAATTTTTAATAGAAAGAAAAACAGTTGCAACGATGCATAACAGTTAAAATATAGGACAATCAAACTTAACTTTATTTAAAATAAAAATTGAAAAGAATAGCAATAATGATGGAAAAAGTAAAGGAAAAAGCTCATACTTTCCCCAATCCGGTGGAGGGTTCCATGGTGCCAACACCGTGTCTGATTTGGCATTAGACAGACAGTTCCTCACAACAAAATACTTAGATGTTAATAAAGCTACTCCCATGTCCTTGTAATCCCGGTCAAACTCAAAGATCTGGGAACAAAAGAAAAATGTAAAATAGCATCCGGAAATCTGTAACAGCATCAAAGGTCCCCAGAACCGTATTCAAGCCAAGGAAAGCACAGATAGTTGAATTAATGTGTAGACAGCCATTTTTAGAAGTGTGTGATGGAATTGATTTACTTGGTTGTGAAGGAAAATGTGGGCCCAGGATCACTTTGTGAACGATTTGGCTAATATATAGATTCTTCACATAAAAAATCTTGGTCCTCTGATCAACCCCGTGCATGCACAATTGTCAGATGTTCTGGACTTTGTAACGACGGAAGGAAGTAAAGAACAATTTTTTTTCCAAATAAATGATTTTGCAGGGAGTATGGTATACTAGGACTTTTCCTGAAGATACCATTTTGTACAGCCTTTGGTACCTATAAACCAATGTTTACAGGTGGGTAGGAAGTGTATTTGCTAATTGCTAGTGTGAAAGAACTGTTGCGAATTATAAAGCTGATAAAATGAAAATTAACAAGAGGACAACATCCATTTAGAAAAAAGAAGAAGAAGGAATCAGCATCAGTAGGATGGTCACAAGTGAAAACCTATAAAAGATGGGCTAACGGTTGAGCGACAGCTCTGAAATTCTCAATAACGATTTAGTTCATCATAAACTTGTCGCCGATAAATCATGATGCCAAATAATGAATAGCTAAAGAAAATCCTTAGTAACAGAAAATCATTAAATTATCAGGTCATAGATAAGCAAGATAAAGCTATTTCCCATAACATCAAGTAGTAACCACACTTAGTTATTCCGGATTGTTACATTAAAACTCTACCTGCAGCAAGAAGAGCAATATTTTCCGATATAAGTTCATGCAAGATTTAAACAAAAAAAAAAGTTCATGCAAGACTTGGTAGAAGCACTATCTTGTATATGAGGTTACTCTTTTATACGGGTTGCACTCCATGGTGCCTGATCGTAACCTTTACTGGTAACAGTAAAGAGATTTTACTTCATGAGCTATCAATATCTAATTAGAAGTGGAGAAAGATACAAGAAATGCAGGACAGTTGTAAATTCTCATACAAATGATTGAAAACTAAATATATGGTATATACACACATCAGCACTTAGAAGAAAAGAGTCTAAAAAATAGATTTAACATTATGATTCTTAGACACTCACCAAGTGATTTATCTCAGCCTCAGCAAAAGGTTTACCATCTAAAATCATGCTCCAAGCAATTTTATTAATTTGCACGGATACGCGCATGGCAAAAGATGGACTTTTATTTTTCTCTTTCTCCATCAATCGTTGCTGGGCCGCTTTCTGTAGTGCTACTCTTAATGATGCAGAAGCTTCCTTTCTACATTTTTTTGCATCTACAATTTCATTCTTTAGTCCTTGCACCTGAGAAGATGAAGCTTGTAATAACTGAATTTGATCAATCAAATTCAAAGAAACTAAGAATGAATCAGATCTAAACTGTAAACAAAGTTATGCATAACATAGATAGAAATTATCACGGTAGCTTCTGATTTCATCAATATATTAAGTTAGAGTTATATTCATTTTTACAAAATAAGCTTTCATAACAAAATTACGAGGCTAAAAATTCAGTTATAAATTGGTGCGAAACTTTGTGAACTATAAAAAAACTGTTTCCTCCATGCCCAAAACCTACTACAAATCCAACGATTTAAGGTACTTCATTGCTAATGTTGTAATGGCACTGAAAGGAAATCAAGCCACCATTTACAATTGATTTGCACGTGTTTCCAGGAAGCTTGTGTAAATATCACCGAAGGATGATGATTGCAAGGGAGCACAGGATACTAATTGATGTTACATGTTTTTTTGAAGAAATTGATGTTACATGTTATTATTTCTCGAGTCAGGCATCTGCTAAAACTTCTATATATATGCAAATGCTTTATTTATTCTTTTTCAAATGTAAAATTAATTGAAAATAACATGTTATGATTTTGGTAATGGGTGCAAAACACCGATAACCAAGCCTTAAAACTGCATCAAATTTATAAGACAGTGTCCTAGAATGGGCATGATATTATATGCAATTAATAAAATACTACTGACAGCTTTTCCTCTCACCAGAATGGATCTTCCCCCGGAAACCATCCATAAGCCAGTTCCCACTTTCTGTTGTGCATCGCCAGACTGATCAGAATGAAGAGATAATCTTTTGACATCATCGGAAAGTAGCTTCTGCTCCCGTTCTTTCTGCTCGAGGTTGACTTTTGCAAGTTCTACCTCTTCAACACCATCAGGAACCACTTCATCTGCCTCCTCTTGAACATCTTCATCGTCTTCAGCAAGATAAGAAAGACTACTTTTTTTGGGCCTGGAAAATGCATGTTACTCAAACTTTTTGACAGATAAAAGATTGCCACTACTGCGGCAAAATCTATTCTGTAACCGTTTAGACCAAAGTTAAATGCATGGCGCAAATAGATAAAGAGACTTTACTAGATGGCTGCCTATGTTAATTGGAGAAAATCAGAAGCTGAGAAGATATTGACATTTAATAGACTTTGCGAAAAAGGAATTAGTTGGCAACCCAAGGACAATGAAGCAACTGGTATATTCATTTCACTCTCAGCTACCATAGACTCCAAGAGCAAGAAAATGAAAATGAAAAAATAAGAAAGCCCCTTTGATATATGTATGAAGCTCCAATGGTATGCTACTTGCACATGGTATAGAAAAAGCATGATATGGAAGCTACAGAATAATATTTAACAGGAACATGGGAGAGGTGTGATTCCGGGCAAGGAGTCAAAGAAAAAAAAGTATATTCATTCTCACTTGGGAACCCTAGCAAAGAGGAGATTTGTCAACACATCCATCATGACTTGGAACTGCCTTGACGTCATTGCTGCCATTATATTATGCGAGTTGAAAGTAAGCTCTTTTAGAGGCTTCACCTGTTGGAGTGAAAAAAAAAAGATAGTCAAACACACCATTACGTGTCATACGAGATTGTAGGAATTTGCTTCGAAAAGATTAATTAAAGAGGAAAAATAACCTGAGAACAAGGAACAAAAACAACTGCACTGTTGCAAACAAGAAAAATTTAATAGCATACTCAAAGAAACAGATTTTATTGTAAGAAGAAAAGGAATGTCAGATAAAAAAAAAGAAGCAACGTATATTTAATTTCTATCTACCTTCAACTCTGGGGTCCCCCCTTTGTGCCTTGTATAACGCAAGTACATATCACAAGGCATGAACACTCTTTCAAGTAGTGCACCAGTACGCTTCACTCTTGGAGAGCTCCTGCGAATTTTTGGAAGCCACTGCAGTCCAGCCCCTGGATCCACATCAGTCGGTGCAACATGAGCCTGCACATGCTCCAACATCACAGAGAACTCCATACGCTTCCATGTCATTTCAGGTACGTGTTCAGGAAGTTGTGCATCTCCATTGCCGAGTGCCTGTTCAATCATCTCATTCCCAACTTGAAGGATGGAATGAAATGACTGAGTTAAAACACGACCACTGACTGCAGCAAGCAGAAACCTCCCCTGGGGATCAAATGAAATCCAGAATATAAGTTTCGTTCAGAGAAATTCTTAAGATTTCATTGATCAGGAAAATACCAAAGCTGAGTTTTAAACAGACATTGCAATTAAAATATGCTCATCAAAAGATAAACAATGGCAATAATGCATTGGAAAATCTATCTACAAATGAACAGCTCAAAACATTAGATAAATATCACAAAAGTAATTGAACTACTAACATCCATGTTTCATCAAGATTTAACTTGTACGAAAAATGAGCAAGAATGAAGAAAAGTCTAAAGAACAGTCAACGATTTTATGGAAAATAAAAGTTTATCAAATTCAAAAACCAAAAAAGAATTTCAAATCTATATCCAGACCACTATTTAAATTTCAGATTCAACCTTGAGATAAAGTCGGTTTGGAAGAGGTATTGGAGGTAAAGGTGGGAGTGCACAAACATATAGCTCACAATGTTACATTTCGGATAAAACTTGCATTGGCATTTCTAATTATCCGAGCATTTTAATAGGAAGTAAACGGAGAGGAGAGGAATTATTATATAACCTTATTTTGGATGTCCTGTTTAATGGAGGGGAAAGTGAATGAAAGTTTAACCACCATTCTCCTCAGATTGTTCTTTTCAATTTTACAGGATAATAGATGGGAGGCAAACCTAAGAAAAAAATTTAACTTAATTTCGACTTCGAACCTGTTAATTTTTCTTTAATAACTAAACACCAAATAGTATCTTCTATTCATTACTAGAATATATATGTCAATGATTGCCTTGCCTTCCCTTTCCCTCCCATCCTATTCCTGAACTTATCCAAATAAGATGATGCCAGCTAATTTTCCACACCTCAGTTGAAGGTTTCCAAACATACTACAAACCCGTGAGTCAAATTAACTAAAAATGAAATTGCTCCTTGTTTCCAAAATATCAAACTAAGAGTCAGCTAGCACAAAAGTCCTTCAGTTAGAGGTTCTAAGTACACCAGGAATGGGGATCTCTCAATAGTACTTTGTTGCATTATATCACAAAAATTCATCAGTTAAATATAATACAACATCAAAACAAAAGTTAGTATAACAAAGTAGAGATTATTGTTCCCTTTGGTGAACCAAAATATTCAAAAAGAAAGGTTCACAACTTACATTGGCTTCTTCTGAATGGAGATTGAATTGGGGCTCAATAACATTGACCATGAAATGACGAGTCCCTTCTTCCCCGGAATCAGCTATGGTTCCATTTGTTACTGTCAATTAAGTAAAATACCCTAACTAAGCAAAAGGAGATAAAACAATATCAAATAAATTCAAACCCTGAGGACCAAATATGGATTTCTTTTGGAAAAAGTAAGATAACCAAACACAGCAGAACATGTCTGCACATGTGCTGCATTATAGTAATGGATTTTTTAGGCATTGGAGGGGAAGAGGAACAGAGAGTAACTAAGAATTAATCTTATCTACAAATTCTAATGGTAGTTGGAAGCCTAAGCCAAAGGGGAGAGAAAGTTGTTTTAATATCAAATTACTCTCCACAACGGCCACTTTTTTAATACCACGTTTAATAAATAAAAGCATTCCGCAGTTATTTCCTTTAAAACAGTCCGAACTTTTGTTTTGTGTTCTGCCTTCTGTTCTATCTTTTGTTATGATTTTAACTTATATTTTTGTTTTGCTTTAGTAATCTGTTTAGAAGCTTAAGCACTCTCTGTACTGTGTTTCTTATATGCTCATGAGAATGATTCCTTCTCTCTGTTTTCTAGAGAAAAGGAAAGCATTCCTGGCTTAGCATCTTTTGTATCTGCTCTAATGAATAAAATTGTGCGAAATTGTTCCCAAGACATACCAATGGCTGCAGTTAATGTATCGTCTATTTTGGTCGGCTGTGGTGGTGGTGAGGATTGTTCTGAAGTCTCCAATTGTTCAGATGGGGGACTGCCAGTTTGAGCATCTGAGGGAGCCTCCTTGATCTCATCCTGAAGCACTTCAGCTTCTGTGTTTGACTTGTTCTCATCAAGTAATTTCCTCTGTGCATACTGCCGAGAAGGAGAGGGCTTTCGGGGCTCTAAACCTTTGGATAGCCCACCAACCCAAGACCAAACAGCATCTCTATTCTCGATTGACCATAAGAGTTTGAGGCCATACACAAAAACTCGTAGACAATTATCGGCTACTACGACATTGTATCCTTCATCGTCACTATGGTCAGATCTTGTTTGATCCTCATTTTCACTTGCATTTTCAAACTCAGACCTCACACTTTTCATCTCAAGACTTTTTCTCCCAGCCTCTTGCCAAGCTGACAAACTTGCTGGATCAGCCTTTGGTGACTGCTTTCTTACTGTAAAATAATCACATGACAAAAGAAAGCCATCATCTCGATGCTTCTCTGTGGAAATTGTGTTACGTTTCTCACTGGGGATTCTGTCCACAGAGGAAGGTTGGATACTTTTCCTCGTTTTTTGAACTATTTTTGCAACACTGATAGAGTCGTTCTTATCCAAGATAGCCTTGGGTACATGAAGGTCAAGGCCTTGATAAACAATATCAAGAAGTTCACGTTTGCATTCGAAAGTGAAGATCTGCTTGCCCCGGCTAAAACAGAGTTCAAACTTCAGCTTTGCGATACTAAAAGTCAGTCCCTTTGCTGGATCATCATCATCCATAGGCATATATTTTATAAGAGTAGGTGTAGAAACTAACCGGAAATAAAATTCAGTCATCACCTTGTCTAATGCCAGATTGCCTGATCTGACAATTTTAGGAACTCCAAAACGATTCCACCGGGAGAAGGTACGTAATTTGTGAGGAGGAAGATATTGGATATTACAGAACTTAACAAGCCATGCTAAATCATGAGCGCCGACATTTATTGTCATTGGAACAGTTGAAACACTTCCAGTTTGGCCATTTGGGTTGGATACAGTTGCATCTCCAACAGAGGAAGGCAAAGGGGGGCTAAGAGATATGTTCCAACGAAGAGATAAGGATGTGGATCTGAAAGGATCAAAATTTTTTTCCCGGGGCTTCCCTTCAACAGGAAATGAAAATAAATAATGGTTCAGCGGAGTGCCAGAATCACACCCCCAGTCCATTGTGACTTCAACAATGAACATTGGGGTTTCAAGGAATGGAATAGACTCACCATTTGGAAGTTTTAAGCCACAACTTTCTGCCCAGCTCTCCAAACTGCTCAAATAAATTTTAAATTGCTCAGCAGACATGTAAACACGACCATCTGATTGCCGGATTTCCATAGGGCCGGTCACAACTTGAAGTTGTTCAAGCTTCTCATAAGGATCGGTGGTAGCAAGAATATGGAATCTAGTCTCAGAAAATAACAAAGCGATGCTCCCGTGAATATAATTTCTCATATCATCCCACCATGGTAAACTTTTCTCGGTTTTAGGGGGTAGAATTAATGGACCAGGATTCCGAACACTTAGATTGGCTCTTCGAAGAGCCACAGTAAAAGCATAGCTCACATCGGCAAAAGGAGGTTCATAACTGACTCCAAAGGACACTTCTCCTTTCTGGAAATGTAAAGGCAAATCAAAGTACGATTTCATCGGAGGAGTCGTGCCACTAGCTGAACGAAGCATGCATACTTTTCTCCATCTCCCAACGAAAACATCTTGGGAAGCTTGTGGCTGGAAACTTGTCGCCTAATTTAAGAAAGCAAAAGTCATTTTCCATCGAAAGAACAAAAAGAAAGCAGAAGTCTGAAATGCACTGGTATTTGCCTGAAGATTGGAACCGGCCAAAGATCCTAGCTTTGAATGAAGATGTAAGGGAGAGTGTCCCGAAAGAAAAGGCATTTATAGGAAGTCAGAAATACATTACGTGAAAGTTCGATTTCTAAATATAATTTTCATAATCATGCATAAAGTTTTCAGATTGTACCCTAAACATCAGTGCATGTCATTTAACAAAATAACCATGATTGAAAATGAGCATATACAGGTAGAAGACAAACTGAAACATCAAAGAATCAAGAGGAACTGAAGACTATGAAACACGGCTCAATCATACCTGCTGTGCCAAAACGACGCAACCTTCACATTTGCCAGAAGTAGCAGCCAAAAGAGGGAAAGTGTAATTTCTTAACTGAACAACCAGAGTTCCAGTACGCAAGAAAATATTACTTCCGTAAAGTCGAGAAAATGGTACGTCATTCTCACGACTAACGGGATCAAGCTTCCTTACTACCTCTATCATCCCAGCATCCCCACCATCAACTTTGGTCAAGGTTACCTCTAATTCAGTGGCTGAAATGGTTAGAAGAGCAGTTCTATCATCAGTAGGTTTAAAACCGGATTGAAATCCGTCCACACAGGCACCAGATCCTTCGGCTGGTAATAGCTTCTGGCATGCCTGGTAATATGATCTAAATGACTGTTTATAGATTTCTTCTTTTATTGTCTGAACAGCTAAAGGATCTTGTATATTCATCTGGACTCCATTGAGTTCATAGGTGAACTTACTCTCCTGACTGGGATCGTTTGTTTCGGCATCTTTAGGGCTCTGGCTGGCTTTAGAAATGGATTCATCAAGAAATTTCAACCTGACAGCCAGCTCACAGGCCTCATTCTTCCTCAAATAATAGTGCTCATCAAGCCAACCCTGCAAGGGTTCCTCCTCAATGTCAGCAGTTAGCTTGCGTAAGCAGAATTTTATACGTCCAAATTTTGGTGAACTAGGTCTTTTGGGCTTCGAATTCTCTTTCTTCTTGGGGAATATGAGTTCAGTTTTCGCAGCAGTTATCAGCTTCAAAGCCCGCAACATATCCTCAACCGAGTCGTCAATGGCACGCAACTCCAACCTGAATGGCAAGCAAATATGAACGTGAAGGCCTTGAATGACCCAGTCCCAAATGGCCGCCGAAGGCATTTTTGTATCAGAGGGATTGCCCGAAGCACTAGGAATACGAGAAATTTGCATTCTGCTGCTCTTTAACAGTTTGCACCCATTAAGAGTGACTAATAATCCTTCAAGAAGTACTCCAATACGAGCATTCTCAGAAAAAATTGATTGAACCTGCACTGTCGCTTCAACACCATCTCCGACAGCAGCAGATATAGTTAAAATTTCCACATCGACTGCAAAAATGGATTCCTTTTTCTTATTCTTATCAACTTGTCCCGATTCCAAAGGAGCTTCTTTCTTCTCTTCCGTATCTCTTGAGCGAGAAGCATCTTCTATAAACTCTTTCCCATAAACCTGAAGCTTCTGATTGTATACCAGAAACTTCAACCGCAAAACAAGTTCAATCAATGATAAATGTAGATCAGGCTCCCAGCCTGCTGCAATATTAGTAGCACTGAAAAGAGAGCATATGGAAATCCCTTTAAGGCCACCAGAACGTCTCACAAATTTTGCATTTTGCAAGTCTATCAGCGTCACTTTTGCTTCAAGCTTGTTTTCCTGTAAATATTCCAGATACACAGAACTTGCCTTTTCAAGTTCCACTTCTGTAGATTGTTTCTCCTTGTTCATAGACAAATTAAAGCGGAAAATATCGAGAGAAATGGAATACTTCAAGCTCTTAAACTCATCAGAAACTGAAGACATCACGCTTGCAGTGCGTGGAGCGCCATCATCCAAAACGTTAATAACAACTATGCCACCTTGTGACCCATAATTGACACGCTTCGGATCAGCAACAACTGTGTTTTCCAGGCCTGTGTCTCCACAGAATTTTACAGAGCATTTTTCCAGACTAAATTTCAGGAGTTGAGTTCCTTTGCCCGATGGTTTAGATGACCCCGCAACTCGGCTTGTTGTTGCTTTTTTATCAGAAGCAGCACGAGGCTTCAAGAGAGCTTGGAAAGAAATAGCAGTCGCTATAAGAGATTCCACACGCTGAAAGTTCATATAAACACCCATATCAGTCACAGCAACAGAAAGAACCAATTTGCATCTAGCACCATCCTTTTCAGATGATCCAACGTCTTTTTCGCCCAAATCCAGAGTAAACTTCGCAACGTGCACCAAGGCACGTGAATTTGATTCCACACTGAAAGGGCTTTCTTTCAAGCATTCTTGGTATTCATCCGCCATGTGCAAGTTCAACTCGCCAATTTCCATGTGGACCGCCATTTTTTTGCTTGATGTGTTGTTAGCAACCGCATGTGATGATTGTAAGCAGGCCTAACAAAGGATAACGGAAGTTAGTATGCTGAACAGCCGATATTTAAGATTAAAATAAGAAGATAACAAGCTTAAAAGATCGGAAACATTCATGGAAGAAATAAATTATGGATCGGGCTGAATGATAAAGACAACTGTTAAACATGAAATGAGGATGATAAGTCTTATTTTTCATATTTATAAAGAACTGGTTCACAAGGTTAACAGCAAACATTAAGTAATATAATACAATTACAAATCAATATTCATTTTAGCATTGTTCAACCAATAGGAATAGAACAATTTTATTCTGGGACAAAAGCCCGCCACCTTTTTATGCTTGTCATAAGAATACTGCAATCAAACCAACATGGCAAGTCATTTCATCAACTTAAACGGCATCCGACGAGACTTGCTCAACCTCTAGAAAAGCTCACTTGAACTCTACAAAGTATTATTTTGACAACATTTTGAGGAACTAAAAACCTACCGCAGTTGTTGAGGGAAGAAAATTACCCACTGAAGTGTTATACACCGGAATTAATTACGCATGAAAGAGTACCTAATAAAACCCTTTAAAAAATTTGTATAAATCCCTTTATATCAATCTTCTGGGTTCACATAGACTTGTCTTACGCTAAATATAACAAATGAAACACTAGACAACTAAGGTTTAGACAAGCCCAGAAAATCCTAACAGTAATCAGCAAATGAGTTCATGAGAAAAGAAGAAATCCCTATTCAGATCAGAGCATGCAACTATAAAAAAGTGTGAATTCGAGGTCACTCTCTTTTCCCTCTTTTAGGAGTACAGTTCACACTCAAAATAAAATAATAATAAACACACAATATTTCCTGAATGGGCTGCACCAAAAGGAAAAAGAAAACACAGGAGATAGTCACTATAAACTTTGAAATAAAAAATAAAAATAAATGAATAGACAAGAGATTCAACAACTGTAAGAAATTCAAGATGATCTACTAAATTGCAAAATCACTTACGTGATAAAGAGGCAAACCGCTGATGCTGTGAACCACAAGACCCATCTCAGGTGCCGAGAGAGTAAATGTCCACGTTATAGATTGGGATTCAGTTGAGTGTGACTTCACAGGAGCCGGTGCTTCATCCCGAAGTACCATCTTTTTCTTTTTTGAGTTTTGGAGTTGCAACCAGGGTTTTAACCTACCTATTACCATGTTACACCGCATACCTCCCAGTTTAACATCAATTCCGGCTCTAATTGGTGAGGTTGGCTGAAACAAGCATTGAGAACATCAGCTTACTCTAAAAGATTCATTTGCTTCAAACAAATTGCAAACAGCACGAAATTGAAAAAGTAAAAAGACAAACCTAAATTGTAACAAAACATTACATGTATCTTCTATGCGAACACTAATAAAAAAATTATGTAAAAAGTATATTTTTTTAACGCCCTTAACTAAACATTTTTATCTGGATTTGGACCCAAAATTCCCTACCAAGCCTAAAACCTTAAAACCTAATGAGATGCCATTTGAACTGAGATTCGCTGACAAAAGAACTAAGACCAGTGTAACGTCAAAAATTAAAATGATCTGCAAGAACTGCAAAAATAATTCCCAGTATATATGTTGAAATGGTTCCTCCTTCCCGTAGTGAGGCTATTAAGTCATCTCAGAAGACCAAGAACACTAATTTTTCTGTCAGACTACCTGTACGGTATTTTGGTTTTATGATATTTCCAGTTTCTGAACTACATACAAAAACAGATGAGATTTAAGCTTAACCAACCTGAAAATCAGTGCAATAGACAAATAGCATCAAAAGTCCTCATCAAACATCTCTTTGGCAGTTCAACATAAATGTAAAAGGTATAAACTGAACAATAATAGGAATGGTTGATTGAATGGCAAAGAAGTTACCTGGATCGGAATGCAGAGAAAAGAGGCAACGTCAACCTTCAATATTTCCATAACAGAAACTCCAGCTTCTCTAAGAAGCTGAAATACGTTGCCAAACTCAGATTGAAGGAGATGACAAGAACATGAAAAATTAGAACATTGAAAAGATTTTTTATGGTATTTACACATACATGTATTTCACGGAACTCCAACTGAACATCAAGGCGCGTAGAATCCCCCGAATCTTCAGTTGCTCGTGATTTGATGCTCTTCAATTGAATGCCCGTAATGTTATTCTCAACGACAAGACCATACTCTCGATGCACAAACCTCAGGTCCAATTTCGATAAAAGGAAACCACACTGTCAGGCAACAAACAGATGTCAGGTGATATTTGTTTATACTTAATTGCATAGTACTTGCAAGATACAAACTATTCAACATGACATGACCGAAAGAAACTCTCAAGTCTGAAATAACCAAAAGAAAGAGAAGTAGGCGTAAAGATTGGTGATCTAGAATGTGAACTAAAATAGATGTGCAACCTTGAAAATTTTATTGGATAAGATTCTCAACACAATATTATGCCTTTTCGTAGTGAGCAGCTAATTTTAATTTACTTGGTTTTGCATTAATTTCAAAAGACACAGACATTTTAGTGTTTAGTTGGATCGTCTTTGGGCTCTTCCTTCTTTATGGATGCTAAAAGCTGCATTCAAATGTTTAATAACAGCATATATTGATAGATCATATTGCAATCCAATTAAATTTAAACACACGAAATCTCACTGACCTTTTCTGGGAAAACAGAAACATGCTTAGTAATTCCTGCAAGTGCGGGCTTTTTTGTCTGTGGATCTTTGGAAACAGAAGAATTCACCACAGATCCTTCGTCTCCCTGAGAAGAAACATCTGATGAACTTTTCTTTTTTTTAAGTAATTCCTCATTAAGATTCGCCATGATATCTCCACAGTAAATATCCAAATTTTGGACAATGACACCTTCACTGTAGACAGCAGAGTCAAATGCCAAAAGAAATTACATTGATGAATAAGGCATGTTTATTTTTCTGAGTAAATATAATAAAAATATTTTTTAAGAAATAAACTTTGAGGAAAAAAAATCTCACTATGGGAGAAATTTATCCCCTTGATTCACAGAATGAACTAATAAATCCCAGCGTCCTGAATATGACCTAAGCTCCCTAAAAGCTCTTATACATAACATCTAGTAGAAGCCTGAGACAAAGCTTCGCTGGGAAGCAATTTCTTGATGGAGATCAATGTTATAAACACACAGGAAACCCAAATGTTGAAAGATAATAAGGAAAAACTGGAGATCCCTTGAGGGAAGCTCAGAGTTGGGCATAAAACAAACAGTGGTAGTCTGATAGGCTAATCTAACTTTTCCATAAATCAAGCAGCTTATTGATAGACCAGATGCATTTAACGTAGGCAACAACTGAAACAAAATATAAAGTTAAAAGTACCTAGCATTCCGAAATTCACAAGCTAGAGAGAACTTATTGCAACTAAAATGGGGAGATGAGTCTTCTGCAACAACAAATGATTCTTTGCCAGCATTAATACACTCTTGACTGTTGAAGTTGAGTGACTGATCACAATTAACATGCGGTTCACCCATGCGGACAAGGATGGGCAGTATTTTCAGATTAACAAGCACTGTTGATGTGGATCCACCATCCATAGATATATCAAGACTCACTCCTTTAACCTCAACTGCAGCTTTAGGTGTCTGCAATTTAACCATAGGTTGTTACAATGACCAGTGGAAGGTCATGTAAATGAAACATAAGAAGAAGAATTTAAAAGTAGTACTGATGAATAAAGAGTGTAAACAATTCAGGAAGTAGGATGATCAGAGGGTTCCCAGCTGTAGAATCTTCCTAGCAGATCGAGCAGACATAGTATAGGCATAAGGTTGTATGTACCAAGATCAACCATATACCTCGCAAGACAGGTAGGAAAAATTTGAAGTAGGACGAATCAAAATGGAAGTCGACCAAATTGTCTGGCCCTGTATACACTGACCTATATTTTATCTATCACAAGAAATTAGAATTACTAAATGTCGTGAGAGGATTCAACTCTCATAAAGAATAAACCGTGATTTACCAGAATGCGAACCTAGAAACATCATTAGAGCCTCTTGATAGAAAGAACTCATATACTAAGAATGGAGTGTTTAAGTACACTGTCCAAAGAAACAGAGAGCCTCTCTCCTTAAAGAACCAAATATATTAAAGGTTGAAAAGCGGTCATTACAATGAAAACTAAGACACAAAGAGAGATCCGTTATGCGCTGAAATAATCATTTGCGACTACATGAATAGTTTTATCCAATACAAATAGTCAAATTAGTAATGAAGCTACAGATTAAACATCAGCAAAATCAACAAAGGGACTCATCATCTAGATGAACGATGAAAAATACAAACAATCCCTCCAACGTACAACAAACATAAACACGTACCTCCACGACCAAATCTGCCACAGAAACTGACAAAAATCTTGCTATTTTAGCTAAGACCATCAACCTCCCCCCCTTGCCAGAAGTTCGGGATCGAGCTTTCTGAGTTTTAACCTTCTTTATGCTTTTATTCGTGGGCCTCATGACAACTTTCAAGTCACGTATCGAAAGTTGCAGCTTCGGACACCTAGAAGGAAATCCAACACCGAGATTGACCAAGGACTGGCATAAACCGAGTCTAATTTCATCAACTGATACAGATTCAACAGGACCCTGTAAATCGCCAAGTCATAAGAAAATGAAATTACATACTCTCCAGATAAGTGAATGCGTCTGAAGGTTGTTTTCTGATCAAACAAAATAAATGGACCATAGAATCCAAGATAGAAAAGCCGAGGAATAGAGTGACAGTTTGCAGACCTCCTACTGGAAGGTCCATCACGATCCTCGTGTTGGCACTAACTTGGTAACATTTACTCTTCTCGTATCAAAGTTTAATAAAAAAATGAAAGTTGAGAAACAAACCTTTCTCGTCTTGATCGCTATATTTCTCAAACAGTTCCATCCACCAACATGAAATTCAACGGACACTCCCACTAGCCGGCTTAAACATGCAACTAACTTGAAAGCGAAGCTGAACAAAATGCAGAATCACAAAAATTAGCAATTAAAATACATTGAAAACGTGGCAGTATGACGAATTTCACTTGGAGCCAAATGTATACGTGCAAGAGTGCCATATAAATCGTGATTGCGAAACTCACATGAAAAGCAACCAAAATGTGACGGAAACGATCAAGAATAAGAAGAGGAGCTTCACAAGCAAGAACAGCATTGTGATCCGAGACTCTTCTGTAGCGATCTAAGTTCGTATAGTCGACGACTGATTTGTAGATGAACTATTGAAGTCGATCCTGTGGGCATAATCACTTCATTTCAAAATGCGAATTCGAGAATCGGGAGAACCCCATAGAGAAACCGAAATCGAGCGACTTCGCGAGAAGAACTTGGAATTTCGTTCGTTGTTAACGAGAACGAGTCTTGTTCCGACTCTAGCCATCGGGTTTTATTTATGGACTCGAAGATCCGATCCGTAATATACTCTCTGATCGCAGAGACTCGCTTGAGAGAGGCGACAGTTTTTCTTCCTCTTTTTTCTATTTTTGTTTGTAACTTGGATTGATCAGTAATAGTGAGTGTCCTAATCCAGTGTGGAGAGGGTGCAGGGGAAATGACCCGCGCGTCTGTAGATAGGGTTTCATTAATGCTTTTGGCGGGAAATGTCGTTGCTTTGAAACGTCTCAGTGCGCCCCAATTGGGAATTTAGGACGGATTTTGTCAACGCAGCGGACACTGCCGTTCTGCAGGATTGTAACGGTCTGTCGGGTTAGATCAGCCACGTGCAGAACGGAGACTGGAGAATATTATACAGAATGATTCTAGGGCCCTCAATGGGATCACTTTGCAAAAATAACGTGCAGGCTTAGACTTTGTCTAGTAAGTTTTAATCATGATTTCCTTAAAAAAAATTATAAAATTATCATGAGTCAATTTATCCAAATTTTGCATCGAAAGAGTATGATGTATCCTGAATTTATATATATTGGGAATGAATTATTTATAATAAGATATAAATTTTAAATTATATAATTAAAAGTTTAATTCAGTATTACAATTATAATCTATCATACGCACATACATATTTGGAATCACTAAACTTGAAACTTAGGGACCCTAATAAAACTTATCAATATAATAAATTTTATTTATTTTAATAACTCAATTCTTAACTAAAATACTCGGAATTGGGCAATTCCCATGAGTAATGGGTGTTCCCGGGCCAAGCTTCTCCTAGTCTTCGTCTCAAGCCCAACGCAAGCCCAACTCTATCAGTAGACCTTTTCTTTTGAAATACTTAAAAGGTCTCGAATGGCCCAATTATTGTTACGGCTCACACTAGTATAGGAATCCATGTGCATGGAAAAACTAATTTAAAACTAATTTAAAACTAAAATGATCCTCAAGCTATAAAATCCCAAAACCATAATAAAAGTATTCAACCCAAAATTGTGAACAGAGGAAAAACTAATTTACATAATAGAATTGTGTGTCTTTAAAATACAGATAAACAAATATGATAAAAAAACCTATTTAATAATACATTAGAAATTGAATCATTATTTATCTTTAACAATTCTATTTGGTATAGTGATCTAATATTTATTCCGTCCACCTAATTCTAAAATTTCGAATTCGAATTCTAAAAAATAGATATAAAAAGTACATAAAATTAAATATATATTTTTTGTCAATATGTATACTTATTTTATCTTTTAAATAATATGAAATCTTTCTATTATTTCAAATCTATTTAAATTTTATATTAGACAATAGGCTCTGCTTTGTCCAGTTTGAATACAGCAATCATTCAGGGCCCATAACCATTATTGGCCCACAGGAGCTGAAACATAATAAATAACGGTCAAGAAAATTTTTCAAATTTAAAGCCATAAGAACCCTCCATTTCTCCCTCCACCGTGGAAGGAAAGAAGGAAATCTACCAGTAAAGTCACGCTACTATCCGGTTTCTTCAGCTTATACAAACCTGACAATACCCCAAAGTCTACCTTTTTATTTTCTTTAGCCTTGGAAGAAAGAAAAGAGAACCCAGAAACATGGATGGCGAACATATCTCAGTTTGCCAGGAAGAAGATTACTTGGATTCCATACTCTGTGTTCCAGGTTCAAGATTGGTCCACTCTGGATTAACCAGTGTTCCTTGCAGAGGTTGTTCTCTTTAGCAATTCTATGACAATAGTAGTATTCTATAACTCGAGAAACCAATTGTAATTGACGTGAGTGTTTCTTGGATCAGAAAGCGACGTGGTGTTTGTGAATTGTGGAGGCGGTGCCATAAAGAACGAAGGGAATTCCACCATTCGTGTTGACCAAGATTGCTGTTTCCGAGGAGGGGATGTTCTAAGGACAGATGAGAGTATAATTAGTGGCGGAGATTTACCTTCCATCTATCAGTCCGCACGGTTTGGTAAAAACTTGAGCTACATTTTCAAGGACCTGTCGCCCGGAGAATATATGGTCGACCTCCATTTCGCAGAGATAGTTTACACTAATGGTCCTAAAGGGATGAGGGTTTTCGACGTCTTCATTCAGGAAGATAAGGCAAGTGGGTTTTATCAGTTGAGTTTAAGACTTCATGTTTGCCAATTTTCTGGGGTTTTATGGTTGCTTTATCTAGTTACCCTTAAATTACAGGTTATATCCGAGCTCGATGTCTACTCCATTGTTGGCGCTAACATGCCTTTGCGCGTGGAAGATGTTAGAGTTTCTGTTGGGGAGGACAAGGCAATCTATATAAGATTCCAAGGAGTTGTAGGGAGCTCAATTGTTAGTGGAATTTGCATAAAGATGGCAGCAGAACTCTCCCGTAAGTCATTGTCTTCTGTACGATTCATGCTAAGACTGATTTGTTTTTGTCTTTCAATTTTTCGAATCTAATCTTATAAATAAACACAGTTTCACAGAAGAAATATGAGTATATCAAATGCCAGAATTGCACTGCGGAAGTAAAAATATCATCAGATCAGGTATTAGTTAATTACTGAAGTTAGGAGGGGTGTGAAGCTTAGATATTTTTCTTGTATCGGTTGTAAGATTGGTGTCATCTGCAGAACAAAACCACGAGAATGAAAACAGTAGCAAAATATGAAAAGAAGATAGAAGAGTTGAAGGCTCAATGCCAACAGAAGACAGATGAATGCTACCAGGCCTGGATGTCGCTGACAGCTGCAAATGAGCAACTGGAGAAGGTCACCGTGGAACTTGACAATAAGTTCTTTCAAAATATTTGCTTAGGTAATGTAGACTTAATTGATTTTTTTTTTCGTCCTCTGTCTAGAAATGTGCTTAGTACTTATCGTGAATGATCCTTGTATAGGTCAGGAAATGGAAAAGCAAACGGCGAGACTGAGGAATCTTTC
This sequence comes from Passiflora organensis, assembly GCA_019739055.1. Classification (NCBI taxonomy): domain Eukaryota; kingdom Viridiplantae; phylum Streptophyta; class Magnoliopsida; order Malpighiales; family Passifloraceae; genus Passiflora; species Passiflora organensis. Next base: position 5,805,492 of record JAEPBF010000191.1, read on the forward strand.
CACTAGATATGAACAAGATAAGAGGTTATGCCTTGGAGCCATTGACGAAATGGAGAAGAAATTACAAGTAAATTTCTTTGTGCAAGACTGTTGTACCTTTAGTTTAAGCATGTTTTGATATCAAGTGGGATAGTCTTTTCTATTTCGTTTGTTTGTCCATTGATAGATGATGAAGATAGAGCATTCTCAGCTCTACCACGAAGCTCATGAACTTTCTAGTACATTCCCCGATTTATATAGGATGGCATCTGCAGTTCGAGCTATAGGTAAGCTCTTGTAGAATTTTGTGTCAACAGTCATATGCAGATGGGATCAAAATATTCGCATGTTACTGAACTTGAGTTTCCTGATCTTCATCTTGTTGGTATATCTGCCTAAATGTAGTTTCTCAACATGATAATCTCAAGTTGAAGTTCGTTGAGGAAGAGGTGAAGAGGAAAAAGCTCTATAACCAAGTCCAGGAAGCAAAAGGTCCATTACACTTGCTGAAATTTTTTTTCTATCAATGTTAAAATACTTTAGAGTTTGGTCTATCGTATTCTGTATTCCCTTAATTTCAAGATTTTGGGTTCGATCCTACGGTAAAAAAGTATAAAAAATATATTTATTGAAATAAATATAGTATCATATCAGTTTATGACCCCGAACTAGATCGATCAAATCACGGAAAGAAATTAATCTGATTGTCAGACTGGTTAAATTTTTGTTTAACCTTATATTTCAGGGAACATCAGGGTTTTCTGTAGATGCCGCCCATTGAGCAAGGAGGAGATAGCTGCTGGGTACCAAACAATGGTAGATTTTTCTGCAGCCAAAGATGGAGATCTCGGGATACTTGCAAATGGCTCAACGAAGAAAACTTTTAAATTTGACAGAGTCTTTCCACCACATACTAACCAAGGCATGTAGACATTGCTTCACAAGAAACCCTTAGAAACTTAACAGTCTTCTCTATTATGCTTTAGTATCTTGCTATAGCAATTCTGTTTTGAAACAGATGATGATGTCTAAGTACAATTCTGATTAGCTATACTTTCCAACTGAGACAGATGATGTCTTCACGGATGCTTCTCCTTTAGTTGAATCAGTTTTAGATGGTTTCAACGTCTGCATATTTGCATATGGGCAAACTGGGACAGGAAAGACTTTCACCATGGAGGGCACTGAGCACGACAGAGGAGTCAATTATAGGACTTTGCAACTGTTATTTGAAACTGCCAGGAAGAGGAAAGAGACTGTCTCGTATGAGATTTCCGTCAGTGTGCTTGAAGTTTACAATGAGCAAATCAGGGACTTACTTGCAACCTTACCAACAGCTAGGGGGTAGTACCATCTTTCACATCTTGGGGAATGGAATTCTGCTGATTTTTCCTGTAAATTCCACTATGGTTTTCTCAGGATTCTCTTTCTTGCTGGATTATCAGGTTGGAGATGAGGCAAGTTTCTGATGGGGTCCATCATGTGCCAGGGATTGTTGAAGCGAAGGTTGAGAATATTAAGGAGGTCTGGGATGTTTTGCAGGCAGGAAGCAATGCAAGAGCTGTAGGATCAAACAATGTAAATGAACATAGTAGCAGATCTCACTGGTTAGTGGCTAATTGAACTTGATTTTCCTCGTGCCTTCAGTAGGTTTTAGCCTGATAAATGGGTTACCACCACTGGTTAGTTTTGTTAACGTAGCTGCATTAACTATTTTAGCTTGCTTTGTACGATGGTAAGAGCAAAAAACCTGGTGAATGGTGAGTGCACAATGAGCAAGCTATGGTTAGTGGATCTGGCAGGCAGTGAGAGGCTAGCAAAAACTGAGGTGCAAGGTGAACGTCTCAAGGAATCTCAGAATATCAACAGATCACTTTCAGCTCTAGGTGATGTTATCTCTGCACTGGCAACTAAGAGCAGCCACATACCGTACAGGTTTCCTTTTCTTCTTTATCTGTGGTTAAACAACTGGATGATGGCATTATTCTGAACCTTCAATTGGACATCGACAGGAACTCAAAGCTCACTCATCTGCTTCAGGATTCTTTAGGTCAGTACGTCCGGACCTTTAAGCATATTAGCAAATGGCAAACTGATCAGAGATTTTCTCATTGAAGCACGCCAGTAACAATGCTTAAACTTCATTTAAATTTGGTGCACTTCTTACAGAAATGATGTTCTCTTTCTGGAACTTCTACGGCTTATTTACTATGACTGTGTGCATAGTTGTTTCAACTCGTCCTGAAATGCGTATATGCTGCAGGGGGTGACTCAAAGACGCTGATGTTAGTGCAAATTAGCCCTTCTGAGAATGACCTGGGAGAGACGATAAGTTCTTTGAACTTTGCAACCAGGGTACGAGGGGTTGAACTAGGTCCTGCAAGGAAGCAAACTGATATGAGAGAGCTTCAAAAACTGAAAACCATGGTATAGTGAAGAGACAACAAGTATCACCCATGTCTTATACTACACAGATGAAGATGAATTCAGTCAATGATCGAGTCTTTTCTTTTTCTGTTTTCTTCGTTAATATTTGAAGCTTGATAAAGCAAAGCAAGACTTGAAATCTAGAGATGAGGCCATAAGTAAGCTAGAAGAGAATTTCCAAAACCTTGAAGGCAAGGCTAAAGGCAAGGATCAGCTTTTCAGGAACCAACAGGAAAAAGTTAACGAACTGGAAAGCCAACTTGCATCAAAGACAGCTTTGTGTGGACAATTAGAAAAGCAGTTGTTACAACTTTCCGAAGGAATGAAGAGGAAGGAAGCTATTTGCTTAAACTACCAGCAGAAGGTTGCTACAGTGTCATGTCATGCAGACCAATATTGTTTCTTTAGTATACATACATAAGAAGCTTGTGTAACATTATCTGACTTACGACTTCTATGTCCTTGAAAGGTCAACGAACTTGAGAGCAAGCTGAAAGACCAAGATGAAGTGGGGTCTATGAATCTTCAGTACAAGGTTTCTGCTATCTAAACTTATAATAGGAGCTTTATTACATAAAATTACCTGTCCTGGATGATGAAAGAGATAATTTTATGGTCCAATCTTGTTGCTTCCTCGCTGGGTTGAGTTAATCACCTTTTGTGTTGTACAGGTGAAGGAGCTCGAGAAAGGAATGAAAGCTAGAGAACAGGAGTTTGAGCTTCATTCAAGGATACTCCAACAAAAGGTGATCCTGATGGTTTTTCAAACTCTTTCGCTCCCTCTCTCGGTCAGGCACAAAACTTGATATTTTGGTTCTGTTTTTGTTGCAGTTGAAGGAAGCTGAAAACAACCTGACTCGGAAAAGGGATTCTTCCGACTCTCTATTGCTTGAACAGAAGGTTTTTTTTTCAGGAACAGCTTTACTTGCTTGGAAATAAATAGCTTGAGTTTGTGACCTATCATCTCTGTTGGTTTGTGGCAGATAAAAGTGCTAGAAGAAAAGGTAAGAAGGCAGGAACAGCAAGCAGCAGAGCTTGTGCTTATATCAAGCTCTGCTGAAAGGTCTAAAACTACCCCTATTCCATCAAGAATGGAAATCGTGGAGGACATGGATTATCCTGCTAGCCAAAGGAATTCAAGTTCTCGCTATAACAGGACAAATCAAGAGTCTAGCTTGCTCAAGGGAACCGATTCTCTCCGGCAGTTAAGAAGAAAGAGAGACACACAGAGCAAAGGAGCAGAGAATGATGTACTTTTACTGGAGAAGAAAATATTCTCAGCTGATTCAAACAAGGCCAGGCATCTTGATCCATCCAGAGGGTTGGCAGGGATTACCAGAAGCACAAAACCAGTGAGTACCGCAGAGAAGGGATTCCCTAATAGAGCCACCAAAGACCAGCTCCTGGGGAGAAAGGATGGTAATAGCAGATTAAGGATCTGGTTGAGGTAATTGAAGATTAAGGTCTGTGCCATATGTATAAATATGTACAATCCTTACTGTAACTCTTCATTGCAACTGTCAACCAAATCTAAATCTTGTTGGCTTCATGAACAGCAAGGAGCAACCTCTCCTCCATATGAATAGCAAAGAGCAGACTTAGATGCTATAATCATAATGGGTTAGGCAGCTTCTCCTTCTAAAATGACTAAGTCACGAGACGGATCCAATTTATTTATTTTTATAGACCAAAAGAAATAGACAAAGCTTGACCAACCATTGAGTGCTTCAAGAAGCACGTTAAAGGTCCTCCATTAACCAAGTTATGGAAGCACCAATGGTACTTCATCTACACCAGGTCCAATCCCTAACAGAGACCTGAGAATAGTAAATCTCACGCAGACTCTTTATGCTGTTGTGCGTTAGATACATGCACATCAATTATATAATGCATAAGGGTGCAACTCTATGTACTAAAGTCTCTCAATGTCCCTAAGCGTTCGCCTTCTCAGGAGAAGTCCAGTGGAAATTAAATTAAGGAAGATGTATCATCAAATATAGCATGCATATTTTCTTGTATCAAGCGCCTCAAAGCAGTCCTTGAGAAGGTTGATGGCTATAGGAAGAGTGTTCAATCTCCAAAGTAGACGAGATTCAACTTTCTTCCTTGCTGCAATTTATCTTCGGCGCCATCAGAAAGAAAGGGATTCTTCAATCTCATTGTGAGAGTAACTTGGAGTCACATGCCACAATTTTTACCCGACCAACATTCTCCGAGGAATCCTCATTCTTGAATACTGCATCTTGTAAAATGAAGGTCCAAACATTGTCGCAAAACCGATAAGTGTGCAGATGTCCCTGTAGAATAGACATTACAATGCGTCATCTTATCAGAATGAAATTCTCACTACCAAAAAAAATAATAAAAAATTTAGATGAATGGAAGACTGGGGGAGTTCCTACTTTATATATTTGAAAAAAAAAATTGGAAATAATGCTTTCCTTCTAAATAGAAAGAGTTTCTATTACTAGCAATGAAATAATTAATAGACAGTGCATGATTTAGTCTGCGAATAAGTTGTATGTTTCAGTAAAATCACATCAACAGCCACAATGTAAACAGACCCAAAAAGGACAGGTATTAAAGACAGTCCACAGTTCCTTTTTTAATATATATTTTCCATATCAACCCATATATCTGAGAAGGAAAAACCACCCCTCCCCTTGATTCTATCCCTTCCAGGACCAACATATTCAGGATACTTATTGAGGGTAATCAGCTACTATTGAGAACAAAAGATTAACAAAAAGAAGCTTCATTAAATTAAAGCACTAAACTTGGCTGCTCATCTGAATAGATATAAATGAAGGGTTAAATTTGAGAAAAACTAATATGGAAGCAAAATGTTAGTTAAAACCTTAAGAATACACCCAAGGAAAGAAAAACTCAATACATGCTTCAGTTTAGCGCTTAAAAAGCTACTAGAAAATAACCTGAATCATCATTTCCATTTTTTGAAAAAAATAGAATAGAGAAGGTTTATCCATTCTTTAATGACAGAAAATACACGCTGGCTATTGAAATGGGGAGTCAGTCATCCTCTAGATGTACAAAACAACAACAAACCGTAGAATCGAAGAAAAAAAATTGAAATTATTGCAGAGACTAGATTTTGGAATAACATAAACACAGTAAAGCATCCATTGCAGGAACATCAGTACTAAATACCATTATTTGAAATGCGCCGGCCTAAAGACAATAAAACCACGAATAGCAAGAAAGTTTACTAAGTTTATATCTCAACCAATAGTATGTGATTGATTATGTTTCAAAAATTAACATCCAAAATTTCCATTCATTATCTGTCTCCAAAAAAAGAGAAGCTACTACAACCTTAACAGACTCAAGGACTCGGGGCACTCGAGTTTTCATTAAGGAGCTTTCAATGTTCACATCCTAGAGAGTCGGGTGGCTATTCGATAGGAAGACCTTAAACTTTCCACGCGTAGCCACAAAACTATTCGACGTCATGGCACTTCATGGCCTTAAAATATCCCTCTATTGTAATTCCGACTGAAAAGTCATTAACAACATTTCAAGCGACAAGGACTCAAGGCCCCTTCCACCTACGCAAAGACAGCCAGAAGTGCTTTAATAAAGAAATTTATTTACCTTGATGGAGACTTTGCTCTTCACTTGACTCTCCAAAGCTTCAGTCATAGACTGTACGAATAACAAAAAATTATTAAAATCACTAAAATATACGAGCAAAACTTCACAAAAAAAGGGAAAAAGAAAAAAAAAGAAAAAAGAGGTGCACCTTGTCGAATTGGACGAGGACTTGGATGGCGAGCTCGGGTGTGAGGGTTCCGTTTTGAACCATCTCATCCAGTGTCTCCGTCAGGCACATCCCGATCGTCGATCTCCTGTATAGCTCGAACGTTGCCATTTACAGGGATCTGCCAAGACAAAACCAAACAACACCGTCAATTAGAAACCAGAGCGACTGTCCATCCAGCAAGAGAGATTCTAAAAGCGTTAAAATGAGAATTCAATGATACTTTGTGGTGTTTCCCGCCGGTGATAGCGGAGGTGGTGATGTTAACGTTGATTCGCAGTGGGAAGAAAATTTGAGCGCATAAGATTTGGGAGCCTTTTATACCCTAGCTTTTGAGGATGGAGGATTTTATAGCCGCTACCCGGTTGAGACGGCCGAATTGACTGTTTTAGCCCCCTTCCCCTCCAAAATCCAGCTTTGTTGTCTTGGGCTAACGGTTATGGGCTGGATGCTTAACCCATGAAGTTGGAACATAATCTTCAGTATTTGGGCTTACTCTAGGCCCATCTTTTTTGGGTTGGATAACTTTAAAAGCTACAAAAAAAAAAGAGACTACAGTACGAGTGGAGGGACACGTGGGTTCATTATAGGAGCTCCACGTCAGGGGAAAGTACAGACAACCCAGGAACGTGTAAGCTTGATGGCTGGTCTTTTAACACCTCGCTTTGCTTGCCGCTGCGGGAATGGAAATCATACCAACAAAGGAAAAACAGACATGGACGAAATCAGGCCATCACCATCACCACCACCGCAGTCACTGGCGGGAGCTGCTGCTGCCACCACCACCAGCACTGCCGCCACGAAGAGAAGACATGACACGTCGGTGCTGTCACACATGAGAAAAGGCTGGTTATCTTTCATGGTTTCGTTGCAAGAGGGCTTTCGGTATATCAAAGCCTTGTTTGTTGGTCAGGTATATGATGTGCTCTATCACTTTCCAGTTTAGAGTTCTGTATTTTGCTTGGTTTCGATTAAGTCAGTGGCTGTTAGGAACAACAGGCGAAGAGGATGACAGCAAGAAATGAAAAAGAAGCAGCAGCAGCAGAATTGCAGGCGGAGAAGATGCAGGTTGAAGCTGCTGATGAAGCAGAAGATGCCAAGAAGAGGCTAGAAAAATCTATGTAATGCAACCATCAGACTTAGTTTATGTATATATCTATACTCTCATCTTTTGATCTCTTCTAGTTTCATGTTAAGTAGTTAAACCCCTTCCAAAATCTGAGAATCAGGAATTTCTATGTTGGTATCAGTAGCCATTGTATTGAATGTTTTCTGAATTGATTTTGCCAAAACCATAAATGTTTTACTCTTCAGGAGATTGAGAAATAGTACATTCAAGTGTATTGGAAGAGACCCAAGGAAGAGGGTGATGAAAATGATGAGCTCAGGTTTTAGTTTTTTGAAGCAGAATCTGCAGGGCCTTCGAAACGTATATAGTCATACATAATTCCCTGGAAAGGGCTAGTGCTTCTTGGTTGTGTCAAGAAGATGGTGTTGTCGCCTGCAACAAGTCTAGCAGCTGGAACGTCTACGTTGAACAGCCAGTAGAGTCCATGGATTCCATGCCTTGCAATCGAGTTATCCTTCCCTATCAACCCACTAGAAAACAGAGGGCTTGCTTTTGGATCATTTACTCGTACCTGAAACAACACAAAGTTTCCTGCAATTCATTGTGCATCCCGAACAAGAAAAATTGACAGGAGAGTATGTATTTTACCTGCAATTCAGAAAGAGTTGCCGATGCAATTGCCACTCGCAGTTTATAGATGCTGTTCTGTCCCACACTTTTGAGCTGAAACTTGATTTGCCAGGTCGTTTTCTGGTAAGAACCATCGTTCTTCCTCCTTCAGAAAAAAAACCCAACAGGTTTTATACTTTTTTTTACTGATCAGTTTACTGCTTTCCATGGCGTTTCTTTAGTACCGACCGATATGAAGAGAAGGATAAAGATACCTGTTGACCTGAGCGAAGAACCAATCTTTTCGATAATCACTAACTCCAATTGTATAAACCAAGTCCCCATCCGGATACAGCTCTGCGTATCTTTCCCACAATCCGTATTGCCTGAACCTGCAAATTAAGACAAACCAACAAGTCTGATGATGCTAGAACAGGGCATCTCCAGTAAACTTTTACACTAAATCCTACAGAAAAAGTTACCAATGAAGAGATTTGAGAGATTGGATTAACCTGTCAGGATGATTGACATAAAGGGTATTGATATACTTGGGATTAGGATCTGGAACATAAAATTCAGCTGCAGAACGATCAGGAATGCCTATCTCCCACAAAGTTGGCCCGTCTCTGGGAGGCTCATATGCGATATCACCCAAGTAAATGTCACTGCCTGCATCACTATCCTGTCAAACTACGAGGTGACGCATAATAACTTAACATAACTCCAAGGTAAAGTGGTAAGATTTCTTTCGTCCTTGATCAAAGGTTAAGGATTCGAATCCATCCGTGTTCAACGGAATGACGGTGAATGTCTCTTTAATTTTTAAAAAGAAGTCCATGGAGTATGATAATACCTGATGCAATAGTCATGCCATTGTCAAGGCGGTAATCACCAATAAAACCAGGAACCCAGGCGTAAAGGTTGTAGTCACCTTCGCGAATGTCATTTATCGAGAAGTAGCCGTCCTCATCGGCTCTAGTCCAGAATTGATAGTTCTGATAGGAAGAATGAGGAAGATTACTTCTACTGTGTTAGAACTGAAAAGCTTAGTGATTCAATCATTAAAAACGTCGAAAAATCACCTTGCATTCTCTTTGCCACGATCCTACATCTCCAGGCGGGGCTAATCCTACATAAGCTCCATTGGCCGGAATATAATCATCACTAATGAACCTAAAAGACGCAAAATATTGGACAAGGATGAGTAGGGTTGGAAGAAGGATGTGAAGGTGCAGAAACATGGACAACCATGGTATGTCTACCTGTCTCGGACTAGGAATCTACCACTAACATTCCCTCGTTGGTCTGACTTGGGATAATCTTCTGAAGCTGGGAAACTATAAGGCCAGCTTTGAGCTTCAATCAGCATCTGAATTGTCAGTAAATTTTTCTTTCAGTTGTGGGTTCTCAAACTTTAACAGATTCACCTGAACTAGTTGCAGCTTTTTGTTACAAACCTGCTCTTTGGCATCCTCCCAAAGTGACAGCGGTAGGTCTCCAGTCAAGTTAAAATTGAAGTACATAAACATGGGGCCGAAGACCTTCTTCCATGCCTCACCTGCTTCAATTCTTGGCACCAGATCGTCTCCAGAGTAATGAGCACTCAGGAACATCTGATTGCAGCATTTTGAAACCATAAAAACTAGTTTCTGCCCATAATTAGCATATAGAACTGAATTGGCACTTACAGCCAGGGTAGTAGGACCAACATGAGAGGTTAAGTTCTGTTTGACTGGTCCACCTGATCGGAACTCGTCACTTGGTGTGATTTGCCAGAACCCCACAGGCGGGTCCATGCATATCCACCCATGCACCTTATTATCCTTGTTCTCACATGAGTATTGATACTTGTCATCCACCTGCACAATTTAACAAAGAAAACTACAACGTCAAACCCAGAAAAAAATGAAGAACGAAAGGCTTTGAAGGATGAAGAAGGTACAACATGAATACAAACAAAGTCGTTTTTAGTTATGGAGTATTTTAAAAATTTTGGACAAGCTGGATTTGTTTACGGAAAATGAATGGTATTGGAGTTCAATAAATGGCTGCTTTTGTGGTAGCTGCATGCTCATACCTCCCCTTTGAGCTCAGGCTCCACGGGATTGACTAGCAGAACTGCCTCAGGATAGGCCAGTGCTTGGCCTCTTGGGGGCAACCGGTCATCAGGTAAGGGCATGTTTCGTTGTCTGTTGTCTGCCATGGCCATGTAATGGAACCTACAACGTCAATATGTTTCGTTTGTCTTTTGGCACCAATCTCAAAAACATATCCATACAAACCTAAGGACAAAGGAAATTGATTACTTGTCTTTTCTAAGCTTGAATGCGATTCTGGTCTCGGCGAGGTTGAAACCAGGCCACTCTTTCAGGTGCTCATAGATGGCATAAGAGTAGAAGCCAGAAGAACCGCGAAGCATTACAAATCTGTAAAATTAGTGCTTCCTTCTAGTCAACAATCTATAATCTAAAGAAGAATGATTATCTGTTTAACAAGAAGAGGTTCAAGAATGAAGCTATAACGACCTCTTGTCTATGTTCAAAGGGACGACCTTCCCTTCGAGGGCGGGATCCCATGTTCTGGTGAACGAGACCTCCACTTGTTCTTCGCTTTGCACTATCACCTGAAAGCTTGTTCCTTTGATCCTGCATATCTAAGCCTTGATTCAGCTTCATTACATCAAGAACTAAATAGACCAACAGGAGCAGAACAAAGATATAGAGAATAGGAAACCATGCATTTTGTCTGTGTTCGTTAAGGCAACTTGGACATGCAATGTTCCACTCCACTATGTCATTGACACATATCTCAACTCTCCAGGTGGTAAGGAAACAGATCTCAGTTGAAGTACAGAAAAAGGAGTTTGATTTCAAAAGGAAAGCCAAGGGGGAGGAACCTACACATCGAAAATTCCTGTTGTTCCTGTGCTTCCTGCCGCGCTCCATACTAGGTCCCAATACCTGGACATTCCAGCATTCAGAGACAGAATCAGTTTCATTGCTCCCGTTAACATTCATCTTTCTCGTTCTGGAAAAAAGACAAATCAAAAGCTAAAGAAACACATGAGAAGTATCCAAGTTCATACCCTCTATTAGTCTCATCGTTTAGAACTTCAAGCAAATTGTCAATCCCGCAGTATCTGATACCGGTGACAATTCCATCAGGTTTTGACAGAGTGACTTGCACTAACCCATTATCCATCACCACCTGCTCATGGCATGAAAGTGAAAACATTAATGATATTCATCCATAGCACAGATTACTCTGATCCTTCTAAACCATGAAAAGCTCTTAAAAAATAGTATGTAAGCGAGATAGAAAGAGCCATCAAAAATTTATATTACATGGAGATCCTGAACGATAAGTTGCACCCCAATTAATGGCATGGCAAAATGCTATATTTGCCTGTTCCAAGTGATTAGTGATTTTTTCCAATATTGATACTTGAAGCCAGTAAAATTCGACTAAAAATCACTTTGTCAAGGATTTTCATAGCAGAATGCCAGGAAAATGGTGGGTTTTTATGAACCATTGTGAGGCTTAGTTTCCTTAAACTGGAGATAAAGCATCCTGCTTACTGCTTTTTTTCCCCTTTTAGTCTCTTTACTTGGTCGCCACTCGCCACCACCGTCGTTTGGTGCAATAGATAAAAGCGTGCAAGTATCGCTAGCTTCGTGGAGCAGGGTAGCCTTTAAAATACACACATCAGCATGTACGCCTTGGAGTAAGACCTACAACATCGATCGATGACATAGAGGGATTTCTTTTAGCCTGTGATATGGCCATGAGATAAAGCTAATTAAGCTCTGTTAGCTGTAAATTTCTTGCTAAACATGCAAGCCTGTTGGTGCGACGGTAGATTGTTGTTCTCTAAGCTCATGCATAATGTTAGAGTGGAAGTTATTAGTAGAAAAATGGTTATGCTTTTCTATTTGGAAAGGAATATAGATATATATTTATTGACAGAAAGTTCATCTTAATAGATGTCGGTCAAAACCCGAGAGAGATTATTCCTGTGAACAAGACAGGATGTGTTATTTCAGGCAAATGTCATATGTACAATAGGATATTTCCTATTTCTTTCTAATGAGAAGCAAGCTAGCTCAATGTGCTACTTTAATGAACTCGATGCTTCACCAGCGGATGGAGAAAGTGGAGGACCTTCAAGACGAATATAGTCGTACAAGAGACCTTGGAAAGGGCTGTTGCATCTTGGCTGCGTAAGGAAGATAGTATTCTCCCCCTCCACTAGCCGAGAGCCAGGAACATTCACATTGTATAGCCAGTAAAGCCCGTGAATCCCATGTCTTGCAATTGAGTTGTCCCTCCCGATTAGCCCGCTTGTGAACAAAGGACGTGGTGCTTTTGGGTCGTTCACACGAATCTTTAAAATGATAAAAAGAATCTCTTAGCTTCTTAATCATAGGCAAAGAAAGATATGGCTCTGGATTCCATTCTCCATGAATAATATAGCAAGTCAATATTCAGTCATGCTGTGCTATAGTACCTGTAGTTCTGCGAGAGTTGCAGATGCAAGAGCGACCCGCAATTTGTAGCTACTGTTCTTATGCACTTCGTCGAGTTTGAACTTGATTTGCCAAGTAGTTCCCACATGCGTACCGTCGTCTTTTCTCCTGCAGCTCAGAGAAGCTAGAAAATGAACACATCGTGGTGATGATGGTTAATCTGTACAATATGCATGATGGAAGAATTTTCTGTCGAGAGTAGAAATCGGACAAACAAAGAAAAATGCCAAGCAACCCACACGAAGGAGAGATTAGTTATTGTTATCGACAGTGAATACTTCTTTAATTTAAAAAAAGAAAAAGAAAAATGCCAAGCATCATCTTTTCTCTACCAGTCAGAAATCATTATCGAAATACATGTTTTCTTATTTAGGAATGAGCAAATGCCTTAATACGTATATGAAAGCAATACTGACAGGAGTTGAAGAATATCACCTGACGACCTGGGCAAAGAACCAATCTTTGCGATAGTCACTGACACCGACTGTGTAAACCAAGTCTGTGTCAGGGTACAGCTCTTTGTATCTGTCCCACAAACCATAATGCCGAAACCTATGCCAAAACAAAAATCACCATGGATGGGAAAGGTGTACACAGACACCAGAAAAACCATTCAAACATTCACCAGGAAAACAAACCAGTTGAATGGCATTATATTTAATCTATTTGTTTAAGTCTCTAAAACTCTTTTGTTTATTGGGAACTTTTGATTATATTTAATCTATAATGTGATTAAAAAGCTAACCTTTCAGGATGATTAACAAATAATTTGTTGATGAAATTTGGATCAGGATCAGGAACATAAAACTCAGTAGCAGAACGATCAGGTATGCCTATTTCCCACAATGTGGGTCCATCTCTTGGAGGCTCATACACAAGATCACCCATGTCAATATTGCAGCCTGCATAACAGCACATAAGATTTCTGAAATCTTTACTAAAAACAGCAAAATTCAATAAACTATTAATCTTGAAGGAAACCTGCAGTAATAGTAATGAGAGCATCACATCGGTAGTCTCCAACAAATCCTATGACCCATGCATAGAAATTGTATTCTCCAGTGCGTACGTTTCTGATGAAGAAACAACCATTCTCGTCTGCTCTGGTCCAGAATTGGTAATGCTAATAACAAAACAACGTGTAAAATAATGATGAATTTTGCATGCCATTAATGACTGTCAGATTAACCAGTAATTAATACTATATAGCCTGCAAGCAGTTTAGCAATTGACAAGCATACAAGGCCACTGATGTCCCTAAAAACAATCAGAAAAACCAGAAGACATGAAGACTGTTCTGTAGCTATTAAAAATGACAAGCCATTGAAATCACCTTGCACTCTCTTTGCCAAGATCCAGCATCACCAGGTGGCGCCAAACCCACATAAGCACCTCTAGCTAACATATAGTCCTCACACATATACCTAGGAATTGTAATTATAAAAAATTTCAACCAGATTATCTAACTCAGAGAATCAAACAAAACGTGAATCGTACTCAATTGCTTTGTAGTAGCTCATCATGAATAATTCATAAACATTTACTGGTCTCAGTTCACAATATCATAAGTAAACAGGACTTTTGAATCTATGGGTCCTAAATTCGAAGTAAACAAGATAATGACAGATCACTGTTCATTTTTTTCCAAGGAATCTTGCACATTTTGCACTCATGCATATTACTGCTAGAATGTCAACACTAAATATTATGATTGCACATGCCATGAGTTTCGGCTATGCCCCTTTATTGTTATCAATTTCTTAACTATCTAAGGAATATATTTTCCAAATTGAGCCTCTACCTGTCTTTTATTAGTAGTCTACCACAAACACTGCCTCGTTCTCCTGACTTTTGGAAATCCTCAGAAGCAGGGAAAGCGTACGGCCAACTCTGAACCTCAGTCATCATCTGTTGATTATAAATAAGCTCAGTGTTTATCCGCTGACAACTAATTGTCCAACTTTCCAATCAATTACAATTACATAAGCTTTAGTTTTTTCTATGTAACAAACCTGCATTTTAGCATCCTCCCACAGCAAACGAGGATCATTTCCTATTGCTGAAGAATTAAGATAGATAAAAACAGGGCCAAAAACTTTCTTCCAGTGCTCACCAGGACTAAATCGTGGCATCAGATCTTTTCCAGCATAATGTGTACTATGAAACATCTGCAGAAATCATTATGTTCTTAGATAAGAGAATTGAAGAGTTATATCAGATAATACTACTTGCATATCATACATAACGAAATGTTTAAAAAGACAAGGGTCTGGAGTTAGTGACTTACAGCAAGAGTGGTTGGGCCAACATGTGAAGTTAAATTCTGTTTCAGGGGACCAGCAGTTCGAAACTCATCACTGGGTGTAATTTGCCAGAATCCCACAGGTGGATTGAAAGATATCCATCCATGGACCTGATTATATAGGTTAACGGTTGAATACTGGTACTTATCATCCACCTGCAATAAACAGTCATGTTAGATGTGCACATTCTCCCAGAAAGAAGGCAGAAAGTTTGCACAGGTAGATAGCAACAAAAATCAGACCTCACAGGGTTGGAAAAATAAGAACAGATAGATAAATATGTTATGTTTAAGCAAAAGACCCAAGAGCAGAAAAAAAAACAAAAGGATAAATTGTAAAAGGATAACAAGGAGGGAAAGATGTATGATAGAAGTAATCTACCTCCCCTTTTAGCTGTGGTTGCTTAGGATTAGTCAGTATCACAGCTTCGGGATATGCCAAGGCTTGGCATCTTCCAGGCAACCGATCTTCAGGTAGGGGCATCACGCGTTGGCGGTTATCTGCTATAGCCATGTACTGAAACCTATGAAGAATAGTTGATTGTTAGTTCCCAGATAAATTTGTGTAAGGATAAAGTTTAGAACCATAAGTTACTTCTTAGGAGTGACTTTTAATTGGCATCTCTTCGCCATCAATCACTTGCCATATTTCTACTAACCATACTTTCTGAAACTTTATGTTGTGTCTATAGCTAGATATAGTTGATGTGCTGTTGGATCTGATGGTATGTGTTAAATGAAAGCCAAAACACTCAAGGAAAGCTTGTGCCTGGAGATACTATGAACTCCCAAAACCTAAGCAAACTTCTGCATTAACAAGGAGTTACTGCCAAAATTGGGAAAATAATGGCATCTTCTCTCCGTAAGACTGCAGATGGCATAACAATCCCCTTAAGCGAGTATCATTATCTCTCCAAGATTTGAACATCTCAAGTTAGGTGGCCACATCATTCCGCATCTGTTGAACCCTTGAAGTTCAGATAATAATCTGATCATTTCACTTATAAGATATTAATAACAGAAGGTTACCATTTTTTCAAATCATGATAAATAGTAAGCACAGATCATTCGTTGATATAGTAAAGCACTCATTACCATTTTTTTATAGTAGTTTCGCTATTTCAAGATCTATTTTTTTCACTACATATATCAATCAATCTATCAGATAATAAAACACGCATTAGTTTTAATTTACTTGTCCTTTCTGAGCTTGAAAGTGATCCGAGTTTCGCCAAGCTCAAAACCAGGCCATTCCTGTAAGTGCTCATAAATTGCATATGAGTAAAACCCCGAGGAACCACGCAGCAATATAAACCTAATGGAAAGAAGACATAATCATCATTGGGTAGAACAAAGTTTCATCAGAAAACCAGTATTATGAGGATATGTATACATACATATAAATTGAGCAAAGACCTTTTGTCTATGTTCAAGGGAATGTACTTGCCCTCAAGTGAGGGATCCCACATTCGTGTGAATGAGAGCTCCACCTGTTCCTCATTTTCGAGAACAACCTTGAAAATTGTTCCACTAATCCTGCATGATAAGCAGTTTTATACTTGCTAACATAAGCATTTGCTTTCTTCTAAAACAATTTTAACGACAAAACCACTATGAAATCTAACAATTTTTTTTTTCTCAATGTCAGTTAAGACTGAATTTCAAATATGGTGAAGCATGTGAATGTAATACGGTGAAAACACACTAAGGAAAACGAAACGTGCTGCATGAAGAGGTGAAATGTCATGGATTAAAACGCATAAAAAGTTATACATGATATTAAGGTAAACATGAAGTTTCAAACATGGTTTTTCTTTTTAGAATGAAAGAGTATCCATGCCGATCATATGACTTATCTCTTCCTAGGCTTTGATCTGCACCTATTAAGATGGAAAGCCTGAGAGTTCACTATTCAATTTTCTCTTCCTAAATGAAAGAAACGCAACAACTATATAGCCAGTAGCGAAGCAAGCTAGTGCAGTTTTGATGCTTTGCACATCCTAATCTTTGTTTTCCTGCAGCGAAAAATTCTTCGAAAAGGAACGCATAAGATCCAAGGCTCTGGATCAGATAAGTTAAGCACTAGATGACAAAAAACTTATTTGAAGGAAAAAAGAGCATAGGAGCATACACATCAAATATTCCTGCGCCACCTGGTGGGTTCCAATGAAGATCCCAATAGCTGCACATTTAAAAATCTGAGTCAATTACCATTCATAACAAAGAGAAACTTATACTAATTTGCCACGTTATCTGATTTTGACAGAAGTCCTTCTCCCAAATGACATCTGACTGGATTAAGCATACAACAGCAAGGCAGCATTTTCTAACTTAAGATCAGCAGACAATGAAACCCATCAGCTCATTTTCTCAGCCTCACTTAGTCTTTTAACTAAGTTAGTGTTTCTTATCTACACTCTGTTAAACTGTTAACACAAGAGATATATGTGGAGAGACATAGAAAAACAGGAAAGAAGCAAATTACAACAATTATTACCCTCTATTTGATTCCCGATTCATAACTTCAAGCAAATTATCAATACCACCGTATCTTATTCCGGTAACAATTCCTTGTGGTTTTGACAAGGTAACTTGAACTATACCATTATCCATGACCACCTGCATAAAACGCAAAACTTAACACTGACACGGTGCATAAAGGACTATCCACCCATCAAAACAAATACGAGCACGTAACACTGGGATTACATGGTGATCCTGTATATGCAACCGGACAGCCGGGAACGACATGTATTGATACCTCTTGTCTCCCTGTTGAGCTGCCGAATAGTAGATTACGGATTAAGTATATTTCGAAAATATATAAAGAAATCTATGAAAACAAAAATAAAATAATAAATGGGAAAAATTATTGGAATCTAATATCTCCGAAGCAAAGGAAGAAAGGGAGAAGTTAAGTTACCTCCAGGGGTTGGATAAGTGGGGAAAGTGTTGGATATGTTAGTGGAGGGACGTCCGGAGCCAGCGGCAAAGTTGTGGAGAACGCTTTTAAGTATTTTCTTCATTCTGTTAAGGTAAGAGGGAAGGATCGGCGGCGGAATCGGCGATCTTGGGCTAGGTAGTGGATGGCTTTCGCGATTTAACGGGAGCCTGGCGGCAAGGTACGTGGAATGTGTTGAAGGAGGGAACAGTTGTTGGTTAAATCGGTTTCGTCGTTAAAGGATATTCTTTTCTGCTTCACCCCCGTGATGATCTGGCAACCCGTTCCAATAACACAGAAACATTAAATTATTTGTTTCCAATTAAATACCAGATAAAATAATAAATCAAAGATATAAATACAAAATTATTAGACTTGAATTACTGTCTTAATAATCAGATGATTATATCTCTTTAATCTTAATTATTTATTGTTTTAAGCCTTAACTACCACACCAATAAAATAAAAGTATTTTATCGATTATTAAGTATAAAATACAACATTAATTTAATATGAATTATTCGATAGAAAGGCTGCGGCCTCCCCACCCTGTATTTGGTGGGCAGTGTTGTAATTTTGCTTACCTCTTCTAGACGTTCAAAGTCCAAACGGGATAAGTGCAAAATGACGGATGAAGCTTCCTAATCTTAATTTTAATTTTCTAGGGACAGAGGTTTTTGAATTATTTTAGTTTTGGTATAATTTATATTTTATTTTTTTAATTATAAAATCAAGATAATTTTTTCTTAAGATATAAAAAAATATATATTTATTGATAATACTTCTACATAAATACAATTTGATATAAGTTATGATCTTTAATTGAAAAAATAATTTTGGATTAAAAAATCGATTTGGTTGCATACTGAATTATTTATTATTAAAATAGAAAAAAAAAAAGACGAAGAAAAAGTCGGTCAATTTGGCTATCCAACCTAAAGTTTGAAGCTTCCACGAGACAATCATATCCGACACGGATATGCCTATATTTCTTGATCTTTGTACATTTTCAGACAGAAAGGATTTTCATTTTCCAGAAATATAAAAAGTAAAAACGACAACATTTTCCTGTGATCATTAGAAATGTTTTAGCTGACACAAATGGAGGTTGACTGGACTGTAATCTTCTTCTCTCTTCAGCTTTCCCACTTTTTTTAATTCCTCTTCCTTTTTACCTTTTATGGTTTGAATTGAAATTTTGAAACAGAGGAAGCCTAGAGGCTAGAGGAGACGGAATTGAATTCTCTCCTTTCTCAACGGCCAACCACCGTGTGATTTCTCGAGCCGACCTTCTGCTGACGTTCAGAGTCTTGTTCTTGTTCTTCGTCTTCGTCTTCAGTGCTGAATAAGCTTCATCTTCGATAAACTTAGAAGGTAAGTTATCTCTTTACTCTGTTTCTCTGTCTCTGTCTCTGTCTGTCAGTAGGAGCCGAACCCATAATAGCTTTGGTTTTTAAGATCCTTTCTTTAACGGGAACTTGTTGGATTTCTGTTAAATAGAGGTTTACTTTGATTTACTGTGTCGCTGATTAGGAAATTTTGTGGGGAAAATTGGGAAACAAATTGTTTATAACTAATTCGTTCCAAGTCTGGGTATTTTACAGTTTCTTATTTAGTGTTTAGGAGGGTAAGGATTATTTTTAGATTTTTTTATGGGGGTGTGGATCAATTTCGATGACAAAAAAATTAGAAACAGCTCTTACAGCTTACTAGTATATGTTGTGATTGTATAACATTTGTTGTTTATATCAGTGAAGATGCCGGAAACATCCGAGGAGCCAAGTGATCGAAGTGCAAACCCTCATAGTCATGTTAGAGAGGACAATGAATATGTAAGGCTTGTCATCTCCGATAGATCAAGAGTGCCCGAGGCTGGCGAGGGACAACCTCGATCAGGAGCCAGGATTAGAACGCTTGTCTGGTGGACCAAAGCACTCTTCTGGTGTATTGTTGCTATGATAATCCTCCTTATTTTTGTGAAATGGGGAGTTCCACTTCTTTTTGAGAAGGTAATTGGCATGTCTATTGCTATTCTTGCTTTCCATTGATGCCAGCTTGTGATTTGCCTGGCTACTTGTTTTGTTTGTGAACCCGTTTTTGGGAAGGGATTATTCGCTTCGTTAATCCATAGCATCGTCAACAAAATTGACTGTTCAAAGTGGACTTAGTATATATTGAAACAAACATATTCAAAGGGATACATAAAAATGGAGTCTAGTATTGTAACACTTGGTCTCCCTATTGACATTTTTTGTTGTTTTACTTGTTGCACAATGTTGGCATGCATGAAGTGTCCTTGAGGTCCAATCTAACAGGGGGGTTTTGGGGTTTTCCCAGCAACGCAAACATGCTCAAATGCACTTGTTTGAATTGAGTTATCATATTTAGCATCTGATATCTTATGCAATCTGAAATAACTTCACTGTAGGTTCTATTGCCATTAATGCGATGGGAAGCAACTGCATTTGGTCGTCCGGTGCTAGCCCTTGTGCTCACTGCTTCTTTGGCATTGTTTCCTGTTTTTTTAATTCCTTCAGCTCCATCCATGTGGTTGGCTGGAATGATTTTTGGATACGGCATTGGGTTTGTCATTATTATGGTGGGAACAACTATTGGAATGATCCTGCCATATTTCATCGGACTACTGTTCCAAGAGCGCATCCATGTAAGACTAATTGATTTTGGCCAGTGATGATGACTTGATATCTGTAGTTGATCTCACTTTCCTGTCTTCCTGATTTTGTGTAGCTATGGTTGAAGAGGTGGCCACAACAGGCTGCTATGATTAGACTTGCTGGGGAAGGGAGCTGGTTCTATCAATTCAGAGTGGTTGCACTATTTAGGATTTCACCATTCCCTTACACAATTTTCAACTATGCAATAGTGGTAACAAGTATGAGATTTTGGCCTTATCTGTGCGGTTCAATTGCTGGAATGGTGCCAGAAGCCTTTCTCTACATCTATAGGTTCGTTCTTTTGGATTTGCACTATTTTTTAGGGGAAAAAGTCCATTAATCTGTCATTTGGTTGTTGTTGTAGGGCCTTTTTCTTTTCTTTTCTTTTCCTTTGCAGCCCTTCTTAACTTTTCTCTTTGTCTGTGCAGTGGTCGCTTAATAAGGACAATTGCTGATGTTAAGTATGGGAACTATCACTTGACCCCACTAGAAATCATATACAATATTATCTCCTTGATTGTGACAATAATTTTCACTGTTGCTTTCACCATTTATGCTAAAAGAGCTCTGAAGGAACTTGAAACAACTGAGACGAACGAAGATATCCCTGCCTCCCTTCAAGCTAGTTTTGAGATGAGGAAACTTGCACCTGAAAACCAATGATGTTGGTTTGTACATCTAAAGGCTTGATGAGTTAGACTGCATAGGAATAGTATGTAGAAGGAAAGACAATTTGAATATCTTGTGTAACATGTAATATCTCTATTCATAATAGAAAAAAAAATGATTATACGTTTAGCTCTTTCTTGTGTAATATATTCTCCAAGCAGTTAATTCGTATTTGCAATCTAACAAACAAGATTAAACGAGATTAGTTATTATTATCGACGATGTCAACACACCAGAACTTGGTCTAACAAATATAATCAGTATGTCTGCACATGACTCCAAATCCAGATAACATAAGTTCTTCAAAGTTGATTTACATAATCTCGGATTTATATATCTGCAGCTAATGCAATTGGTTAGGCTCCGTTTTCCTCTGGAAGAGAAACGATCCCAGCACCACAGCAATGCCAGTTACAGCTATGGTGAATATGAGTCGTCTTCGAGAGAATTCCGGTGGCTGTCTTCTTGGAGGATCTTGTGCTCTTTCAGGCGCCGCCCTTGCATCACTAAAGAAAAGTAAAACATGTTAGACCCTCGAGAAAACGGCCAAATATGGAAGCATAATGCAGAAGTTGATGTTTCATGACAATGGCAATGTCCAAAAGATTTCCTCATCGCAGTTTGTACACAAGCTTTGAGAAAGATCTCCCTCAAGCCAAATAAAGTGCAATATGCAAATATGGCAATATACATTCCGTTTTGCATCAATAACAGGAAAAGGATAAGTATACCTGGAAGTTCCTGCAGTGGAATCTGGCAAACCAGTGCAGCTAATCTCATGGTTATATCTTTCTCGAAGTCGAATATATCTACGGCACAAGTGACACAGTTCTGTCCGGTTGCCGCAAACTTCCTAAAGTGAAGTGAAGATATTATATAATGTTGATTGATGGAAGTGGAATGAATCAATGAATCCCATCTTAGAACTTTTTTATCATAAATATTCCAACCTGATGCTCAGCCAGATCAATTGCTGGCAGAGGAAATTCACAGAACTCGCAAGTGACAATCCTTTGAGGGCAATTTTCACCTTTATGCACAGCTAGAATATCTCGTTCCATGGTCTCACTGCAGAGTGAACAGGCCACCTGTTCAATAAGTAAGATCGATATAGTAAAAAGAATTCACAAGAATATGCAAGTATATCGAAAAAAGGCATCCGAAAAGAAGTACAGATATGCAACTACAGATTTTATACTATCACACAGCTATTCAGAAAAAGAAAATGATATCAGCTTGAGTCAAACAAAACTACATCAATTTAAGACACAAGAACAAAGCAGACAAATTAAGTATAGTTGTGTTCCTGTGAATTTCCGATAACAATGCCACTATTCATAGAAATCCCACTAGAATTATCTTCACCCTTAATTGTTCATACTGGATAGTAATGGTTTAGCAATGAATCAGAAACTCAGTAAGGCCTAGGTCCCATTTATCAGTTGCTATCAAGTCCCATCATTATCGTATTCCAAGGATGCTGTCCAAGCAAGTTAGCAAAGAACTTATTTTTCCTTAAATTGCTGGAGATACAGATCACATGCACCTCCTGCTTCACTGGTGTCCAAATCATTTGAATTTTTTTCTTTATTGTCAAAGTTTCATTCTACACCAGAATGAGACCTCCAATAAATGGAAAAGTCATATAGAGGATCCTAGATGGATTGGATCATTAACCATCACAAAGAACCAATTTTTCATTTGATCCTACGAAAAGAAGAAAGTACCCTATGCAAAGAAAATCTCAATAGCCTTTATCGCATAGCAATAAAGGGAAAAAAAAAACCACATCACATCAGACTGACATACCGGGGCATGAGTGTTGAAGAAATGTTCCTCAGCGTGTCTTTTGGGGATCATCTCAGCACATATTTTACATTTTTCAAGATTCCGGAAACAGTGCGCATAGTGCAAATCAATGTTAGAAGAAGGAATAGCCCTGTCGCTGGAAAAAAATTAAAACAAGCCTCATCAGTTTAAACGGTAGTATCAGGGCTGCAAACAGTATATGAGCTGCAACATGTTATCAGAAGAACAGTAGCATAGAAAATTAGGCAATAAAAATAATTCCTGAAAACAAAAGTTTGATAGCAAGCATCTGCAGAGGGAGAGCATAGAAGAAACAGATTCTCCATGGTCGTTGGGAGACAAATAACATGAACTCTGATCTCCATATATGAGAACAGAAGTCTGAGTAATTATAAACACGTTTGGTACTTTTCTATTTGGTAAACCTATCTCTCAAACACAGCACAATTCTCTCCTGTAGGCTTACCGACAGAAGAGAAGCAGAGCACAAACTCACAAACACCACTGATCATAAAAATGGAGCAGACCAAAGCAAAATTTAATCAAACCAACAAACGGATCAAGCAAAACCAACCCAAAACCTTAACCGACCAGACCACAAAACGGAAACAGAAGAAAAAAAAAATCAATTAAATAAATGGCATTAGCACGATCAGAAAACTACTACCAGTGACTGCAAATGCTAGTGGTTTCCTCCGAAGCAACTGCCATGTCTAGATGCCAAAGGCGACGGCGTCGTTCAGCCTCTACTTTGACCAAATAGCAGAACTCAAAAAAAAAAGGGGGAGGTTAGGGGAACAAACCAAACGACTTCGCGATCAATATCTAACACTAGTGGACGGGAATGAAAATTCAAAAATCCACTAGAGCTGGATCTGTAAAGGTTCACCTTTTCTCTTTTAAAGAATTCTATTTGCCTTGGACAAGCAAGTAAGATCGGTTCTTTGATTTGATTTTCCTGTAGGTTCGGTTGGGCGAAAATTGGATTCTTTTGAGGACAGGAGAGAAAGCCACACCGATCACTTCAGTTAGTCGAACCAACATTCGAAGCCCAAGATTTTCTCCTGCTCCGGATATTTTAGTACATCGGCGATTTTGTCCTTTAATTGGCGTTCAGCTTCCACGCGGCTACATATTGCTTGCAGCCACGTGCATAATCATTTAAGTACGAGCCCAAGGCGTACATCTGGGCCCAGTTTTTGGTCCAATCTTTAAAGATCCAGACTCTGATGGGCCAAGATACAAATTTGGGATCCAGACTTTGGTAAAATTAAGCCCATAAATTGGGCTGACTTTCATATCGGGGATCCAGATTTCGGTATATTTTACGCCCATAAATTGGGCCAGTAAGCTTACTTACTTTAAGGCTTGAGGTATTACGGGCCTCTGGCTTTTGAGTCCAAACCGGTGAATTTTGTCCAAATTGCTATTCCTCTCTCAAGCCCATCTATTGGGCCTACAATGTCAAACTTCGGTCCAACTGATCCAGTATTTGCTAGCTTCAGTAATTAAAATCGGAAATTACTAAAAATCGAATCCTTGATCAACTACACAAGAATATGAAGCTTCAATTTATTTATTTTTAATGTCTTTGTTTCTGTTTTTTTAAAAAAATTAAAATATGAAGATACCCAGTTCAGTATCTTCCCATTATTCATATGTTCCACTTAATTTACTTTATATTTCCTCACTTATTTGATCACTATTTCTTATTTATTTTATGGGGTACCAAGTCAGGAAGTGCCAACTAAGAAGGTGGTATCTGTAATATTGGACCCAGCAAGAGTGGACCATCTAAATGGTGGGTTTGTTCAATAATATTTCTAGGTTTAATGTTTTAAAATAATATTCCTAGCTTTGATGACAAGGTACTCCACATCAAGCAAAATATTGATGTATTGTGAGACCCAATCTGTATAGGATTTGGTTATCCAATTCTATGTTGAAAAAAAACGAGAGAGAGTGTGTATTATTTATAACAAGATATATTTTTTAAGATATTTAATTAAAAACTCGAATAAACATTATAATTATGATGTCTGCAATCAAACACTTCCAAAGTGACTGCAAAAGATATCGTGTCACAATTATTGCATGCACTTTAATTCATCGGTGAGCTTATTAAAGATATCTTTTATTCTTCTAGATCAAGAACCAGAGATCAAGAGAGATCCATGTGACCAAGGAAAACGATAACCCATAAGTTAACCCATCTATCTTGCGAGGTGAGCTCGATTTATATGTAGAAGAAGATGAAGAGAGGGATTTTTAAAACAAATTAATGGTTTCTTCAAACAACCAAGAATGGCAGAGGGTGAAGCTGGCTAGCTAGCTAGCTATCATGTGAAATCACACTTCCCCAAGAGATCAAACCCTCAGTTTTCTGACACAAGGACTTAGTTTATTTGCTGCCATTACTATGCCTCGAGTCCATTCCATGCTGGAAAAGACATCGTTTACCACAATAATATTCTCACCAAAAAAGGTACTTTTTTTACCACCTCGTTGGACTATGAAGATATACACTCTTTGTTCTTGAAATATACACTAAATATCATGTAGCTGATGATTGACACTTGTCCTTACTTTCTCGATAAAAGCATGAAATACTAGGTTTGTATTTTGGAGTGCACTCGATTATCGGATTCCGATCTTAAAGAATATCATTATTATAGTATTTTAACAGAACCATTGAGCCTTGTTGGTTGTCTGAATTTTATTCACGTGGGCATGTCCAATGACAAGCCGAGTTAACTCGAAAACCTAGACCTAGATAACACCCTCCCTAGATAAGAACTGCAAACAAAAGGACATGGGACATGTACTAAAATTAATTTATCCTAAAATGTTATTATACTCAAAAGTGTCCAAAGTATAAAATTAGAGAATCCAATCAATAGGATTTCCGTGAAGCAATTTCCCACCATACTTTTTATGTGGAAAAAGCATTAACATATGTTTCTTGATTTGCAGACTTTTGTTATCTTTTTTTTAAAAAAAAATTTCAGGTTCCATCGATTCAATATTATTTTTTTGGAATTTAACTCGAAAATCATAAATTGGAATAATATTGGGAATAGCCAACTAGTAGAAGTGTGACTAGAAAGACAAGCCTCTCTCTTTTGTTTATGAGAGGGCATGGATTCCAATTGGTATGTGGGTTTTGGGTTTTACATATATATATATATATATACATTAACGAAAAGAAGGAAGCATTTAGAAATCGTAGCCAACTTGTGGGTCTCAGCTAAAGCTGCAAATGCTTAATGGTTTATATATAAATCCAGAGGAGAAAAAAGAAATTTGGATAATTTTCTCTTGCAGGTGCGGCAGACTCCTATTACCTAATCTGGAAACCTTAAAACGAGAAAGGGAAAGAATCAAACAAGTAAAGGAAATCTCCGATTCCCTTTTTTTGTTCTGTCTTTTCTTTTTCGGTCTACTTTCCTTTCCAGTCTCCATGTTTTGTGCTGACACTAAATAATACTTTCAACCTTTTCGTTGAAGGAGGCTAATAAAAGATTGCCTAGTTGATATTATAATATGCTTATCTATTTGGTTTACATAGGAAATTGTAGTAATTTTCTTCATGTAATAATTATAAGTTTTTCTAAACTAACATTAATGCTTGGATTACTTAATTTAAATTCAATTGTTAATAATTTCTAGGTTAACAATGTTTGTTTCATCAATTGGGGAAAAAGTAAGATTTGATCAATCAATCTTTTCTTTTTCATGAATGATGTTAGATGTGACTTTAGAGTATTATATTCATCCATGAACATGACATGTTATTACCACAGGCAAACACAAGGCTTGAACTGTTTATTTAATATAGGAGAGTAGGAGAGTAGGAGAGTACTGCTCTATAAGCCAATAGATTAAGGGCAAGGTTGGATCTCATTATCTCTTTAATCCCCAAGCAAAGCATGAGGGCTCAAGATTAGGCAGAGTGGTTGGTGGGGGTTCTCCTCTTTTCTGACAACGACAACCTCGTCACTTTAGCCTCCCTCCACTTGTGGAGCTCTGCCTTAAGAAAAGCTCCTTTTGGACATTGAAAGGCACCAAGGGCCATTCCTTAAAAATAAGGACAGGTTTCCATTTCCCAACGACTTTCATTTGCTCTTCCATTAATTTGGATTCTCTATAGTTACCGGAATGGCCGGTCATCTCGGGAAACTTGTAGTGATGGAGGACAAAAGAGAGTTGAACTTGTTGGTTTTGGCATATAGTAAATAATTTTCCAAAAGAATCGATCCTTTCTTTTAAGAAAATAAATTAATAAAGGCACTAGGCTGCAGGTTTTTGTACGGTAAGCCAAGGAGAGCAAAAGAGAGAGAAGAACCGGTTTTAGCTTCCTCTGGTTTTACACTTTCCTTATATAGCTTATTGCTGATGCTACCCACCATTTCCTCTGAACGACATCTCTGAAACCCCTTTCTCGACTAGTGAGCGTCTTTTACTTTCCTCTTCCCTGTCCTTTTTTCAACAAATACTTACGCACATACAGATGTGCAGATAGATATAGGTATATGTATGTATGTACATGATTCTAATAATATGACGACTTTGATTTTTTCTTAGGGCTAAATTTGACAATATTGTGGAGGATGGGGAGAGGGAAGATACTGATAAGGAGGATAGACAATTCAACCAGCAGGCAAGTGACGTTCTCGAAGAGGAGGAGCGGGTTGTTGAAGAAAGCAAAGGAGTTGGCGATCCTATGCGATGCAGAAGTTGGGGTCATGATCTTCTCCAGCACCGGAAAGCTCTATGATTTCTGCAACACCAGGTCATTTTCTAACTATTTAGAGATCTCTTTATCTCCTTCCCAGCTTATTTGTTTTCTCCCGTCATCCTTTCTTTTGATCTTTGCGATGAGAGAATGCGTACATATATATATATATATATATATACACACATATCATGTGACAGTGAACTTGATCTATGCACTTAATTAGCTACTGCAGTGACTTTTTGTTGTTTCTATGTTCGACATGTCCTCATACATGCTCTTCATGTCTTTGATTGCGCTGTGAGTCTGCATTTATCCAAGAGTTGTGATTTTACGATGAAACAAAGTTCCTTTTTGTGCATGATCAAGAAACCTATATCCACTAGTGATTGATATACCTTACTACCAGTGACTTATTTTGTGAAGTACTGCTCACAACCCATATCAACTTCTTGTCTTGCTCGAAGACAAGGGGTTGGCCAATGGGTGAGTGTTTGAAATATGTTCATGTTAGGGACAGTGTTGTTACCACTGAAAATATATTTAAAACGCAACAAGCCTCATTGCCCATGACGCCAAATTGGTCCCCAGTACTTCAATACTTTCCATGTCCTATCTTGGTTTTTACCACGTCCTTTGAATCTTCTGCTGAGATCACCAAATCCAAGAACTACGAACACCAGTATGACTTTTATAGGAATAAAGCAACAAAAACTTTGTTAGGATTCTAGGTTGAAGCTACATATATATATATAGGTAAATGCGTATATCATTCCAATGAGACAAACTTGGCAACAAGAGCCAAGTCATTAGGTTCCAATTAGTAAACCGCTTGTAAAGTTCATAGGGCATTGGGAAAGCTCATGGAGTTTGGTTTTCATAGCTACCTTCTTTTGCAATTGAGGATTAGGGTTGGGACAATGACTTGACACACTTTCCAGTTAGTAATAACTAAATCATTCGATTCATCACCCTCTCTGAAATTTATGGGTGTAATGGAAAAGCTAAATGGCCTATATACAAGTGAATTGTAAAGGTCGGCTTTTTACCAATATTTATAAGGGTTAGGGTTTTGACACTAGCTAATAAGGATTTGGGTTTTGATGCTTAAGATCCATGTTTCAAATCTTAAGAGTAATTTTTGTGATTCGAGAGTGATCAATCACAAGAATTGTCTAAGTTGATACTATAGAAAGTGAGCAAAGAATGCTTATCATTAGGATACAAGGATAGAACAAAACCTAATTAATGCTACTGTAGTGAGCGTGAAGTATAAATTCTGCCCAAATAAAAGGGAAGCATAAGAAGAACAAAGACGGGAAGAAGCATAAACGCACAAATTTCCAAAAGTAAACCTTTTAATTGAAAAAGCCTGTTTGACCATTAACTTGGGGCTCGAATATCCCGTACAAAAAATGTATATTTTGTAAACTTTGCATTCTGTGATTTGCTTTGATTATAGGATGGAGTAAACGGTCCCCTCTTCATAGGAGAAAAGAAAGATACAAAATAGGAATCCCATGCTTGCCATTATCTTGGGAAAAGATAGACTATTTGTTGATTTTGTCTTCAAACCTATAGTCTTGTTTCTCAGCATACTAACCACATAAAAAAGTATCAAACTTATCACAATTGAGCAGATTCTGATTGCGTCTACGTCAGAATGTTCTAAAATAACGAACCCTAATACAAATCATAAAGCTCCCATACCTTCCTATGGGAGAAGCAAGTTTTTTAACGCGTCCTGAGCCGTAAGTATTATAAAAAAACAAGGGTTTCCCTTTAGTATTTAACCCGAAGGATGATTTGCATTTCAGCCCTTTCTCTGCCAATTGCTAGGTTTATGGAATTTTCATCCGAGGAATCTTTTTTGTCGTCCACATCTTTGTTAGTGATGCCAAATCTTTCTCGAAGAGAGGTGAAAGTTGGTTTTAGCCTTAAAACGCGCGAATATCTTCTTTCCAAGAATGCAACTTGAAATAGGCCTTGTCAGTCTATATCATTCTCTAGTTATATCGCATAAGAATAGCTTATTTTATAGAGAAATCACCAAGTCGAAATATCCAATCCAATTTTTTATACGTGGAATAAGAATAAGAGAAGAAATATTTAGTGTTTTCGCTTCATTGTTGAGGTGCCTGTCTTTATTTTTCTTGCTCTGTTGTTGATATTGTCATTTCCGTTGAAGCTTTAGTTGAATTGCAACGGGCTATGAAATATCAATGCAGATACCATTAGATGGTCTTCATGATCCATACGTACTTGTGAAAAATTGTTTTATCAATGTTTTGTTTAATTTTTATTTTTTGTTGTTTCTTCTTTGATATAGTGGTGCGTTGTATGGTTTCGGCAAAGGTGAAGCGTTTAGGGCCTTAGTCGAGATTTTATATATATTAACCTAGGTCACTTCCCGGTGGAATAAACCTCAATAAAAAAAAATCATTTTCTTAAGCCTTCAAAGTAACATTTACCTTAATAGAATTAACATTTTTAAGCCTCAAAACTAACCTAACTTCTCTCCCACAGGAATGCTCCCTTAGTACTAATAAAAATTTCTTAGATTATAAAATTTAAGTAGAACTTACATTATATTTGGTGGCTGACGGAAAATTAATAATGCTGACTGCTGTGAATCTCACACGATGATACTGCGATGAAAATATTTAACTTCTTACGCGCCACCGTAGAGAAATCCTTCATCACAAGTACCTATTGAATCCAAAGTGGTGGTATTTAGATTTTAATACCAAATTGTTCAATGTCAAACGAATGCCATTGGCTTACATCCACACAAAATGGTAGTCGAATAAAAAAAACACAAAAACACATGCAGAACAAGACATGGGCAACATCTTCAGGCAGCTAGGGGTTATACACATGTTGACAAGTTTCGACCATAATATCTATGTAAGCTTTTTTGGGTTTATGTCTCCTTCATCCTAGAGGCTTTTCATGGTTTTTAGCTGTGATCTTAGCTACACCGTTCCAGGCCCAGTGTCTGTCATTGCACTTGATGGCCCTAGAAATCCATAACTTGTATGCGAGTCAATACTTCGATTTCTATTTCAAGTTTCTGAATTCCATCGACCTTAGCCATGGCAATGGTTATTTTAGATGCAAACAATTCCTCATACCATCACGACCAACAAAAGCTTATCTCAAATTGGACCCTCAAGAAAATTTTCCAATATACATTAAGAGCCCCAAAATGAATTATAGTCGTTTTTCTTTCACAACTTTTCAGTCTAGAAGAGGCAATTCACATTTGAAAAACTCCTGCCTCCTTAATTAAAGACTTGAATATAATATAAACCCTTTTTCCGAGCTCTCTGGTTTCTATTGATTGATATCATACTTCTTAGAATGCCAGCATCTTTTACTAGTCTTCGATATTTGCAAGTATCGGGGAGTTCTGTAACCCAATTACGTTTATAATAGTTTAGTTCATAACCAGCAAATAGAGCTATTTATAAAAAAAACCGTGATAGACTATATTTGATCGAACATTGTATAGTTTTTCTTCATAAAACTCAAAATCTGATCGTACAGTTAAACTACGGTTCGGTTAAGAAAACGTCAGGAACATATTTGATTACAAATTTTGATGATACTGAATCTGCGGAATTTGTTGCACTGATTTCTTTAGTATTAATTGTCACGAACAAAAATTACCCTCTCACCGATATAGTCACTCTTTCAAGCAAAAAGATTCCTTACAAAGCCAAATATCAACAATAAAAATATAATAGATAAAGCTAAATATCAACAGTATAGATACAAATAGATAACTGAAGAAACAATTTTATGAGATCGACCATCGAATTGCCAAGAGAGAAAATTGCAAAGGATTCTCAACAATGAGAATCTGAAATGAAAATAATTATATGAAAGTCTGAAATGATCCCCTATCTAAATTAACCACTAGAACAACAGAAGAACAGTAAGCTTGCAAGTTGGGAGATGCTCAATCTCATATCAAATTTGAGTGAACGGGACTTTCAACATAAAAATTTAGAATTTTGGAAACATATAAACTGATTATTAATATATGATTTTAGATTGTAAGGATCACATATTTTGAAAATTTTCACTGTAGCTTTTTGTCTTTTAGGATGGGTTCACAGACATAACATTGTGAATTTGTGTCAAATATTAAGACCAGACGGGGATGTATGTGAAATCACGGTATTATTGAGCTGGTTTGTTTTTCTTGTAATCTGAAAGGATACATCATTGTTCCTCAGGACTTCATAAATCTATATTTATATGCTAGAAAATATTTTGACTTACTTCAAAATCTTATGTCAAAAATTTTCCTCTTAAACCTCATGTATTAACAAGGAGAATTCAAATCAAACTCTATTATCCTACGAATCCAAATTCAAAAATTTCAAAGCCACACACAAAAAAGAAGTGAAATTGGTTTTCTTATACATAAATAAAACCCACAATGAACTTAGTAAATACCTTTATTTAGGAAGTCGAACCTTTATATACTTCAAATTAAAAAATAATAATTAATTTCTTTCACTATATCATAAATATCAATTAAAAATAAATCTAATTGGCCAGAAAATTTAAAGATATACCACACCTCAAATCAAGGTTTAAATCCTTAAATTTTATTTAAAAATGAATGAATCTGAACAAACTCGACCACACTCAACCTCTTTATATGAAATTTTGTCAGGATGCAAAACTAAAATACGATAGATCTTGAACTAAACATGCCATGGGATTGGCGAGCAACTTAACTAAAATACGGTAGATATTTAACTACACATGCCATGCTAGACCATAGTCCTCAAGAAAAATTACGATTTTTTTTTGTCAAAACTGTGAAGGCCGTCTTCCTATATGATAGGGCCTCACAGAAATTAGAAGAGCTCTAAAATAGAGTATAAATTATGATTCTCTCTCAAAAGTTTCTCAGGAAATTATGATCTACGTCCGTGCAAAAGCTATACAGTCTGTAATATAGGAAACAGACTAGATTAGAATGGTTAACTAGAACTTTTTTTTAAAAAAAAGGGTCGAAAGTTAACTAGAACACTTAATTCCAAGACTTGACCAAAACTATAGTTCTGCCTTGTTAGATTACCAAGGATTAAGTTAGAATGGAGGATCGGCTACGGCAAGACTAAACTATGATTATCTACTACACACTTCCTAGACTACATCATACTATTAGTTCTGCCTAGTTAGATTTTCCCTGGATTAAAAATTAGAATGCCGAATTGATAAAACCCGAAGATATCTAAAATTCACTAGAGGCAAGTTAGATGGTAAAAAACGAGATCAGCTAAGAGGGAAATGGTGATTGGAGGTCAGGGGAGGAAGATGGGGTTTAACAGAGATGAGTAAATTCCAGGAGAATGTGAAGAATAGCTACAGAAGATGAAATAAACAGAAATCCAGTACGGTAATGACGATAAATTTCAAAATACAAAACCCGATTTGTTTGATTAGAATGGGAGAAAACAGAGCAGTAGAGCACAATATGAAAGAAGTTTACGTAGCTATTCTAACCTGTAAAAACTCATAGATAGGTCTGGCTTCTTGGGAAACCAATCCACATCCCAATATCCATTAGGACTGTTAGCAGTATAATGTTAATAAAGACGACAAAGAATCCAATATGCTGATTCTGGGTCACGTAATTGAAGTCTTTGGCGATGTGAAAAGTTTTGTACAGAAAGCAAGAATTATAGCCCGCAAGACCCAACATATGCATTCTGCCACACTCATGTCAAAGATGAAACCCTTCACAATAAGATGAAAAAACAGAGCACTTACCTCGGCATTCATACAGCAATCAATTTCATCTTGTGGAACTAAGTTTTTTTTCACAACCCTAAGCATCACCCGGGTTAATGCAAGCCCCATATGCCACCATGAAATTGAAATCAGTAAGATGGGACATAATCCATTTATCAAATTACGAGATGTTCCGTTTCTTCATCGATATCATTTTGGTTCTCCTAGTGCTTTTACTCAAGATTGATTGACTGACTGAATTTCTATCTGCTATAACAGCATGATATCAGTGATCGAGAGGTTCAACAAATCAAAAGAAGAACATCAAATGGGCAATCTAAACTCCGAGATGAAGGTAATTCAGTACTGTACCATTTTGGTTAGTGATTTCTCTCAAGGCATACCTGAACATCAATTTATGTCGGCTTCAGTTTGTTTGTTAGTTTATTCATGAGAAAACAATCTGGTTTGGTTTATTCACCATTCACTCATAACGAATATGCAACAAATTTTTTAAATCATCAATCTAACTGTAATAACCATACCTCCCAACATAGAACCAATAATCATCATGTGAAACTTTTCTTTGTCCCTTTGAACAAAATTGCAGTCACTGGAAGCACGTTAGGCTGGCATCTTCTGATAGCAGAGGTTGACTGGTAGTACCAAATAGAAACCTTTCCTGAGCAGCCTACCTAAATTTTCAGATTCAGCACATTGAATATTTCTGCAAGAATATTCAAAAACATAAATCAACCAAAATCAAATTTTTGGCACTCTTTTGGCTGTTTTGTGCAAAATAATTATTGGAGTAACAAGAAAGATAGAAGGGAAGGTGTTTTTTGTCAAAATTATGAATGCTGTAATGGTTGAAAGATAAAGGTATGGAGTAGAAAAGGCCACAACTAATGAAGTATCAACTAGCAAACAGAGTTCACTGGTGATACAGAACAGAAAATGAAAGCACACCTAGTTCCATAAGATGCTAGAATGCAGTAAATTTGGTAGAACAAAAAGAGTTAAATGGCAGGTTTATGGTGTTACTGCCACCATGAAAGTCCCATCTACTGTATAGGTATCCTACAGAAGTACTAAAAGGGAGATCATAGAATATTCACTACCAGTTGGCTGGAAATATTTCTACAATAGTTCGGAACAGAGGAAAAATAATTAGATATAAGACCAGTTCGTGCATTCTTACTTGGATATGTTTCATCCTGACAAAGTAAAAGCAGCTCTTCATTTCATCAAAGCCATTTAACCTTGAAGTTATCATTTGCTAAATTTACATTTTGTTTACTAGTTCTGGCAAGGTGAGGCAGCATCCTTGAGGCAGCAATTGCAAAGCTTGCAAGAAAATCACAGGTACAAATTTCGTTCTAAATTGACTGGACATGCAAGATACATGAGCAGAAAAAAGTGATGAATGAGTAAAGGATATAGATCAGATATAAGTAACTTTGGAAAGATGAGATTTTAAATTACACTCAGGATAGAGTTCACCCGTCTCACCAGAAAAGCCTAATATCTAAT
This sequence comes from Passiflora organensis, assembly GCA_019739055.1. Lineage (NCBI taxonomy): Eukaryota > Viridiplantae > Streptophyta > Magnoliopsida > Malpighiales > Passifloraceae > Passiflora > Passiflora organensis. The sequence goes on from JAEPBF010000191.1 coordinate 5,840,301, forward strand.
GCACCAATGGTGAAGAATCAGAGGCAGAAGCAGCACAGATATATAGACTTTTTTCATTTGATACTTTATGAAGCTCGGTAAATGCTGGATCTGGCAATAACGAGGCCTTTCCAGGCCCCTAGCTTCTCTTACTGCCATCCCACAACAAAAAATCAAAAAGAGAGAAAATTAAGTAACATTTTCAGTCAGCTTGACATAGTTGCTCAATACAAATCTGTCCCATTCACCAAAAAAGTTTCAAACATAAAAAGATGTTCATACATACAGAGTTGCACATATGTCAACACAGTTTCACGTGTGGGTCATAGTTTTTCCCTCCCTAGTGAGAGGCACTGTTGAAAACATCAAGGAGCATGTCACAAACTGGTAACTTTGAAATTTTTTAACAGAACATCCGTAGTATGAAGCCCAGGTCTAGTTATAAATTGACTTTTTATCAACAGCAACACCATTTAAGCCTCCAAAAGTTATGATGGATGTAGTTCTTTGTGCATCCGACATAACAAAGTAAGACATATTCAGTCATACTTTAAAACCTCAAAATGCTTGAGCCATAATCTATCATAACAGGAAAATGATGGGTGAGGAGCTCTCAGACTTGACCATAAGAGATTTACAGAATTTGGAAAATCAGTTGGAAATGAGTCTCCATGGTGTTCGTATGAAAAAGGTTTGAAACACTAATCCAACCTTATTCGAGTTAGTAGCATTCAGAGCATATGCACCTAACAAAATTTGTTGTTTGACTCCAGGAACAGATTTTAGTGGATGAAATACAGGAACTAAATAGAAAGGTGAATCATGAAAGAGAACTATTGATTTCTCAAGCAGTTTCAAATGCTAAAGTATCTCAACTACATTGTACCTTTTGCAGGGAACTATTTTACACCAAGAAAACATGGAGCTCTATAAGAAGGTAAATTTTTGTCACGAAGCCTAGAATTTTATAAGGTTGAACATAAATAATAGAAACTACAATTATCCTGACATAATTGATAAAAGACATCACTCCTTCAAAACATATATAAGAAATGCAACGTGATTTAAACCACTTCATCAGAATATTTCTATATCCCAGGCATATGGGACAAAAGATGCGAATGGCACAAACGGAAACTCACTTTTCAGAAATGGCTTCGGCATTGGTGAAGACTTGCATGTACCAGTCCATCTCCAGCTTAGCCAGCCACAACAACAGAACTATGACGCACCAACTAGCGCCACAAAACTTGGGTATAACCTCCATTAGAATAAATACTTTGTGCATGTGTAATTTACTTTAGCAGATTTATGATCCATCACTTTTTTTCCTTGACAAACTGCAGCACGTTGCAACTGCGTCAGTGAAGAAGAAGCATCAACCAGAATCAATCTTTGTATTATGGGTGAATAAGTGACAAGAGTTTGCTTCTATTGATGCAACATGGCATGTGAGCTACCAAGCATTCAATAGTCTTTAGTTTGACATCATTAAACAAACCTAATTTTAACATCTATAAAAATCAAGGAATCCGCTACCTGTGTAATAGTTAGCATTAATTCTAATAAAGAAAAAACAGGATTGCATTGTCTATACAAAACATTTTTACGAGCATTTCTAGTCTTAACAACGGAGAACCATGCACAGACATCGACTTGAAATCATTAAACAATAACAATTATTACAGGAACATGATGATCAAGGAAAGGAACAACTATGTAAAACATCAAACTAATTGCACCAACAAAAGCAGCATTGTTTGTCAAGATCAGCACATTTTCTAGCATCCAAACTGTACTGAGTAAGAGTCTGTTTTCATCCAGCTTTGGTTTTCATCCAATCAAAATCCAATTCCTCCATGAAATTAGCTTTTAAGCATTTTTCTATCAACTGGATCTCATCATCATATTTAAAACCATGTGCTTGTAAATAACAAAACAGGATCAAATAATTTGTGAGATCAAGGAAAGAGAGGAGAATAAAGATTTCAATGATGAAAATTAGATTAAATGAGCAGATCTGCAGAATCTTACCAACAGGTTTTGGCAAAACAGAACACCACAGAGGCTGACAATGAATGGGAGGTTTTCAAGGTCTCCAATAATAATAACCAAACTTGAACAAAATGGCATTTGACAGTACGGTTCATAGGAAAACCCTCGGAAATCATACAACAACAAATAGGGGAAAGACTTGCGCAAGTTGATATACGCCTATTTAAAATGCCAACCAGACTAGAGGTTCAAAATGTCAACATTGAGCCGTGCCCAAGCTTCATTAGGAAAGATAAGAAACAAGTTCAAGTTTAAAGTCATTATTGACTCTATTGCTGCTGATGCAGCTAATACGATATCTTAACAGCTCAGTCCCACTAGCACTTTCTAATTCTCAATATCATTGGTTGTCGCTCTCCCCCTCTTTGAAGGAGATATTGGGGGGTAAAAAGGCATAAAACCAAAAACTATAAAAGAACACACGTCAGAATGGGTATAAACTGTCTATAGTTAACACAGTTTTCAATAAAAAAACAGTTAACACAGTTATACAAAGATTATCAAGTTCGATTCCAGAATATCAAGCATTGGAAAGCGTGCTTCTTCGCTGAGATGGTGTTATTATGAATTGGATAGTATAGTTATAATTCCAGCTTGGGAATCCTTGTATTGTGTGTTATGACTTATAGGATACATTTCCATTCGCTTAAGAATAACGAGTACTGTATACATTTCCTAGATATTTCATGTGAACGCATCAGCACAACATATCTGTTTGAAGCCCAAGGTGAATAGCAAGACAACAAATAGTGCAAAATCCTGAGAAGACTCATTCATGGGTCAAGCCCAGTGTGCTACATTTTTTTTCAAAGGAACACGTGTGTTGTAAATTGTACGGAACATGAAGCAAATAGGTTTATGGATGGGGCAACAGGAAGGACATCAAATTATCTGTTCTGTATTCTCTGTTAATAGCTCAGCCAGGATTCGAGAAGGATGATTTAGCCTGCAGTTGTCTATTTAATTTCCATTCTTTATGGCACTTCGATTTTTCTCTATAATAAATCATCATTATGCAATTAGTCTAACATATACAGAAACCAATTACCAAGTTCATGTTCCATGCCAAAATAGGGAAAAACATTTCCCATTGTGCCAATATATCACAACAATTTGTCCTTTCACATGTCTATAATTAAGTTATTCAGCGTATTTCACTACCAGCTACCCAAATATTCTTTGCCTTTACAAACTATAGTAGTTTCTTTTTCAAGCTTAAGAACTGTATTCTAGACTTTGAGAAGCAAGTGTCACCGATCATGTAGTTTAGGTCTATTAAAAGAGTAATGTCACTTGACAAGCCATAACAAAGGAATAACCAACAGGACACCGGAGATATTAGATCAAGCTATTGGGTGCTTCCACAGTTCCTAAGACAGTTAACCGGAATCAAATCAACATCACACCTGGATTCTCAAAAACCCTTCTCAATAAATAACAAAGTAAAATAGACTAAATGTATTAAACATCCTCCAAGATCAATGAATACTGTCAATGCATGAACTCCTACTTATAGCACCTATCATCAGATGATCAATTTAGAACCGAATCCGTGACGGACATTATAGAGAAAATCAAAAAGTACCTTGAGTAATTGAGAGTAGACAGATTCTTAATGAATAAAAACTTCTGAAACATATAGTACAGTATAGAAATCTAACTTGAGATAGACAGCATATAAAGTTGATATACTACGTGGATGCCCTGACATGGATACTAATAACAGTAACGCATACGACTTGGTCAAGGTTGAAACCCAATTAAAAACACTAATCAAAGCCATGAATAAGCACGTACAAAAAAAGAAAAAAGACGCCAAAAACTACACAAAAGGAACGCTGCTAAGATACCTTGATCGGAGAACAAGTAACATACACGGATCAACCTGACTGCCTGGATAGCGTTCTCTTGAGTCCATTCCCGCAGTTTCTGTACGTATATATATCAGCACACAACGAAACTGAAAGATATTTCTAACACAAGGACGATTATAACAATAACAAGTGCAAGAAACAGCGACAATACCGAGAAACCGAAGAACGACCTAGGTGGAGACGATGAGAAAACAGTCCATTTAGCCACATTGCTGCACGAAACACTAACGACAGCAAGGTTCTGCAAAACGCCTTTCAATATTGTGCACTGATCATTTCCCCCGTTTAATGCAACAAAAAACGAGCCATACTTGCTCGATTTGATGATTCCCACATCTCAGAAGGAGATAGAGATGAAATAACTAGCATGAGCAGAACTATTAGTACCACGGGCGTCAGAGAAGATAGCTTAAGCACGCCACGGAAATCATTATCAAACCATAAAAACAAGGTTACACAGCGAAGAAAAGCCATGATAACTGGTAAGAAAAATATACAGCGGAGACAGTTGAATCAGGCTCTGCAGCAAGGCCGGTGAGGAACGTTGAATCACTAAGCGCCAGTGATCAGCTCCAGATTGGGAAATGAGATTTGTTTCTTCCCTTTTTCTTATAGATCAAAAAAGGCTGTCTGCAGAGAGAGAAGCGGAAAGATAGAGCGGAGGGGAAGAGCGAGAAAAATATCAGAGACCGAGTGGCCTTTTTATATGGTAACGTTGGCATCCCATCTACATGCAACTATACCCCCAACCTATGTTCATTGGATGAAAATACTGGTGGTAAGAATGTAATTATACACATTCACTCGTTTAAATTCATGGAAATAAATTTGTAAATAAATAAGATTTTATTATAATTAAAATTTAAACCATTATTCATACTAAATATAAATATATTCAATTTTTTATTGATTAAAAAATAAAAAAAATAGTATATCTATATTCGTCCTACAAGCCAATAGTACTGTCCTAATCATTGTTCCTTTCAAGGAGTCACGTTTTGCCCTGGTAACCAAAATCGGGATTACTTACGATCAACTCGGGAATTTTCATTTTATTACGAGAAGAAACCGCTGGAGCGTTGATGTGTTAGTCCGTATGACGACGTGGCAAATGCAGAACAAAACACGTAAGAACCATCCCAGCCAGTTATTTAGTTATAATAAAATCTCAAATCATTGTTGGGTACCTTTTTTATTTCCTTTTGTTTTGAATGGGCCCAGTTTGTGTACTTTTTTGTCATTTAGAAAAATATGGAAAAAGAAGTAACAGAGAGGTTGCCCACTTACGTGTCACCTAATAAAGATTGTTCTACAGTCTTCTGGCAAATTCCTGATTTTTTTATAGTATAAGGTACAGAGATATTTTGCATAGGAAATCGAGATATTTTGCTGGGTGTGACCAACTTTGACTATTGCTACTGCTGAGGCGGCCTACAGGTCGTTTGAAAGGACTGGTTTTATGTTATTGAGGCCCATTGAGATTGGACTTTAGGTCCCAATTTCAGTTTCAGGTGCGTAGATTTTACGTCATGGTTCGGATTCGTTATCAAGCCCAAATAAACGAGAAGCCCAATCCAGGCTTCAGTAAGATATGGCAGCCCTGACCTTTCAGCAGTTTTCAAAAAGAAATCGGAAGCATACGCAGACTGGATAAGCAACGAAGGCGGTTCACAGAATCTTTTTGTCTGTTGTGTGCCAAGAAAGGATCAATTCAGAGGCAAGTGAAACGAAGTATTCTGGGGATGTTATTATTCAGAGAGAGTGCTTAGAAAGGTAGGAATGAGGTTTGGAGTTTCAAATATTTCGTTGGTTGTGTGTGTAAGAATTGCTTGACTATATGGGTTTGATGGTGTATACAAGTCATACCCATGAAGGGTTTTGCTCTTTTCAACGATTTAGTGCAGAGAAGACAAGAAGTAGGTATTTTTTTTGTAGCGTATTTGGAGTTAGAATGAGGGTTGGAGCTGGTTTGAACGCCAGTTACTTGGGATCTAGAAAGATGAGGGATGCTAGAGGTTTTGCCGTTTCGTCGGATACGTTTCATTCCAGTGGTAGACTGCATAATGCAGAGAGTAAACTACCTGATGGACAAATGGAGGAGGGACACATTTCCTCCGGTTCACTGCAGCTTTCGCACAATAACGAAGATTTGGACAGTAATTTGCAACTTCATCTATTCGTTAAAAATGGGAAATATGAAGAAGGTTTTGTGTTTCTCGAGGGCATGGCTCGTCGTGGGGAGGTTCCTAATATAATTCCATGCACGATTCTAATGCGTAGGTTTATTGGGAGGAGAAATACCAAGAGGGCAGCTCAGATTTTGGAGATACTGAAGGAATTTGGGGCGGCTCCTGATATAATATCTTATAACGTGTTGATTAGTGGATATTGCCATTGCGGGGAGATTGATAATGCTTTGAGAGTTTTGGACCAAATGAGTGTTTCCCCTGATATGATTACTTTCAACACAATTCTACATGCTATTTGTGATACAGGGAATATGAAGCAAGCAACGGAATTTTTGGGTGGGATGTTGGAAAGGCAGTATCATCCAGATGTAGTAACATATACCATATTGATAAAGGCGACTTGCAGGGAAGTTGGGGTTAGTCAGGCCATGCAACTACTGGAGGAGATGCGTAACAGAGGATGCAAACCAGATTTGATTACTTACAATGTTCTTGTCGAAGGGTTATGCGAGGAAGGGAGGTTGACCGAAGCAATCGAGCTCCTAAACAGCCTTCCATCATTCGGATGCGAACCTAATGTGATTTCACATAATATAATTGTGCTTAGTATGTGCCGTTCGGGAAGTTGGAAGAATGCAGAGAAATTCATGGCTGAAATGGTTGAAAAACGTTGTTATCCTGATGTTACCACTTACAATATGTTGCTTGATTTATTCTGCCGCAAGGGTTTACTAGACCGAGCAATTGAAATATTGGAGAAGATGCCTGAGCATGGATGCAGGCCTAATGCCTTTAGCTATAATCGGTTGATTTATGCGTTTTGCAGAGAAAAAAATTTGGAAAGCGCAGTTAAGTATTTGAAGATAATGGTGTCTACAGGCTGTCGACCTAGTATTCGGACATACAACAATTTGCTCACTGCATTGTGCAAGGTTGGGAAGGTCAGTGCCGCTCTTGAGATGCTTTATCAGCTAAGTACCAACGACTGCTCTCCTGTTTTGAGCACTTACAATATCGTTATTGATGGGCTTTCAAAGGTGGGGAAAACCATAATAGCTGCACGGTTGTTTACTGAGATGCGTGGAAAGGGTATCCAGCCTGATACATTCACCTACACTTCACTTATCTATGGTCTCGTCAGGATAGGAAAGGTTGACAAAGCTATCGAGATGTTCCATGGCATGGAAGGATTAGGGATCAAACCGAATGTAGAGACATATAACTCTATCATGTATGGACTTTGTAACGCTGGAAAGACTGATCTAGCAATTGACTTCTTTGCTCATATGATAGCCCAGGGATGCATGCCTATTCAATATTCATACACCATCCTCATCAAGGGGATAGCTAATGAAGGTCTAGCTGAGGAGGCTTTGGAGTTACTGAACGTTTTGTGCCTTAAAGGGGTCGTGGCCAGTAGATCAGCAAATGCTATAGCGGCTCAGATAGGTTGACTGACTGACTACTTGTCCCAGGATGCCATCATGCTTCCTCTTTGCTCTTATAATTTTGTCCAGCTTTAACGGAGACATTGATAATCTTTTAGCAAAATCCATTTCGGTTTCAAGCAATGTTATCTTATGAAGCTGAGTACTTGTATCAAGCTTCAGGGAGATCAATTTTATGGTATGTGTATACCTGTTGTTAATTTCCATATACTGATTGAGTCATCTTTTAAATTTCCATATCTTTTGCATAAATCCTCACCCAGAGCAGGCCAAGAGAGCAAAAGAGATTGTGATGTATTTATAGTACAAGATTGATAGTGCTGGATTGCTCTTGGTTGTGACATGAGACAGGAGCAAGGGATTTGATAAAAACTTCCCAGATCTGACTGCCTGCGAATATTCTTTCCAGAAAGTGCCAATATGCCTGCACTGCTCATTGCACCAGTTGCTTTCATGCTTTTGCCAATAGTTCTGCAACAGGAAAAAAATTTTAAAAAAGAAAAGAAAAGAAAAACATCGAAGCAGCAAAACTTTCCACTGATCATCAAGAATCTTGAGACTAAATAACAGGAAAAATCTATTCCATTGCCAGTTGATTGGACTTTTTTTCCACTGGTTGCACCTGTGCTTGATAAAATCATCAAAAAGGTTATGATAACCTACGCTTAGCATCACTTGCTATAATTGGTGGGAAATGCTCTTTTTATCATCTAGATAATAATAATTATTTCCTCTCGCTATATAGTAAATAAATTCAATTATGGATGAACCAAATTTTTTGAGTGAGAACCACACCAAACAGTGTAATTCAATGGAGTATATCAAACTGCGACAGATTAACCTGCGTAAGTTTGATAAATTGGCAGAATGTACAGGCTTCAGTTGAACTTCAAATAGTTGATACATACGATGCAGTTACTGATTTTTCTTTTGTTTTTTTGTGCAATCCAAAATGATCAAGTTATTATTTCCTCGTCCACTCGCGTCCCTTACCTCCTTTATGTCCAGGTTCTATATTTTTTTCATTGAAGAGCATAAATATGGACTAAACAAAATCTTCTCTGCCACACATTCACAATCTCTCGCAAAGTAAGAAGAGAAAAATAGAGAGAGCGGAAAGACAAAGAGCCAAAACTCTTCAGAAAAGAGCAATTCATCGTCAACAGGACAGGAAACTATTCTTCCTCCACATCAATATCCATGGAGAGAACGTCTACTGGAGACAAAAACGAGGGGGAGCTTCTATCATGTTGGGGTCGTCTCAAACTGAGATTGCCATGGTCAAAAAGAAGAATAAGAAGCAACGAGACAGCCAAAAGAAAGAGAACTGTAGGTTGCAACTTAGCAGCAGCTGTCATGGGAATCAATAGAAGACCAAAAGCAACCGGTGCGTTTAAGTATGACCCTTTGAGCTACGCTAAAAACTTTGACGATGGCTGTTGCGATGATGATATTGAGGACGGTTTATATCGTGGATTTACTTCAAGGTTTGCGTCCTCTTCCTCAAGACCGCTTGAGGATAAATAGTAAGTCAGAGCCTGCATTTTGCGAAAAAAAAAGGTCAGAGCTTGATTCTTCTGTGTTATAGAAGTATGCTGGGATATATCTGTAAATCTATTTTTTGATGCAAAAATAGATTACTTCATACTCAGATAAGTTAATTTTGCCTACTTTCATATTTGTATATGATGTTTATTCAGGAATTCAAAGCCATCAAAGGTTCAAAATTACGATATATATATAAAAGAATTCTGGTGAAATGTCGAGACTGATCCATTCAAAAGACATTTTAAATTTGAAATTTTAATTAGTCATTATTTATAAAGAAAAGAAGGGGCACTAATGAATCGTATCGTGTTTGCTATAAAATTGCAAAAGATACGAGACAGAATGCGCCAGCTGTACAATTGGTAATAAAACGTCTAATAAAAGTGAAAATTAAAAATGTGAAAGTAGCACTCGAGAAAAATGTCTTAACAGATAAGTGCAATATATAACTCGAGAGCTTAATGCAGCAATTAAATAGGAACACACTATTGAACTGGACACTCATCAGCAACAATTCCTTTGGCAGTTGGGCAAGCCGCCAACGGGCAACCCTCTCCTAAGGTACCCCACCAGGATATGCCTATTTCGTTCATTGACAGAGAGAAGTAGAGAAGAACTGCCATGAAAGCCAACCCGGCATCTAAAGCACCTGATAGAACATAATTATACCGCCGCCACCAATCCTTGCGGTACTTGAAGACAAAGTAGTTGAAAATTACTGCAAGTACAATCCAGCAATTGAAGTTAACGGTTGTAGCTGGTGGCATCATAGCGGTTGCACCCAAAAGTACCGGAAGATTGATGAGTCGAATCCATTTAACTTTAGGGAACATCTTATGCAGCCCCCATATGAATAAAGGTCCTAGTATACCACCAAGGAAGAACCAATTGAGTGCAGAGTAGTGTCCCTCACTCCCAAAGATCTTTATAGGTCCAACCAAACCCCATATGACAGATGCATCATAGAAGACACGGTCTGAAGGACATGTCCAGGGGCTATTTGGTGGGAGATGATCAACATCACATATGTTCTTAACGGAGGTAAGAAGCCACCGTGCAACTATGGTTTGCACCCCTCCTGCTATTACAGTACCTATGCACTGCCATTAGCGAGCACAAAAAATCAAACATAAAAATATGAGCTTGACAGAAAAACATGCTGTTTCAATAATAAGAAAGTCAACTGGATAGATCTAGTTGATATAGCGTTATACTCTAACACTTTTTATGTGTTTAAATTAGTCGTAATGCTAAATATTTCAGATCAAAAGCATAATTCATCTAACTGTTAATAAAGGAAGTATTGAATTGACGTACCTGAACTATAAACATCGATCTAGGAGGAATCTTCATATAGTGTCCCAGCTTGAAATCGCTGAGGAAGTAAACGGCCTGAGCCATGCTAATATACCCATAGGTTTTGAAGCAGACATTGGCAATCGGTCTACCAGGATATATTATACCCATTATGTACTCCGTAATGACATTCAGACCAGGTGACTGCAAGTAAATGAGAATAATAACGTAATGAACATGACAAGGACAGAATTTTGGTCAGTAAGAATATGCTCGAAACTCTGTGGATGCATATCCAAAAAAATCTGCAAGAATCTTGTATGAAGTTTAGCAACAGACTTGAAAACAAGGGTTATACCTGATTTGTTGTGGCTGTAATAATACTGATGGGAAGCGTAAATATTAGAGCAATGGATGCAGCAAAAAGGAGCCCCCACCATGGCATTTGGACCTGATCCTTCAAGAAAATGCATAATGCTAGGGAGAGAGCCAATGACATCGCGAGCAAGATGTGAAACCACCAGCTAGGTATGTCTTTGTAGTTACTCCTCATTAATCTTGTGTGAATATCCATCTTTCCTTTGTATGAAGCTCGCAGCTGTTGCCATATCTCCCTGTTGGACAGACAGTTGATCGATTAATTACTGATCTGATCGAAGGTCAACTTGGATTCTTCGTCGATCAAAATCAACAACCAGAGAATTTACTTACTTTCCATTAAAGACGAAGACATGCGAAAGTGTTGCCATGATTCCAGCAAAACCAATTCCATATGTAAGTGCAAAGAACAAACTCAACTGTACGTGTCCTTGCTTCTCATATGCAGGCAAGTCTATCTCGAACTTATTGTTTACTATGGCACTAACATTGTATTTCTCACCCATGGGGGTGAATAATTTAGAGGAGAAAATCGGGAAGACTTTCCCATCATACAGATCATACTTCCAGTAAGCTATTGGGAGTATAATATAAATGAATGAAACATAGCCAACAATGATATTGACAACGGCAAACATCGGGCTTATAAGAGGGCTGCCAAGGTACGATGATATAACAGACCAATCAATTGCAAAAGCCCCAAGTCCAAGTCCTTTCATGCCAGATCCTATTTGCTGACCAGTGACTGACTTGGGGAATATCCAGCAGACCCACGAGACCATTGACAAAACTGGGAAAAAGTACCCAGGAACCACATACCACGCGAAGCTGCAGACTAATACTATCAAGAAGAACTTCCCTCTGGACATGCGCCTAGTGTCTTTCTCATGCAGAGCCCTGTAAAATGTAATTTATAGCAATTCGAAAAAAAAAATTGGAAATTATCCGATATTCAGTTCCCTTAAACATAACTTGTCAAATCACATGGACATAATATTCTCCATCAGTGGAGAATCCTTGCATTGCTTATCTTAATATACTCTGTTTTTGGCTTAGCTATTGTATTCTATTTATGTCTTTTGGTTGTACTGTGTAAACTCTTCTGTTATTCATAATATATCCTATTTTCGAAAACAATATGAATATAACATTAGGTGGTGTTGGAAAATTATTTTTCGTGAGAAATTCTTGAAAAAAATTGCTACATGTGTCACCCATTTTAAAAGTATCTCTTTCAAATTTTAATAGAGCGATCCTTTAAAAAAATCCGAGAATTACCCGAAAAGAGAAACCTGAACCAGACAACTGGGCCACCACATCTCCGCCGGATCCACCACGAATTTCCTAAAAATACCCGCCCAGCCGTACCCCAACACCTAGACAGTCACATAGACAGATAACACTTATCAGAAAACATAAAATTCGTCACCGATGTTAGCACGAACGAAGTTGCTGACAATTAATAGACATTTTTTAAATTGACAAGTAATATACTTGAAAGCTAGCTGACCTGAGTAGTGATAACCAGAACAAAACTAGCCAAAAACGAGATCTTCCGTTTATAAAACGCCATGATTATATTAATAATACTAATTGCGTAGGCTGTCCCGCTCCCGACATTGGCGAATATGGAGATAAGCACGTGCTCCTTGACGTTAAACGGCCCCGGATTGAACGAGAACTCGTGTTTTCCGAACCCCGGCAACCGAAACTTGGTCGTCGGGAGGGTTTTAGCCATGAACCGCCCGATAGGAAGCGTGGCGATGAGGACCGGGATCATGGAAATAGTAAGAGGCTCAGTACGGTACGCAAAGAAAGTATTGAGGAAGGCCAGGATCGCACAGGACAATATCCCGAGTAACCACATCCGGAAAGTATACACTGGCATCGACGGGTCATCCTCGATAGGTACAGTAAGACGGACTTGTTCGATAGGCGAGTTCTCGTCTTCGTCGCCTCTGTCACCAACTTGAGCGTTCTCCCGCCGTCGTTCATCGGCGAGAACTTCGATCCCGAAAGCAGAAGAATCAGTCATCTTTCACTCAAACCTCAATCAAACCGTAGCCTGTAACCGATCTCTCTCCGTCGAGGTAGAGAGACGACTATAAATGGTTACTTGAAATGGTTATACGAATTTGTTACGAAGGATTTAGAGTTTGTTACGTAATATCACACTAAAGGTTAAAGCTTCTGTTGTTGCCGTTACAATTTAAGAGTAACCGTAATGAACCTTTGGATGAATAAAGGCTAAGTTCTTAACTAGTAGAGTTCTATAGGAACTGTATCTCCTCGTTATCTTCCCGAATAATTAGGATAATTAGTTGCATTATTTAGCCAGATATTAGCTTCAAAAGTGGTCACCTAGCTTATATCGTTCACAATATTACAAGGAAATTATCTTCTGTTAATTACGTTCGTAATCTGTAACCGCATTTGTGGGAAGGTATCGAAATTCTTGCCAAAAAAGTTTTATATGATAGGATTTCTCTGGGCAGGTGCATGCATGAAGACTATATAATATATTGATGAATAGTTCTTTCTTTCTTTTTAACAATAAATTTTTTTCTTTCAATTTTTTAAAAAATAAAAAATTGAATAATTAATAAATAAAATCTACCTTCAATTGTAATGAAATGGGCTCAAATGGGATGCATGTTATTGATTGAGAATCATTGTCTCGTATACTACAGATTTCCTTACCAGCTCGATTTTACGATTGGCTACGGGTACGGATTCTGCGGCTTCCTGAAGCCAGACAATTAAAACGAAGGACACCCCGGAACAGAAACGCCCTTTGCGGTGGGGCAAGATGCTAAGGGACAATGCTCGGGAAAGACATCAGGGTTCGATCCCCACCAGGAGACGTTCTTGTTTTCCAAGCCGAGAGTTACATAAATTAGGACAGCCATGAAGGCAACCCCAGCATCAAGAGCGGCTGACAGAACATAATTGTACCTCTTCCACCAGTTCTTTCGGTACCTGAAGATGAAAAAATTGAAGATGGTTCCAACCAATATCCACGAATTGTAGTTTATAGCTGTTGCCGGTGGCATAGCAGCAGTTGATCCTAGGAGCACCGGGAGATTGATGAGGGGTATCCAGGACTGGCTTGGGAATGCCTTGTGTAAGAGCCATACGACACATGGACCCAGCAATCCTCCGAGGAAGAACCAGTTGAGTTGTGAGTATTCTCCCAAAGAGCCGAAAATCCTTTTAGGACCGACTAAACCCCATATGACAGATGCATCGAAGAAGACACGATCACCTGGGCATGTCCAAGGACTATCTGCCGGAAGGAGGTTGTCCTGGCATATGTTTTCGATGGAATCCAGAAGCCACCATGCCACTGAGAGGTTGATTGTTCCTGCTATTATGGTTCCCAGCAACTGAAGTGCAATTGCATGTATTTAGGTTCAGGTAAGTTAAAAAAAAAAAAAACCTGACGAATGGATGAAAATACCTGTACAAGGAACATTGATCTAGGAGGAATCTTCATATAGTGACCAAGCTTGAAATCACTAAGAAAGGAAATTGCCTGAGACATGCTCATATATCCATAGGTTTTAAAGCACACGTTGGCTATAGGTCTCCCAGGATATATCAAACCCATTACATACTCGGTGATGATATTCAATCCTGGAGTCTGCACAAGAAATTAATATAAATCGCTATATGCTCATCCTGAGACTTAAAAGGGATTTCATAAGAAAATCTACCTGATTAGTGGTAGCAGTAATGATACTGATAGGAAGGGAGAAAAAGAATGCAAGACCAGCAGCAAATATAAGTGCCCACCAAGGCATTTGCACTTCCTTTTTCAGGAAAATGCAGAGTGCGAATGAGACCAACATTGTCACTGCGAGAAGCACGTAAAACCACCAGTTGGGTATGTCCTTATAGTTCTTCTTCATCAGCCTGGTATGAATATCCTCCTTCCCGTTGGAAGATGCTCGGTACCGATTATAAATTTCCCTGCACAGGATCAGAGCTGGGATGAGTATATCACTTCAAGATGTATTGGAGAAACATAGGAAAATAACAGGAATATTACCTTCCATAGAACAAAGACACATGAGTAAGAGTGGCTGCAATGGTGGCAAATCCAAACCCATAAGTCAGAGCAAAGAATGTGCTCAAATGAACCCTCCCCTGCTTCTTGTACTGTGCCATATCAATCTCGAAGTGGTCATTGACGATTGCTGTAAAGTTGTACTGTGCACCTTGTGCATTGAACAAGTGTGATGAAAATATGGGAAATGTTTTGGCACTGTAGGTGTTCAGCCCCCAATATGAAACTGGAATGACTACATACAGTATCAACACATATCCTACGAAGACATTTGCTATGGCAAAGAAAGGAGTAAGCAGAGGACTGCCCAGGTAGGAAGCTACAGTTGACCAGTCCAATGTCGTGGCTCCTATTCCTATACCTTTCATGCCTGACCCTAGTTGTTGGGCAGTGACAGACTTGGGGAAAACATAGCAAGCCCATGCTATGCACTGCAAAGTTTGGAAGAGGTACCCAGGAAACAAGTACCACAGGAAGCTGCATGACATTGCAATTACGAAGAATCTCACCCTTGAGATGCGGGTCTCATTTTGTTCTTCCTTTTCATGCAATGTTCTGCAGAATTGAATTCATACTATTAAAGTCATTATCATGGTCCCGAATTATATCCCGAAAAAATAAATTTGGACGGTAAAATAACGAAAATTGCAAGTTCTGTGTTGATACTTGAAGAGGTAATATTAATTACTACTCAGAGACCAGTAGAGTAGGATCACCATAGGACGATAAAAATGGCTAATGTTTAGCTTTTCGATGGGACTTGGGGCTTCAAGACAAAATTGGTAGCAAGATAGCACATGGGATAGGTCTCAGATTCAGAGCTTTTTCATTTCACGGAAAAACTGGGCCTGGAACCATACAGGAACCTGTACTTGATTTGCACATTGCAGTCATAGCAGAAGCTAGTTGGCGAAAACTGGAAAATGGTTTTGGCGTTATTCTTAAACCAGGCAGGTTGGTCCTGAAAGATGGCCTGCAAGGCAGCCACGCTGCCTAATGGGTTTGCGCGTCCGTCGTCAGCCGCTTGACAGCTTTGAGAGGTCGGTTGTTTGCTATTTAATGAATAGAAAGAAAAGAAAAAACCAGGAATCTGATATATTCTCTAAGCCAAGTCTGATAAATTTCAGAATGGAAACCACCAATAACGTACCTGAAAAGGGAGATTTGAACAAGGGTGCTGGGCCACCACATGTGTGCTGGCTCCACAACGTATTTCCTCAAGAGCCCAGCCCATCCATATCCCAGAACCTACAGAGTCACAGACACAGCTGACGTTTTAGAATCTGGAAACTGACCAAGAACATGAATATTAGCTAGCGAGACAGTGAAGAGAGAGACCTGAGTGGTGATGATAAGGATCCAACTAGAGGCAAAGGAGATTTTCCTTTTGTAAAACGCCTTGATAATGTTCACTATACTAACAGCATAAGCAGAGCCAATCCCGAATGCACTCCCAGCATTAGCGAAAATGGAGATCAACACATGCTCTTTTATATTAAACGGGCCTGGGTTGAGAGTAAACTCTTTATCCCCGAAACCAGGAATGTGGAACTTGGTTGTCGGGAGTACAGAGGCCATGAACCTCCCGACGGGGAGAGTTGCAACCTGGACTGTGATCTGGGTGATGATCAGAGGCTCCGTCCGGTAAGCAAAGAACTGGTTCAGGAAAGATAGCAAGCAGCAAGAAATTATCCCCAAGAACCACATCCTGAAAGTCCATAGCGGGAGAGATGGGTCATCTGTGTTGGGCACCGTTAAACGGACTTGCTCTATTGGTGATTCCTCCTCCTCATCCATAAGCTCCTTGCTTGGTGGTGCCTCCATTTCCACAGTTCCCATATTATGTATCTGTTACTGAAAAACTCAGAGAAACTAAAGTTGAGCCAAGAAAGGAAAAGCACTTTCACCCATGCTCAGAAATTTGTAGCTTTGGTTACATATTTAAAACTAGACCAGTCCCCTGTTCTCTTCAGCAGTTACCTGTCCATTTCCATGACTCGAAGCAATACACACAAAGATCCAAACTCTGACTTCATTACTTTTTCCAATACTGCATGATGATGCATATCATGCGTAAGAAACCGGGTTATCTGGCCTAGGAAGACAGCGTGGGATTAGCTAGAAACATGCAGAAAAGCTAAAATCCTGAAGCATTAATGTAGTTGAAACCTTGAAGAAACTGTTGGTTTTTTTCTGCAACAAATACTACAAAAGTGAAGCATCGAGTGCAAACCGCGTCGCGTAGAGGCAAAAGCATACATGTGTATGTTCCGTTGGATCTTAATCAAACCATTGGGTCTGTATCCATGTCACTTTCACTAGCCAGTTCATCCACGGATTTACATTTTTGGCTCTCTGTTATATCCTTACCTGCTTAAGGACTTCTGTATTGGATTCTACGTGGACGGGTATGACCGATGTAAGATTATTGTTAAAGTAGAAAAACAGAATTATCATAGTAATTGGTTGCTGTGGTGTAGTGGTTATCACGTTAGTCTTACACACTTAAGGTCCCCAGTTCGATCCTGGGCAGCGACAGAAGTCAATATGGTCCTCTGTGTTTGATCACTTAAATACGTGATTACCTGGTTTCAGACAAAAGTCGTTTTTAACACTAAACAGTGGTTAAAGAACAGGGAGGCGGTTTTATGGCCAGAGAGGTCAATATAAGCTCTCTATTTTATCCTGTTTTTCATTAATGGCTTCTTTGCATCCGGTAGCTCTCTCCTCCACCATCAGGCTTGAACGTCAACTCAAGAAGGCATCTTCTCCTTTCCCTTCCAATGAGAAGGTACTCTCACACGAAGCTGTCTTGTTTTGTTCCTGAGTAGAATCGGTTTCTATTACTTCTCTGAATATAATGAAACCAACTATAGCCTTATTTGCTCCAACGCGTGGTAGAAAGTTTTGGGTTTGCACAAAATCTAACCTTTTATGTGGTCAATGTGGTTCATTCACTGTTTGCTCAACTGGTTTGTTTATGCGGAATTGGATGCGGTAAATTTTAGTAAGGTTTAAGGTTTCTTGTTTTTTCGCTGATGCCAAGCTTTATTCTGCAGTATCAGAATCCGAGCGTTTCGTATCGGAGTACTGGTGGAAATACTCCGTTGGATGAGAATTCATCAAAGGCCTTGAAGTTGAAGAGAGCACTTACATCGATAAAACGCGGGAAGTATATCGAGCCTTCTTGCTATATCCCTCTGTTAGAACAATGTATGGACAACAATTCAGTCTCCGAAACTCAAATGGTTCATTCTCACATGATAAAGACAGGAACCCATGAAGAGGTTTCTGTGGTGCCATCTCTCTTGAATGTCTATGCAAGTTGTGGAGAAACAGCAAGTGCTAGAAAGGTTTTGGAGAGCTTGCCTGGAGGGGATAATGTCGATTGGAAAGCGCTGATGGCTGGTTGTATTCAGAATTCACAACCGGAGGGAGCTCTCCAGGTTTTTGTAGCAATGTTGGAAACTGGGTCTCCTCCTTCGGATTTGATTGTTGCTGTTGCTCTGAATGCTTGTTCTTCTTTGAAGTCTATCGAATTGGGGAGACAGGTTCACGCCTTGGTTGTCAAGAATCAGATTGAGTGTGATACTAGTGTTGGCAATGCTCTCTGTTCCTTATACTCAAAATTTGGAAGCTTGGGATCCGCAGTTGAGTCGTTTATGAAGATTGGAAGAAAAGATAAAATCTCATGGACTTCAATCATATCTGCTTATGGCGAAAATGGCCGAACGGAACAGGGTCTGCAAGTTTTCATTGAGATGATTCTTGACGGTGTCCGTCCCAATGAGGTTACAATGGCTAGCGTGTTGAGTTTATGCAATGAAACAGTGTCTTTTGATCTGGGGAAACAGCTTCACTCATGGTGCATTAAACTCGGATATCTGTCAAAAATACGCGTATCAAATTCTATAATGTATTTATACCTCAAGTGTGGATGCATTGTTGATGCAAACAAACTGTTCAATGGAAGGAAATCTACCAACATGGTTACATGGAATGCGATGATTGCAGGCCATGCAAAAGCAATGGATCTTGCAAAGGATTACCATTCAGCATATCTAACTGGAGCTGAAGCTCTTGGAATTTATTTGAGGATGAACCGTTATAGGATCACACCTGATCATTTTACATATTCGAGCACATTAACTGTGTGCAGCAAGTTGGTGGCAATGGTACTGGGTGAACAAATTCATGCTCAGACTATTAAGTCTGGGTATGTGTCTGATATTTTTGTAGGAACCGCAGTAGTTAATATGTATAGCAAGTGTGGGAGCATTGATAGTGCAAGAAAAGCTTTCCAGGAGATGCCTGCAAGATCTTTGATATCTTGGACAAGTATGATTAACAGTTTTGCACAGTATGGTCACTCCCAGCAAGCATTGCAGCTTTTTGAGGATATGAGATTTACAGGAGAAAGACCAAATCAAGTCACTTTTGTAGGTGTCCTGGCTGCATGTAGCCATGC
This sequence comes from Passiflora organensis, assembly GCA_019739055.1. Lineage (NCBI taxonomy): Eukaryota > Viridiplantae > Streptophyta > Magnoliopsida > Malpighiales > Passifloraceae > Passiflora > Passiflora organensis. Next base: position 5,859,605 of record JAEPBF010000191.1, read on the forward strand.
CGGAATGGTCGAAGAAGCACTTGAATACTTTTCGAAGATGCGAAAGAGAATCAAGCCTGTGAGGGACCATTATAGATGCCTCATTGATATGTTTGTGAGGTTAGGCCGGTTAGATGAAGCTTTTGAGAAAGTCAAGGAATTGAAATCAATGGAACTGGATCCTGACGAATCCATATGGTTACTTCTGCTAGCAGGATGTAGGGATCATGGGAAGGAAGAACTGGGGTTTTATGCAGCTGAACAATTGCTCAATCTCGAGCCAACAGATGTTGAGACTTATGTGATACTGACGGATATGTACAAATCTGCACAAATGTGGGAAGAAGTTATCAGGGTGAGAAAGTTAATGAAAGATAGAAAAGTAGGGAAACTGAAGGATTGGAGCAGGATTTGCCTTAAAGGCAAATTTTATTCCTTCAAAACCACTTGGCAGCTGCCTTCGGTCAATGAGGAGATTTACAAGTTGTTAGATAAACTAGTTGACAAGGCAAAGAGTCTTGGTTATGAGTTGCAGCGAGATGGAGAGGAACTTAATGGAGATGACAATGAGGAGGAAGACGAAGGGAGAAAAAGTATGCCCCATCCTGCCATTTGCCATAGTGAGAATTTAGCAGTTGCATTTGGGTTGTTGAACAGTCCAAAAAATGCACCTATTCTAGTTACTAAGAGCATCTCCATGTGCAAGGATTGCCAGAACTTCTTTAAGGCCGTCTCTTTGATTACCAAACGAGAAATAACCATTCGAGATAGCAAAAAGCTTCGAAGGTTTGTTAATGGAGGGTTTTCGAGTGCAGAATTTGGCGAAGTTGACTGATATCTTGGTATCATTGGCATGATTGTTCATAGTGTTTTTTTATCATATTGATCTGCCTGTGCTCCAATTCAGAAGAATAACTTTATGAAGTGATATCAAGACTACCAAATTTATCTTTCACAGAAGTTATATAAAACTCTTTCATTTGGGCAATCGAAAAACAAAGAAAGATTAATCTGGTTGTCGATAGGAAAGCTATTTATTATTTTTTTAAAAAAAGAAACATAGAAACCTCTTCATGGCATAGCAACAACCCACGAGTCATGTGGGTTTGAAACGATCGAACTCTTGTCTGTAGGTAACCATTTATATTACAATGAGAAACACATTGAAAGCTCAATTCAATATAGATCTACAGACACTAAACATATATAGTACTTTTGTTTCATCCCCTCTTGCTTCCTGTTCCATAAGTTGTGGACGAGTGTTGGGTTAGACGACATTGAATACAGGGTGGTCATGGGAGTAGTAATTGTGAAGACCGAGCAAAACCCAAGAACAAAATTTGACAGTGAATCCCAATGCAGGTGGCACAGGGTAGATGATTATGTTACAGGAGTGGAAATCAACGTCTTTTGCTCTTGGACTTTGTAATTCTAGATTTGCTTGATTCTGTAGGTGGCTTCCAGATGACATCTTCAAGATTGCCACAAAAGTTATTGTAGAACTGCAAACAGCAAAAGCATATTCTTTGCCATAACCAAGAATAATTGAGAGGGAGATAGAAGAGAAGTGTTTTGCATGAAAATTTCTCGTTGATTAAAAGTACAGCTAGCTCGAAAGCGTGGAATCAATCGATGGATGAGTCTTACCAATCAATCAATCGAACCCCTCGGATTAGAGAGATACTCTGTTAAAACTCTGAAAGATAAATCAGCACAATGAAGGTGAAATATGGAAACTGACCTTGAGGTATTCGCTAGCATCTCCATTTGCTTTCTGAATATCTACCATCACAAATGTCGGGGCAACTTCGAACACCTTCAGCCAGAAAAAGGATTTGCAAAAACTGTCAATTAGTATAGAAAGATTTGACAAGTAGCTTAGACCAATCAGAGAATTTGAAGCAGAAAGCTTACTTCCACAAAAACTGAGAAATGCCCCATCTTATCAGTTGAGAGACCCTCTACCCTCATCTGAAAATCAAAAAAGTCTCTACTTTGAGTGAATAAAGTAACAACTAACAAATTGGGTATTTCTTAAGCAACTAACAAGAGAAAATACAATGATGCGAAAGAACGAAGAAGAAGATAATTTTGCAGATTACAATCTGGGGAGATGAAAGCAAGGAAAAAAGCTGAGGAAGAAGACTGCTGCAGCCAATCTCGATTTTCCACCTTATAGTTACGGATATGTGTTTTAAAACCCATTGATTGTGCGACAACTTCCATGGTTGATAATACAACCTTTGCTGGCTTCTGTGAAACAAAGCGTGTTTGGTGCTTCAAAGACTCCTGCCAGAGACAGTAAGAAATTCAGCAATCTTAAATGAAATATGAGACCAAACATAGCAGAAGTCTTTATCCATATAATTAACAAATTACTACAGAAAAATAGAAAGCTCACACTAGTCTTAGCATGAGGTTCGTAACGTTTTACATGTGCAATTCTCAAGAGAATGTAAGAAGAATATGCAATGAAATACCTTCCCACGGTCAAACAGTGTTGCCAGGTTCAGGCCTTGAGACAGAATAATTAGATCAAATGCATTAAGATTTAAGGGTCCCATATCCAGATTGCCACTTTGTTCATCAGCCTGCTGTTCCTACAGAGAATCATGAGGGTAAGCTGAAGATAGCAGAGGAGAAAATAAACACTTAGGTGCACGCACACACTAAGGCTAGTACTAACCCAGGTATCACCATTACTTGCAATTATGGTGGATTAGAAACAATCAAGATACAATTTGGTTCACCAATGGAGAGCGAGCTATGATAGTAGGTTATACAGGGGTAGTCATAGAAATATAGCCTGGTTGAAGATTCCCAACTCATATCATCCGAATGCGTAACAAGTTTGGAAATTTCATTCAGAACAGAGTAGAAAAACTGAGTTTGAGAAGATCCTAAGCTGAAAAAATGTTGAAAAGAACCCCAAGGTTTGGCCCCCGTCCTACAAACTTGTGGATGAAGATAGTAAACTGAAGTATGATTGGTGGACGAGAATGCTAGCCAAAAACCAGAATATGATCCTAGACATTCATGGAAGAGCTATGGCAAAGTCACTAAAACAAGTTGCACTGAACAAACCTCCGGATCATCAAATGCTGCATCAACGTCATCCAGGTTCACATCTTCATATTCTATAAGTCTCACGGGAACATAATCTCTCTTAAACCAGTCATCATTTCTGAGCTCTTCAATGGTAATACGCTGCAATACAAAGAGGATGAAAACCACTCAGAAACCAGTAAAAAAACAGGTTGTCAATAATTTTTTCAGTGTCGAAACCATCATCATCATCAGGCCTATTTTCATTTGTCTCACTGAAGCCTCTTAACTACTTAACCATGTCAAAGTATCTTATTGGCTATATAAAAAGGCAAAATTAAAATTAGTGTTTGAGCTTCCGAGGGAGAGAGAGAGATTTCATCATCAGAAAACTCTATCCAAACATTACACTAGCTTTAATCATACTATTGTAGTCCTTGTCTTTGTTGATTTAACCAACAATATCCCATTGCATGACCAAAACATACTGTCTCAGGTTTTGGGTCCAAAATTCGATGAATCAACGACTTTGCTCCCACTGGAAACCAAGATGGGCATGCAAATTCTGCTTTCTCAATCTGCAAAGGACATTTAAAAAATGAATAGAATCAAGTGGAATGTTAGAATGGATGATCAATCACTTCTTCCATTAAATAACCTATTTCTATAGCACAAAAGTACCCTTTTAGACTTGGGGGGGCTTCTTTTGGAAACCCTAATTCTTATTCTTGCATAAAATTTAAATTTGAGGAGCGTTTTCCACCAACTTCATAGCACACAACAGCTTCACAAGTCCTACATCATATTTACTGTGGTTTTTCACCAACTTCATACCACACAATAGCTTCACAAATCATGCTACATCATATTTATCATGGTCTACTTTAAACTCTCGGTAAGATCATTAATAATGCAAAAAAATTTACTGAATTCACCAAAAACTATGACTCTGTCATGTAGAACGTAAGGAAGGTAACCATCCAGAAGAACCATTAACGTTTTGCTTTTGTAACAGGGAAAAAAAGGTGACTGCAATCCAAAAAGTCACTTATTGCACAATAACCATATACCAGCAGTTGAGATGTAAGTCCATGCCTTATTATACAATGTGGGCAGATCAAGTTCATCAAATGGAAGATATCCTGCCATTAGAACATACAGGATGACTCCACAGGACCACACATCTGCCACGGCACCATCATAACCCTTGTGACCGAGTACCTAGATCAGAATAGAAAATTATAAAGCATGCTTAACAACAGAATTGCATTCAACTCAGAAACCAATATCCTCATGATTACCTCAGGGGCTACATAGTTAGGAGTTCCACACGTTGTACGCAGAAGGCTTACTCCCTGCAGATGATAATAACCAAGTAAGTAGGTTCGTTTTTTCCTCGTTAATTCCCTCAAACTGATGGTGTTTGAAATGCAACACAAACTCTTAAAGAGGATTTTACCTCCGCAGGCAGTGCACTCAGACCAAAATCTGAAATCTTTATATTTCCTTGTGAATCAAGCAAAAGATTTTCAGGCTGGACAGATATTTGAGCAACTTCAGGATTTCAAGTTAACAGAACAAGAACAACAGCTTTCTACATGGAAGTAACATCGAACCTTTAGATCTCTATGGTAAACTCCCTTACTATGGCAATAATCCACGCCATCAATAAGCTGTTGGAAGTATCTCCGAGCTTCAGTCTCACTAAGTCGTCCGCGATGCACCTGCATAATCACGGCCAACATGGTATCTTCTTACAGTCATGATCCAACTAACCGTATCAAGATCACAAACAGCTGGTCTGTCTAGAGAAGTTGGAGTTGAATTTCATTACTCACTATTTTATCGAACAATTCACCACCAGTAATGAACTCCAATATTATATATATCTTAGTGCGGCTCGCTAAGACCTAAACAGTAGAACAGCTGAAAGTCAGAAGCAGCAGAGGTGGAATACAAATTCTTAATCACTACAACTTAACGCTAGTTTCCAAATTGAATTAAATCCCATGCCTCGTGCAGGCGTACGACATAAGGATGCCTGACAAGCTTCATAATGGAAATCTCCCTCTTGATCTGCAGTATAAGCCACATGTTATGGAGTAATATCGGTAGAAATTGAAATCAAACTCAAAACCATCAAAGCAGCAAAACTAGGAAATCCATGAGAAATCAAAGTAATCTTGAATTACAGACTTCGACCAAGCAGCCCACTTGCCCCAAATTCAAAGAATTTGAAGCAATAAAAAGACTTTCTTCACTATTCTTTCTCTCACTTTCAGCTAAGAATCCATATCCCTCAGTTAAATCTATCCACAACTAAAACCCACCAGGAAAAAACAAGAAAACCCCGCCATTTTGGCATTGTTACCCTCAAAAGTGACGGAGTGGCTTAAAGTTAGTTTTATTATAGTTTAACAGTGCTTTGAGAACAAAAATGAACAAGAAAAACAACACGAACCCACCTGGTCAATCATCTTGTGTTTGATGATAGTACTTCGATCGAGTACTTTCATGGCCACACTCTCACCAGTCTCTGTGTTCTGCGCGAACTTCACTTTGGCAAAGGTTCCTTCCCCTATCGTCCTCCCCACCTCATACTTCCCCACTTTCCTGATCGCCACCATCTTCCACTTTCTTCTCTATCTTCACCCGATCTTCCAAACCACCTACCTCCTCAATACCACAGCATTCCACCTCTACCTGTTGCTTCTCCCCCCTCCTTTCCTCCAGGGAGCCCGGTTTTCCAATATAAACGTTAAACGGTATTCTCTAATACTAAAAAGATTAATACTTAGCACCAATATTTATCGAGTACAGCTAGAAAGCCATTGCTAGTACTTCACCAAACAAAAATACTATATAGAAAATTTGTACCTAATATCCATACAAATTTTCATTATATCGATTAATTTTAAATTATTTTCTGTTTCTACCTCTTGAAATTATTGATATTGGGTTCAATTAGGTGTGAGTTGGCTCGAAGTGATTCGATTCGGACCAGCTGGTCTTGGTGATACTATAAATGTGATTTGATGTAAACCATAATTTTCGTTGACAAAATAACTTGTGGCCGATGATGATGTTGGTGTACTGTTTTTTTTATAATAAATAATCAGACAAAATCAAGCAAAATCAGACAAATCTCTTTTTAGAATTAGATCGTCTAAATTTACTTTATTCAAATTTAATTCAGGTTGGTATGTTTTTGGACTGAATTAATATAACTCATATTTATTTTAATTATATAATTAAATCTAAAAAAATCAAAATTTACTACAATAGAGTTTTGATTGGTCTGAAATAAATAGTATTTTATTATATTAATCAATATTAATTCGTTTTGATATATTTTAAATATGAAACATGGATTTTAATATATCAAAATAATAATATTTAAATTAACTTATTTTTCAATCAGCCTAACAAAAATCGGACGCAACAAAAATAAATTTTAGGCCACCCCTTCTTTTGACTTTGAGGAAATGAAATTTGTTGTATTTTTAAAAAAGAAATTCATTTTTAAAAAAATTTATTGATTTTGTTAAATTCAGAATTAATTAAGAGGTCGCTACTTAAACTGCTAAGAACACAACGTTGTTAGGAAGTCGAAACAAGGAAATGGTGAAAGCAGTAGTAGGGGAAGAAACCCAACTCACCGTAGCGGAGAATCGTCTCAGCCAATGCGGGCTCGCCTCTCAGGTATTAAACTGACGAATTGCGTTTCTTCAATTGCCACCGGCACTGGACTAGAGCGTTTCTTTCTTTGCTAGGTGGGCATCGTGATCGGAAAGCTCAGCTCCTCGCTAGACCGCGGATTTGTTTTCGATTTGGTCCCAACCCCGCCAAATGACGCCGGAGAATCTGCCTGCGGCCTTCTCGACTCCAAAGACGACAAGAAAAAGGCAGCCAAATCGAAATCACAACCCGCTGATTCGTCCACCCTTGTAATTGATACTGAATGGGTTGCGGAGCATGCCCGCCAGGTTTTTTTTTTTTTTTACGAAAACTGTGTATGATTGGTTGTTTGTCATTTCAGTTTGGTCTGATTGCTGCTTGTGCCTGTCGTTTTAGGTCTCGAGAATGCTAGTTGGTGGCGTGAAGGTTATTGGGATATATGTTTGGGTTAGTGACAGTGCTTTTAAGAATTCTACTATAACGCTTGGACAGGTTGGTTTTGGTATTTCTTATTTGGCAAGTTAGTTTTTAGCTTTAATGGATGATAAGATCAGAAATTTGATCTGTTTCTATTATTAACTGAAAAGCTTTTGCAGACAGTGAAAGGGGTTGCTGAAGCTGCACCCATTTCAGAGACTGATAGGGATGAACGGTTGCTTATTCATATATGTTATAGTCCTAGGAGGTACTTGTTTGTCCTAATTCATGTATTTGCCCTTGCTCTGCATGGTTGTTTATGGACTCTTTTCTGCTGGTTAGTGATGTACTAAATGTTGAATTGTGTAGGTGGACATGTCGGAATTGTGTGCTATCTTCTAATATCACATCAAACAGCATTAGGCCTTGTGATTTCAAGATGGGAAAGGTCTTGAATTCAATCCAGAGGTTTAAATGCACTTATAACTTCGAGCTCAGGTAAGGTTGTAGATTGTGTGATCATTTTGTGTATGAGCCCAAGAGATAATTTTCTTGTAGCTCTGCTTACAACAAATATGTGTATTGTTTCATTTGTTTACCATGAAATGTGACTTCATGGTAACCATGTTGATGTCAATCATGTCAAGTCTTAATCACTACATTGTGAGCATTGCTTTATCATTAATAATTTTTTTTTTCTTATTGATTTATTACTCCCAAAGAAACTCTGAAATGCTATCTAGCGGTTCTGTTTTGACTCACGTTTGAAGTTACATTTCACAGATTGCCTATATTTCATGAGAATTCATCAGATGCAATAACAATGAGTCAAATCATACGTCGGGCTATTTCAGTTCATGCAAAAGAGCTGAGAGGTGCTACAGCGTTAATTGATGGAAAATTGGTAAAGAGAAATACCATCACTACCATTTCTGGGATTTTTTTTTTTGCTTGTTGTAGTTACCAATATGGATATCTTTGATTCATAATGCAACTTTCTCCTTGATAGTATTGCATACACTGGAAAATGTATTACTATTTCTGCAATGAATTTCTCTGTACAAAATAAAACCCTGATTCATCTAAACTGTTGGCGGTGTTAATTTTTTGTGTGGTTATTGTGGCTTGAATTCATAATGAGACTGTAGGAAGTAGAAATCTGTCCATGAAGAGCAATCAAGTAACATAGCATTCTTCTTTGAAAGGGAATCAGAGTGCGGATACCCAACTATAAAGTCTTAAGCATAGTTCATACCTTATTGTTGAAAATGATTAACTTGATGGCTAGACTGAGTGCCCAGTTTGGAGAAATGAACTTGATGGAAAGCTGCACTCATGCTGGAAAATTCCCACTCTTATCCACTTTGACTCGTAGGCAAAATTCATACCATCAGTGATGGATGCTGATTAAATAAATCATATCCTTGTTTGCAATTAACAATACTGCAATTCATTTTTCTGGTCTAGAGTAGATAATTGGTAACTTTTCCCCTCTCTTTTTTGGGATAAAAGTGGACTCAAAATTATTTTTTGTAATTCTCTCGTTATATTTTTCAATTGTGATGTGTTTAGGTTACTAATGAAGAGGCTAGTACAACTGATGGATTGCATGAAGTTGAATTGCTTCTGCCATTTGCGAAGAATCCATCAATTGAAGGTGTATTGACGCTTCTTTGGTATCAATGGCATTATGATTGTTGGTGATTTTTGTGGCTTTAAGTAACAACTTCCTAATGTTGAGTAATTTTGTTGTACTTCGGTGAAGCATGCAGCCAAAAACGTAATGTTGGTCTTCTTGTCTTTGGTGGGTCTTTGTGCTCTTTTGCATATTCAAGTTCAAAAGAACCACTTTCTCAGGCTGTTGCGGATATAAAGGTGATCACTATAGCACTACCATATCACTTAGAATGAAAGTTACTATTGTTTCTAGTCTTTGAGGAAATGACTGTACATTATTGTTGGATGGCTGGTGATGTTATTGAACAAAATTAGATAATAAGAGAGCAGGAAGAAATATGCTGAATTTTTCTGTCTCTTTCTTTTTTTTACCCTCTCCACAATTGCCTTTTTGTGCAATTTACTGATTATTTACTATCTAGGATGACATCATCAAGAGTCTGCAAAGCAGACTGGATATCATCTGTGATGAAGCAGATGGGGATCTTGGTCCAACTGATGATGATGATGCAGAAGGAAACCAGGACAAGATGTCAAGAAAACCTGTTTCTAATCGTGTCTTGAACATATTGAGGTTAGTATTCTGTATGTTGGTAACATTTTCCCCTTTCGAAGGATGAGTTTATTACTTTGATTTGCATGTTCTTTTCGTGTGTTGAGTTTTCTTGGCATCACATTGAAAATGCTGCTCCCTTTTGGCGCATGCGTCTTCATTTATTTCTTTTTGCACCTTCAGCTTGTTTGTTCTAGGTTCATCTATAATTAGGGGTTCTCAACTCCATAATATGAATCATAATCTTCATTTGTACAATTTGCTATACTTAACACATTTGCTTCCGTCTCAATCTGAAAAACAGGGGTACCTGCAGTATTTCATTTCCCAGAAGAGTCTTTGTTCCTTGGTTGGCAGATACACTTATCTGTGACTACCTGCAACCCTCTGAGACTATTGAGGTTTGCAATTTCGGTTTTCGGAGAAATATGAAATCTTATTTTTTCTATACAACAAGTACTATTTGTGTAGAGATCACCACAAATATTCATTAGTGGTTGTTTTCATCGAATTTAGGTACTAAAAGAGCGCTGTGTTGAGTTAATGTCCATGGAAGCTACAGCCGATGACTCCACCATTCTACAACCAGAAAAGGACGCTCCATCTTTGATCACTAAATCTTTCTGGGATGTTGCAGTCCCTGGCAAATCAGAATCCGGCATCACCATAGAGAAGAGTAGAAAAGTCAATATAGATAAGGTAGTCGGCAATAAATCTACAAAGTCTTCCAACATTAATGTCCTGGTTGCTGTTTTAATGCTTTTGCTTTCTATCTTGGTGGGGTTTGTGCTTCTCAGGCAATCCTAGAATCTGAGTGAGTTATTGTTTACAGATCAAACTTCAAAGTGCAAAGGTTGAATTTATTGGAATTCTTTCTTAATTAAGCTCATTGTTCTCCATGTGAATAGTGTAGAGCAATACTCACACTTGCTAAGTACTGAGAAACATGGCTAGGCATGAAATTGAATACATGCAAGTAGGAAGTAGATCATTCCTGCTCTTGTTTAGGAAAAGAAATATCAGCAAAACAACACTTTATATGAAGAATCGAGCAGTACATGGTCTCTTAATCACACACTTTTTCGTTAAATTAAAGGGGTATCCAAAGTTTTCCATACTCAAAGTCAAGGATGAATCCTTGATCAGGTTTATTAGTCACATACTTATAGACTGCAGATACCCTTGAGCAGCAATACCACAAGGATTCTTCACTAATTAGAATCAAAATCAAAATGAGAATCTGAAATGTAGGGACTACTTTTCTTCTTCCAAGCTTTAAAGTGCATCCAGCTTAGCTTTTATCAACAATGACCATCGAGCGAAGTTCACAATTTTGGAACCTGAACACAATAATGATGTGTGTAAGACGTAATGGAAGAAAGGGAAGAGAGCACAAAAATGGATGAAAAATCATAATTTGCTGGTTCTCTGAAATTTCACTCACTTTTTGCACATTTCGCTTCTGACTGATACATTGCTGTCATGTCCTAAAGCTTCTATTGTGTTCTGCAAGAATCTGTCATGGGTTACAATTGCCACTTCCTTCTCTTGCCGTGTCCAGAGCCTGAATAACAGATATAAATGTCCTTTACTCATTGCAATACCGTATATGCCTTTTAACCAACAACAAAAGTCCGATAAAGACAAGAAGATCAAAGCCTGCAATAAATGGAATCACCAATCTATAAACTTCAAGCCCCTGGTTGCAACTTCTTCAAATGTTTCCCTCTCATCACTCTTCCACAGAATGTCATCATCACTTTCTATCTGGTAGGAAATAGGCAAGGATGAGAGAAGAAAAACAATACTAAAGTATGAGTCTGGAAACCGAAGCTAATACAGATAGATCAACTCCTCAATCAGATGAACTAGTGATGATACAGCACTTGCCAACTTAAAATCAATTTCAGGGAAAATTGATTGGTACTTGCTTATGGTCCTCCTCCTATCACATGGATGAACTCCCTGCAGTGAAGAAGAAAAGTTTTGTGTTCAGACATTGTTATAAGGAAGAACTGATCCCTATGATGCGCCTTCATGTTTGCCAGGTTTCAAAATGTTTGGATTGCTTAGACCTTTATATTGATTCTTCAAGTCTCACTACACCTACCAGACGTTCTCGACAGAGCTCAACAGCTATGATCGGTGGGAAGCAGAGCGTTGATGCTTCAGAATATTTACAATTCTCTGAGTTTTCTTCTTTTGACTGGTTTGCACGACCAAAAACTGCAACTGCTGTTTGCATTGCCCTGCATATTTTAAAACCATTGGCAAATCACAGGCTACGTTCGTTCTACAAATAAATTGATTGTTAAGGGAATTCAGAATTAGGCTGACCATATGCTTACCTTGACAAAGGAGAAGTGATGACTAAATCAATCTTCTTAAGCAGTCCAGATTCCTGAACTTGCTTCCGTAGACTGCTGACCTGTGTTGCAATATAATGAAGTCATCATATCCACTAATCACCAGAATAATATTTCTTTACCTTCCGGGTTAGAACCCCAAAAAATAAATTTGGAGATTGAGCTCCGGGTAGATTAATCCGGTTGCCAACTGCTATACTCTTTATTATTAAAAAAACTTTTTTCTATCAAAAATTGATGCAGTGATCTGTTGTGTGACCCGAAATGGAGAGGAACTGGTCAATGGTCATGAACAGGAATACTTCCACTGTTAAAAGGAATCTGGGTTTTGCAGTTTTGCAAATGATGGGTCGCCATGTGAGGGAATCGGTAGAGAACAGCTGTTTATCTTTATCAAAGATCAAGATCTACCATATATCAGTACCACCCGAGGAATGTGAAAGAACGACAGACTTAATTACCCGACACCAAAAAGATACGAAGAATGATTAAGCAGGAACAGGAAATCAGTATCTGACTTCATCAAATTAAAACCCATGATCAAAGAAGACATCTAGAGTATAGCATATACGAAACTGGGCACCGACTGATCATCACCTGCTCCCAGCCCAAAGGGGAGAGCTGTGCATCCAAGTATTCTGGAGATAGTAAGGCATTATAATCCTCCTCTGCTGCCACGTTATGGATTCCTTGCGCATGCCTCACCTGCGCATATATAGATGTACAACAATCCTGATCAACATACTCCGGACCAGAACTACATGTCTCATGGACGATATATATAGCGTCCATGGAGAAGCAAATGAGAAGAGGAAGAAGATGGTATCAAAGACAAACCAAGTGAAGAACTTTAGCGTGTTGTAATGGATAGAGAAATCGCGCTCTCGGTGCAGAATCCATGCTGGAATTTGGCTGAAACTGACAGAAACAGGGATCACAACATCTGAAGATGCTAACTTCTATATATATAGAGAGAGAGAGGACAAAGGCCGGAAAGCGCTAAAGTCAAGGCAAACTAGAAAAGGCAAGCTGTTTTACATTACAATAATATCATAGAATATAACCAATCACATGCCAATAATTTATCATTTATGTATTTTACATGATGGTATATATAAATGTAATTAATGCCAATAATCTTCATTCCATTCTGCGTCCGAATTTGATTAAGAAGAGGATGAGAAAAATAAAAATAAAAATATACAGCATGAAGTTGTTGTAAAAAGATTTTATTAAATATTATTAGATAAATACAAACGTCTATATTTATAAAAAAAAACAAACATTTAAGATTGTGTTTACAAAGAACCGTGATTGTTGGGTACGAAAGAATATATCTCTCGATATATTTAATAGATATTCATCATATTCATAATATTAGTCTTGTAATCGAAAAAATACTAGTCTAATTTAATTAGACCAAATGCAACTGTATTTCTTAAACCTTGATAGTTTACTGGGGCTTAAATAATAAATCCATCTTAACCTATAAATATTTAGATAAGACGATAAGGATTGTGTGGTTAAGTTAGAGTTTGGTTTTGATAAGAAAGCAAGGTTAATTTAGCCTTTTCGCCCCCCATATAATCAAATAATCAATCATGTTACATTTATTAACTCATCTACCTTAGTCAAGACTTTGAAGTAACTCATCTGTCCGACAATATAGGATTTTTCCTCACCCTTGCCCAATGCTTCTGCAGTAACTCTTTTGTCCAATAATCATATTTATTAACTCATCTACCTTAGTCAAGACTTTGAAGTAACTCATCTGTCCGACAATATAGGATTTTTCCTCACCCAAACCTTAAAAACTCAAGTTCATGGGAGACGGGATGTTATCTATATAAGTAACCCAAACCCGAAAATATAACAGAAAAGATTAATTATCGAGTAAAAGAATTTCCGAACATAGTTAGACTCTTGATCAAGAGAGTTACTAAGGTTTGCATTGAGGTTTACTGTCTTGTCTGAACCACAATCACCAAGTTTTTCCATCTTTACAGCCAGTACTTTTCTTCATGCCTTAAAAAGAATGAGAATCATTTTCAGAAGCATTTGATGCATTCAGACAGGAATCCACTCTGGTTATAAGCATTTGATGCATTCAGACAGGAATCCACTCTGCCTATAAGCATTTGATGCATTCAGACAGGAATCCACTCTGGTTATAAGCATTTGATGCATTCAGACAGGAATCCACTCTGGTTATAGGCATTTGATGCATTCCTGTCCACCGCAGGTGCCAACTAGCAGAGAGACAAGACAGAAGGAGGGGTCAATCTCAATCTTCAAGCATCCCCCAGCAGTAAATATTCTTCAAACATGCCCTTGTCCAAATTGCAATTGGACTACAGAAGAGAGGCCCAACCGCGACCAGTAGCCGTAACAAAACCGGCCCAATAAAAACATTTACGGTTCACAAAACCCTCATTAGCTCGAGCTTAATCGGCCCAATCATCGTCCGGTAAAAACCTTGTTGGGCTAACATAACTGATTTGACATTTTGAAGTCAGCCCACCCTTAAAAGCAGGAAGTGGAGATATATCAGGAGACAAAAAAGCCCAATCCAACATAATAGACGCTAAATTTTTTATTATTAAATTCTAAAATTATAAAATTTAGCAAACCCAATTTTCAAAATATGAAAACTAAGCTAGAAAATTATATAATAAAGAAAAAAAATATAAAACATACTTTACCATATAGTATATGCTACTACAACTAACCATGTTTAATCTATATTTACTATATATTAAAAAAGCCATCATGTAAGGTCGGGAGTTGCGTGTTGGGATGGGGAATATGATCATATTCCTTGTGAAGAACGACATAGAACAGTGGTCAACGTAAGATAGAATTGAATCGATTAATGCACAATCAACCCTTGGCATATTTTGAAATGGAATCGTTTAATAGATTATATAAGAATATACAACAGGAGCACCAAAACAATGCTGTATGCTAATGCATTGAATGACTAGGACACACAACAGAAACGCAAGTGTATTTCAGTCCATCATAGCCTATCACCTTAAAATGCTTGAGAGATTTTCAATCGGCAACAGGTCCATGCCGTTGAAATCCAGATTACAGCTATTAGCTTTAGCCCACTCTACACCTTGAATCAGGCTTTCAAAGCAGACATCCATTGGACATTTGAAAGTGTGCTGGAATAATTTGTTGTTCCTACTAGACCACAATCCCCACACCATAGAAAATAGAATGACGTACCAAATCCTGCGTTGATTCCGACCAATGGAGAATCCTTCCCAGTGAAGAAACAGATCTTTGATACATGAACCCTTGGCATATAATTCTAACTTTATCTTATCATTTTACATTATGGTATATAATATAATGTAATTAATGGGAAGAAGCAACAATCACGGTCCACAAATTTCTTACTCGTCGAGAAATTAACAAACGTGTAGAAATGTTGGTTTGAAGTGCAAGTCAATTGCATTGCGTGTAGGGCAAGATGGTTAAGCTTGGCTCAAGATTGTTTGGTATTCTTCATTCCACGTCGAATTTGATCAGTGATACAGGACGGACAAAAATAAAGAAAACATGTTGAGGTTTCGGATCAAAATCCGAAAAAATATTAGTTTTACGATCGAATAATATACAGTATACAGCATTTGGTTGAACTTTGCACGCGTAAGTAACCTAGATAGCTAGCTCGGTTATTCTTCTAGCTAGATATAGACCACCTAGCTGTTTTCTTAAAACTTCAATGGTTTCCTCGAAGGCATAAAAGATAAATCTATCGTATTATACCACATGAAGAGGAGCTAAGAGTAGTTGGGTTTTAAACTTTTAGTATGATAATTAATAGGGATATGATCTTAGCGTTGAAATAGATAGCATATAGTTTCTAAGATTTGGTTTGCCGGTTGATTGTCCTGATTGATTTTGATGTTAGTTCCAGATCTCCAGTTTCTGTGGCAATGGAAGGATATGATCTCTCCATTAAGAGGAGGAAAAGGAAATGGAACATCTTGTATCCGTCGGATTTATCCCAATCTCGTACTGCTAAACAAAACTAAATTAGCAAGTCAATATATTATGCTTGATTGAGGTTTGGCTTTGATCCTCTGTAGATTCTATAGACAGCTAGTAAGCATATCTCAGATACAAGAATCATCTTTTAGGGCATCTGTTGAACTGGCTATACTTTTATATACACACATTCAATTCGTGGGAAGGTTTTGTCCGCATATTCTGGTAGAACATAAGTAAGTTAATGTTTTTTGCAGGCTTATGTTGAAGAAAGCACCGACAATCATTTTGACTGTCTTAACCACGATCAGCTATTGAAAATGGTGATCTTTGTATGTGGAATCCAGAGGAAACACATCACCATTACTTTGATCATTCATTTCCTTCATACATAGATAGATAGTGCTAAGTACAAATGGTTGGATAAATTTCGATACAAATTAGGGTTACAATTAAGATAAAAGCAACCATATATATTATATGGGGGAAGGGTTGTGCATGATCACGGGTAGACATAGACATGTACGTGCAGTTTCTAGGACCACTGTCAAGTTTGATGTCACAAGTCAATGATGGGATCATCTTTACCAACACCCCAACGTAGATATGTATTATCAAATAATTTCAAAGATTCTGCTGCCTGGCTTGAGATGCAATTATGTGAAGGTTTTTACACCTAATTTACCAGTTAAGCTTAGAGTGTGACGAGTACAGATGAATCATGTTCTGGGATGTGGTTGATTATCATGGATTTGATGTTTTAATATAAAAGACAAGTTGATGTTTTGATAATTAACAAGTTGATTAACTCGCTAGTTAATTAGATATATGTGATTGCTTCCTCCCTGGGTTATTGTTTGTGGGATTATCTCTGGTCTTTGTTTAAACTCTTTCAAAGAATCCGTAGTGTATGTTTTCCACTCTTGGTCTAATTCTAACATCCTATAATGTGTGCCTACAAATCCAGTTTGCTTGCCTCCTGTCTTAACCTTTTATCAAGTGAGAATAAAATTAAAACTCATCTCCATCCATTTCATGTGAGACCCAACTTTATAGGGGATCAGGTTACCCAATCCCATATCGGAAAGGAGTGAGGGAGGTCTTGGAATTGTGTGATGGTATCATTTGTAATAAGATACATCTTTTAGGCCATGTGGTTAGAAACTCAACTGAACGTTGCAGTTGTGATCCATCATACCCACATACATATCCGGACCCGTTGGGCCGACGGTCCGGGGACCGGATCGTGACATTTCCTATCAATCAATCCCTGCTTGGTGATCTTTAGGACCCATCATATCCAGCATTTAGAATTAGCATTTTGTGGCCTCTAGCTGATAACTGAGGTTTTACGCTACTTCCTGCCCTAAGAAATTAAGGCTCACTGATGATAAATTAAGATTTAACATTAGCTAGCAAACGAAGATTTCTTTGCTTCAAAGGAAGCTAGACCTAAGCAGTGGGAGAGACTTTTTTTGTCTCACCTTCGTATAAGTCAGAAATACAAACAGACACTTCGTGGTTTAATTAAGGAACCAAAATCAGAGGAAACAACCAGAAAGAACTGTAATAACATAAGAAACTGCCATATTCAACAGGTATATATATATATATACTCTGGTGGTTTCTGTACCGTCTTCAGGAAAGTGCCGCAGGCACTATTAAGAATTAACAGGTAGTGATTCATATTGCTCTCTTTTAAAGAAAGTCTTTTACTCGTTTTATTAATCTGATGTTTTTTCTTACCGTTTTTCCAGTTACAAGACGCAGACTAAAAGCCAAATACCAGAGATCACCTTTACTAATAGAAGGAGAAGCTCAAATACGTAGACGACATGTAAGCATCTGGGTACGTAAACCCCCATCTAGAAATTGAAAAAGGACGATATCTACTACTCATCGAACAGAAAGAAAAGGCTGTTTAATCTGCACACTTCTGTGAGGCAATCTACCCTGAATGGACCCCAATCTCCCCTACACTGATTGAACTAGCAAACAAAAAGCTACCAGACAAATTAACTTAGAATAGAGAAGGAAAACAGGAAAACAGGAGTGGTTTTTGCACAGAACCTGAAAGACCCCCAAGCTCATATTGTGGGCGGTCAAGTGGAATGAAGAGAGAGGGGGGAGAGAGAGAAGGAAAACCATTAATTGGGATACCGCTTTGTGTCGGGGTGGTGGGGGAAGCAGCCCCCAGTTTTCTTCCACAACCATTTGCCCTACCTTTGTTTTTGTTCCTCGTGGCTCTCAGTCTTGTCACCCAAATCTTGTGATGCCATAATTAATTAATAAAAATAAAATAAACATATTTCACGATATTGTTGGCTTCTAATACGCTTACCAATACCCAGAAAACCTGTTGTCTGATGTACAACGTATGTAGATTTACTCGTAGATTTGTCTTCACTGTTGTCTGATGTATGTAAAAACGACAGAACCTTTATCCTATTGCTAGAACTCGTGCGATTAATAATTTAATTATGCTTATTTCAATGCTAATCCAACCTAAATACATGAATAATCAATTAGATAATAGAGAATCAATCAGGATACACTACCACCCTAAGTATTCTTTCATATATTCTGGTTTGGTTTGCATCTCGAAATTCCCGCAATTTATATCATCGAGAAATTCTCTCAAAAACCATTCTATAATATTATAATAAGATATTAACTATTTAGATAAAGGTATTACTTCTTTTTACTTCAATTTCATTTGGGAGATTTAGAAATATTGCGAGAAAAAAACGAAAGATACCCACAAACCTTTAAAGGTGGAAAAGTATGGGACCCCAACTCAGCAAAATTTTCAGTGAGAAAGAGAGATATGGTCGTTTTCTGTTCATGACCCAATAAATCTACAGACCAGCTAGAACATACAAAGAGCCTGTCAGGGTATGCTGTGATGCAAGATTTCCATTGATTTCGGTTCAGACAGAGATGGGGGAGGGAGGTCGAGGGTCAAAGTTTTCAGGGCAAATAGGGCTTATTTTAATATTTTAGTCTATTGGATTTATGAGATTTCGGTGAAAAAGACATAAAATGTGATAAAAAAATCCAGACCCCTTTCTATCTTATAGGCTCTTTAGTGGCAACAAATACAATGCAATACGTACCAGAATGAATGCATATTATATTCAATTATATGCACTTTTGGGCTTGCTTCTATATATACTCTGCAACTTGGTGCGGCTTTCTCATTGCCAAGGTTTTATGATTTTCCTAGGGAACGAAAAAGAGAGTCTGAGAAAAAGGTAGAGGGTGAGAGGAATGGAGCTCAATGGGAATGATTATTTCTTCGGAGAGTTGCTTGCCTTTAGTAGAGATGCTTGTGAAAGTGATACAATTCCAGATATGCCACCGGAAATGAATGAGCTTCTTTCTGGTGCCTGCAACCATCAAATCTATGAAGAAAACCTATCTACAGTTCCTCTAATTAGTTCTTCCTGTGATGGTTTCTCATCGGAGCTGCCACAAGATTTTACTGGCGACTACTACATCGGTGACGTCTACTGCCCGTTGGGTGAGGAACTATGTGCACCACAGTTCACAGATTCTTCGTACAATACTCTTGAAAGTACTCCTCCATTTGCTGTTCAAGAAGATACTCCAATGTCGTCGATACTGGAGGATGAGGAACTTGGTCTGCTCGTTAATGATCAACGCCAGGATTTAGAGATGCATGCTGGTTGTAAAGTTGAGCTAAGTACTCACTCTCCTGAGCTACCATATTTCTGTGCTGGTACTTTTCTTCCGGAGAGAAAGATCCGTGGGAAGAAGTTGGAGGGGCAACCTTCTAAGAATCTGATGGCTGAAAGGAGGAGAAGAAAGAGACTAAATGACCGGCTTTCCATGCTGAGATCAATTGTTCCAAAGATAAGCAAGGTAATCACTGACTCGGTTAATGGTTTTTCAGGAATAGTTTTCAGCCCCCAAAAAAACTGAAAAAATTGCAACAGATGGACAGAACATCAATACTCGGAGACACTATAGATTACATGAAGGAGCTCCTGGAGAGAATCAACAACTTGCAGCAAGAAATGGAGATGGGTTCAGATGAGCTTGAGATGCTGGACATTTTCAAGGACGGAAAGCCAAATGAAATTGTGGCGAGAAATTCACCAAAGGTATACATACATTCTGCATTGACCCAAATGAAGGCTTGAAGTTTCATGTATCCCACTCGTTGATTCTTCCTTTTCCCCTGTTTTTTACAGTTTGATGTACAAAGAAGAAAAGCGGATACAAGAATTGAGATCAGCTGTGCAGCTAAGCCAGGGCTATTGCTATCGACAGTAAACACTTTAGAAGCATTAGGCCTGGAGATTCAACAGTGTGTCATAAGCTGTTTCAACGAGTTCACAATGCAAGTTTCCTGCTCAGAGGTAAAACTAAAGATCAGTAGATCAATATTTGGCCTAGTTGTCCTTGTGGAAAACTAAAAGGATGCCTCTAAAACTGCATTACTTGTTGCTATGAGTGTAGGAATCGGAGCACAGAACTCTGATAAGCTCTGAAGACATAAAGCAAGCACTGTTCAAAAATGCAGGATATGGAGGCAGATGCCTGTAGGAAACAAAAGAACGAAGAAGCATCATGAGAGTTTTACCAAAATCTTCAGGGAGGTCCTACACTTGTTCTGATTAGTCACTTCCACTCACGAGAGTTATGTTTTCTGTTGCTCAATAGGATATTATTTAACAATAATTCTGATGGAAATGCTGTTTGGAATTCCTTCAGTCATGTAGTTTAATGATTTGTCCCAGTTGAAAATGAGAACCTTATCTAAATAATGGCTCTACTCTTTTCCAATTTCCTGCAGTCATATTGGAATTGGAATTCGAATTGGCATAGGATATATACTCGTGATTTTGCAATGATGTGGGAGAATTGAGTAAGAGGTTGACTTGCTGCCAACATGAATCTTCTACTAATAAATATAGCAGATAGTAATCATGGCCTGTGCCCAACTTGCTAAAAGGGATGGAATGACTCTTTTTCCCATCTCTGCATTGAATGTAGCAGTAACTTTTTCTTGGTTACTCATTTGATATCAGCTTAAACTTTTGCAGTAACATCATTTCTGGTTGTTGTTTATGTGAGAATCCACTCGATCTTAACGGGTGTCTGTTCGAAATCCGAAAAAAGATTACATATCGATCACTTGTATAATAACAATCGAATATTTCAGACTGGTGTATTTTGGTCCACAGAATCTGAAATACTGCATCATTAACTATGCAGGAGTTCTAGACATCTCACAGTTCTCCAGCCACGTGACCTGTTCTACTCATCTCAGCTCTGACCCCTTCAACTATGTATGAATAAGATTGTGACTGGTGAATGATACAAGTGTGCTGTTTTTAGCTGTAGGAGCGCATAAGGACCTTTCAGGATCCTGCGAGGAATTCTGAATGAAGATTGTACGAAATAGGAAAATGAAAAAACGGGGAGCTGCTTCTAGAGTTCTGAACGTATGATAAAAGGATCACCCCAAGATAAGAGCACATGCATATTATGAAAAGTTAAACACCCAACAGTACATAAACCTTCTGGTCAACACATCCATGAAGGCAGATCAAAAATAGCTCTGTCGTCCCTGCCATGCCTAATTGGACTGCTTTCATTCTCCTGTTAGACAAACAGATAAAGGTAATGAATCGATTTCCTGATGAACAAAACAAAAAGATTCTTAGAATATAACCCCAACTTGCCTTTTTCTGATCAATGCAAAATCAGTTTGTCTTTGTCCCACAATGCTAGCTTTTAGCCTGTATTTTATGCTAAACGTGAGTGATCTGATTGACATTTGAAACAGCCACGAACTAACTCATTACAACCTCTTTAATTTCCCAGGGATCCTTTGATATGGCCCCAAAACATGGCCTGCCTTGATGCCTTTCCAACTTCAGGAAGAAGCCAGTACAGTTCCATACTGAACCCAGGAATCTGATGATTTCATACATCTTCGTACAGAAAGGTTTCGCTCAGTAGTTTTCCTGAAACATACCAATAATGCCACAAAAGCAGACCCTGTCATGCATACCACATCACATCACAAGTATTATGTAATAAAAAAGCGGGTCGTGTTCATTTAGTCTTTCCATGGTAAGATGAACCTCAAGCATGTTTCCTCTTTTTTTTCAAGAAAGTGGGTAGAGAATCTAGAGATCTCTATCCACTGGATGACCTTCCATTACTTCGATCATGAAACTGATCCATGGGCTTGTCAAATGCAGCAAAGCCCACTACAGGTCACTCCCCAGTGGGCCAACTTTCCCCCAGTGCGGGCTTCTGGACCCCAAAGCGTATTTTTTTAAAACATTCCTTGATATAGTTATGACACGTTTGTCTGGTAAGAAACCTAACAAGCGCACAATTTCGGTATGGAGAGAAATACAAAGGATGTGTGATTATAAATTAATATTAAAATATTAAAAAAAATCTAAATAAATCATATTTTAAATTTCCCTTCGGATAAAAATGAGTTTGTACTATCTAATTATTTTATAATTTTGGATTACATCTTGATAAAATAAATTAAGATAGTTAAATCAATTTATAATTTAATATTAAATTTCGAAAAAATAAATTTAGACGATAAGAAATTTTGTTTAAAAAAATTAACTTAAAATTATTTTATTTTATGATGTCTTGAGTTTGGCCGAGTAGGTACATGTATATCTCTTAGCAGCCTGCCTTTCCCAGGTTTGTTCTTCTTCTTTATATATACATCCTCAGTTTGCAAAAGACATTCGGTTCTGTCTCTATAAATAATTCCACGTTTTTATTACACAACACCTTCCACGGTGGGTACGTAGCATGGTCAAAGTAGTAGGGTCCCTCATGGATCTCTTGAATCCAGCGACTTTGGTTGTTTTAGGATAAGAGTTACGTACCCTCTACTGAAGTGTAGAGTACTACCGAATCAAACCACTTGAAGCTCGATAAATGGCAGGAGCAGTACCGATCGACTAGCTGTACAAATGGTTTTCATTTTGACTCTTTCCTTTTGGTGGTAATTAAGAAGACGATCGAGAGGGAATGGTGGACAAAGAGTCATCCCCACATGCCATCGGGTTACCTGCAGGTCTATCTCTTGTATTGCTCACCCTGTTTTGCGTCTGTGGGATGTTCATCTGCTGCATCTACTGGGACAGGCTATGCTCCTTCCTTGGAGCTTCAAATAACCCCATCACCGCCACCTCCGATATCGAAGCTGACACAGTTCATTCGCCTCACAAATCTCCACCTCCTCAGATGGTATACATATATATATATACATACAAACCTAGCTTTTTTATGTTCTAATACAGTTCTTTCCACTGTTTTGCTTGCTTGCTTGCTTATATTTGATGTCCCAAGCAGAAAGTAGACCAAGATCAAGTGAAGAGCAAGCCCGTCTTGATGCCGGGAGACCAGATGCCCAGGTTTATAGGAATAGCTTGCCCCCATTCATGAGCTTCCAAGGATTCAGCCATGTTGGTGTGTGGGCCTTTATGAAAGACCCAATAGATTTCTGAAAAGCCCATGAATGACCTGCAGGATGGTAAAGCCATAGAAAATATTACAGAAACGTAGTTTTCAGCAATGTTACACCCGTGTGCATATATATTTATATATACACACACGCGTACTCAGGATGGGCGTGAGAAAGAGACTTCACACAGCTCGTCACTTTCTTGGCTCCAGTACCCAGACATCTACACATTTTCTTTTCTTTATCACATGCTGAAGTGTCAGGCTGACCCAAAAAAAACAAGACGAACAGGAAATTGACCCATCAGTAATTGCATGGATATAATTTCCATCAATATATATAAATATTTTATATTTAAAAATAATACTATATTTATATCTTGAAAAAATAAATTCAGACAATGTGAACCAGCTTCTGCCAAATGTTGACTCAATTTCACTGTAAGAAATTGTCCATTCTGTTTCAGTACCAGTAGTCCAGACAGGTGACTGACCAGCTCATTAAGATCATGTCGTATAAAAGACCAGAAACCATTTGAATTGGGGTTGACCAGCTGTGCCTCTACAGAGGAGTATGATGATGGTGTCTGGATGACTTTGGGCAAAGGAAGGAGCGAGAGATAATGAAAACCGATGAGTGGCGCGTGGGAAGAACGCATTAATAAAGCGAGGCAAAAAAGGGGAGAGGAAGTTACACGTCGCGATCCGTACCCGGCAAACCAAAATTAAAAGCCGCTTTTCCTGTCTCCCAAACACATCAATTTCGCTTCAGCCTGTTCTCCCCTGTCCCCCCCTCCCTACTGCCTCACCCTCTCAGGGTCAATGCCCTATCTTCACCCTATGTAACAATCACTACTGAGTAGAGACTACCACTATATCCGTACACTGTAGATAAATACTCATACTTACATTAATATTCTTCTTTTTATAAAAAAAATAATTATGAATTATAAATGATTAATTAAAAATTAATAATCAACTTATGTTGATTTGATATTAAAAAAGATAATTCACATTTTTTTTACTTCAACCCACTAAATCGACGTTACCACCCCAAACACTCCGTTAGTGTTGGTCGCTGCTTTTCCTCTCTCTGTGTTTCTCTAGAGGATCCTTTCTTCTCTGATAAAACCAAAACAGAAAAGGGAAAGGCTCAAACAGTTCTGTTCAGGTGAGAGCGAGGCCCTTCTTCTTTTAACAACAATTTCGCGAGGATCGCATTCTCTGTTGGCGATAGATTCGTCGATTTTTTGTTCATGCTTTTCTATTACTTGTGAATGCTCTGGTTTGGTGCTTGTTTATACTATGTTTTAGTGTTTTATAGTCACTTGTTTGCTTGCTAGAGGAAATTCTTTTTGTGGAATTTCGGTGAAAAACCTCGGTTTGGCGAAGAGATAAGGTGAGTGTTGTTCACCGGAGCAGATTTTTTGTTTTCCGGTACCGTAAGCAGCGAAGCGATTAAGTTGTTCTTCTATTTTCATTTCTCTTTCGCAGCTTTCACAAGCATGTGCTGCACATATGGCGCATATCTTACTATTTCGTTTTCTTGCTTTGTTTCCTGAATTTTTATGTTGCATCTTTGAGTTGCATTTTCAACTGCTTACGTTAACTGTTGGTGGAACGTCTTTTTCTTCTACTATAAATTTTGGACTTATCAAACAAAATTTTATTTGATTAATTACATACCTATTGGTGTAGATCTGGACTGTTTTATGCAGCCATGGGCTGTGATTTTGGATACCATTTGTTTTAGCTTGTTTGACTCTGCAGTATCTATTGGCGTAGGTAATTAACGCGAGTTTGATTTTACATTTTTTTTGTTAATATCCATGTTAGGACTTTCTGGTTTTAAGATGCTATAATTTTAAACATTTATGTGACAAAAATCTCGCGAGTGGTCGGTTAGGCTTGTCAGGGTAGGATGTCCAGCCGGTTATTAATTGCATTAATATTTACTGGGTTGGTCAGTCGTGTGTTTCGGGTTCTTTGAGCATGAAAGCATTTGTGTTACCTGAGAAACTTCATGGATGGTTGTTAACAGGCATACCGGGTGGTTTTCTTGCAAATAATTTTGATGTCCCCGCCACTGCTTGCTGTTACGGAGGACGAGGGTCAGAGCAATGTGACGCTGCTGTCTTCTCCGACCTCTGCGGAGAGTGTTTGCCAGGCTGCAATGGAACTGAAAGAGCGGAACTATATGGGGTTGTCCGACTGTTCTTCTGTGGATAGTTCTGTTGTTGTGTCTGATGAGAAAAAGACTAGGTTGAATCTGAGGGCCACAGAACTGAGACTTGGGCTTCCTGGCTCTCAATCTCCTGGAAGAAATCCAGAGCTTTCCCTGTTTAGCCCTACTCAACTCGATGAGAAACCCTTCTTCCCTTTGTATCCATCAAACAATGGTCACTGCTCGACGCAGAAAACTGTTATATCAGGCAGTAAAAGAGGGTTCTCTGATGCTATGAATGGATTCTCAGAGGTAAAAAATAGTGATTTTGTTTAGTGAAGGAATGTGAAAGAATTTTAGAATTGGACTAAAATGGGAACTGTGCATCTGTTGTGCAGGGTGAATTCTTTTCCAATTCAGAGGCAAACGCAGTTTTCTCACCAAGACCTGCAAACTTGGGACTGAAACCGGTGTCTGTGTTGGATAATCTTGATGTTCGAGCAGTAAAATCGACAGAGACAGGATCCTCAAAGATTGAACCAGAGAAGCCCCATGTTGCAAATAAGACCAGAGGGAACAACTCTGCTAAAAACACCAATGGTGCACCAGTTGCCAAGTAAGTGTACTGACCCTTTGTTTTCAAGTATAGGAGTTGAAGAGAGCCTAATGTATCTGTTGTATCAGGGCTCAGGTTGTGGGTTGGCCACCTATCAAATCATTTAGGAAGAACTCCCTTGCTACCACTTCAAAGGACAATGAAGAAGTTGATGGAAAAGAAAATCCAGGTGCTTTGTTTGTTAAGATCAGCATGGATGGGGCTCCTTATCTGAGGAAAGTAGACTTGAGGAACTATTCCGCATATCAGGAACTGTCTTCTGCTCTCGAAAAGATGTTTAGCTGTTTCACCATAGGTAAGCTAAATAAAAATTTTAACTAGTTTTCCGTGCATATGGATCGTGATATATGGTTCAGATGTAGGCTATTAAATTTTGTTTAGGTTTTCATGGATTAAATGTACTGCTGCTATGTTGTGATGCCAGGCCACTATGGATCTCATGGAGCTTCAGAAAGACAGAAGCTGTGTGAAAGCAAGCTGAAGGATCTACTTCATTGTTCAGAATACGTTCTTACATATGAGGATAAAGATGGTGACTGGATGCTTGTTGGTGATGTTCCTTGGGAGTAAGTGCTGTTCCTTTTTCTAGGTTGCCTCATTTTGCATTACTTGCTGGTCGAACTTATCACTTCAGATATTTTGGATGTATGAGAAATCAGCATCATCGTCATTTAGAGCCTCATAAGTGTATAATCCTGCTACAATTCATATTGATGCGAGTGAAAATCTGTTTTGTCCTTTCTGTCTTTATGTGTGAAATATTGTCAACAGGTTTCAGATTTCTTTGCAGATAGAAGCATAGGTATTAAGTATGCTTTTTAATCTCTCTTTTTTCCTTATCACCAGTAGGGTTCAGCTGCTAAGAATAAACTGTTTTGAATTCTATTATGATTCATATATTTGTGCAGGATGTTCATAGACACGTGCAAAAGACTGAGGATTAGAAAAGGCTCTGATGCCATTGGTTTAGGTACACTCTTTTTGGGATTAAAAGTACATACCTTTAACCGCCTCTCTTGATTATTTGATTCAAGTCATTCCCCTATATCAAAACTTAGTGATCCGATAAGGGAATCTTATTACTTCTGGGTATGAATGTGAAGCTCTGGTGATTTTTTATTTGTATGGAGCATTCAATTTTTGCTGAGTTTATGATTATTCTAAGGAACCTTGAGGGGTGAGGATGTGGTTTTGTTCCCTTTAGCCTAGACAATATGCTTCTGAAATGCTTGCATCAAAATCCATCTCTATTTTTTCCAGCTATCTACTGCAATTATGAACTCAGTATATTCACTACGTTATTGGTACTATGAAAAACTTTATGGGCATATCAGCTGTTTGGACTTGGGCTATTGGGAGTAAGCTGTAACTTTTTTATTGTATAATCGTGAACTTTGCTATAAACACCTGTAAAAGGACTGCTCTTCCTAATTGCTCCTGTGCTGAAGAACAGGGTTTTACATTTGACATGATGCCACTTGTGCAGTGTCGATCTAGAGTCAGGAACATTTTTGTGGTTCTACAAATTTTGGTTATTTGCAATTTCTTAGCAAACAGATATCTTCCATGATGGTAGAACTGAGAATGGAAGCTTTTTTTTTTCTCTTTATGATCATAGTTGTCTTATGTGCGAAATTTTTTCTCTGTTGAGTTTTTTTTTTCACACAAGATTGTGTTTTCATGCAGCACCAAGGGCAGCAGAGAATTGCAAGAACTAGCCTGCAGCATACCGAACAGTTGTAATCAGTCTGCTAGTTTTCAGAATTCAAGTTATTGGAAAATCGTACTCAAGCATGCCATCTAAAGATTCCAATTCAAAAAACAGGAACACAATCCAGTGCTGGAATTGCGTAAGATCATGGATCTCCGCAGTTATCATATATCCAATGCCTTTTGTATTATTTGATGGAAATTTATGCTAACTAGGATTTGTCTAGTGTTATAATGATAAAACCCATGTCTCTGTATTCGGGAACGCTACTGCTACCTGGTGTCAAGTCAGAACAAGTCTCTGGTTCCATTCAGGAACCATATGCTGTAAATTGCACTTGACGATTGCTACTGCTATGTGTGTTTCTTTGGTGAAAGATCGTCTTCAAGTAACTCTTGGCTCTTTTCTTATAACTTCTTATTTGGTTGTTTCGTGTGAGATACCTTTACAATCGTTCTCATTTCTCAATGAAAATCTTTAGGGGTTGAAAATTAGAAAAAGAAGAAGATAACTGAAAATTTACTGATAACAGGAATTTTGAAAAAGGATTTATGACAACCTTTTGAGATTGTATGGGAACTTCGACCACCTTCATCTACTTGTACTTTTATGGCAAATATTCTGGAAAATAGAAATGAGCGTAGTCAATGTGTGCATTTCTTTAATTAGATAGAAGTCACTGGAAACTCCGGTTAAGGGCAATTGATGCCATGCCTTTGTATCATTTTACTGCAAGAGAAGGGTAATGGATCAAACCTACCATAAGACAGTAACTTGCCTTACACTAGCCAGGCAAGGCAACATTTCTGACAGAAAATTATGAGTTTCTGCTGGGCCTTCTGCTTCTTGTCCTTTCTCTAGGTGCAGTAAATATCATTTCAGACAAAACCAACTTCGAGATGTTCAATAATTGTTGGGTATCTTGAGCTTTAACTTTTCCTTGCAGTAACTTTCTAGTCAAACTCTTTTTTTTTTTCCCCATCTGACATGTGGGATGGATCACAGCATGCCAGAAGAAAAAGGGGTAAACTTTGGCAATCTTCAAATTCAAGGCATCAAAAATAAACTTCCTATATATAGCTTCATTTCTCATGGGGACCCCCTATTTCCATCTTTCTTTTTCACTATTTACGCCATGCTCTGGATGTTCTTCTGGTTAGGATAGCATTAGCCTTTTTGACATTTAATACACCCTTTTTGTTCCCTTCCTCTATTATATTCTGATAAAGAACATGCATACCTTTTTTTAAAGTTAGTGCATGTTCGGTCATCTGAACTAGTTAGTCTTCTCTAGTCTGAAAGTGAAGAAAAAAAAGAGAAAGAATCCAGCAATTGGCTGCTTTCAAACTAGCCCAATTCTGACGGAAAAAGTTTCCAGTTACCTATTATAATCCTGTCCCGTTTCTGGATGATTGAGACTGCAGACGAATTTGACTGATGGGTTCATTCAATTGTGCCTTTTCCAGGATAGGGTAAGGAAACATTAATTGGTGATTGCCTGTAGAATGTTATAGAGTTACCTAATACCACTTTTTGTCGTTTACATGTATGCATGCATCTGAGAGCACAAATATTTTACTTGCACTCTTTCAATCAATGATGGGTATGCCTATGAGGACAGTCTCTGATCAATA
Source organism: Passiflora organensis (assembly GCA_019739055.1). Classification (NCBI taxonomy): domain Eukaryota; kingdom Viridiplantae; phylum Streptophyta; class Magnoliopsida; order Malpighiales; family Passifloraceae; genus Passiflora; species Passiflora organensis. Next base: position 5,888,926 of record JAEPBF010000191.1, read on the forward strand.
CCCATGACCTGCAAAATATCTTCAGCAAATGCATCCACAAGCATGCCTGAGTTTATTACTTTATACCTTTTTTTATAGAGATAAGCTTGGCAGGAAGGTAAGATACAAATCTGAAGATCAAATAATGTTCTGGTTTTTTGCCCATATCAATATTGACAGTTTTGGGTTCAAAATCCATATTCTTATCCCGAATCTGAGCCCATTCCTTCAGATCTTGGAAAACACCATCCTTCTGCAACAGAAAAGCACCCATTTGGTGCCGGGCAACAAAGTTGGCATTAAAAGCAGAGAACTTCTTTTCAATGCGTGGTGTCACCGAAGCATTGAATTACAAGAAAGTGAAAGATGACAAGCTTGTGAAAGAGATTGCTGAAGATAAGGAAAATGGGTCTAGATTTCGTAGGCTTATGACTTTCTGGAGGAGCTTTTAAGATTAATTTCTCTCTGCAAAACCATAAAACGTGTTAGGTTAGCTTTGGGTGTTAGACTTTTGGGAATCAAATGATAGTTTCTTAGAATGGGCAGGAGTTGCTCTCTGAAGATGAATGCTTGGAGAAGGTGATACGTGTATCAAATTGTTCTTCTTTGCTCTTTTTCTTGTCCCCAAACTACTGAGCTTTTTACAAATCCAACCAGATGGATGCTGGTGAAGAGACTGGAGATTTGTTGGATGAATGGAACCTTATGGAGGAAACCATTGTGAAAAACGTGATCCACAGACACATCCGATTGTTTGGATCCACTAATCTTGTCTTACCTGTAAGTTTTATTCATAATGCGACTGTTGGGATTGCTGTTAATGTGGTAACTTAACTGATAGAAGAGGTGAAGTTTCTATCTTTGCTGATATTTTATTCATTCTCAGGCAGGGATGTTTGAGATCTCAAACGACGAGAGGTTGCCTTCATTTGCCGACTCTTATAGATTAGGAGCAGGGATGATTAAAGGTGATCAATAGCTTTTGCCTTGTCATGAGCATGTGAAAAGGTGGTGCTTATCTCTAATAAATGCCAAATAATGTTACTTTTTAACTTCAGGTTTAGGAGGTCTACTTGCTTCGCCCTTGGATGCTAAGCTTGTACCAGAGCATCTCCTGCGCCTCAGTTTGGAACATGAACCAAAATTTGTTTCTCCTCTAAAACCATCAATTTATCACAATTTTTACGAAGTCCTGAAAGAGTTGTTTTTTCTCCTTTTTTATTACTTGGCAATATGTGTAGTATCACTTGTTGTTTGTTTCACAGCATTGTTTCTTAATGTAATGTTTCTTCTTCACAGGATTCAAATGCTACTGAGATGGCTACAATGGTGGATCTGCTTACTAATCTTCTTCACAAAATTGTGACCCTTTTGGGCGAGAGGGAAGATAATCCTGGTCTACAAAAATTCTGAATGTTTTTGAAATGCTCTTGGATATTCCAATGGGAACACCTCTCGCAAAGATAGGATATGTGTATATATATATATATATATAGAGAGAGAGAGAGAGTACTTAACTGTTTGTGTAGATTGTTTATTAGGGACCTATGAGAGGAATAATTGAAGTAGAGAGTGAGGGTGTTGAAAATACGGCAATTTAATTTGCTTTTGGAATATTTGAAGAAAAAACAACCTTCACTCTAGATATTTTATTTATTTTTCTCTGTTTCTCATATTAGCAACAAGCTTTGAGGAGGTCATTTTTTAGGTTTATTGAATGATTCAATCTTTTTCCGTGTGAATTTACTGTCTCAAGTGACTTTGGTTTTCCTATTTGAAGGCCCTTTCAGGATTGCAATTCCTACTTAACAGGATCTGTGCAATTTTTGCAGAGGATATGCCTCAATCGCCATAAAAACATTATGCATGAACAAGTATGGTTTTTTATAAGGTTCTGGTCAAGATATACAATCTCGTTGTTACTGGTCAAAGAGATGATGCTATTGCGATGGAGACTGAGAAGCAAAATTCTGAACAATGGAATTCTAGACATTCAATCTTTAAACATAAGGTAGAGGAACATGAGCAGTTCCCCGAACTTGAGAAACTTCCCAAGGAGGGACCTTCAGAAGCTGATCGTTGTCATGATGGTCCAGAAAGTATGCTGAACAGTTTGGTCTCTGTGAACAAGTCCTTTACAAATGAACTGGCCCTATCTACCATGTCTATTCACTCATTCTTCACCGGAATCTCGTACTGGAATTAAATCAACGCCAACCAGTGTGTTGCCATCTACTTGATAGGGGTTGAAAGATTCCCCAGAAGCAAATCTCATGTCTTGGTTTCGAAGAACACAGGGAAAAAGTTGGTCTTGCAATGTGACTTACCATGTCTCATTTGGTAACCCGTTTCAAGGACAAACCCTCCTTGTTTGCTATAAATGATAAAGAATCATAAATTTAAATGCCAATTTCGAATAAGATTGACATCTGAACTCGAAACTTCTGACCAAATTTTCAATAATCTGCAACCAGACAAACAGAAAACAAATAAACAATTAATTCAATAACGAGAAAAGAATCTGGAGCAAGGTATGTATATGGAGCAGTACTGAGACTGTATCTGTTTGGGGACAACAAAGAATAGAAAGAGAACCAATATAGTGCTGGCTTTCGATGAGTAGAGGTACTATTTTAACTCTTTTTTTAAAAAAATAAATTTTGGACTTAAAAAATTAAATTTTTATTAAAAATAAAATTAAAATCTTTCCAATATTTATCTTTATACACACCTTTGAATCTTAATTAACGATATTGATCTGAAAAATAATTTCTTTCAGGTCCACACAATACATGTTATGATATATTGTCCAGTTTGGACAGTCGAGAAAAAAAAGGTCCCTTTTTTGTTTTGCTCTACCTTAGTGGGCTGGGATCGCTGTTTTCTGTGGCGCTGTTGGATAAAATGTCCAGAGGATAAAGAAAAATAATGTCTTGGCTGTAATAAATAATGGGTCAGGTCGTATCTTCAAGGGCAAGACAATCGTAGCCGCAGTCAAAACCCTAGGAAAGGGTTCTAGAGGGCCAAGGGGTTTAACACCTTAACTTTTCTACACTGAGAACATAAACACCAGGCAGTGATCTAAATAAGGTTAGCTACATCGGTTAGTTTATTTAACTCGTAAGAATCAGAATTCAAGTGGAATAGAAAATTCTCAAAGAAGGTAATCTGTTAAGCCTTAGTTGATAATCTCCTCTGTTTTTAGTCTCTTTGAAAGGTTGTAATGTATTGGAATGATCGGTCAAATCGATAGTTTCCTAGTAATCGCTCCGGTTGCTAATGCCCAACCCACCATCCGCTCCGATTATAGCTGGTGGCTTTTGCCGTTTTAGACTGGAACACTGCAGTTTTATGATAATTATGATAATTATCATGGTTATGATAATTATCATGGTTATGATAATTATGAATTATGAATTATGAATCACCTTTATTTCCCACTAGCCACAAAACGCACACTGCCGTGATAGGTTAAACCTTTTCCCTCATAGGACCGAAAGACCTCGTTGATTCTGGCAGCCACCACGAATATCATTCTTTGGATACTCTGCGTATATTATATACTCTGGATACTCTGCGTATATTATTCTGGCAGCCTCAGAGTATATTATATACTCTGCGTACTTCGTTCTTTGGATCGAAGCTATATTTTTGATTTGATTAACTTATCTATTTGTTCTTAGAGTTTCTTGTTTTGTCTAGATGGCAATGGATGGAAGTTTCAGTCTCCAATCAGCGGTGGAGAGGTTTGTTGGTCGGTGCCCGGGATTAGCAGGTGTTAATAAGTTTGATGATATTGTGAAGGTAACTGATTTCTCCGGAATAGTACTTAATTAAAGTATTATATTGCAATATTGGTTGGATAACCATGGTTTTGTGATGGTTTTTGTTGGACTTTTTTTTTGATATTACAATAACGGCGGTGTGTTATTGGATGGTTTATGCAGGGGCATTTAGTGACTGAAGAAGAAGTGCTGAGCTTGCTGGGAGAGCTTTTTGTGAATCCCAATTATACAATTCCTTTAATTGGGTGTTTTCGATCCATGGCTCATAGGATAGTTGACAAAGCGGTTGCATTGCTTGGCCATTGCAATCTAAGTTCTGATATGGAGGATGCTGCAACTTTAGAACCAGGACACTACGTTGGCGATGAACTCATTTTTGTTATTGAGAATTACGTACAAAGTGGGAAGCATTTGGTTCTTCATGAGCTTGCTTGTCTGGCTTTTTGTCGTGCGCTGGACTTGATTCCTACTCTACGGGGGTAAACTGATAACTCAAAGTTTCTTTTGATCTTGTTCTTCAATGATTTGTGCATATTTTAGTTTATGGAGAGCTAATCAACACATAAAGCATTGGTATATACCAAGAGATGGTTACTTCTATTTGCATATTTTTTTAAGGCAAGTTATTTTTTATATTGATTTCCAAGTTCTAGTGGAAGGGTCATACTTTTTTCCAGTGGCTAGTTCATGTTGGGTCTGTAATACAAAACAATTTTTTAATGTGTATCATGTAAAAGTTTACTGAAACACCAGAGAGTAGAGGAGGCCCGAACTAATGCACTAATGCTGATGTAGAATAGAAGAAAATACTGAAGTTGAGTGAAAAATCACAAACTAATGTTCTTTCTGACTGTATTGAAATATATTGGTTGTTGAGCTTAATTGGTAGCTGTTTTGAATTGTTACTACAGAATTCCGATTTTGACGGTCGTATGCATCACTTCGCTTGACCCTTATGTGGAAACTTCTAGTCATTTTATTTGGCTATTATATTGCATATTAAAGAAATTTTAAATGCTTTTACATGATGGCATTTTTCTAATTGTAATTTTTTTTTTTGTTTCTCTCAGTATGCTTATTCCTTAAATGCATGTATTGTTAATTGGTTGCAGGTCTGTATCATCTTACTTCAAATTTGCTCCTCCTCCATTCACACGAATTTTGAGTAGTAAGAAGACTAGCAGGGTTCAGTTATTTGAGGTAATTATCTCATTTGTCTTGTTGTTGGAAACTGAATATTTTAGTAAGAAAATTATAGCTTGATTATTTAAGCAGTTTTGATAACATCTTTGTTGCTGTGCATTAAATTTTTACTGTTTTTTGGTTTCTTAGGATGCAACTCAATACTTGCTGTCTGTGCGGATATCTTACCGACTTCTCCTTTTGGAGCCTGAACTATTTTCTAAATGTTGGGATTGGTCTTGTATCTTGGACATTGTAAAGAAGTTCCTGGACCTTAACACATACCATGGTGTTGATCACAAAGCAATTGCTGACATAAGATGGTGTGGAATACAAATAATATCTGTAATTTTGAAAATGACTGACAGAGCGGTTGAAAACTTTGGTGTCGGAGCAGAAGAAGCAGCTTCATGTTTATTGCGGTTGGTTTTCTTTTCAAGTAATTATTTTTTAGATTTGACAGTTTTCAGACTTATATAATATGTTGTTTCAGCTGGGAGGAGTTCTGCCAGGATGTAGTTGTGGAAAAGATTGGCTCATATATAGAGACACCTGAATGCATGAAGTTATGTTACACCAACAGTGGCACTGAGTTCAGTCCTGAAAATTGCCAAAATGATATTGTCGTCAGTTCTCTGGTCACACCACAATCTTATCGAAGTGAGCCACCTATCAAGAGGCAAAAGCTGTGGATGTGGTAGGGGTTATTTCTTGTATTTTCAAAAGTTAGTTGGTTGTCATTGACTCTGTCGCTCTTATTTGGATGATGAAGTTTTGTGGAATTTCTTTATTAAATTTATTTGGGGTCCTATCCCAGGTTGTCATTTTCTTATCATCTTTTTTGTTTAAAATAGATTTTCTGACATGTTCCTTGTGAATCAGGGATGAAAATTCTGCTGGCAATCAATATGTCGTTACATCTTCTGTGAAAAGAAGTTTTGAGATGGTGCTTTTAGCAGTGAGTCAAAAGTGGCCTGTTCTTCTTTATGGGCCAGCTGGGGCTGGAAAAACTGCTCTCATTAGCAAGTTGGTCCAGGATGCGGAGAACCAAGGTAATTTACTCTACAGAGTCCCATAGTGTTGACACTAGGATTCTCATTTAATGATATTGTCGGATCGTGCTTTGATCATTTTCATTAGATCCAACACATTTACTTGGTAATCTGTGGAAATCCCCCCAAAAGAATTTGTGTGTTTTGAAGTTCAGGCCTAAAAATTCACTACTATAAGGGCATATTTGCAAATCTTGTACTTTGCTTGTACCAGAATATTTTGTCATGCCAAATTCGTAGTAGGAATAGACATAAAATTCCTGGCAGATTATTTTAGTGTTACTGAAGATGCTTGGTTTACTATCACGTCATAGGCCTTAAAGGGTTCTGCTATTCTATATCCTCCTACTTCAACAGTTATTGTGAGTAATGCTTTGTTGGTTAGTTTGCACCAACAATGAAGCAGAGAGATTTTGGCATGTGTTCGCCTATGGCATTTTGTTATAATTAGGTTATGAACTTATGGTATGGTTGTTCTTGAACTTTAGATTGATTAGTGGAAGAGCGTCCATGTGACATAGAAAGATGGAAAATGGTAAGTAGGGTATCTTTTGACATGAAATAGACAAGGGATCATGTGGAAGAAAATATAATGAATGTTGTAAGAATGTTTGTGCATAGGAAGCCCTTGTTTGGAAGGGCCAATATTGAAGGGGAAGGAGCACTGTGAAAATAGTTATAGTTCGAGATATATGGAAGAATGTTATAAATGTTATTTCTTTCTTGCCCGCCTTAACACTCATTCCTCTCTGCTTATCCTATAGTTCTTTATATTCATATGGATGATCAAATTGATGGAAAAACATTGATGGGGAGTTATGTTTGTGCTGAACAACCTGGAGAATTTAGGTGGCAAGCTGGGTCACTTGTCCAGGTTTGCTTTCTTTTTTGAAATTTATTCTTCTTGGTTATTGGATTGCTCATACGCTGTTTTTTTCTTTTTGTGTTTTATTTGTTATCTCTGTTTCCTCAGGCTATACTAAGTGGATATTGGGTCGTATTTGAGGACATCAACAAAGCTCCATCAGATGTACAATCTATCTTATTACCTTTACTAGAAGGAGCAAGCTCCTTTACAACTATTCATGGGGAGGTAACTACTTGTTCCTCATCACCTTTCTTGTGCAGAGTGCCTATTATGCTGGTAGCTTTCTTTTGGACTGTTTTTTGTTGGTGCCATCTTGCTTGCTCTTTAATTATCATTTTTTTTGAATTAGATTAGACTGAAAATGACAATGTGGAATATTTCAGGAAATACGGGTGGCTGAAAGCTTTCGTTTATTTTCAACCATTACAACTTCAAAGAATGACTTATCTTGCCATATAGAAGGTTCTCAATATTTATGTCTGAACCATCTTTTTGTCTATTTGTGTATACTTGTTTGAGGCTCTTAAGTCTGTTTAACTTCTGTTCAGACCTGTGTTAACTTTGCACAAAATTGGCCTGATTTTGCCTTACTATTCTTCCTTTGGGATGCAGGTGGAAATTTACTTAATAATCTTTGGAGAAGGGTGATGATCAGGCAGCCTCACAAAGATGACATGGCAAATATAATAAGAACATTATATCCATATTTAGAGCCATTTTGTGGAAAACTAATAGGTGGGATCTTCTAACCATGTGTGAAACTGCTGTTGCTATTTAGCTTTACTTACCTATGGTGATTTTGTAACAGAAACTTTAGAGAGAGTCAACTCTTCCGTGCATCAGTTTGTGGGATTTCAATCTGGAGATTCTTCTTCAGTTGATTTCTTAAGCAGGTTCTCCTTAAGGTATTACATTGTTCTTGATGTTTATCTTGCATGCCTCATCTTTCAGATTTCTCTTAACTGCAGTCATTTTTTTCGGGGATCCTGATTGCAGGGACCTCCTTAAATGGTGCAAACGAATTGCAAGATTAGGTTTGAGGAGCACAGGGGATATGTTGACAGCTTACCAGTGTTGTTGTATCTATCAAGAGGTCTAACTTAAGCATCTGTGTTATTTTGCAACTGTTTTATAATTTTGTATTTGCCAACAAAATAAATTTTGTTGGATCTGAAGGTCATCAATGATCTATAACTGTCTTGTCATTGAATATTTCACTTCTGCTCCCAGGCTGTAGACATATTTGCAAGTTCATTTTTTTCTGCTGATAACCGAATTAGTGTGGTGAAAGAAATAGCAGGATTATGGGGTGTTTCAGACTCTGAGGCAGGTCTCCTACATCCTTACAAAGCTGAGATTCAGGTATATGTTGATTTAGGTGTTTTGATGAGGGTGGTTTTGGTGCCAATACTTTCTTGTTAATGGGAATTTAAATGCAGGATTTGGTGACAGAACTTAGAGTTGGGCGAATCACTCTTAGACGCACTGAGAATGTGGTTAGTGGAAGCATCTGAGATATCCTCGATTTGGTTTAATTTGTTGTATCTGGTATTATGATTGCTTCATTTAATTTTTTCAGTTGCATGGCCAAGAGAAACTAGTAAAGATGCGGAGTTCTCTACATGTTCTCGAGAAAATAGCTTGCTCTTGCAAGTACAATGAGCCGGTTCTTTTGGTTGGTGAAACTGGTACAGGGAAGACTACACTTGTACAGAATCTGGCTATTATGCTTGGACAGAAGCTTACAGTTTTGGTATGTATCATGAATCGCTACTCTCTCTGTGGCATAGAAAACATGAGCGTTAATATATGCCCCTTATTTATACAATATCTGATGAGTTTTTTTCCCTTTTTTCCAGAACTTGAGTCAACAGAGTGATGTTGCTGATTTATTAGGTGGATTTAAGCCCATAGATCCACAATCCTTGTGTGTTCCTTTGTATAAAGAGTTTGAGATTCTATTCTTGAAAGCATTTCGTTCAAAGGTGGTATTCATTGATTGGAATAGTTAAACCTTTTGTTTTACAGCAGTTTTTTGGCTAACTAACATTTGCATTTCATATGTCAACATCCAGGAAAATGAAAATTTTTTGAACTACTTGCAAAACCGTCTAATTAGGAGGAACTGGAAAGCATTATTAAAAGGATTTAAGAAGTGTGTTGATTTCCAAAGGAAAGTACAGATGGAGCAGTCCAGCAGCGGTAAGAAGCGAAAAAAACCGTTGGCTGACGAAGAGAATCTCAAAGCTTGGAAGAGTTTCTCTGTGAAAGTTGAATCTGCCTACAAACAAGTTGGGGCTTCTTCTGGGATGGTGTTTTCATTTGTAGAAGGAGCTTTTGTCACCGCTCTTAGAAATGGGGATTGGATTTTGCTTGATGAGGTGAATTTAGCTCCTCCAGAGACCTTGCAGAGAGTTACTGGTGTTCTAGAAGGAGAATATGGTTCACTTTGCTTAGCTGAAAGAGGGGATGTTAGTCATGTACCTCGACACCCTGATTTCAGGCTATTTGCTTGTATGAATCCTGCAAATGATGCTGGGAAGCGGGACTTGCCCTATTCTTTGAGGAGTCGATTTACAGAATACTTTGTTGATGATATAATGAACAAAGAAGATTTAAAATTATTTATCAATAAATTTATGGAGGAAAGCCTCACAGATAGTGATCAAGAGAAGAACATTATTGGTTTTTATGAAGCAGCAAAAAAGATTTCTGAGGAAAGGCTTCAAGATGGGGCGAATCAGAAACCACAGTATAGTTTAAGATCTTTATACCGTGCACTGGAGTACACTAGGATGGCTAAAAGAAAATTTGGATTTGAGAAAGCAATTTACGATGGTTTTTGTATGTTTTTCCTCACTCTGTTGGATGGACCCAGTGCTAAGATCATGGATAAAATGATCACAGAGAAATTGCTTGGGGGATTCAGGCCATCATCTTTACATTTTCATGCTTACCTAAGAGTTGTAGAAGATTCAAATTCTAATGATTTCCTGCAGAATTATGTCTTGACAAAGAGTGTAGAACAGCAGCTTGAGAACTTAGCCCGTGCTGTTTTTATCAACAGATATCCCGTGCTTTTACAAGGGCCAACTTCTAGTGGAAAAACTAGTCTTGTTCAGTATCTTGCAGCGAGAACTGGCAATGAATTTGTGAGGATAAATAACCATGAACATACGGATCTGCAGGAATATTTGGGCTTTTACATGTCTGATACTAAAGGGAAGCTAGTTTTCCAAGAAGGTGTGTTGGTTAAGGCTGTTCGAAATGGTTACTGGATTGTTTTGGATGAACTGAATCTTGCTCCATCTGATGTATTGGAAGCACTGAATAGGCTGTTAGATGACAATAGAGAGCTGTTTGTACCCGAGCTACAAGAAACCATTAAGGCACATCCAAATTTTATGCTCTTTGCTACTCAAAATCCTCCCACCTTATACGGTGGTCGTAAAATGCTTTCTCGTGCATTTCGTAATCGTTTTGTAGAGGTTCATGTCGATGAGATCCCTGATTATGAGTTGAGTACAATAATAGAGAAGAGATGCAAAATCCCTGGAAGCCGTGCTAAGTTGATGGTTGAAGTTATGAAGGAATTGCAGTTGCACAGGCAGAGCAGCAAAGTATTTGCTGGAAAACATGGATTTTTAACTCCACGAGACTTGTTTCGTTGGGCTAATCGTTTAAGGACTTTTGGCAATTCTAAAGAAGTTATGGCAGAACATGGTTACTATTTGTTGGCAGACAGGCTACGAGATGAAGGAGAGAAGCTTGTTGTTCAAGAAGTTCTTGAAAAGCATCTTCGAGTGAAGATTGTCAAGGATAAGTTATATAAGGTATATTTATGCATGTGTTGTATCAGATAATTTCACTGATGTAATTATCTTTACAATGATGATGATGCTTGCAGATATATTAGTCCCACAATGTGAAAATGTGGTTCTGTACTGTGAAACAAAATCCAATGTTAGGTCTTTGAAATTTGTGTTATTGCAAGGGATATACGTATTATGCTAATTTGTTAACTACAATGTGATTTTAATTTGCAATGATTTAGTAACTGCAATGTTTTTTTTTGTTTGTTGTATGAAGGTGGTACTATGTTCCTGAGGACTGAATAGCCTGAGCAATTGGCTAATTGTTATCTTTTCTAAAAAACTTATTTCATGGTTTCTATGCTTAATTTTGTTCCTGATTTTTGCAGGAATCATGCAGCAGTTATTCAACATTGATTGGAAAGAAATTTCAGATTTTTGGAGAGTATGTTGTCAAAACTTTTTTCTTTGGTAGTGATTTTTGTGGGTATTCATTATCATTGCTGATAGTTCCGTTTATTACAGTGTCGTATTGACTGAAAGTTTGAGGAGGCTATATTTTCTTGTCAAACGTTGCTACGAGTTACATGAGCCAGTCCTCCTTGTTGGTGAAACTGGCGGTGGAAAGACTACTGTATGTCAGTTGCTTAGTCTGGCATTGGGGTCAAAATTGCATATTCTGAACTGTCATCAGTACACTGAAACATCCGATTTCCTTGGGGTTAGATCTGTATTCTCTTTGTTCATTGTTTCACATGCCCTTTTAGTGTTGACTATTCATTAAAAATATTACCTTGCTTTGGCAGGGGTTCTATCCGATCCGAGAGAGATCCAGACTTATGTCAGAATACAGGCATACAGTTGAGGAATTGAAGTTGTCAAAAGCTTATATCCACTTCTCTAAGAACTTTGTGAGAAATTTGCTGATATTGCTACGTTAATCAGTTGAGGTCTTTTATGATACCTTGAAGGTTAATGTTATATTTCTACAGATGCAGGATATATCTGTTGAAATTGGACAGGCTGTTATGACTCTCAATCACCTGACTTCCATAGCAAGTAGCTACAGAGAAGGTCAAGTATCATGTGGTGATGTGACCGCTCAAGATCTTGATACTTTTGAGCAGATGAAGTCGATTCTCAGTCTGCTTCATCAGAAGTGGCAGAGAATATTTATGTGGCAAGATGGTCCTCTTGTGCAGGCAATGGAGGATGGTGATCTGTTTCTCATTGATGAAATTTCTTTGGCTGACGATAGTGTTCTTGAAAGGTTGAACAGTGTCTTAGAGCCTGAGAGAAGATTGGTATGTATCCTTGTTGGTACATTGTAATAAAGCATTTTAGTCCTCCAATTAAAGAGTTATATCATATCTGTTTGGTGTTCTGTTCTAAAGTTCATTGCAAACAGAAATTTCCAGTAATATATAGTTCATCAGCTATTTCTTTTGTTCTCCTGCTTTGTCTCGCTGATGTGGAGGACAATACGATTGTAACTGCTTATTCACTTTTGAAATCAGTAGTAGGATCTCAGGAAAGGAGGACCATCTTAGTTTGAGCTTGAAATTTAAGGTTCTGTCTATAACCAACAATTTACTGTGTCCCCATGTTCTCTTGTTAATATGTTACCCTCATCAGCCAATATGAAATATTGTGGTCACGCAGAATATCCTTTTTATGATATAGTTTTTCGGCATCAATAAGGTTTTGTTAGACTCATATATTAAGTCATAGTTTCAATGTGTTGCTCTAAGCTTGTTATGTGCTATGATTATTGTTATGGGTATTTGCCTGTGACATCTCAGTTAAGACTGTCTCTTATTCACTGTTCTTTCTGTTTCTTTTGTTGGCTTTGCAGTCTTTGGCTGAGAAAGGTGGCTCTGTTGTAGAAAATATTACTGCTCATGAAAACTTTTTGGTGCTTGCAACCATGAATCCTGGTGGTGATTTTGGAAAGAAGGAATTATCTCCTGCTCTTCGCAACAGATTTACAGAAATTTGGGTTCCTGCTGTCAGTGATATATGTGAACTTAGAGATATTGCTTCTAAAAGGTATGTTTACTCGGGAGGCATATCTGTTAAGGTGATGTAGAGAAATATAATTGATCCTTTTCTAGCTTAATTTCTTAACCGCAAATTCTTTTTTTTTTTTACTATAGATTGTCCGATCAAAAATTCTCTTACATTGTGGATGCTATGTCGAACTTCTGGGATGTGAGTTCCATCTTAATTCCTTATTCATGCTTTACTCATTGTCTATACTAAGTTTTGGATGTCATGCTTTGAATATTGCGTCTTGGAGCATTACAGTAATTCAGAAATTTTTCAGATGTTGTAACCTATCAGATATATGTGATGTTAAATTTTCTCTTAGGCACATTGTCACATCTGCAAGCTATGAGATTACTTTCTAGAATTATGATTACATTTGGATACTGGACATTCTTTTGAAGAGAGACTGCAATAACTAGTCACTGCTTTCTTATGGCAGATTCCTTTTTTTTTAGATGGCTCTGGTAAAAGAAGTCATAGGAATCTTTTGTACTTGTTCTTTAGAGCTAGGTTATTGTATTTGCTCTTCATTTTATCCAATTATCACCAAATCTTGTTCTTGGTTAGGTTACCAAAAACACTTGTGATCTAAGTGGTGCTCTCAAGCTTGGTGTCTTTTGTTTTCTGAATCGGAAAATCACCTACTTTTCTTATAATACTTTGTAATATTCTGCTATTCCGTTGATAACCATTCTTACCTGAATTTATCATGGTGATATATTTCCCAAATTTCAAGGGAACATCCATACCATGTTTTCTTTTTTCTTCATGTTATCACTTCAGATGCTTTAGGCTGCTGACAACGTCTTATGTTATGTTTCCTGTCGGATCGTTTGGAATAATCAATTTTTTTAACTTTCAATGGTTTTCCTTGCTCAATAAAGTGGTTCAACAAGCTTCAAACCGGGAGGACGCTTACTGTGAGAGATCTCCTATCCTGGGTTGAGTTTATTAATGCGACTGAGGGAAATCTGGGACATGATTATGCATTCCTTCATGGGCTTTTTCTCATTTTGCTCGATGGCTTAAGTCTAGGTAATCCTCTCTCATATCAAAAAGATAGTTTTATATTTTGTATGGGCGTTGTTGTATCGCACAATTTTTTTCTGCACTCATTGATTTATTGACAAGACATCAAATCTTGGCTCTTTATTTGTTTTTAGTGGTCTGAATCTCAGAGTATTCTAAAGAAGAATGGAGTGTGTCCATCATATTAGCGGTGTAGGAAATGATAATGAGATTTGATGACTTCTCTGATAGTGAAAATATGTTCTTTCAACAATTTATGTTTCTAAAAGTTTCATGTAGATTTCTCCTGGAAATGGTGCTGAAGAAACTGTAAATAGTATATTATAATTAAATGAAATGATGTGATTGATCTTAGTTCCTGTTTCTCAACAATCAAATGAAGCATCAAAGTTAACATGCACTTGCAATTTATGGCTAGTATTTGTATGAAGTAGCAATATGTCGATGTGTCATCACCTCTTGACTGTTAATGTTCTTGATTTGATGCATCTGGTCTCCTATTTGTCTTCGAATTTCTATTGCTTGAGCTTGGTTCTCTTAAACATTCTCTAAACCTCAGTCTGTCACTGTCCTCAATTAATATCTGTTTTCTTTTCTCAAAATTATATTTCTTGCATTTTAGGAACTGGCATTTCCCAAAAGGATACTGGGATTCTAAGGGAAAAATGTTTGTTTTTCCTTATAAAGCAACTGAAGGTATGCTTGTCTACTTGTTGTTTGCCTTCTTAACTATTGCTGCAAATGAGTTAGAATTGTTTTTTAAACTGATTGCATGACATTCCCTTGCATTTTGCTACCATTACCTTGCACCAAAATTGATTCCTCAACCTTATAAATAAGCTAGTTTTTATTAATAAACTTGTCTTTATATTTCAACATTTTTTGCACACACGCATTCGCGCACTCACCCCCATGCACATACGGACACATACACAAACGCACACACACACAAATGCACATACGCACACATGCACATACGCACACATGCACCCACAGAGATACACACACATGCCCCCACCTTCCCCCCCCCCCCCACCACCACACACACACACACGCACTCACCCCCATGCACACACGCACATGAAGGGACATATTGATCAGTACCCGCTTGTGAGGCCTTTTAAAAGTTTGGGTGCACTGAGCTTACAGTAGTTTGTGTGTATAACCCTCCATTTTTGGTTTTTAAACATGCTTCTCTTAGTTGTTACAGCTGGATGGTGATGAACTGCACGAACTTTCTGTTATGGAAAGCTATGGGTGGGGAGATATTGGAAGAGCTATAAATATTTCTTCTCGAGATGCTATGGATTGTGATGATGTCTTTGGAATCAGTCCATTTTTTATAGAAAGAGGTGATTTATGAGCCAAAGTTGTTTTGTTATTCAGTGTGTCTTTCATCAAACATTATTGGCACTACTTTTGTCTGTGTTATGATTCAGTGATGGATTATTTTATTTTCTTGAATTTTGTACCTTCAACTACGATGCATCTATTATGGCTTTCTCAATTACTTGTGCAAAAACTTTCCTTATTATCTCTACGTTTGACTTGATTAATATTTGTGCACAGTAGAGCATTTGTGGGAAAAATGTTTTATGATCTTCTAACATTCAATCGATGTGTAGGTGGTGATGAATGTCTGGCTGTAGGCTTTGAATTCTTGGCACCAACTACTCGGAGAAATGCTTTGAGGGTATTGCGAGGCATGCAGCTTCCGAAGCCTGGTAAGTCTTGCAGTGCAAAATCATGAATTTCTGTTTTTGCTTGCTGGGTAGGCTTTGCTTGTGAGAGGACAGAGAGAGGTTTTTGAGGTTGATTGCCTTTATCCACCTTATTGGTATGTTCCACTTGTTTTTGCAATGTTTTCACGAATTTATATGCTTTGCAGTTTTGTTGGAAGGCAGTCCTGGTGTTGGTAAAACTAGCCTGGTTATTGCATTGGGGAAATACTCAGGGCATAAAGTTGTGCGCATAAATTTATCTGAGCAGGTTAGTGATTCTGTGTGCTCTATGGAGTTTTAAGTCTTTCTATATTTTGTATATATTGCTCCTGAGGTACACTATTCTTCCCGATTCCCTGTTGACAACAATAACCCTAATGTGTTGCAGACAGACCTAATGGATTTGCTGGGGTCAGATTTACCTGTAGAAAGTAACGATGGAGTCAAATTTGCATGGTCTGATGGAATTTTGCTGCAGGTCTCAATTGCATTGTTACTTTTTTGGCTAAACCAGGGATTAATTATTTTTCTGGCCGGAGTCATATAATTTATGACTTACTCTTTGCAGGCCTTGAAGGAGGGTTCATGGGTTTTATTGGATGAGCTTAATCTTGCTCCACAATCTGTTTTAGAGGTATAACTCTGAAATTTGCTACAACGACCTTCCTTTTCTTTTTCATATTTTCTTATATCCCTTTGTTTTTGAAAATCTCATTCATCTATTTATCAGGGTTTGAATGCTATTCTGGATCATCGAGCTGAAGTTTTCATTCCAGAGCTTGGCCATACTTTCAAATGTCCATCATCTTTCAGGCTTTTTGCATGTCAAAATCCTTTTTCGCAAGGTGGTGGCAGGAAAGGACTTCCAAAGTCCTTTCTTAATCGTTTTACAAAGGTACGTTTTTCCTAGGTTGGACATCCATGCTCTGTTGATCTTATTTATCTTTGGAAAAATCATTAAATTATATATCACTGTTTTTGTAATGTTGTTTTCAGGTGTATGTAGATGAGTTAGTTGAAGATGACTACCTTTCCATTAGTAGTTCGCTTTATCCTGCAATCCCAAGATCTGTTCTATCCAAGCTCGTATCTTTCAATAAAAGATTGCATGAGGATATTATGATAAATCAAAAGTTTGCTCACGATGGCTCCCCTTGGGAATTTAATCTGCGTGATGTGATCCGGTCGTGCCAGCTTATTCAAGGTGTGATATTTTTTCTTTCATTTTTATTATGATTTGAGTTTTCATTAGGCTGATTTATTTTTGTATGCTAGTTTTGTCTCCTTAAAATTGCATAATGTATTGCATAGGTGCACCTGAGAAGTCAAAACTTGATTCCTTTCTTAATACTCTCTATGTTCAAAGAATGCGTACTGAAGCTGATCGCAAAGAAGTTTTGCGACTGTATGAAGAGGTTTTTGCAGTAAAGCCATTTATTAATCCTTACCCTCGAGTGCATCTGAATACTAAATCTTTAATTGTGGGGAACTGTATTATTAAGAGGAACACTTTCCAGTCCTCCAAGCATTCGACAGGCGAGTTGAATATTGTTCCAAGCATTCGTCACACTTTGGAAGCTGTCGCTCATTGCACTCAGAACCAGTTATTGTGCATCTTGGTGGGTCCTCCATCTTCTGGGAAGACTTCATTGCTAAGGCTACTGGCTCAGCTCACTGGCAATGTGCTAAATGAACTGAACCTTTCATCTGCTACTGACATATCTGAATTACTTGGATGCTTTGAGCAATACAATGCATTCCGCAATTTTCGGTCAGTTGTTGAAGAGATGCAGCGATATGTTAATGAATATTGCAGTTTGGAGTTGGAGCTTTCAAAAACGGAGTTCATCAGCAATAGAGAAAATATGATTTCCAAATGGGTTGCTTTCTTATCTTATGTGGACACTTATTCACTGCTGGGTTCTTCTTCATATCTTGAGAACTGGGATAGAGTTTATTATTCTCTTGGTTTGCTAGTTGAGATCATTGAACAAGTGAAGTTGGACGTGGCAAAGAACAACTTAACTGTCTCTTGGTCAACTATAGAGGTTAACAGGCTTTTCAAAGCTATTTCAAAGTTACAAGAGGGTCAGCATGGAAGGTCATTTTCAGCGAAGTTTGAATGGGTTACAGGATTGCTAATCAAAGCAATTGAAAATGGGGAATGGATTGTACTGGAAAATGCAAATCTTTGTAGTCCTACGGTATGTGATATTTCTGCAATATCTTGATTTCCAAGTCTTACTCTATGGATGTCTGCTGCTACTTTTTTCTTCTCACTTCTGACATTGTTATTTGTTATTTTTAAAAAAATCTGTCTTATTATAGGTTCTTGACAGAATCAACTCTTTGGTGGAGTCAAGTGGTTCAATAACAGTTAACGAGTGTGGGATTGTTGATGGAAGCCCTGTAGTTCTCCATCCACATCCTAATTTCAGAATGTTTTTCACCATTAATCCAAGCTATGGTGAAATATCCCGTGCAATGCGAAATAGAGGAGTTGAAATTTATGTGATGCAGCCTTATTGGTTATTCAATGAAGTAAGGAGCCACACTCTTGAAGAGTTTGAACTGAAGGATGTGAAAAGATTTCTTGTGCTATCTGGTATTACCTTGGGTAAAGTAGTAGATTCGATGGCCAAAGCTCATATATATGCTAAGAAAGAAGGTTTATGCCTTGATGTCCAAATTACGTATCTTGAGCTTGCCCGGTGGATTCAGTTGTTCCAGCAGCTTCTCATGAGCGGTAATGGGCCTTCTTGGAGCCTGCAGATGAGTTGGGAGCATACGTATCTATCTTCCTTTGGTGAGTCTCTGGGATGGGATATTATCAGTCATGGAAAGATTACTTTCTTAATGGATGTTACAACATTAGAATCCAATTCACCAGTGTATTCTTTTCTATGCCCTCCTGGAGGATGGCCAATGCCACTGAAGTTGAGAGATTTAATAGGGTATTCAAGGGAATCTTCTGTCAAACAGAATTGCCAATATCTGGAATACCTTGTTGCTCTGCATCAAGTTGGAGCTTCCCGGAATAGTAGCTCTACAGGCCTTACTTCTTTTACTTCCAGTAGGAACAATACTTATTTTATGGACGTAAGGGCTCTGCATAGACTCATGTTTCCCAAGGATTCAAACTTGATGATTACCAAAACCTTTAAGAATTCTGAGTTTGACTTGAAATTAGCTAAGAAGATGTTGTTGTTTGCTGCCAACTGGTCAATTGAACAAGCCACTGAAGATGACTATAAGCTCTATCTTCTCCGATTTGAGTGGCTTAGTTCAAAGCTACAAGGGTCTGATTGTCTCTTCAGTTCTTTTCTGTGTTTTCTAGAAAAAGAAATGAAGCATCCTATATGGAAAGTTATTCTTGATTGCCGCAATCAGCTTGCATCTCAATTTTGTTATAACTTACAGGCAACACCACTTCTTTCACTTGATTTAGTCAACTCAATTCAACCAAGTGATTTGTTAAATTCATTGTGTGACCTTCTCTCTAAGGCTGTCAACTGTGTGGGGCTTCTAAGGGTTTCTTATCTGCAATGGAGTGATGAAAGTGGGTATGCTTATGGTGATGAAGCGTTGCATTTTAAACCAGTCTTTAAAGCTTTGAGGAAGTTGGAGAATATGGTCCTTAATTTACTTGTTGGAAGTCCATCTTATGAGGTGCTTGTTAAATTATACTCAAATCTTATCGAAGATCACATGGCATTGTGGAATGCTATAATCTCCTCTGGGGAAGAACAGTTGTTGATTTCATGGCATTCCTTGATGAAGAATATTTTGAAACTTGGGGATTTTTTTCCTCAAGCTGTTGAGTTATACACAAATTCTATTAAAGATCACATGGTGAGATCATTGTGTATTTTGAGCTTCACTTTTCTCCTAATGATGCTTAACATTGTCAATTTTCTGTGCAGAAGGGAAGTGGACTGGGTGTGCAGTCTTTGCTCTGGATTCATGGTGGCCATCCTATTTTGCCTGTCTCTGCTGAGTTGTATCATAAACAAAAACTGTTTTTAGAGCTTTGTGAGTCAGTTTGGCCAACAAGGGCAAACCTGAAAGTGCAAGGTATATCATACAACTCTTGTTTGTCGTTGCTCCCTCTTTTTTGTTTCTGACTTTTTTCCTTTTTCTTCTAATTCCTGTTCCTCTCTATCCTCCTCTGCTCTCTCTCTCTGTCTTATTTGTTCATTACCTTTGTCATATCATATTTACAGTAAATGATTGTCATTCGGTGATTGCTTCCACCAATTCTGAGCTTCGTCTCCTTGCGCTTCAAGGTACTACTTTTTGGTTTTAATGAGTGTTTATTTATGGCCTTGGTTGGTGTTTCGGTCTTTATATAAATCGTCCTACTGGGTGTATATAGCTGATCATCTGCGTTTCTTGCTGTTTCTTTGTACTTAGACACAACAAAGTACCAATTTGTACTTTTCTGTTTGTTATATTACCATTTGCGACCTGTTAACCTGTGTCCATCTGTTTCATTCACTCTTAAATTTTGACTGCTTCAATCAATGTCATTTGATTACATCTTGATCCTCTATGAAAGTTGAAGAGAGGTCCTTACCTGATGCTATATAGAATTGTTGCAAGGAGAAAAAAAATATTTCTGAATGGCTGCCATTTTCTTGTAAAGAATAGAGTTCCGCTTTTTCACTGACTTGCAACTCGCAAGTAATTTTGCTTTTCTAACAATGGATTAATGCAATAGAGTGGCAAGGATGAGGATACTGTTTATGTAAAAGAGGTTTCAAAGGACAAGTAGTTGTACTTGACTTTTATTCTTTATCTGCAAGCCAATAGAACTTTTGTATTTTTATTTCTTGAAGCTAGTCCCTCAGCTTGGTTTGGTTAGACAGTGTGTATCCTGAATGTACGTAGGAATGGGTGTTAAGTTTTTGCAAATTTTCAATATGAAATGAATATGTTATATGGGATATGTGACATGCAGTGTGAGTAGTGATCTTCAAGCCAGAAAGTAGTAAAAAGGATCCAGAAATCACTTGTGATAGGGGGGAGAGAGCTCTATGAATTAGTGTGTGTGCATTTTATTATGATCATGATATATGCTTCTGTATTTTGTATTTTGTACATAGGCTATGCTATATGCTCATGGTAATTTCCTTCTTTTATGTTCTGACTAGTTATTCATTCAGTCGTGTGTCTTCATAATTATTCTTTTTTATTTCATTTTTATAGGTATATGTATGTCATCATATATTACAAGTGAATGTGATGAAGATGAGGTCCTAGTTGTTCAGCAGCTGCAGGACATGCACAAGGTTTTTCCATTTGCCTTAAACTTTATAAACATATATGGTGATTCTGTAATCTGATTCCTTTGTTGTTTGGATATGATTCTCTCAGATGCTTCTAGAAAGATTTTACCATGAAAAGTGCAAAGTCGGGACTGAGTTCAGTCTAAATGAGCGTGTTATTCTTGAGGAAAGTTCAGCTTGTTGTGTTCTCAGCTATAAAAATTTGTGTACTGAATTTGCCTTCGGAACGTGGAATGACACAGTACCAATAGTTGACTTAACCAGCTTTTCCCTGGATATGGAGTTGCTTCAAAAGCTTTCTGTGATTGTGATGGTTGATCCCAGTGATTCACAGTTGGTAAGTATAATGGTGTAATTTTCTTTAATCTAGTGGCCTTTTGGTGACTCTAGCCTTTAATACATGCATTTGTAGTAATTTGTTCTCCTGTGTATGACTGCTTAGCTGATATCACTTCTGTCATGATTTAGTTGAACTACTTGAACACAATCAATTGTGCACTAAACAAGCAATGCTGTGGGTTTGCAAATTACTTTCTATCTTTAATCAGAGTGTGTAGCTTGCCGCATATAGTGTTCTATGTCTAGTTGAAGATGGAGAACAGAGATACTTTACTAAAATAATGTAATTTCTGTCAAACTGTTAAATATTCTAGATTCGAGCTCGTTTGAGGTACATATGATTCTATTGAGCGATATAGGACTGACATATTGTTCTTTAATTGCTATCTGGTTACCCGGATTCTGGACTCCTCATAGCTTCTGTCTTCTCACATGAACATTGGTGGCCTATTGATTGAACAGTAAATAAGTGTTTGATAACAAAATATTGACTAGTTAATGCGATCCTTTGGTGGAATGTCTCTTAATTCATTTTAAAAAAAGTTTGTGCACAAAAGATTATTCTTACAATTTTCCCATGTAACCTTACTTTTTTACATCAGTTTTTTATGCAAGAAATATTTAAGCTTATCTTTATATGTGATCCATGTTGAGCTTTATTTGCTTCTTTCAATGACAGCCTTTAGATGGTATACGTGGCTTGCTGGAGACTACCCTTAAATATTCTTTAACCTCTTCGACAAGACTTCCTCAAAATTTTGTACCACACCAAAAACTTTTATGGACAATTGAGGCCTGGAAATCTGTGGATGCTGGTTGGTATCTCTCGTTCAATTAGTTGGTATCTCTCATTCAATTACGTATCTACATCTTTCAGATGCTTATTGTTTTGTAAATTCTTTCCTTTCTATTCTAGTGAATGCAAAACTATTGAGTTACGTTCTTGAGATGTGGTTCTGGTGGCATTCATCTCTGTGGAGCCATTGTCCTGCTTCTGTCAAGGTATCAATCACACAAATTGATTCTTAGGTATCTTCTAGTACTGATTTGTGTAGAACTTGTTTCATGAATTGGTTATTGGCTTGCAGAACTTCTCAAAGATGGTTGGCTATGATATGCCACAACCTTATATGCTTGTTCAACCTGTGGGGACAGGCACAGTCGTCCAGATAGTGTAAGAGCAGTTCCTATGACATTGATACTATAAAATTCCCATATCTGTTCTGTTACTGTGTTTACCTGCAGGCCATCGTTTATCTTATGCATGCTGTCTATGTGCCTGCTTCTTTGTATTTTAATCTGTATTTCCTTGCTAGATAGCTTGCTTTCCTGATCTTGCAGCAACCTTTCTTTGATGGGGAAACTCTATCGCAACTATAGCCTAAAGGGGCTAATTTGTTCAATAACTTCTATCTCAATTAGATGGGCATGCTAACCTATGATGGTTTTAAATTTGTTTCATTGATGTTGTCGGTCTTTATCCTGTTATTGTTAAAATGAACAATACTCTCTCTAATGCCCCATTCAGTTTTGAGAGTTTGGAATGTCAATGATGCTTATAAATACAGGATTTACTCTCCTTTCTTATCGTTACACTTTTCCGATTTTCTCATTTAGGCAAAGTAGACTAGCTATAAAGGATTATGCTGCACAATGTTTAAAGCTGAAAGTTGCATCATTCAGTTTCTGGCAAAGTTCTCCTCCAGGATCAAACTTAACAAATTTTCTCTTGTCTGCTGCTCGCGATCTCTTTTGGCAGGTAGTTCACTAATGTTGCTTTACTAATTCTTTCAATAGAAGAGATTCCTATAAATTTATCTAATGGCTACTTCCTATTTTATGACTTCTAGATCATATATGCTCATAAGAAAGTGTTTGAAGACGAAAGATTCGTCACAATCAAGTCCATATTTTACTCTTTCCAGAAGAACACAGTTACGGTATATTCAGAAATTCTTTCTTTTGATTGATCATAGATACGTCAAGTTTTGAGGATAACTTGTTTGTTTCATTTGTTTCCCTCCTGACATTTAAAACGTGTTGACTATTATCAAGGTTTTACTCTCTTATTATGATTAATTCAAATTTTCGTTTGGAATAACTAACCCACTAACCCTGAAAGTTAAGACAAATCCATCCCTCTGACATACTTAATATGTTCTTTTGCTGACAGCAAGCTGGAATCAAGGAGTTGAGCAATATTATTGCATCTTCAAAGAAGAAAATGTTGAATCCATTGTTGCCTTCATTGATTGAGCCAATACTTGAAGTGCTTTATCATAATTATTCATCCACTGGTAGTGATTTGTTTTTCGGCTATACTTATAGTGTACTAATTGATTACCTTGTTATATAACATTCTATGTCTAGACCTGTTCCCCTTTGCAGAGCAATACTTGAGTCTTGGTAGAGCATGGTTACGAATAGGGGAACTGCGTTTTAATCTCTTGCTTAGCTTTGGAGATATAGATCCTACCTTGAAATATGCTGTCAAGTATTCAAATCTGGAGGAAAGGATATCAACAGTTCAGCTTGATATGAAGGTGGCATATCATTCAATTCCTGCTTAGATTCATATAAGTTTTAGTTCATCAGTTCAATAATGTGATTTTGATTGATGACATTTATGATATCTTCTCATGGCCTGTTTAGTTAGATTATAAGTTCCTATTTGTAACTTATGGGGTAATTATCTTCGAAGAAGTGGCGAACTCACATATTTCCACATACGATATACTGCATTGTCCATCCTTTCCCATTGCTGATGGTTGTTCTTACTAGTGAGTGCTTTGTCGTGGTATTACTTTTTAGGTGCGACAAGAGTGTGATTACCTTGCTGGATGGTCTCCTTCAAGAGAGCTTGAGAAAAAGAGAGAGGAGTCCTTAGAAAGGCTTGAAGTGGATCGCAAAAGAATTCGAAGAAAGGTCTATCTCTCTTCCACTTTTCCGGATCATTTTTCCTGATCTAATTTATGTGAATTGCTCAGTTCTTTACTTTTTTTTCTGATAAATTGAGTAATGTAATATGTTGGTTCTTTGTAAAAAATAGCAAATAATTTTTGTTTTGAACAGTGACTGCTTTGCAATATTTTTGAAAAATTGTGAGCCACATCCAAGTTCATTCTCACAAGCTCAAACTTGTAAAAATTTTCACGCTAATGTTTCTCATATGCATCTAAATCAATTCATATAAGTTTCTTCTTAAAAAGGTAGTGCTGATAACTCTCTGCACACCTAAGTATTTAGATGATCTTTTGTGCATTATCTGTACATTGCTTTCCATATTTTTTTACATTTTGACTTGATGCAGAATCCTGACTCTGATATTAACATTAGAAAGTACTTGATTCTTAGGTTTTGTATCCATGTTTTTGTATTCCGCTCCTCCCAGCGGACAAACCCCTAGAAGTTTTAATGGTGAACTTCCTAGCTTTTTGTTATCCTAGGTGGTGTTTGGTCGAAACTCCAAAAAATTTAGTGCACTAAAGAAAGAATGCATGGAGTTCCATGAACATATAAAGAAAGTGCTGAATTTGGTGGATAAAATGGAAGTGATGGAGTTACAGCAGGTTCTTGATCGTGTGTGCAATTGGCAGGTATATTTATTTTGTTCAATATGCTTCTTAGTTGCTCATGGCATATATGACTTTTTCATATTTCCCAATATAATTATCTCTTGGATTTCTCAGGAGACAGCTGTTTGTTTCATTGATCGATTATCAGACGAGTATAAGGAATTCATTGATGTCACTCAACCTCTTCAGGTTGCAGTATATGAAATGAAACTGGGCATGTCACTAATTTTATCTGTTTCTTCATTGAAAAGAATCCTTGGAGCAATTGAGGTGGACAGTGTGGATCAAGTCATGGTATTCTG
Organism: Passiflora organensis; assembly: GCA_019739055.1. NCBI lineage: Eukaryota > Viridiplantae > Streptophyta > Magnoliopsida > Malpighiales > Passifloraceae > Passiflora > Passiflora organensis. The sequence continues at coordinate 5,913,907 of JAEPBF010000191.1, forward strand.
ATCATCTCTCTTGGTTTTTGTGTTATGCTGGACTTCTGTCATTTGCACAAAGTTGACTAACAAAATTTTACAGGAATTAATTTATTCATTTATGAGGTTCCCAAGAGAATATGCATCATTCCAATCAACGTCTGTAGATGTTACTGATATTCCCCCAGACTTTTGGGAATCAAGATTAAATATGGCGGAAAAACTGCTTTCTATATCAAGTGACATCAATACTGAAATGACGGTATGACTACATGCATAATTTTTTTGTATAATTATTATTGTTGGACTTTTTTATTCCTGCTGTTTGTCATGTTTATATATAATATATTTCATTTTTGCTTGGACATTTTTCTAATGGTGATAGGCCTCCACCTTGCAACTCAGAGCTACTCTTTACCAGAATATTCTTTCACGTGTTACACATTTTGTTGCTGATGCACAAAGGATTGATAAAGCTTCCTTCAAGGTTAGTTCCTTGCAAAGTTTTCATTTTTCTTGAATAATGTTTAGGTTCATATGTATGTGTGTGGATTCTAATGCAAAAATATATGAGCCAGATGTCGGACAAGATATTCCATGAATTTGCTGGCAAGTGGATGGATATGAAGGTTCAAGTTAAGAAAAAAGAAGGCACTGAAGCTCAACATTTTAAGTTTAGGACCCGTGCCTTTAGGATCACAAGTATTGTTGATGTTGATATCTCAACCCTCAAGCCTTTATCTGCAAATGATAGTTTCTTAGAATGGCAGGAATTGCTCTCTGAAGATGAATGCCTGGAGAAGGTGATACGTGTATCAAATTGTTCTTCTTTGCTCTTTTTCTTGTCTCCAAACTGCTGAGCTTTTTACAAATCCAACCAGATGGATGCTGGTGAAGAGACTGGAGATTTGTTGGATGAATGGAACCTTATGGAAGAAACCATTGTGAAAAATGTGATCCACAGACACATCCGATTGTTTGGATCCACTAATCTTGTCTTACCTGTAAGTTTTATTCATAATGCGACTGTTGGGATTGCTGTTAATGTGGTAACTTAACTGATAGTAGGGGTGAAGTTTCTATCTTTGCTGATATTTTATTCATTCTCAGGCAGGGATGTTTGAGATCTCAAACGACGAGAGGTTGTCTTCATTTGCCGACTCTTATAGATTAGGAGCAGGGATGATTAAAGGTGATCAATAGCTTTTGCCTTGTCATGAGCATGTGAAAAGGTGGTGCTTATCTCTAATAAATGCCAAATAATGTTACTTTTTAACTTCAGGTTTAGGAGGTCTACTTGCTTCGCCCTTGGATGCTAAGCTTGTACCAGAGCATCTCCTGCGCCTCAGTTTGGAACATGAAACAAAATTTGTTTCTCCTCTAATACCATCAATTTATCACAATTTTTACAAGGTCTTGAAAGAGTTGTTTTTTCTCCTTTGTTATTACTTGGCAATATGTGTAGTATCACTTGTTGTTTGTTTCACAGCATTATTTCTTAATGTAATGTTTCTTCTTCACAGGATTCAAATGCTACTGAGATGGCTACAATGGTGGATCTGCTTACTAATCTTCTTGACAAAATTGTGATCCTTTTGGGCGAGAGGGAAGATAATCCTGGTCTACAAAAAATTGTGAATGTTATTGAAATGCTCTTGGATATTCCAATGGGAACACCTCTTGCAAAGGTAGGATATGTAGATATATATATATATATATACATATAGAGTGGGAGAGAGTACTTAACTGTTTGTGTAGTTTGTTTATTAGGGACCTATGAGAGGAATAATTGAAGTAGAGAGTGAGGGTGTTGAAAATAACGGCAATTTAATTTGCTTTTGGAATATTTAAGAAAAAACAACCTTTACTCTAGATGTTTTACTTATTTTTTTATGTTTCTCATATTAGCAACAAGCTTTGAGGAGGTCGTTTTTTAGGTTTATTGAATGATTCAATCTTTTTCCGTGTGAATTTATCGTCTCGAGTGATGTTGGTTTTCCTATTTGAAGGCCCTTTCAGGATTGCAATTCCTACTTAACAGGATCCAGTTATTTCAGGAAAATGGGTCAAAGCTATCAATCTCTGGTATTTAATGTCTTATACATAGTCCTCTAGTCTTATACCTATAATCGATGTGCTTGCTATAATTGAGACACTATATTTTTGATATTGGCATGTAGGTCAGCTGGAACCACTTATTTCCCTGGTGTGCAAGTGGCAAAAGATGGAATTTGAGTCTTGGCCAGCGTTGCTTGAAGAAGTGCAGGTTCAGTATGACAATAATGCCATGAGGGTAAGTGAAAACTACAGTTGATTGGTTTCTACAATAAATTGATGACTGTTTTGTAAAATTAAAATGGAGAGGAAGTGTGGATTGTTGCTACTTAGCATTGATTAAACTATAATTTTCTTATAACTAGACTGATAAATTTGTCCTAAACATGTGAATAATTATACCATAAATGGTTTATCAGGCTGGTCCTTATACTTCATAAACTTTGAATTACCAAATATTTAAAGACTGGTGCAAAAAGCGAAGGTCTACTTTTTTATCTTTTTAATTTCAAACAACTCCAAAGCTCCCATTCATTGCTCATTGCCCTAGAAGTTAGCAGGCTCTATTCTTATCTTTTTTCTTCTGACAAAACAACAAAGCTAAAGTCATTGTACCAGAAGGTGGCCACTGTAGGTATTTTTCTGTGAATTTATATGGTGATATTTGAGTTATAGGGAGAAATAAATCTGGTCACTGCCAAATATTTAGACCATGCAAAGTTTGGTGATTGCTTTGTTGTATCTTAGTGTAGAAGATAAAATTTAAGTTTGTCTCCTCATACACCTCTCATTCTCTACTCTTTGCTAATTGAGCTCTCTCCGGTTTTTTCTTGTGCAGTTGTGGTTTCCTTTATTTTCAGTCTTGCATCACAATCATGCTGCTCATGCTACTACTGGATACGAGCAGTCCACGATAGAAAGGCATGTGCTTAAAATATCATATGTTTTGAACTCTTACATTCATGTTATTCAATGAGGATTCCTTTTATTGAGTCCCATACCTGGTTTTCTGTTAAACACGATTGGATCTTGCAGTCTGGAGGAGTTCATACAAACCTCAAATGTTGGTGAATTTAAAGCTCGCCTTCAACTTATTTTTGCCTTCCATGGGCAATTTACAGCTGGCCGATGTCTAAAAATTGACAGTTATTCAAGGTAAAGCTTAACTAAACAAAAAATTAAATCTATTTTCTTCTGGGATGAGATGGGGGTGCAAATGTTATATATTGTATTAGCTCTTGTAGCAAACTTTTTTGTTCTAAGTGATAACTGCATTTGTTATCTCCTTTCCTTATCTAGTCAAGATCTGCAAGATAACAGCTGAACTAAAACGTCACCTTGCTATTTTTGTTTTTTAACTACACTCTCGTTTGTAATTTTTGCAACGATGTGATGCCTTCAGCTTTTCATCAGTATGCAGCTTGCCATAGCAACACTTATCATGTTTGTGAGAAGGAACTTAAAAAAGAAATGTACGACTGTAGTATAATCTAAATCTTCCCTTTCTGTACCTATACCATGACTAATTAGACTAAAATCATGATGGTCAACAGTTCCTTTTATTTTGGAGTATCCTAATCATAAATGAACTGTGCAGTCCTTGTCGAGAACGAAATTTGGAGATCTTATACAATATATTTGGTTACTATGTTCAATCCCTACCAAGGTCAGTGCCCTTTATCAAAAAACAGCTTATATTTTTTACCCTCGGAAGAAATGTTCATTGAATCTTTTTGTTATCTTACTGTGCTTTTCTTCAGGATATTGGACTATATTAAAACTAATAGAAGAAATATTGAGATAGAACTGAAAGAACTACTGAAGCTATGTCGATGGGAACGGAAAGAGGCTTGCATTTCTGTTGAAAACTCAAAAAGAACTCGGCAGAAGCTTAGAAAGCTCATAGAGAAGTATACCGTAAGTAGTGTAAATGTTCTTGTGAACGGTGTATGTTCCTTCACAATCTGATTTGTATTTTAACTAAGATCTTAATGACTTCGATGTAGCCTAGTCCATCATTACAGCCAGTTCAAATCAATTTTTCCCTTGAATTAAGTTATTTATTGCATTGGGTTATTGATTTCACTCTGGTGGGGCGTGTATTGTTGTTTGTCAGCTCCATTTTGCTGTTCAAGGCATGTGGTATTGATTATAATCTGTCTTTATGTTTGTTGGCAGGTTCTCCTTCAGCAACCTGTAATGCTTATTCTTAAACAAGAAGTAGAACAGACACAAGCTACATTTCAACCTCTGCAAGGTGTAATGCCCATTGATGCTTCCAAGAAGAACCTAGGGGAGTCAGACACTATTTTAAGCTTCACACAATTCAATGATGAGGACAGGTCAGACATTCTGTCAACACTCCATCCTCATTTTATAGTGTCATTATGTGCTCTTTGATTTATTTATTAATCTTTGGAACAGAAGTATATGGTTCCATGGTTGGACGAAAAAAGCCCGGGACACCTTGAACAACTTGAAAAATGACTGTACTTCTGAATTAAGCTCATTGGATGTCAACGGTTTTCCCTACTTTTCCTCTCAGTAAAGCCTCCTTTCTTGATGAAGTTATATCTATTAGTTTCTGATCCTTATAACTCTTTGTGTAGGTGTTACAAGTATCATGCAGAACTCCGAGGCTTCTTGGTCAGCATGTCTAAACCACGGGGACCATTGGAGTGCTATTTGGCAGACTGTTGAAAAGATATGCAGAAGTTCTACGGATTGTGATGATCTTTGGAAAGACACTGGAAAAGGAAGTGTGAAGAAGAGGGCTTTCGCTGACCTTCTGAAGCTGTTAGAAAGCAGCGGTTTGCATAAGCACAAGTTTGAAATGATGGAGGTACAGGAGAGTCATTTTTGCATTTATTATGACTTCTTACTCTTGAAAGCACGACTAAATTTCTATTTGCTTTCCTATTACTGTTTCTTCGTAGGTTTCCAACAATTCCAATTGGTTGCTCACTCAGCCGTCTTATGATACCCATCATTTATTGCTGACGCAAAGCAGAATATCTGGTTCTGCTACTGATGTCTCTACTGCAAGTGCATCAGAATTTAATCATGATGAAAGTGAGGATGCTGATTGGAAAACAGCCAATGAATTTTACTTTAAAAGCTTGGCATCTGTGCAATTTTTGCAGAGGATATGCCTCAATCGCCATGAAAACATTATGCATGAACAGGTATGGTTTTTTATAAGATTCTGGTCAAGATATACAATCTCGTTGTTGCTATAATCATGTAAAGCATTTTAGGGAAAATGTTTGCAACATACCATGTTCAGTACTTTTCTAGAGTTGGCCACTCAATATTTTTAACACCATTTGGCTTTGGTGTGTTCTGTTACTATAGAATGTGTTTGCTAGTTTCTTAAGGTCTTGTCTCTTCATATATTTGGCTTAGTTTTGGTCTGTTGTTTCTATCCAGGCTAGTAGGTCAGTCTCCTTTCTGAATCATCTGATAGCTATACAACAAAAACAGCGTGCTTCTGCATACAATTTTGCCAAGCACTTGAAGCGCTTGCGGGGATCTATACATACTGTAGGAAATCTATGCTCAACACGCTCTGGTATTGACAGCGAAAGCACTAATGGGCACTGCATTGCACAAAACCAATGTGCCATCCTCCAGTGCATGTGGAAACAAAAGGTATGTTATGCCTTGTAATTTGGTCACACTTTCCTGCTTTGAACCTGAGATTAAGTTGTGATCTCATATTTCTCAATCATTGCAGCAACTGTTTGATAGTTTAAATGCCATATTGGTTGAGGAATCATTGTTATTGACAACAATCAAAAGATCCCATTTGAAGTCTTGTGAAAGTGTCAGGCCTGCTGCAAGTCATGTACATCAATTCATTGAAAACTTTATGCCTGTTGTAAAGAATGCGAAGGTAAGAAATTTCTCTTTTCAGTAATTTGAAATACAATAGTTCTTCCATTTGGCATTGGTTTTATGAAGCTGTTTTACAGGAATCATTGGATTATTATCTTCTTGGCTGTGCTGGAGGCACCAGATCCCTTTTGCGGGAATTGACTGATGAACACATTCTTCACTGTATTGGTAATGCTGGACCATTGCGTCCATATGTTGTTTCAGTGCCAATGCAACAGCTGGTTTTAAAAAATTTTGAAGTCATCAAGGAGTTTGAAAAGCAACTCCTTGATTTCTGCAAGCATGATTCAAACAAAAGATTTGTCGTACAGGCCTTGCTAAATCATATTCATGATGCACTCGAAAGGGTATGGATCCATATCTTAATTGCTTATGATCAAATTCGTGTGCATATCTGTGACAATGACTTGGAATTAATATTTTATAAAATCATGAATAATTTTATCCACAGAACTAAGAATCAAGCCGTTAAAATGGATAGAAGTAATCCTGATATCTTTTACTTTTTTCAAGGGAAAGTTATTGGAAGTAGAGCTTGATATTGATTTTGTTGGGGAAAGAAGCAAGCCAGCAGATTTGTGTGAAGATCAAGATTGCGGCAACAAAAACAATCCATGGCTTGAAAGTGAACTTAACCAAGCCCTCAAGAAAATGTTTGATCAAATCATACAGGTGCTGGGAAAATGTTCATTGGGTAATGGATGTACACTCTCTGAAGAGTTGCTGGGGAAAATTACTTCATGGGAATATGTTTTCAATTCATCCATGGAAACTTTAAATTTGGAAGCATTGTATGATAATCTCCTCAAAATCATTTATAATGCAGTAAGTCTGTCAAAACTCCTCTCTTTTGAGTTGTTTGTTTATTTTATTTTTTCTGCTCCCATCTCATTTTATGTGTATGATTTCAGGAGAAATTAATGAATTATTCTGGCAATGAGGACTCTCGTTTTTCTCATCATGTTGGAACATATTTTATGCAACTGCATTCACTTATGGACCTTATATTAACCTTTGGTGATGGTTTACTTGAAGATCTTTTAGCCTTGAATAAAACAGTAAGTCTATAACTCAAAATCTTTACGCTCACATGCCCTTGAAAATGTAGTTTGAAATTTATTGCTCATGTGTCCGCTTCAAGAATTGTCTTCAGTCTCAATTTTGAATGCTGAGATCTATTCACCCCCCTTGTATTTGTATGCAGGTATCTGTTATGACTCATACTCTAGCTAATGTTTTAGCTACATTATACTCCAAAGGATTTGGCATTCCTTCTAGAGATGAGGCAGTTGATGATAGTCATGATATGTCTCAAGATGCAAGTGGTACTGGCATGGGAGAAGGTTCTGGACATAAAGATGTCAGTGATCAGATAAATGATGAAGATCAACTCCTTGGAAGTTCTGAACAGGTTCGTTCTCAGATAAGTTGATTCTTTTAGTTTTTCGTGCATTGCACGTAAATGAGCAACCGTTTACGGATAAAAATATTTTATTGTTCGACTACAGCCAGGGAAACAAGAAGATGCCTCGGGTGAGGTTCCCGATGAGAGCCATGGGATTGATATGACGGATGATTTCCAGGCTGATGCCCGCAGCATTAGTGAGGACTCTGAAGAGGGAGATGATGAAGGTAACGAGGATGAACAATTGGAGTCCACTATGGGGCAAGCTGGAGATAGAAGTGAAGTTGCTGACGAGAAACTTTGGGATAAGAATGAAGATGAAGACCACAACACAGATGAAAAGTATGAATCTGGATCATCTGTTTCAGGTCATGATACTGAAGGTAGGGAGCTTAGAGCCAAGGAGGATTCTGCTGCTAATGTTGACAATGAGCCCAATGAACATGGTGAAGAAAATAATGAGGCTAAAAACCAGGATGATATTGGTGATATTGAAGAAAACCCAGATGGAATGAGCACGGATAAAGAAGCAGCATTTGATGATTCAACTGGGTTAGATGTGGATGAATTCGTTGGAAGTCCCAATGAAAATATGGATTTAGATGAAAACAAGGAAGAAGACGACATGGGTTTAGAAGAAGGTGAAGATCCTAAGGAAGATAATTGTGCAGACGAGGATGGTGACATTGCTGAGAATCAGGATAGTGAGAATGATAATTCAAAGCTTGCGGATGATATCAGAGCTGAAGACATCAATAATGAACAGGTGGGTGCAGAAAATGGTCCAGGAAGTGAGGACAGAGAGACCCCAGGAAGTGAGGACAGAGAGACCCCAGAGATGAACTTGGCACCATCAATGGAGGGTGTTTCTGCTCCTCGATCTTCAGACCTGAATAGTGATCATTTGTCCCATGCAGCCTCTTCAGTACAACCAAATGGTGGATCCCAGGCATTGGATTCAAGCAATATTGGTCTAGAAGGAAACATAAATAATACCAATGAAGCTTATGATAATACTAATCCTCCTCCAACAAGTTTGACCTCCAGTTGTAATTCTGAGATAGACATTAAGTTCTCACATTCATCTAATAACGGGAAATTAAGTATTGATCAACAGAAAGTTCCTGTGCCCCAAGAAGACTCTTCAAATGTTCCTAATATGCAACTGAATCCTTACAGAAATATTGGAGATGCACTTGAGGAGTGGAAAGAAAGGGTCAAAGTGTCGGTTGATCTTCAGGCTGACAATGTGGAGGCACCTGTAGAGATGGAAGAAAAAAATGGTAATGAATACGGATATGTTGCTGAGAATGAAAAAGGAAGTACTCAGGCATTGGGACCAGCTAATACCGAACAGACTGATGCGACTATGGATGTCAATAACCCCGAAGAGGAGAATATTGCTGGTCAGAGAGATGATGCTATTGCGATGGAGACTGAGAAGCAAAATTCTGAACAATGGGATTCTAGACATTCAGTCTTTAAACATAAGGTGGAGGAACATGAGCCCGAACTTGAGAAACTTCCCAAGGAGGGACCTTCAGAAGCTGATGGTTGTCATGATGGTCCAGAAAGTATGCTGCAGAGTTTGGTCTCTGTGAAGAAATCTTTTACAGATGAAAATTCTGACTTGCTTGGTAAACTTTCACTAGATGACCATGAGCTGCGAAAAACCCAGCAACCAGAAGGAAATTCCCTTGTTGACAAAAGTAATGCAGCCGCATTGTGGAGAAGATACGAGTTGCTCACAACACGGCTGTCCCAAGAATTGGCTGAACAGTTGCGCCTTGTTATGGAACCCACTTTGGCAAGCAAGCTTCAGGGGGATTACAAAACTGGGAAGCGAATCAATATGAAAAAGGTAAAACAGCAATCTAATCAATATTAAGTGCACCTGCTCTCTATTTGTTATTTTTAGTTTATTGCTTGATTTTTTTTTTTCCTATTTGTGGCTGTGAAATAATCAGGTAATTCCGTACATAGCAAGTCACTACAGGAAAGACAAAATATGGTTAAGACGGACACGACCCAATAAACGTGATTACCAGGTGGTCATCGCAGTGGATGATTCCCAAAGTATGTCTGAGACTGGCTGTGGAAATGTCGCAATTGAAGCTTTGGTGACTGTGTGTCGTGCTATGTCACAAGCGGAAATGGGAAACTTGGCTGTTGCAAGCTTTGGAACGAAGGGAAACATAAAGCTTCTTCATGATTTTGATCGTCCCTTCACTGGCGAGGCTGGTGTCAAGGTTAGTCTTATGTTGAATAAAATCTTAGCTTTGGTAGCTTGTCAGAAAGAAGGCAAAAGAAATTATTGTTATGATGATGATGGATGATTGTGGATTGACAGGTTATCTCCAATTTGACATTCAGTCAAGAGAATACCATTGTTGATGAGCCAGTTGCAGATGTATTGAAGTATATGAACAGTATGCTGGATACTGCCGTTGCAAAAGCGCGACTACCTTCTGGACAGAACCCTCTTCAACAGCTTGTCTTGATTATTGCAGATGGACGGTTCCATGAAAAGGTACCTTCTTTTTCTCTATTTAGAGCTTAATATGAACAGTATCTTTATATCGTTCTTACCTTGACTTACCCTTTGACCTCTCAGGAGAGGTTGAGACGTTGTGTCAGGGATTTCTTAAGTCGGAAACGAATGGTTGCATTTTTACTTCTGGATAACCCCAAGGATCCTCAGGAATCAATCATGGACCACATGGTATCTTTTTGTTTGGTTATTGAATTTGACTAGACTAGGGATTTCTCTTGCCTTCTTCTTTAACATGCTTATCTGACCTCCCAGGAAGCTTCATTTGTGGAGGGTAGTCCAATACCACAATTTGCCAAGTACCTAGACTCTTTTCCATTCCCTTATTACATTGTATTGCGCCACATTGAAGCTCTTCCGAGGACACTAGCCAATTTACTAAGACAGGTAACCTATTTAGCTTGGAGACTGGATTCCTGAGAAAATTTCTTGAACAAATTTAGATATTCATTTGTTTTTGATCCTAATAACCCTCCTTCTCCCGGATACAGTGGTTCGAGCTTATGCAATCTTCCAGGGACTAAAATGGTTTTGGCTCAAATCCTCCATTCCAGGCCACTACTTAAGCTGCCTTATTCTTATCCGAGTCTCTGAAATTTTGGTATGTACAGCAGATCTTATCTATTTGTTGTTAGACGATAGTGTTTAGCTTCTGCAATATGTATTGGTTGGATAACCATGGTTTTGTGATGGTTGTTATGGTATGGTTGTTCTTGAACTTTAGATTGATTAGTGGAAGAGCGTTAAATGTTTTTTCTTTCTTGTCCGCCTTAACACTCATTCCTCTCTGCTTATCCTGTAGTTCTTTATATTCATATGGATGATCAAATTGATGGAAAAACATTGATGGGGAGTTATGTTTGTGCTGAACAACCTGGAGAATTGGGGTGGCAAGCTGGGTCACTTGTCCAGGTTTGCTTTCTTTTTTGAAATTTATTCTTCTTGGTTATTGGATTGCTCATACGCTGTTTTTTTCTTTTTGTGTTTTATTTGTTATCTCTGTTTCCTACTTGTTCCTCATCACCTTTCTTGTGCAGAGCGCCTATTATGCTGGTAGCTTTCTTTTGGACTGTTTTTTTTTTATGCCATCTTGCTTGCTCTTTAATTATCATTTTTTTGAATTAGATTAGACTGAAAATGACAATGTGGAATATTTCAGGAAATACGGGTGGCTGAAAGCTTTTGTTTATTTTCAACCATTACAACTTCAACTTGTTTGAGGCTCTCAAGTCTGTTTAACTTCTGTTCAGACCTGTGTTATCTTTGCACAAAATTGGCCTGATTTTGCCGTACTATTCTTCCTTTGGGATGCAGGTGGAAATTTACTTAGTAATCTTTGGAGAAGGGTGATGATCAGGCAGCCTCACAAAAATGACATGGCAAATATAATAAGAACATTATATCCATATTTAGAGCCATTTTGTGGAAAACTAATAGGTGGGATCTTCTAACCATGTGTGAAACTGCTGTTGCTATTTAGCTTTGCTTACCTATGGTGATTTTGTAACAGAAACTTTAGAGAGAGTCAACTCTTCCGTGCATCAGTTTGTGGGATTTCAATCTGGAGATTCTTCTTCAGTTGATTTCTTAAGCAGGTTCTCCTTAAGAACTTAGCCCGTGCTGTTTTTATCAACAGATTATCCCGTGCTTTTACAAGGGCCAACTTCTAGTGGATGAACTGAATCTTGCTCCATCTGATGTATTACTGAATCTTGCTCCAGAAACTTTTTCCGTCAGTATTGGGCTAGTTTGAAAGCAGCCAATCGCTGGATTATTTTTCTCTTTTTTTTCTTCACTTTCAGACTAGAGAAGACTAACTAGTTCAGATGACCGAACACTTCCGTCCAAGCCCAACCATTATATTAAATAAAATCTGTGATTATGACATTTTGTTTTGGTCTTGACGACCCACCGGGAAGAATCACTTATTTCGTCTCTTCGTTCTCCATCTAAGTTCCTTATTGTTTAAACTGCAAACTCCGAACAATTCCCTCTAACTAACAAGGCAAGAGCAGGAAAGAGGAAAGAATCAGTTGATAGCCTGGGATATGGGAACTAAGCAAGGGATGCTAAACTCAAACAAAAAAGAATGCCAAAAAGAGCATTTGAATTTCCCACCTTCTACCCAATTGACCTATTCGATTGATTTAACAGACCGTGTTACTAAAGAAATCAACCCGCATCAACGTACCGTTTTAACGTGTTCCTATGCCATAATAAGCTATTAATGATAAAATAGAAGAAGGTAGTTTATTTACTTACTTAGTGCTTGCGCTAAGGGATTTATCACTGACTTGTTAGAGTAAGGAATTTCAGGAAATTTGGAAAATATGGAGTCACAGAACGAACATGGTGCGGAGATTGGAGGTGTTGGAAAAAGGAGAATATTGAGATGTTGGATGATTTTTTAATGAACTTTCCAGGATGCAACCGAGTTGCCATATTGATACAGCACAGCTACCTGAACGGTGAAGAAGCAGCTACCAAGTAGAGAAGAAAGAGAAAGAGTTCAATTCCTGCTTAGGTTCATATAAGTTTTAGTTCATCATGGCCTGTTTAGTTAGATTATAAGTTCCTATTTGTAACTTATGGGGTAATTATCTTCGAAAGAAGTGGCGAACTCACATATTTTCACATACAATATACATGCATAATTTTTTTGTATAATTATTGTTGTTGGACTTTCTTATCCCTGCTGTTCGTCATGTTTTTTTTTACAATCTCGTGGAATACATATGAATACGGATATGTTGCTGAGAATGAAAAAGGAAGTACTCAAGCATTGGGACCAGCTAATACTGAACAGACTCAAACATTCAGTCTTTAAACATAAGGTGGAGGAACATGAGCAGTTCCCCGAATTTGAGAAACTTCCCAAGGAGGGACCTTCAGAAGCTGATGGTTGTCATGATGGTATCTTTTTATTTGGTTATCGAATTTGACTAAACTAGGGATTTCTCTTGCCTACTTCTTTAACATGCTTATCTGACCTCCCAGGACGCTTCATTTGTGGAGGGTAGTCCAATACCACAATTTGCCAAGTACCTAGACTCTTTTCCATTCCCTTATTATATTGTATTGCGCCACATTGAAGCTCTTCCGAGGACACTAGCCAATTTACTAAGATAGATAACCTATTTAGCCTGGAGACTGGATTCCTGAGAAAATTTCTTGAACAAATTTAGATATTCATTTGTTTTCGATCCTATTAACCCTCCTTTTCCTTGGTACAGTGGTTCGAGCTTATGCAATTTTCCAGGGACTAAAATGGTTTTGGCTCAAATCCATGTGTTAGTAAGTTTGATGATATTGTGAAGGTAACTAATTTCTCCCTGACAAGTGGAAATAGTCTGGAAAACGTGAACACAACACGACCCAAGATCACTCAGAAAAGGGAGCAAGATCAGCTCCGCTACCATTTTGTCACGACCCAGCCTCTGACCCAACGTAATTGACTTAAGCCCAAACGTGAACACACAACACGACCCAAGATCACTCAGAAAAGGGAGCGAGATCGGCTCCGTTACCCAAATGGCTCAAATCCATGTGTTAGTAAGTTTGATGATATTGTGAAGGTAACTAATTTCTCCCTGACAAGTGGAAATAGTCTGGAAAAGTAATAGTTTAAACTGAAAATCACTTTTTGGCTAATAATACTTAATTAAAGTTGGTGGAGCTTTATGTAATGGAGCGATTGGAGAGGGTAGACGATAGCGTTTAGTTTCTTGAATACGTTATGTTGCAATATTGGTTGGATAACCATGGTTTTGTGATGGTTTTTGTTGGACTTTTTTTTTTATATTATAGTAACGGTGACGTGTTATTGGATGGTTTATGTAGGGGCATGTAGTGATTGAAGAAGAAGTGTTGAGCATGCTAGGAGAGCTTTTTGTGAATCCCAATTATACAACTCCTTTAGTTGGGTGTTTTCGATCCATGGCTCAGAGGATAGTCGACAAAGAGTTGCTTGGCCATTGCAATCTAAGTTCTGATATGGAGGATGCTGCAACGTTAGAACCAAGACACTACGTCGGCGATGAACTCATTTTTGTTATTGAGAATTATGCACAAAGTGGGAAGCATTTGGTTCTTCATAGGCTTGCTTGTGTGGCTTTTTTGTTGTGCACTGGACATAATTCCTACTCTTCGGGGTAAACTGATAACTCAAAGTTCTTTTGATCTTGTTCTTCAATGATATGTGCATATTTTAGTTTATGGAGAGGTAATCAACACATAAAAAGAACTGGTATATACCAAAAGATGTTTACTTCTATTTGCATATTTTTTTAAGATAAGTTATTTTTTATATTGATTTCCAAGTTCTAGTGGAAAAGTCAGAAAAGAAGTTTTGAGATGGTGCTTGTGTGTTTTGAAGTTCAGGCCTAAATTCACTGTTATAAGGGCCCAATGTAACTGACTTAGGCCAAAACGTGAACACAACACGACCCAAGATCACTCAGAAAAGGGAGCGAGATCAGCTCCGCTACCATTTTGTCACGACCCAGCCTCTGACCCAACGTAATTGACTTAAGCCCAAACGTGAACACACAACACGACCAAGATCACTCAGAAAAGGGAGCGAGATCGGCTCCGCTACCCAAGATCATGTGGTTAGAACCCGCGGTCCAGCGAGTCTGGCGTGTATATACACGTGATGGATCACAACTGCAACGCTGAGTTGAGATTCTAACCATATGATCCAAAAGATACATCTTGTTACAACTGATACCATCACACAATATATATAAGCCCAAGACCTTCCCTACTCCTTTCCGATGTGGGATTGGGTAACGCAGACCCTCTACGCAGGCTGGGTCTCACAATGGACAGCTGAATTGGTAAGAGGCATCCTCCTTGAAGGATCAAAAGGAAATGGACGGTGGTTTGAATCCCAGTGGCAGCTTGACAAGGGATTAAAGGTGTTCCACTGCCAGACAATACCTGATATGTGGCAGTGTGTTTGTTCTTCCACGGAGGTTGTGGGGTCCTCACAGCACAACCTTCATTCTTTAAAATATTTAGAGCTGAGGAAATTAAAAAATATCCATCCGGTTCCACCTTAAACAATCCTCTTCTTCCAAGGAACTAGTTGCATGCACAACTCCGCTGGAAAGAGAGATTGTAATACTGACCAGTTCCAACCCTCTCAGTGACTTACAAAATGGTTAATCGTCATACCTTGTAGATAAATAGAGATTTCCGACACTGCAACACTCATAAGTGGGCCAACAAGCGACACCCAAGTATTCTCCCAAAATCTTATTGTTGTTCCATTCCCAATTTGTCAATCATTGTTTGTTTTAGCTGGAGGAGTTCGGCCAAGATGTAGCTGTGGAAAAGATTGGCTCATATATAGAGACACTTGAATGCATTACACCAACAATGACATTGATTTTAGTCCTGAAAATTGCCAAAATGATATTGCCCTTGGTTCTCTGGTCACATCACAATCTTATCCAAGTGAACCACCCCTCAAGAGTCATCAGTTGCGGATGTGGTAGGGGTTATTTCTTGTGCTTTCAAAAGTTAGTTGGTTTTCATTGACTTTGTCGCTAATATTTGGATGATGAAGCTTTGTGAAATTTCTTCATTAACTTTATTTAGGGTCCCATCCTAGGTTTAGTCCTTTTCTTATATCTTTTTTGTTTAAAATAGATTTTCTGACATGTTCTTTATGAATCAGGGATGAAAATTCTGTTGGCAATCAATATGTCATTACATCTTCTGTGAAATGAAGTGTTGAGATGGTGCTTTTAATAGTGAGTCAAAAGTGGTTTGTTCTTCTTTATGGGCCAACTGGGGCTGGAAAAACTACTCTCATTAGCAAGTTGGTCCAGGATGCGGGAAATCAAGGTAATTTACTCTACAGAGTCCTATAGTATTGACATTAGGATTCTCGCTTAATGATATTGTTGCATTGTGTTGTGATCATTTCCATTAGGTCCAACACATTTACTTGGTAATCCATGGAAATCCCCCCAAAAAAATTTGTGTGTTTTGAAGTTTACTTAAGGTACTTGGTTTACTATGATGTCATAGGCCTTGAAAGATTCTGTTATTTTATATCCTCCTACTTCAACAGTTATTGTGAATAATGCTTTGTTGGTTAGTTTGCACCAACAATGAAGTAGAGAGATTTTGGCATGTGGTCGCCAGTGGCATTTTGTTATAATTAGGTTATGAACTCATGATATGATTGTTCTTGAACTTTAGATTGATTAATGGAAGAGTGTCCACGCATAGCCTGTGACATAGAAAGATGGAAAATGGTAAGTAGGCTATCTTTTGTCATGAAGTGGACAAGGGATCATGTGGAAGAAAATATAATGAATATTGTAAGAATGTAAGGACCCGCATTCATAATCCCAAAATTACTCTTAAGTGAGACCCTTACTGCCGTGAAACCCAAATAAAACCAAACTAGGACCTATCTGAATCACACAAGGCTTATCCCCTTAGAACCGATTTTAACATGTTTATACTTTATATTTATAACGGTTGGAGCATGATATTGGACAAGTATTCTAGTATCATATGGAGTGAATAAAATATTAGCAGAAGTCTATAAATTTAATCAATGAATCCACAACACACAAGTCTCATAAGGATCCAAATATCTAGCAAGTAAACCTCCAACATAATTTGAAAACAACAAGCAAAGGAGGAATTTGAAAAGTAGAAAATAGTCTAATCATAGTTCATGTTATATGCGCAAGCAATCAAGGAACATGTATGGACATCCAAACCATACAAGGATAAAGACATCTTGCCACACAAGGACTAGGCATCCAACGTGCACTTGCTTGGGGATTGCCACCCATATAACTCTCATACTAGTAATAACCTCTCCTCTCCCTAAGAGCATCGGCGCTTACCTCGAATGGTCACCGGTAAAGGATCCTGATACACAAACACATACAAGCACACACAAGCAAGTACAAGGCATAATACCAATTTCACTCATCAAGCCTATCAGAAACCAGTGATTAGATGTCGCAAATCTCCTCTTTGGATGTGTTATGTGATATCTAAGAACTTAACAAAAATCAACCTGAATTACCATCTCAATCATCATATAAATTTCGGCACTAAGATTAGGGAAGTAGGACAAATTCCGATTTTATGTATACAAGCCTTAAGGGTTATGATTTCATGTTAACAAAGAATGATTAGATATTAATATCCATAGTCGCACACTGAAGGCAACTGGAGCTGCAAGCTTAACTCCACAACGACGAAGGTCTACATCGGCTTCTCTTTTTGGAAGGATGTCCCAAGTGAGAAATATCTTTTCTTCCATCTACTTGTCTTAAATATATGATTATATACAGTGTGCCATGCTTCGCATCGTGTTAATTGTTTCTTAGCTAATTTTTTTTAGAGCCGTCGTGGTTCCCCACAAAGTGTCGGGTTCTCATTCCTTAGTGGACTGGAAGAATTGCGATAGGTTGAAGCAAAATATCCTGCTTTACTCTTCAAATAGATCACCTTAACAAATGCAGCTTTACCAAACATATATGTTTTACCTAATGCAGCATACCATTCACCTTGGATGACATCTCAAAGTCGATGCAAGAAATTGAAGTCGCCCTATATCGACCCTCCGCAGTTAGTCCGTGAAAAGTCCGGCTTCTCATTCCTGTTACAACCATCCGAGACTGAGCTTCACGTGATTTATGTTTTATGCATTCTGTCAAGCGGTGCCAAGACTTGCAGAATGTATTGTGGATATGGAATCTTCTGTTCTGGTCCCCGGTAGATATTCGCATAACGTCGGCTCCTTTCTTTCCTCAAGGTAGCTGGCGTTGGGCTATTCCAGGTCCAATTATTTATTATTTATAGTTTTCGTTGCCCAAAACCATGTGTTTGCAAAACTTAAATAGGTTTATTCTTTTAGGCCCGTCTGTAAATGAATTTGGGTAATGGATCAAACCTAGCATGAGACAGTAACTTGCCTTACACTAGCCAGGCAAGGCAACATTTCTGACAGAAAATTATTTCTGCTGGGCCTTCTGCTTCTTGTCCTTTCTCTAGGTGCAGTAAATATCATTTCAGACAAAACCAACTTCGAGATGTTCAATAATTGTTGAGTATCTTGAGCTTTAACTTTTCCTTGCTGTAACTTTCTAGTCAAACTCTTCTTCTTTTTTCCATCTGACACGTGGGATGGATCACAGCATGCCAGAAGAAAAAAGGGGTAAACTTTGGCAATCTTCAAATTCATATATAGCTTTCTCATGGGGACCTCCTATTTCCATCTTTCTTTTTCACTATTTACGCCATGCTCTGGATGTTCTTCTGGTTAGGATAGCATTTAGCCTTTTTGACATTTAATACACCCTTTTTGTTCCCTTCCTCTATTATATTCTGATAAAGAACTTGCCTACCTTTTTTTAAAGTTAGTGCACTTAGTGCATGTTCGGTCATCTGAACTAGTTAGTCTTCTCTGGTCTGAAAGTGAAAAAAAAGAAAAAGAGAAAAAGAATCCAGCAATTGGCTGCTTTCAAACTAGCCCAATACTGACGAAAACTTGGTCAATATCAGTAGAAACGTTGCAGATCATCTAGTTTCCAGTTACCTACTATAATCCTGTCTCGTTTCTGGATGATTGAGACTGTAGACGAATTTGACTGATGGGTTCATTCAATTGTGCCTTTTCCAGGCGAGTAAAGGGTAAGGAAACATTAATTGGTGATTGCCTGTAGAATGTTATAGAGTTACCTAATACCACTTTTTGTCATTTACATGTATGCATGCATCTGAGCACAAATATTTTACTTGCACTCTTTCAATCAATGATAGGTATGTCTATGAGGCAATACCCATGACCTGCAAATTATCTTCAGCAGATGCATCCACAAGCATGCCTGAGTTTATTACTTTATACCCTTTTTTATAGAGATAAGTTTGGAAGGAAGGTAAGATATTAATCTGAAGATCAAATAATGTTCTGTTTTTTTGCCCATATCAATATTGACAGTTCTGGGTTCAAAATCCATATTCTTATCCCGAATCTGAGCCCATTCCTTCAGATCTTGGAAAAGTTGAAAACACCATCCTTCTGCAACAGAAAAGCACCCATTAGAAATCACCCATTTGGTGCCGGGCAACAAAGTTGGCAATAAAAGCAGAGAACTTCTTTTCAATGCGTGGTGTCACCGAAGCATTGCATTATAAGAAAGTGAAAGATGACAAGCTTGTGAAAGAGATTGCTGAAGATAAGGAAAAATGGGTCTAGAACTCGTAGGCCTATGACTTTCTGGAGGAGCTTATAAGATTAATTTCTCTCTGCAAAACCATAAAACATGTTAGGTTACAAGTCCTTTTCCTTCATTTCCTTTAATTACTTCTCAGCTTCAAACCGCAGCCTAGAGTTTCCCCTATTGAACAGATTAAAGGGGGAGGGATGCAAGTTAGCTAGAGATACAATTATTTTACAATCATGTCATTTTGTAGTATTTAATATGTGGGAGTTGGGAGTGGTTAGCAGGGTTGGCAGGAATTAAGTTCCTGATATGAGGTTTTATTAGAGACTAGTCTACTTAAGATTCTTTGAACTTCATACCCATTTGCTTTGATGATTGATGCCTGGACTCTAATAAAACCCATTTTTGTCAAGAAAAGCTGCAAGATATCATTTATGCTTAAGTGCAAATTAATGGAGAAAGCTATAGTTATCAACAGCAATTGCGGGATAAAGGGAATGTTTCTGCAGCAGTTTGGAAAACATTGAACTCAGGGGAACATTTACTGATAAAAAATATGTTTATATGACCCAATTGCAGGTATTGAGCAGTTCCAGATACGATTGTTTATGCCAAAATATTGCAGAAATTGGAGTGGACATACAGATTCAGATCATCCACATCACTCTCGGGTTAGGCATACCCGATTAGGATCAGTTCAAGAGACACTTAAAAGCGATTAGGTAAGAGGTTTAACTTTAAAACCCAGTCAACTGAACAAGCCACATGGCTTGTTTTTATGTTGTTTCTGTGTTTAACAAAGCAGATTGTGCGTCTGTACCAACAAGAAATTGACCTTCAGATATCATTATGGATGGACTGGTTATAGACTTTCAGATGCAATCTGAAACATGTATATTGTTGTTTGCAGACAAAACAAGTGATCATTAACTAATGGATCGGACCCAAATGTGGACATATTCTTGAATGTGTGAAACACTTTGAATATGATTTCTGATTTGACCCAACAACAGATTTTTATCTTAATTGCATCAGAAACGTCAATTGTGAACAGGTTCAAATTAGTCTAAAATTTTAAACCAGACAAGATTCTCACTTGAGAAAATAATTACATCTAGGGTTTTCCTGACCTTGAATTTTCTCAATTTAACACCAACTGGGATCCTGAACGACTACCTCAAAACATCTTTTCTGTCATAATCATTGGTAGTCTACAATTTAGACCCAGCATCTATAAGATTATGACATCCGACTGAGAAAGAAAGGATCAAAAAGGATAGGTCCTATTCATTCTAGAGCGACGACACAGCTTTGTTAATGACCGAAACTTATATCATGTGGAAGCAGTCTCTTTTATGGTTTTGTCAATCTTTCAATCTTGTGGAAGACTAGATTGGTACTTTTGCGGTCACAATCTCTGGACCAAGGTGATGGATTCCCTGATGTGCTTCATCGCTCAGGAGAGCTTCCATGGGAGGGTCATACTCCATACTCTCACGGCTAAACGAGGGATATGCTCACCTGTCTATTCACTAGCAGACATGTTGGGTAGGGTCCAAATGAAGAGGGATCTACCAGGGCCAATCTACTCCAAAAAACTTGCATCATTCTACTGCAAAATCAATGAAAAGGATGGTGAGTAATGACATTTTGTACAGATTATTTTGACAAGCAATTAAACTATTGAAACACAGTTAAAACCATGCGCAAGTAAATGCAGAAATACTATCTACTTCTTCTCTTAATAACCCAATTCACATATAATAACATTTTTTAATATTATCAACAAGATGTTGCCGCAGTGGTCTATCATCTATTAAACCCGTAATTTCAATAAACTATAAAAAATACGTGAGACTGAATGGTCGACCCACGAAGAGAAATTGATATAATTGTCGATTGAAATATTTTCTATATAAATAATATTTCTTAATATCATCAACATTCAATCTCATTTTTTTTCAGATCTAACCCAATGCCTTAGAAATAAAGGAATTACAAGATATATTATTGTACCAACAGATGTTCCAGTATACTAAAATATCATGTAATCTTGCTAAACAGGGATTCTAGCAGTTGCATATAATTTATAAAATTTGGTCCATTTATGACAAAATCAAAACAACCAGCACAAGCATGCAGGAAGGAAGGCTTTCACTTTCAATCTCATTAATTAATGCTATCTTCTTGTAGGAGCAAAGGAAGAAGAAGATAGTCATAGAGAGTACCATACAGAGACTCCTTTCCTTCTTAACTTGTCATCCATCCATGTGACTTGCTTTTCAAGCTCCTTTACATCTTATGAGATTAGATCCCAGTTTCTGGAACTTTCAGCCACACCCCATCTCGTTTTCCTACGTAATCGATCCCTATAAACAATACGAAGTTATCAATCATCATAGTTTTGTAATTTAGTCAAGATTAAGGAACCCAGATGAGAAGTGTGAATTTAACAATATAAAGATACCAAAACCCTTGCCACTAGGCCACGCCGCCGCCAACGCACAAAATCCCACCAGTTTCAGAATGATCACTGGGAGGATCAGCATAAAGCCATCTTATAAAGAACCCTAAGCACTCACAGTTTTCTAATGGGTTAATTAATTCAAGCTGATTCGAGATCACATCTCTGGGTTTTAATAAACTAAACACAACAGTTTTAAAGGATCAAGGGATTGCCTTTTGCCTTTTGCCTTTTGCCTTTGGACGACACATGGTTGCCTACTATTACTATATGCAGGTTCATTTTTCTTAGCTCGATATCATGCAATACCTTTTCGTGTCAAAGGAATCAGTTCTCATGGGTCTTTATGATTTATTAATATCTTGGGGTGGGGCAGGTTAAATAATAGAATATAACGCTAGAAAATAATTTTGATATCATGCCACGTGGATTTAGGACAAGTAACGTGATGATGACTTGGACATCCATCCCACATGGTATCTAATAAAGACTTCCGGGTTCTGTAATAAACTCTAACTAAATCAAATTTAAAATATTTTATAGACATTTCATCTTTTTATTATTTGATTATATTTTTCGAATTTTTACTCCTTTTATATAATAAAGTATGGGGAAATATATGAACATGAAAACCAATGAGTTTGTTACTTTTTTTGTAATTAATTATAGTTTGGCATCATATAATATGAGTCTCCGGCAGCATAATGTGCTCAAAAGTTGAAATGACAATTTGCACTTTTATCTCTCTAATCTTCCCATGTCTTGTATTTATTGTCATCTTTCGTTTCTTAACTGCATTAATGGATTTCTTCTTCTTTCTTCTTGTCATAACTGATGACCCAATCAAATGACAAAGAACCTTAATTAAAGAGTACGCTAAACCGACAAAGGAAACCCATGGAGCCATATTCAGTAGTGCTCTTTTGTTGGATTGCAATTTTTCTCTAGGAAAGCTTTCGAGTATTGTCTCCCGATTCAAAGGCACCTAAAAGGTTGGTCGAACGCCGGCGAAAACAAACAAGGCAAGGCCAACGTAGGAGAAAGAAAGATGGTTTTTACGTCTCGTCAAGCTCGAGGGAATCTGTAGTAATTACAGAGATATAGTGATATATATGTAAATAAAGCTTGATTCGTTAGACTAGCAGCCAGGGGAATCAATCACCTTCTTTATTCCTGGAAGGAGTTGACATTTGACACATAACACAGTTACTCATCGGATTCCTTTCTCTGTGGGTTTCGTATGACCCAGAAACGTCAGCAAAGGAAGGCGATAGACTGGGTGGCCAGCGGCGGAAATAGGGACCTCACGTGAGTATCTATCTGTATTATTGACCCATTAGGTTCCTCTTTGACATGCACACTCACCCACACGACTGTCAAGTCTTTCTGTGTGTTACTACTCTTTTCGGGAAGGTACAATCTTTATTGCTTCATTTTGCGTTTTGCTAACTTCGATATGCAATTAAATGTGAATGGCTCATTATTTTCTAATTCGTCTTTGAAAATTATCTTATGGGTGGGTTTGCAGAACTATTCTCATATTCTTCAAATGTAATCCCGTTCCAAATTAGAGTTTGAACGGTCGAAAATAACTATCATTCATTCGGAATGGCAAAGTAAATCACTGAGATTTGTGGAACTATGGGCCACCAGAACAATTGAACCCGACCCTTATGTGGGGAAGGGGAAGCTGGGATGATTTTCTTTTCTTCTTCGACATATTAGGCAAGTAGAGCACAAGGACAAGGGGGCCTGGGTACGGTAGTTTCCTGACAAATCTAGATAGAGCCAGTCATGTGTGGGTGTCTGAGCCACTGGAAAAATGAAAATTCAAAAAGGAAACCAGACTTCAATGACAAAGCGTTAAAGATTTTTCACTTTGGTAATTAAGACTGGAGGATCTGCAAAGCTGGATGCCTGACATGGAAACCTACACTTCTTTACCATTGTAGCCTGGCAATCCTAGGTTCCTAGTCAAACTAGGTGGAAGCTTGAATGTTAATGGAAACTTGTAGCAAGTATATCGTACAAAACTATCACTCTTTTAGTTACCCCCGCCCCACTAACTAGACCGGAAGATTCCTACACTGGTTAGTTAAACACAATCATGACAGAATAACAAAAAGAAATCAAGAGCCAGCACATGTGATTCTATTTTCACCTACCAGCACATGTAATTACACCTGATTACACCTGATTACACCTGCATACTTAAGTCAAGGAAGATCAGAGATTCTGAAACAAGCAAGCCAATTGAACAGCTTAGTTTAGTTTAGAGAATAGAGATATTCAATGTTGCATGTCTTTGAGGTATGGTGGGGAGTGTTTATACAGGTCGGTGGCCATAAAAGGGTGGAGGTAACCAGTAAGTTGACCACTGACTTGCTAAGTGGATAAAGCCAACAGAAACGTGGCTCTTACATGGGCAGTAAAAAGCCTCCATTTCCTGTTTAACAGAAGGGTTTCCCTCTGTCTCTGAACGTCAAACAAGGAAGGAGATTAAAAGTGGTAGATCTCATGAGAGGGTGTAGGTTGCTATATATACTCGCATCCTTTTAGGATTATTGATATAAAGAGAGTGTTATAAATGGAGGAGTTGATAATGAAATGAGAGGAATAGAGATATAGATAGAAGAAAGCGAGGTGGCCAGGCTTTTTATATATATAACTAAAGAATCTCACCATCTTGTCCCGTATCTCTTTTTTCGCCTTCCTTGCTTTTTCATTTGATCCCATGCGCTTTCTTCTGAATTCGATCCTGCGCTTTTGTCTCCTGTGGAAACCTCAGATCAACCGAAACCAAAAAAGAAGAGAACTCTTCTTTTACTTTCTGCTTCTGTAGGAGAAAAGGATAAGAATAGCTAACGCTTCTGGGGAAGCAGAAAGGAAAAACAAAAACAAATCCATACTTTAGCTTTAGCTGGACAGTCTCTTTCTAGCTCAGAAACAGGGAATGGGTACTGGTTGGAGAAGAGCCTTTTGCACAACGGTTCCAAGAGACCGAGATAGCTCTGCCACATCCGATAAGCAGCAGAGCAGCCCCAGAAACACGAGCCCAAACCCCAAAAGTTGCAGCAAACTAGGTTTTTTCTCCGGGGGAAGCAACCCGAACACCCCTCGTCTACCCACTCAACAGCCCGCCTCAAGCCCAAGCCTCCGTTGCCGGACAACCGTTACACCATCTGTAGAACAAGATAGTCCTAGTCTCCACTGCAAAACTACCACACCCAGAACAGCAACTACCACACCCAGAACAGCAACTACCACACCTAGAACAGCAACTACCAAAACCACCAAAAGCCCAAAACCAAAACTTGGCTCTAGTCCATCCTCCCCTCGCTCTCCTCTCAAGCTTTCCCTGTTCAAGAATAGCTTCAAGTTCAGAGTAAGTTCCTTTCCCTCACGCCAAGAATTTTTTTCCTTTTCATTGTATCTGTGAGAGAATCTGATTCTATATGGAAATACAGTAATACAATTTGTATGATTTGTATGACAATGCAGAGTAGCTGCGGGATCTGTTTGAACAGTGTGAAGTCAGGTCAGGGAACTGCAATATACACAGCAGAGTGCTCCCACGCTTTTCACTTTCCCTGCATAGCTTCCCATGTACAAAACCATGGCAGCCTCGTCTGCCCTGTTTGCAACGCCAACTGGAAAGACGTCCCTTTGCTATCCATCCACAAAAACATAAATTCCAACCAAAATGACGCGACAGATAATAGAAACAATCGTGCCACCAATCCAAACACCAAGCCTAAACTAGAAGAGAAAAAAGTAGTCGTGGTGGAATCTTCGCCCAGAACAATCAAAACTGTCCACTCAGATCACGGAAACCAGGCATTTCCCCTTAAAACATCCGCACCGAAGTCTGCGGATTATTTGAGATCCTACGACGATGATGAGCCGTTGCTTTCTCCAACAAGTGGCGCGAGATTTAATCCCATACCGGAGGCTGATGACGAGAATGTCGAAGAAGATAACGAGGAAGAATTTCAAGGGTTCTTCGTGAATCCTTCCATAAAATCCGATGACATTACCAACAACACCATTGATTCAAGAAATGTTGTCGTGAGACTACTCCCTGAAGCCGTGCTTGTCTCCACCGGCCGCGGCTATGAGACCTATGCGGTTGCATTGCGCGTCAAGGCTCCGCCACCGGCGCCTTTGGACCCTAAGCACCGGGCTCCCATTGATTTGGTGACAGTGCTCGACGTGGGAGGGAGCATGACCGGTGCTAAGCTGCACATGCTAAAGCGTGCCATGCATTTGGTCATTTCCTCTCTCGGCTCGGTTGACCGACTTTCCATCGTGGCCTCTTCGGGGAGCACTAAAAGGCTAATGCCTTTAAGAAGAATGACGGCCCATGGCCAGCGCACCGCTAGGCGCATGGTTGACCGGCTTGCTCGCGGTCAAGGTTCCAGTGTCGGCGATGCGTTGAGGAAAGCAACTAAAGTGCTTGAAGACAGGAGGGAAAGAAATCCTGTTGCGAGTATCATGCTCTTATCTGACGGGCAGGACGATCGGGTTCAGAATAAAGTGGCGTCCAATCCATGGTCATCACTAGGCCACTCGTCCTCCACGAGGTTTGGTCATATCGAGATCCCGGTGCAAGAATTTGGCTTCGGCAAGAGCGGCAGCTACGGCCACGAGCCTGCGGCGGACGCGTTTGCAAAATGCGTTGGCGGGTTGTTAAGTGTTGTCGTGCAAGATTTGCGAATCCAGCTCGGATTTGCTTCCGGCTCGTCTCCGGCCGAAATTGCTGCCGTGTACGCCTGTAATACAAGGCCAGCCGTTCTGAACACCGGATCGGTCCGGCTTGGGGATTTGTACGCCGAGGAGGAGAGAGAGTTGTTGGTGGAGCTAAGGGTCCCGTCGACGGCTGTTGGGTCCCACTACGTGATGTCTGTGCGCTGCTTGTATAAGGACCCCGCTACTCAAGAGGTGATATACGGCCGGGATCAGGCCTTGTCGGTCCCCAGACCCCAGTCGATCAGATCATCTTCGCTTCGTATCCAACGGCTGGGGAATATTTTTATCACCACACGTGCCGTAGCCGAGGCCCGGCGTGTTGTGGAGCATAATGACTACTCTAGCGCGTATCATTTGCTGGTTTCCTCCCGGGCCCTGTTGGTGCAGTCGGGTTCCGGCTCTGCTGAGGAATTTATCAGGTTCTTGGATGCTGAGCTGGCGGAGCTGCATTGGAGGAAGAATACTCAATTGGAGCCACAGGTGCTGACCCAACGCCAGAGAAGCAGCCCGAGAGAAGTCACGATAGCGGACGAAAACGGTGAAGCTCTTACGCCGACTTCAGCTTGGAAGGCTGCCGAGAAGCTGGCTAAGGTAGCCATGATGAAGAAGTCGTTGGATAGAGTTAGCGACTTGCACGGTTTCGAAAATGCTAGATTTTAATTTCGCAATAATATCCATAATATAAGTAGAAACTAAAAAAAAGTATTAAAATTTAATTTTGATGGGAATTCTGAATTTTATAAAAGAAAATTGAATTATATTCGGTATTTGTGGGGAGTTTTTTTTAATACGCCGACAAATATTATAACTTAGCTATGTCTTTTGTCTGGTATCTTTTGTTCAGTTTTTGGTTGTGGTTGTGTTTTATTTGTTTGAAAAAAATGAAACCCAAACTTTTTTAAAATAGTATAGGACAGAATGATTGGTTTTAGCAGTGGTTGGTAATGATGATTGAATTATTTTGTTGTTATTACAGCTGCCTATGAATTTAATACCTTAAATTAAAACCCATTATGGTACTAGAACCCAGGTATTGGTGCCGCCTTATTTGTTCTGACATGGCCTTTCTATCATCTGGGGTGCCTCGGCCACCACATAGGTCCAGGTACAGTCTACTCCCTTCAATTGGCTAAACCTTGTACTAAGTAATGATTAGCACTAAATCAACTTAATAATCACTATTTAGGCAATTATTTTTTTCAAAAGTGGCTTGGTCTGTGCTTGGATCCGGTTAGATCCGTTCATAAACGGAAGTATTTAAGCCCATTCCCCAAAAATTTATAGGTCATTAACAATCGAGCCTTAAGCCCATTCCAAGGTGTGGTATGTTCGTGGATCTAGCCCAATTAATCTAGCTGAAAGCCCACGGATGTGATTGAGTACAATTAGTTCTGACATGGGCCTTCTTGTTCTACCGTGAATCTAGCCCAAATTAATATAGCCCCAAGCCCACGGATGAGTTAGCTCTGATTATGGGCCTTCTTGTGGTCATAAATGAATCTAGCTCAACTTAATTACCATAGGCCCATGAACGTTGTTGGAGCAATTAGTTCTGATGTGGGCCTTTTTGTGCTGTACGACCATAATAATTAGCAGTAAGCCCATGGATATGTTCGAGCAATTAGTTCTTGTCTGGGAATCTTTTGAAGCTTAAACGGTAGAAGATAAGATCTGGAGATCAAGGAAACATATAAAACTAATATGGAAACCTCACTCGAGATAACAAATACCCAAAATGGATAGGGATATGGGATCACAGAAACTTACCATATGCATGAATCTTTTGAAGGAACGAGGAACCGACCACTCCATGTGGATCCATCGTGGATTGCTCTAAACATGCTAGCCGTATGTAACTTATAGCGTACCAGTTCTCTGACCTTATCTGCTTCTATCCGCGAACCACGAGTTGTTTTACGAACGTAAGAACGGCTGTTGAGAAGAGATAAGGGATAGCTTTTGGGTTGACCACAATTGGCTTAAACATTTCTTTAATCAATCCTCCCATGATCACCACCGGCATGTAATCAACGTCGACCTTTTTTTTCCATATATATACCTATCACTAATGCCGTAGTGATTCTTATGCGTGTCATGTTTGGAAGATAATTTAGTAAAATGTTTTTAATGATCCGGACCCCAATCCTCTGACGAATCTCTTAAAATGTCTGAATTTGTGATTTTGTGGGAAGAAGAAAAAATGAAAGAGAAGCTAGGCATTGGCTGCATTCAATGCAAGGATAGAGACAAAGGCGCTTAGGATACACAAAGAAGGTACCACCTGGACAGGGTAAGACTAGTTCTTCTATGGAAGAGGTTCATGTGGTGATGATCCGTTCTTCAAAAGTCAAAATACAGGAATAAATAATTAAGACAAAGCATATGGGGATATTATTGCAATTTGGAAGTTAAATTAGACCCTTGTAAGAATTCTATAAAGTTCTGTTTTATTTTTTTTCTCAAACCATCCACCTCAGCTTTTTTGTGATTTTCGTCATGGTTATCTGATACCATGGTTAAGTTTTGCGGTGGTGAAGCCCTATATAAGCAAGCCTTCAGTTATGTTCAACTCTCATCTCCCCGCTACTAGCGCTTGCCCACGTTTACAAAAGAACACATCTTAGCAGAACACAGTTACGTACGTTTGTGTGGTATGTGAGTTACGGTGTTTTCGTTGCTTTTCTCGAGAAATGTTCTGTTGTCATCATATCCTTATCTTCCTATTTTGTTGAGCTCTTCAATGGTTCTGTTTCCCATTCTTATCTTATCTCTGCTTCCTTCCTTTACTTTCCAGAAGTTCTTTGTCATGATTATGGTGCTTTCCAAGTTCATGATATGCATATATATAATGGCTCATCAGGATCTAAAAAAACGAATACAACCCACCAGGCTAGCTGTTGGCTTGTAGGTGATAAAAGAATCCTATCTGTGGTTTTTTACAGATAAAAGATGGAGGAGAAGGGAAATGAGAATGGAGAGTTCAGCTTTTCAAGCAAACCCGCAGCTCCAAGGACGAAGGTGCTACCGAAAATCCAGACACAAGGAAAGAAGGGAGAAGAGGTGTGTCATGACGATAGCACCCCACCTGTGAAAGCACAGACGATTGATGAGCTCCATTCCCTTCAAAGGAAGAGATCCACACCCAACACACCTCTTAGCAAGGGAACACAGGGTGGCTTCTTTACCACCATCACCGAAGAGGAACGCCACAAACAGCAACTCCAGTCCATCAGGTAGTCATCAAGGCACAAGCATATACAAATACCCTTTTTAAGAAATCGCTTAATTTTAGCATCTTTTTACTATTTTGGTCTGAATTTCTGTGTGCAGCGCATCCTTGGCCTCGTTCACAAGAGAAACAGGGCCGAATATTGTGAAAGGAGACCCAGAGAGGAAGAGAGATGGGCATTTAGCGCATCCTGTCCACTACGTTCCTACCATCAGCGTCAGTGACAGCTCCCTCAAATTCACTCATATCCTCTACAATCTCTCCCCAGCTGGTATATTCCCTCTCTCTCTCTCTCTCTGTTTTACCTTCATCACTGATTTATTATCATCAGATTCTTTCGTACTTTGATTCCTATTTAGATTTTTCTGGTGTTGTTTTTTCAAAGGAAAGAAATATCATCAGATTTGACATAGAAAATTGACGAGGAACTTTATAGAAAGAGGAGGGGTAAGTTATTATCATGTGAGAGAACGATCATGTCTGTATCATAATTAATGTAGTCACATGAAGAGAAGGGTCTTGAAATCGTCGAGGACTAATAAATCATAGGGCATCCATAGTTGAAAAATGGGATGAATCAACGTCACCATCATGAAATCTGCAGGGCCACCAACTTTTTTAATGTAATAAAAAAAAGTCTACAGTAAATTGCAGAACAGCTGTTCTTCCATATGTTGGGATATTTGCGCCAGACAAATGGCTTCCAGTTTCAGGACTGATTTTGACACGTACATGAATTTGGTACAGAGCTTTACGAACAAGCAATCAAGTATGAGAAAGGCTCGTTCATAACATCAACAGGTGCACTTGCCACCCTTTCCGGTGCAAAGACAGGCAGGTCCCCGAAGGATAAACGTGTTGTCAGGGATGAGACAACTGAGGATGATCTTTGGTGGGGAAAGTAAGTAGCTATAGCTATCTCTTATCTCTCCTTCAGCTTTTTTACACCTAACACTCGTTTGGGATCCTGATTTCCTCTTGCAGAGGGTCACCCAATATTGAAATGGATGAGCATACTTTCATGGTTAACAGAGAACGTGCGGTCGATTACTTGAACTCCTTGGATAAGGTATAAACAGATAGACATTCGAAACTAGCTAATCTGCTTTAGTTAGAATAATTTATTATAATTAACCACTAAAACACGATCTGATTAGCCAACACTTTGGATTTGGATTATTATTTATGTCCATTGCATGTGCCTTTCGTTAGTCCTTTTCCCCCAACTTATGGTGATGATGATGATGATAACGATAACGACTACTACATTACCTTATTTTGATATTTTTCAAGTGCGTAGCGTGTTCATGACACGCATATTGATCCTCTCATATATGGGTTTTGTTGTCTCTACCACTAACTTGGACAGATATGGTGGAGTGGTTTTCCCTATTTTGTCAGCATTGTTATGCTTTAAGGGTCCCGGATATTTAAATCTGGGAAAGCAACCTGACGCAAATATGATGGGTTTTAGATGGGTATGAGGAAAGATGTTGACATTTCAGCCTGACAGCTGCCTAAAAAAGACTAATCATAAGTTTGACTTGCTAACAGAAATGAAAAAACCCTTAAATTTTGTAACTTTCTACCTAAGATTATGGCCCGGGGATTTGTGTGCAGTGGCTGG
Organism: Passiflora organensis; assembly: GCA_019739055.1. Lineage (NCBI taxonomy): Eukaryota > Viridiplantae > Streptophyta > Magnoliopsida > Malpighiales > Passifloraceae > Passiflora > Passiflora organensis. The sequence continues at coordinate 5,945,060 of JAEPBF010000191.1, forward strand.
AAATTTCCTGAACTTATTGAGGCTAGATTTTATAACTTGATACTGTTCTGTGGTCAGAACTGTTGGAAAGAGCTTCGAGCTTGAAGCAGATGTTTGTGTCTAGTTGGACTTCTCAGGATTGTGTCTCTAACCTTTTGCTTTTCAGGTCTTTGTGAACGATCAGTTTCTGAATTGGGATCCTGAAAACAGGATCAAAGTCCGTATCGTTTCTGCCAGGGCTTACCATTCTCTGTTCATGCATAACATGTAAGTAGCAGAGGAACTATCGTTTCCTGACGATTGTGAATAGAACTCAGTTAGCAAAGAACATAGAAGGATGCTTTAGCTTGTTACTGTAAGTACTATAATTGGGTGGGCATACAGGTGTATCCGACCCACACCTGAGGAGCTGGAGGAATTTGGAACTCCGGACTTCACTATATACAATGCTGGGCAGTTCCCATGCAATCGATACACCCACTATATGACTTCCTCCACTAGTATTGATGTCAATCTCGCTAGGAAGGAGATGGTCATCCTTGGCACCCAATATGCCGGGGAAATGAAAAAGGGTCTGTTCAGTGTGATGCACTATCTGATGCCTAAGCGTGGGATTCTGTCTCTCCATTCTGGCTGCAATATGGGAAAAGAAGGGGATGTCGCTCTGTTCTTTGGACTATCAGGTATAGTAGTATCATAGGATTTTCACGGATCGAAGTGGAGGATTGACTGCCATCCGATGCATGCCTGTTGTGAACCCAATACTTGAATTTTATCTATATATGTATTTTCTTTGCTCTGCTAGTAAATTTGCTCTTGCATTGTTCTTGATTAGGTACTGGGAAGACCACTTTGTCTACTGATCATAACAGATACTTGATTGGAGACGACGAACACTGCTGGAGCGACAATGGTGTTTCAAACATTGAAGGTGGCTGCTATGCCAAATGTATCGATCTTGCAAGAGAGAAGGAACCAGATATCTGGAACGCCATAAAGTTTGGGACTGGTAATTTGCTTCCTTCAGGAATACATATGCATAGATGATTGTATGTATTGTAATATGATTTCCGGTGCTTGCAGTGGTGGAGAATGTAGTTTTCGAAGAGCATACTCGAGAAGTTGATTATATGGACAAATCTGTAACAGGTAACCATGAACTTCAACTTAACCTGAGAACAGAAGAAATTGCAGAGAAACTCATCTTATTACCTCTATCCATGTCCAACCTGAACCTGCAATTTTGGGTCTTTATTGTTGTTGCAGAAAACACAAGAGCAGCCTATCCCATAGAGTTCATTCCAAATGCTAAGATACCATGTGTTGGTCCGCATCCGAAGAATGTCATCCTTCTTGCTTGCGATGCATTTGGTGTGCTCCCACCTGTGAGCAAGCTTAGCTTGGCACAGACCATGTATCACTTCATCAGTGGATACACTGCTCTGGTACACACTGAGCCTTTTATCTTTTCAATACGAGTTTCTGTACTAGTCGATTCGGTATCGGTATCACGAACCAACTTACGTGCGGCACTTAGTCAATTCTTGACAAATTAGCTAAGTCAGCCTCTCATGAACTCTTGGTATAAAACAGGTTGCTGGGACAGAGGATGGGATTAAAGAGCCACAGGCAACATTCTCTGCCTGCTTCGGTGCTGCTTTTATAATGATGCATCCCACCAAGTACGCAGCTATGCTGGCTGAAAAGATGCAGCAACAAGGGGCGACAGGATGGCTTGTCAATACTGGGTGGTCAGGTGGAAGGTATGGATCAGGTAGCCGTATCAAGCTAGCATACACTCGGAAGATTATTGATGCCATACATTCTGGGAGTCTTTTGAATGCTAACTACAAAAAGACTGAAGTGTTTGGACTTGAGATCCCAACTGAGCTTGAAGGGGTGCCATCAGAGATCCTAGATCCTATAAATACTGTAAGTTGGTCTTCTTCTCCATTTCAACTGCTTTTTTTAAAGCTTTGGTCGGTCTGAAACTGAAGCATTTATGATTTCTTATGACTTTTCCCATTGATGGTAGTGGTCCAACAAGACTGCTTACAACAATACCCTGTTGAAGTTGGCTGGACTGTTCAAGAACAACTTTGAGGTATTCACAAGCCACAAAATTGGAAAAGACAACCAGCTGACCGAGGAGATTCTTGCAGCTGGTCCTACTTTCTAATCAAAGTGGTAATGCGAGAGAGTGTGCCAAGAAGAGAAATAAAAGAACCCAAGTGCAATGTGATAATATAGATATACCTTGTTGAGGTTGAAGTCATCTTATCTTTGGGTATCTAACCCTGGTCATCTTATCTTTGGCTACTTGCTAGACTAGATTATATACTGATGTGTGTTGCGATGTTCTTGAACTTGGATTTCACCAGAATTCCTTGGATGTTTGGAAGCTCCTTGTCGATTCTATTCTCATTCTATAAATTTTCTCAAATCAGCTAATTAGATTTCAACCCAGTACTTCCTCTAAACCCGGATAAATGTCACCTAAGCTAAGTAGAATTTTTGTTAAAAAAAATTAAAGATCCATACTTCTTTCAACCAAATATGCCAAAAACCGAATGGCCTTTACCATGTTATTGTGATCTGTCTCCATTTGTTATGTTTCGTCTGTAATGAATTCTTTTCTAGAGAAATTCGATTCTCAATTTCCGGCCCTCAACATGGGCGTATTTAATGAAACAGGTGCAGTGTTAGTATGGGCCCTCCTATTCGTTGCCCTGCATCTCCAGTTAAAAAAACAGACGATATGCCTTAGCTGGCTATAAGCAAAAAAGGCAAGAGATCTAAATTAGCAAATTATGTAAAGCGTAAGGCTACTCAATTTGTAACCATTCCAGTCACTTCCCCTAACATATCGCACCAATCTAAAAGTATGACAATAGGAATTAAAGATCTCGAGGCAGTAAAAGTGAAGACAAACGACCGAGAAAGGAGTAAAAATATTGGCAACTATCATTTTACATACTGACCTTTCTTGATTCTTGCGAAAGGTCAACAATCCCGAATACAAAGAAGGGATCCACATCAAACACCACCCATAAAGCACAAACACCTTCTATTTTCATGGGTGGGAAGCAAATCCTGAAAATTAGCTCATCAAATGGCCCTGAAATAAGCATGCGCCAAAACTCCAAGCAAAAACAAAATTTTGTTTATTGCTTAAGAATATGATGCTAGGTCTTTCCTGCAAACCAAGTAAAATAAAGAAATTTCCGATTTCCCTCATGAGAGCACAGGAAACTACTTAACGCCGTTGGTTGCAGAATGAAGCGAGATATGCTTACGCATGAACAGTCACCAACATGAAACAAGCGGGATCTGAAAGTGAAAAAAGAGTGAAAAACAGAGACCGCGGTTAGTAAATTTCTGGCAGTCTTTTTTTTTTTAATCAGCAGAACTAGAATTGCCAGAAAAAAGAAATTTTCGAAGTTTTTCGAGATCATTTCTTCATGGACGTGAATGTGAGAAAAATCTAATTTCCTTTTATCCATTCCTCACATCAATTAGGAGACATCTATAATAACAGGGTTGACCCTCAAATCCACAAACTAAAAGGCATAAATGCATCATCCATGTCTCCGCACCTGTAATTTTAGCATCAAAATTGTACGTTGGGTCCATCATTTAATGGGGACAGCAACGTCAAGATTCTTCTGAAGCAGCCAACCTTTGGGATAGATAAGACCACCGGCACCTAAGTGGAGATGCCAGTTCATTATCCTTGAACAACCAGACGGCACAGCTTCCATCTGACTTTCATCTTCCACAACTTGCTCTATGAATGTAGTCTCCTGGATGAAAGCGCCAGATCAGACCGACACTCAATAAATGATTATCAGATTAAGCATGTAAACGTAACCAAGGAAAACGAAGCGGTGATATGTACTTGAAAACCCTCCTTCACTGTGTCCAACTGTCTAATTGGAGCAGAAGAAGTCCGGTGCCACCTCTTCGGGTCCCATAAGATAGTGCTGTTGAAAGCAAATCCTGACATATCGACGTGAAATCTTCTCAGTCTTTTACTTCTCTCGTTTGTGTGCCATCCAATCACATTAGTTTCATTGCACACAGGACCTTCCAGAACAGCTTTGTTCTTGCTTTGCGCGAGCATTGCAACAGGCCAAGTACCAAAACGGCTAAAAGAACAATTTCACTATGTTAGTACCCATGACATCTGTAGCAATTGGATTCTGACATTATCAAAATGAATAGATGAAGACACAAAAGCCGGTGAATGATATATTCAATTAAGGCCGCCTCAGGAAGTCTATTGAACCAAAATAAAAAATTTGACTGCAAGTCTACAGTCACGTTCCATTTCTTTACCACAAGTTCAGCATATCTTATTTATTTCTGCCCTCGAGGAGGAGAAGGTGGTGTGCAAATGAGTGTTCTATCAATCTAAAGCTCATGGTGCACAGGATGGGATAACATTTCCCACCAGATGACAGAGTTAACCAAGTAAAACAGAGAAAGAAGGATGTCTTAAGCATTGGCACTAGACAAGCAAGGAATTCATGGAGTGACAGAAAAGAAACTAGTCAGCGCCGTTCTGAAGATATACAGATGAGAGAACTATATTGAAAGGAGTCTAGACATGGGCTGCACTGGAAGAATCGGGCCTGACACTACAATGGAGCGAAGCAACTAAACAAAAACAAACTTTCGATTGAAACCTCAATCCATTGATGGTAACTATGCTCATGGGAGTCTAGACATGAGCTGCCCTGGAAGGATTTCGAAGGAAACTACAATTAAACAGAAACACCGTATATTGAAACCTCAATCTGGCAGAGCAACGGCTGGTATAATTTCCTTCAGAAACACCAGCAACACGAGACAAAGAAACCAAGAGACTACCTTAAATCGAACTACAAGAGAACCCAATGGGCCTAAATTTTATGAGACTAAGTTATACACAATGGGAAAATAAAAGCACCAATCAGACAGTTAACCATTGAATCTAATCATCAACCAAAAAGCCCCAACAAGACTCATTTCATCCACCAAACCGGAAATTACCAACTAATATCCACAACGTTGAAAGGATTACCTGATCCCTCTCAAGCTCTCGAACAGCTCCACTGAATATATATTGTCATCGTCCGCGAAATACACAATCCCATCCAACTTATGCCTTTCTATATGCTCCAAGGCAGCATTTCTCTGGTGCACCCCTCTATCCTTTACATTCTCCAAAGAGGAATTCCTTGAGCACACCAAATGTCTGTACACCACCCCTGTCTTCCTCAGGATATCAGCCGTCTCGAACGACGCCGCCTCCATCTCTACCAAGATCCAAAGAAGCGGCGGCTGCACTAGCCGCAACACCTGCCCTAGCCTATTCAAAAAGTAGCCCTGCATCGCCCGATTATACGTCGGCGTTATCACGATCAACTGCTTCCGCTCGGCGAAATCGAACCGCGAAACAGCACCATTATTGAGTCTACTAACTTCCTCATTGACGCCGTAAGAGACGGTGTGTAGGGAAGAGAAATCGTCGAGTTGAACGTTTACGTGCGGCGGCTTCATCACTTCGAAGGAGAAATCTCGGTTGCGAATGTCGTTATCCACGCGGCCAAACGGGAGCAATCCGGAGAATAACCCCAGGAGGAAGAAGACAAAGCATCTGAACAACGATCTGCGGAATCCTCGGCCGCCGATGCCACCTCGACGAAGCGGAAAAAAAGCCGCGGCGGAAGAATATTTACTATTCGCGTTGAGCTTCTGTGACGGTGAGGAAAGAGAGAACGGGGAATTCGTCCCCGCGGCACCGTTCAGGTACGCACGGTCGTGGTGCGCCGGCGATAGTGTCCTCCTAATGGATGCCATTGGATAGGATGACCGACCAATCACATGATCCACACTCGACGGCTGAGATTTATCCAACCAAAAAAAATCCAAGCTGTTCTTTTAAACTTGCAGACTAATCGTAAGAATAATGTAAAACAAATACACAGACACTTCAGATTTCACTTCCCGGTACCGTCCCGGAGACGTCGAGATTACGATACGACCGGTTCGGATTTTGAAATGGAAAGAGATGGCTAGATGTGATGCGGTTGTTTTGCCGCGGAGCGTGGAGGGGAAAACGTGAACAAATGGGACAGCTGGAGAGAGAGATTCAGTAATTTATTTATGAGGAGGCCTGACCCAGTAGCCGACTCACACGTGGTCAAATAGGGAGAGAAGGAACTGCACGCGACCCGCGTTGTCCTTCCCACGCTATCTTCTATCGTTTTCTAAAACCGTTTTCCGGCAGGGAGAAAAGACATTGAATATGGCGAAAAGGTGGGCTTGTGGTTTTAGATATTCGGTCGGAGTCGGAAACGGAAACGGAATTATGAAAAAATACGAAGGTGTAGAAATGGTCAACCAGAGGCAACATAATCATAGACAGCTATTTACGGGGTTTTTTTTTCTTAGTCCCCCTTTTTTCAGAAAATGCGAGACATGGGAATTGGATCAGTGGGCTTATCTGTTGAGTCGTGGAAAGCCTGCTGGGAAAATCTGTGTGTACGGAACTAGCGATTCGTATATGGGCTTTGCCTATGTTTTGGTCAGTATCATTGAAAAATTTGTGAACTTTCTTTTGTAATAATAAGAAATTTTTTTAAGAAGACGAGTATTTGAATTGATGCTTTTTCTTTTTTGTCTTTAAGTAACTTGAAAAGGGTTATAAGATTCAATCTATTTTGTATCTTAAATTATAATTAAAAATAAATACAACTGATTTAAAATTCGGTTAAGAATGAATGTAATTTTTATTTGAAATAGATTAAAATATTAAAATTGGGCGCTAGTTTTCGAATAATGGCGAGTTATAATAGAAAGATTGGGAACATTTTAATTTCTCTAAATCAAAATTAAATTTCTAAAAATGGACCAAATTTATGGCAGGGAGTTTATGGGCCCTCGCTACCCGAATCCTGCAAACATTAATGGGTCACTTAGCGAGATCCATTATGGTCCCGTTCGATAGAGCATTGGGCCTGTGTGAAATGAAGAAGAAGAATAGAATGTTAGGGTTTGAGCAGCTTAGGTGTAGTACTTTACATTACGATCTCGATCAAGAATCTATTCTTCTCGAGTAAAAAGAGTCGTTCTTCTTTGTTCAAACTCCTAAATCAAATGCATAGCTTAACGAATACGCTTTTGATCCATATTGAACACGTTATCAATGAAATGTAGGTAGACCATTCAACGAGATATTTGGAGTAGTAGTATCCCAATCACAAGTGCTCCCATCCCATGTACAACTTGGGGGGTTTGACCATTGAAACTAGTCCTCCAGGACCAGCCACTCACTTAAGATCATCATTATGTTGCATTGCTTGTTCCATTTAGCTTTATGTTTGTGACCAAAAACTGGTTTAGATTGATACGGATTTCCTGTTAGTTCCCTATCCATAACACAGCTTTTTAGACTCTTCATCATGCAATCCCTGGAATTCATTGCCGGGTCAAGCCCCTTTGTTGGAAAAAAAATGAGAGTCCCTTGGGATTGGAAGAGTTTCTCATTTCACAAAACTTCTTGATTATGCTAGTGTTGGGTTAGTGGAACGTGTATTCTTTGCAATACCCACTAGCAATATCTTGATTTTGGATTCGAAATATTTGGTATTTATGCCATATGACAAAAAGATTAGTCATGATTATCGATGGTAAATAGAATTTGGGTACTAACCCAAGTTTTGTTTTATAAGCATTTGCATGAAATATTTCCTCTCTGTCAGAAATATCTCCTGTATGGGGTTAACTGGTTGGATGGATATAATCTGAATGTGGATGAGTAGTGAGAATGGCAATAGGCATGCTTCCTTTCCATGAGTCACTGAATCCTTCTTCTTTGACTAATATTATGTTGCTTGAGATTGACCAGTCTTTTTCACTGCATGCCTGTCTAGTTGTCATCAATCATGGAACTTTGAGCTTTGAATAGGCAAAACCCACCAGGAACAAACAAAAACATTTGAGAAAAATGGTGATTGTTGCTCCATTGTGCAAGTTTTAGAATCTCATATGTTTGAAAGGGGTTCAATAGCTAGGTCTAGGAAGCAATGGCTGGCTTATTGCGCTTTCAATTCAGTGTCCTTTTCATTACTTGGTTGTTCAAATTAAGAATGTAGAAAGTAGAAAGTAGAAAGTAGAAAGTAGAAAGCCATTATGTGTTGAAGACATGCTTCTGTTCGGACCATTGAAAATGGGTCAAACACTACGGATCAAGAAGCAAACAAGACAAGATGTCAAAAACAACAATTTATCACAAACACAAACACAAACACAAGCACACCTTATCCTAACCCTTTTCAGCCAGCACGTGTGTTGTATTAAAAAAATATTAGTACCCTTCCTTGTTCACTTTCAACTCCCTGCTTTATCGACTATATATATATATATATATGTAATAGTGGCAAAGGCTAGGGTGAGCCTACCTAGCTGTGTCCTTATCTCATAATCCATGGCCTTCTAGATTGACGTTTTCCTAGTCTTGATAGAAAGAAATGAGGTTCCCATTATAGGGAATTTTTTGTTAAGAAAAAAAAAACCCTAAAAGATATTTAGATTACCCTTAATTTGATCAAAGATCAAAACGCTGACAACAGATAATAGTCACTGAGTCCTGACCTGCAAATGATGATAATATATATTTGTTCCCTGGACTGTGGTACCCATTCCAGCACTAAGTGACACCCAAAATAAAAGTTGTAGACCGTGTCGGTCCCCTAGCTTCATGTGCCATTTACAAGAAATCTTCTTCAATGGTCCAACCATTTGCACTATACAACATGCATCTACAGGACGTCCCTTTTAGAAAGCCATTACGGCACTGACTGTCCTTTTGTGCATGACTCATCTGGTGCCACAAGATCGGCATCTTTGAATGGTACACGCCCATATACAATCCAATTTGAAAATTAGCTAGCTAGGGTACTTTCTTCTTTTCATTCCTTCACCCTCTGCACGGCAAGCTAGCTAGCTAGCCAGCCAGCCAGCTAGAAGATCCACCAGGGCATGGCATTTCATCATCAGCACTGTGTAAAATATAACTTTAGGGTAAGGGTTGATTGTATGTATGTTCATTGGAGAGAATCCTTCCAACACTGTTTACATTGCATGCTTGAGTAATGGAGGCAGACATGATAACGCATGCATGAATTTCCCTGGAAGGCAATGGCTGCGGGATTTTGTAAAATGCAGTTAGTATACGATTGTTCCTGTCCTTGAAAATGGTGAACTTTTGTACTGCTTAGATAGATACTGTTATCCTCCAAGCATGAATATGGGTCACTCACAGGTTCTACAATGAGGAAGAGGATATCCTCTATAACTTAAACTCCATACACATGACTTCATGTCCCTAAAAAAATCAGACAAGTGTGACTTTCGGCCGTGGTAGGAATCAAAAGCGTGAACCCGTAAACTTCTTTAGTGGTACAAACTGCAACAACAGTCTACTTTTCTTGCCAAGACAGGAAGGGCAACACATCCATTGGCTGCAAACCCTTCTTTCTCTCACCATGAATAGTAAAATGGCCACTTTTAATTAAAATCAAGAACGGGCAACCTGTTTTCTAACGAGGACTTTTAGGTTTAGATAAGGAAGAAAAAGACATATGCCATTGCTTGTTTAAGGTATGTGATTAGAGCTTTTAGATGAGATTAAACTCGTTTAAACTCGTTTAAACCATTCCCTCAATCCTTACGTCCTGTTGTTCTTGACGTATGTGGTTTCTTTTAGGTTTGGACCCTACCCATTATTCCACGCCACCAATGGATGCAAATGGTTTCTTATATTTAGGGATGTGAGTTCCATATAATTATTAAGCTGTACTAAAGTTTTTCATTTGGAAGTAAGGGATCAGAGTGGAAGAAAAGAGTGAAAACCATTACCCGAGGAAGTGAAAACAGTCATGTTGCAATAAATACCTAGGGTTGAATCATGAATCATGAATCATGAACCATGAACCATGAATCATGACAAAAGAAAAAGGTAATCTGGGTATTGGAATTACCACACATAAAATTCTGCACCACCGACAGCCTCAAGCCTTGATGACTAGTATAGCAATGACCTCTTTTAGCATGGGAATAGACCCATTAATTATTAAATAATCGAATAGAAAGGGTAGGCAAAAAACACCCAACATGGATTTACTTTAATAAAAGTACTTTATCGAAACAAAGAATGATTTCAGCTTTTCAGTCCTGGATTTTGAGGGAAGTGTCGTCTCAAGGATATATGGTTGAAGAGGGGTAGCTCCAAACCAGCTAGAACTAGCGACTTCAATATGGGGATACGGGTAAAACCAAGTTGGTGATATGATGAAAGCAGGCCTAATTTGTAGTACACAAGAGAATTTTTGCAAGGGTTGAAGTTATTGTTATTGTCCTATGTCAATGGCACTGGAAAAGCTCGTTTATCAAGACTAAGGTACATCAGTACATTTAATGTGCACGAACACTGAGCAAAACAGCAGTGTCTCAAAGTTTTCAGTTTGCAATGATCATCTTATCTCTGCAACTTCATCTTGAAAGAGAGGTATCCTATCATCATTCTTCTCTTCATCATCCACCTCTCTCTCTATATCTCTCTATCTCAATCTCTAGTATAGTATATGTTGCGGGGAATCGTAAAAGTTTGCTACTGATGTTATAAGCATTGCTTTTGTGGCCATTATTGTAGCCCATATTACATGGCAAACTAAAAAGGATAAGAGGAATAGGATTCTCACCTTCTTTATGGAAGACAACACTGTAAAAGAGCTGCCTATATATATGTAACGTACGTGTGGGGCTTACTTATGGTTGGAATATCTTGCCAAGCATCACATTTTTCTATATAGAACCACTGCGAATTGACTTGTGTATATATATATATATATACATCTTCAGTAATTCCACAGTTTCACTTGATGTTTTAGATGAATTTAACGAACATAGTAAGATGGCTATTGGTGAAGATATGTATATATATGTACAAGCCGTGCATGGCAGATCATAGGGAAGAAGAAGATAAGGACTGGTGCAGGACTACTGAACAGAAACCAACAAAGGTATGTGTGTAAGACTTACAACTTTGGGAATTGATGAAAAAGTAAAACATTAAACAATTGATGTATATTGAAAAGCATAGCACTGAGAGAACAGCAATGAAAATATATGATAATTATTTTTGTGGGTTGTGGGTTGTGTTAAGTTTGATAGTTGTGCAAGAGAAAAGGCCAAATGGAGCCTGAGGTGGTGGGGGTCGGGGAGGTGGGGAACTGGGTAATGCAGAGGCACTGCTTGTATTTTTGTCATCTCAGAAGTAGACAGGAGCAATAATGGCTGGATTTTGTTTCATCAGCTTGAAGCAGGGCCCCCCACTAGGCCACTACCCACATCCCAGACCTTCTGCACAGGACATTTCTCTACTACCACTCATTGTCATCATTCTTCACTACTGCTTCCTTTGTCACCTACATACATCCATATTTCTTTCTCTTTACATTTCTGTAATTCTTCTCATGGAATTTTTATTTCAAGGTCAAGCTCATCGTAATTTTGCACATATATATTAATTTTAATAGTATCGAGAATAAGTTTTTCACTAAATATATATAAATATGAGCTAATTTATTTAATATGAAAAATCTTGATATATGAAATCTTTTATAAATTAGCAAAAGGCATCTGTACTATCAAAATGTGAATTAGATGCCTTAAAGGCATAGAGTATCGATATCGAGAACTTCATTATCATAGGAAAGAACTCATATATTTATTTTCAAATTGCACAAATTATAATATAAGCTTTAGTGTTTTAATCATATTCTTTTCAAGAACAAAGCATTCTTAGCCATGAACTTTATTTTGAAAGAAGAGTTAATCATCATGATCGGATTAGTAGAATCTGGCCATATGGCTTCTCTCCAATCCCCCTCCTCCTCCTCCTCCTCCTCCCCTTCCCATCCACCGAACCACCCCTTGAATCCTCATGGTCATTTCAATCCTCCACCCTCTTGGTCTATGCAACCTCCAAATCCTCCCTAACCTCTTCAGTGTTCCCCGTCCCTATACCTATCCAGAAATCTCTCTTGCCTAATCCTCCTCATACTTGGAAGCTTGCGTCAACCTTTCATTTCATCACCTACTATGTGGACGGGATTCCAGAAATGTGAGTGCCTTCGGACCTATGTGCTGTTGTTAGCAAGATAGAGAGTGTTGCTGACGTGTATATTCCGCTCAAACGGAGTAGATATAACTCTCGTTTTGGTTTTATCTGCTTTCTATATTCTAATGCTAATGAGGCAGACCGATGTTGGTTTTATGAGGAGGATATGAATTATAAGAAGAAACTGTGTAAAAACATGTGAACTGAAGATATTGTATTTTGGGAGCCACCGCTCCTCTTATTCATGTCTGGTATTTAAAGAAAAAACATAGATAATATCCTAATCCATTAACCAATTAATATAATAAAATCTTCCATAATCAAGGAATACTAATATAACTTAATCAAATTTCTAACTACATAATCAAATACTAACGGTATATTCTAACAACCGAGCGGTGCGCTTAAATACTATCTCTATTGAGAATGGTTGTCTTTCTTTCAGTGTAGCCAGTTATGAAGCAAGAGACTTTCCCTCTTCTTCAACTATCAAGCAACAGTTCCCCAGAATTCAAAAACATACCTTGCTCAAGAGCCACGGAAGAGATGAAATGATCCCTTGAGAAAAGAGGTCATATGTTGATATTGTCTCCGTGAAACTTAGCAGTGTTTTTTGAAATTTTCTTACCCCTATTGAAGATCAATAAGTCGTGGTTGTCTTGTAGTGTTGTTGGCATTGCTAGGAATAGAGTGTTCAAGAAGAAAAAATGTTGTCCTGCCTAGATTGAGGTTAAGCATATGGGAGGAGATTCATATCTCCTAACTTTGTCTACTACTTCTGAAATGCTCTGGGATCTTTCAGATAGGGTTCATTGGTGGAACACCAACTTCGTTGAATTTCATCCATGGAAGCCAGAAGATGTTTGCAAAAGAAGGCTATACTTGGTTAAAGTCACTAGAGTTTCCCTGTATTCTTGGTACGAGGATGGTTTCAAACAACTGGTCCAATCGTTTGGTTTCTTGGTCAAGGTACATCAGAAAACCGTTAACTGGGAAGCTCTTGATGTCGCTTACCTTCTCATTCTATCACACCAAGAAGAGTCCCTTGCGTTGAATGTCCGGGCAGACATCTAGGGGCTTTCTTTTTTATTGTCTATCTTGAAATTCGTATTTTCAGAAGATCAGGATAATTCGACAGTTGGTGAAAAGGTTGGCTTGTCGAGGTACTACACATCAGCTTTATCCCTTGTACGTTTTGTCAGCCCAACAAAGAAGAAAATTTCCTTTAAATTGGACATCATGTGCCTCTCTAACTCGCTTAGACATGATGAAGGTTCCCTGATGGGATAGGATGATGGTGATAAGGCAGTACCAAGTTTGAGCCCATCTCTCGATGGGTGTGATGGAACATGTCTTAAAGGGATCTTAAGTCTTGTGGCCTTCAAACCTTCCCCATTAGATATTGTTGGCTCCTTAATCCCAAAGGTTCTATTTCCTGAAACCCTCCACATCTAGGCCCTCCTTTTCTCCACCTAAAGATAGGCCCCCTTATAACCTATTGTCTCCCTCCCTTTCAATCACTCCTTTACCCGAACCCAACCCATTACTTCAGTCGGTGGACTACTTGAAAAATACCACGGCGGATCTGTCTATACCTCAGTATAATATTACAAGATATCGTTCTGTCTCGATGTGGGTCACACGCTCTAAGAACCCATATTTATTCTCCAAGCAATGGTTGTTTGAGAATAGCCCTCAGTTACCCATCGATGAATGTAAGGAGATTGCTAGCACTATGTCAGAGAGCTCTGGCACTAACCCGAATAGCTTTATTCCAAAGGTTAATTAAAGGTTATTTGCAAAAAATAGCTCGTGATTGGGATATCCTTTGGAGATGACACGAGTCTTTAAATCGTTGCAAACATCTACTGAAGTAGAAGCACAAGCAAATTTGGAGGTTATCAATCAGCTAGGGCTTTCGGTGCTGCAGCCTAAAGAAGAGCTTTTACAGAAACTGAAGGATCAAATTAAGGAGGAATAAGAAGACCATGGGGGTAACCATCGAGCTTAGGCGTTTGACAACCTTGGTTCGAACGGTTCTGGTGTGTTTCTTTTAATGATTAATTTTTGTTCATGGAATTAAGAGGTTTGAAGAGTAGATTGAAGAAGCGGGATGAGGCTAGTTTAATTTAAGACAACAAGATTGCACTTACGGTATTGATAGAAACACAAATTTCATCTTGGAAAGAGTCTATCTCTAATTCTATATGACATGGACTATCAATTAGCTGGGTGGCTATCGATTCAATTGGACATTTTGGTGGGACTGGTATGCTTTGGGACAAGCATGTGTTGGATGTTCATTAGACTTTCACTTTTGATAGATGGTTAGGTGTTGAAGCTTCAGTTATCTCGACTAGGTTCAAGTTCATATGTGTTGGCCTGTATGCTTATAATTCGGTCACAAGGAGGGAGATAGATGGTTAGGTGTTGAAGCTTTAGTTATCTCAACTACAGTTATCTCGACTAGGTTCAAGTTCATATTTGTTGGCCTGTATGCTTATAATTCGGTCACAATGAGGGAAAATTTATGACGAGAAATCCTTACCTTCAAATGTCAATCTTCTCTTCTGTGGCTAGTCATGGGAGATTTTAGGTCTGTATGCTTATAATTCGGTCACAATGAGGGAAAATTTATGGCGAGAAATCCTTACCTTCAAATGTCAATCTTCTCTTCCGTGGCTAGTCATGGGAGATTTTAATGAGCCAATACACCAGAATGCGAGAACAGGTTATAGTTTTGATGCTAGATGTCACGACCTAGCCCTGGCCCCCTGGCCCAGCGGGACCAAATGTGTATGTGCATGTGATGGATCACAACTAAGCTGACCACATTACCCAAAAGATATACCTTGTTACAAATTATTCAAGATGTACCTTGTTACAAATTATTCATTCACACAACACATATTAATCTCCGACCTCCTCCACTCCTTTCCGATATGGGATCAGATAATACAAGGGGAGCCCAAACAAAACTGACTTAGGCCAAAATGTGAACCTAACACACAACACGGCCCAAGCCCACACGAAAGAGGGAGTGAGATCAGCTCCGCTACCATTTGTCATGACCCGATCCTTGGCCCAGCGAGCCCGGATATGTATGTGCGTGTGATGGATCACAACTACAACGTTGAGTCGGGCTTCTAATCTCATGACCCAAAAGATGTATCTTGTTACAAATGATTCATTCACACAACACATATAAGCCCAAGACCTTCTCCACTCCTTTCCGATGTGGGATCGGATAACTTTTGACCCCTACACAGGCTGGGTCTCACACTAGAGGAGCGTAAAAACTTATCCAGTTAATGGAAGATAGTGAATTGGTAGACATTCCTCTAATTGGAAATCTTTTACCTAGATTAATTCCTATGAAGCCTCCAGATTAGATAGAGTTTTAGCCAATCCGTCATGGATGATCTAGATCAACTGAGGTCAAAATAAAAGGGATTATCAGTCAGCTCGATGAACTCGACAAAAGGAAAGAGATCAAGTGCATTTTCTTAAATTAGAAATTATTCTTGTGGTTGAAAAAAATTAATTTATTCTCATATTCCATTTATTCACATTTTATTATAATCATATTGTTAATATAAGTCAAAACACTTGTTTATACGAGGGAATGTCTAACAATAACCTCATTTTATTCCCACCAAATGCAAATTTAATTTATTTTAATTAAAAAGTATTTCAACTAACGTTATATTAAATTATCTGAACCAAGTGATTAATTAGAGTTTTGTAATCCATTCAGCAATACTTAAACAAGCAAAGTATCCTATATTATGATAAATTAACTGCACTTGGAGGATTTTGATAAATTAAAAGATGTTTATTATTAATAACCATGAATAATCTTATTTATTATATCGTAAATACCAATTAACATTTAATGCAGAAGATGAATTTAAGTTTTTTTATATTATTTTTTACCATGATAAAGCTTTTTATGAATATTGGAATATTGATTCATTGGTGAGGATTCTGCAGCATTATTGGTGTAGAGCTTTTGGTGGTGTAATAAAAAAGGGGAGGTTTTGGGGAAGTTTAGGCTAACTTTTCCAATTTAGGTAGTCAAGGATGTTCCCCTTTAAGGAAGGGAAAGAGCGAGAAAGTTAATGCAATAAATACCCTTTTTCTCTTTGGCCCCCGAGACTCGATAGCAATCGACAGTTCAAACCTTTTCTTCGTATCTATCTGGTCCACAAGCCTCTAAATCTGTCTTTGCAAGGGAGACCTTTCCCTCTTCAGTGCCAATATGGAGGAGACATTAAATAGTTCCATGTACTTTCCAATCCATTTCCAATAATTATGTTATTAATAATACAACAAGGAGAATGGAATAAAAGTAAGAGAAGGGAAAGGAAAAGGAGGCGGGTCATGTATACTACAAGTGGTAAAAGGGAGGAGCTAAGATGGGGAAGTGAGCTCTACTTTATGCTTGGTTTGGTGGTGAGGGTATTAGTGGGTCAGTTTCCAGTGGAGTGGACTTCACAGGCTCATCGGTGAGGAATATGAGCTCTTCAGGATTGTAGGCTTCCTTGGTGGAGAGCTCAGGTTTTGATGATATTGGTAATATTGGAGCAGTGGTGGCAGTGGTCGCAGAGGTCGCAGAGGTTTGTGTGAGCTCTTTGGCTCTCTGTGCCTGAAGCATCCAGTCTGTTGTGAACAGGACATAGAGCATGAGCAAGGCACAAGAAGCTTGAGCTGCAAGCAATCCGAGCCAGAGCCCTGCGAACCCCATTTTGGCCACGAACCCGAGGAACAGTGCCACTGGCATACCCACCAAATAAAACGAACCAAGGTTGATATTTGCTCCAATGGTAGGCCTGGCGCTGCCTCTCAGGACACCGCAACCGGTTGTTTGTGGGCAATTGCCGAGCTCGCAAAGCCCTGCAATTGGCAAAGCCACTGATGTGAGCTCGAGAATCTCTGGATCGCTTGTGAAAAGCCTACCCCATTTGTGCCTCATCAATGTGGTGAAAAGCATGGCCATGAGGCCTAAAGCTACAGCACCTGCCAAAGAAACAATCATCGAAATGCGAGCCGTGGCAGGATGGTTGGCCCCTAATACGTTTCCAATTCTTGTCGACACTCCAAGGCTTAGAGATGATGGGAAAACGTAGACTAGAGAAGTCGTCTGGATAAGGATTCCCATTGAAGCTACGGTGGCTTTGGGGTTAGCCAGAAGACCACATAGCATTATCATGAATTCGTACCACCACCACTCAAGGCAAACTGAAACACAGTTCGGAACAGCGAGAGCTAGCAATGATGACCATCCTCGAAGGCAATCCATGCTCGGAGTAACCCACGAATCTTCATGTGAACCGGAGAAGTAGACAAAGGAGAGTAGGGAGAGGAAGAGATTGAGATTAGTCCAAACCATTGCTATCGCCACTCCTGCAACACCAAGTTTGAAATGGACGACAAGGAGGAAATTTATAGGGACATGGAGCAAAATAGAGATGGCAGAACAGTATGTTAACGGCAATGTAATGCTTTGTGTCCTAAGATAGATGCGGAGAGGGTGGAGAAGTGAAAGGAAGAAAAGATCAGGAATGGAAAAAATAATGAAGGTTTGGGCGACTGATGATATCTCTTGGTCTTGACCACACCACACCAGGATTCTTCTCATGTTCAACCACATGAAAGAAATGGGAATAGAGGTAGAGAGCAGGAGTAGAACAGTTCTCTGAAGGGTTAAGCCAAGGAGCTTCCACTGTTTGGCGCCGTAAGCTTGTGCACAAATGGGTTCCATTCCCATGGCCAAACCAGATATAACAGAGTAACCAGTGATGTTGGCAAAACCAATGGATAGTGAGCCACCGGCGAGCTCAAGCTCCCCTAGATACCCTAGGAAAAGCATGGAGATCATGGATCTTGAATACAGGATAAGTCCAGTCATTGCTGTTGGGCCAGAGATCTTCCCTATTTCTTTGATTTCTTGAAGGGCCTGAAAATGAAAACGAATGAATGAAGCAATAACCATGTTTATTCTTTTAAAATGGATAAGTAAAAGTCCATTATAAGGTCTATTAGTAGGCCCTTGTCGTGCTTAATTTTCCATGGGAGAGCCTTTTTTCCTCTCTTTTACCTCAGAAGGAGTTGGCCATCTTTGTAGCTCGACCTGATCATCTCTATAAAGATCCATCGTCTTGGTGGGTTTGGTTCTGCAATGAGTTTTCTTGGTGCAAAGAAACGAGGAGAGTGAAGATGGGTTTTGACTATCCATCATACCCAAAGCTATCTTTTACACAAACTATCAAAAGAAATGATGCTTACAAGAAAAAGAGGACCCAGAAAGATGTAACCCTCTCTTGGTGCCAGAGATTGGCGCGGTTTGCTTTGTTTTGGAGGGCTTTTGATGAATAAGGAGTTAAGCTTGATGGGAGGAGGTTAGTGAGACAAGGGTATATATACTTGTAAGGCTTGGGCCCTACTCTGGATTCCAAGAAAACGTGTCAACATGAAGAGAATGCTAAATGGGAAAAGTTGAAGTTGCTACCGAAAATTTTTGATAGGCTGTGGGGGGGGGGGGACTACTTCCTCTCTCATTCTACACCTCTCCTGTCGTGTGTCTCTATTTCTCTTCAAAAGTATGGATTTCCATACTTGGGTTATGACTTGGTAGTGTTAACATGTATGTTTTATGGTAGAATGGAAGGAGGCAGCTAGCTATACCTAGCCAGTTGGTATCTTTCAATAAGAGGGTTAATATACATATAGTCTTAAAGGGTTCCCCTGTATATTTAGGTTTTGCTATCTGCATAAACAGGAACAGATAAAGAAGTTTATCTTGAGCTGCCAAGTGGAGTGGATGAAGGGAATTCGTCCTCTTGCGAAGGCATAATGGTATATTTTGACAATGGCGTGCAGCTGCTACGCTTTTGTGTACAGTGCTGAGAAATGTTTGCATGTTCTAAGGCAGCGATGCATGTTTGGTTTTTGCACAACCCATGTGGTAAATAGAACCCACTCCAAGCCATGATCTTTGTTGTCTGCAACCGTAAGCGAAAAAACACCAACAAAAAAACATCACTCCAATTTGAGAGGTGACAAGCTTTGTGCAAAACTCTGATCTCAGGTCCCATCTGTGCTCTGGCTTCTTCCATCATCTACTTGTTTTGGGAAACTGGATGGAGAGGTGAAGGATCAATGGTACTTGGCATTAGGAGAAAAAGTAACACAAACCTGTGGAAGAGCTGATTTGCTTCTCCTCCACCAAGAAGTGGAAGAGAGACTAACCGAAATGTACTTTGCTCCTCCATCACTCATAAAAGCATTCCATTTTGTAAAATGCTAGATTTTGCTCGATATCGCAATTATATTTTCTTCTGCCTTCACGATTGGGATGTGGTTTAGGTGCTAGTAATGTGTGAAGAAGGTCATCGATGGATAGATGGACCACAATTAACTAATCTTCCACATACTTTCGTGCACCTCGCAAGAATGATTAATCCATGGATACTATGCAATAGATTTTAATATGCACGATCCTGAACCAATTATGATTTTCTTTTCCTTTTTTGGCGTTTTGGTAGTAAGGTTATCTTCATGGATATGTAGCTGCGTCATGGATTGGACCACAAATGGTATTAATGGGGGATACTGCAGACGGATGTATGGAGAACCGGCAGATGGAAGAAAGGGAACATAAAGGAACATTACGTGCTCCAATAGCGACCATTTAATTTGTATCCCTTTTCTCACAACAGAGATGAGGCTGTCTCTCTGTAGGAGAGAGCCTTGGCTGTACTCTGAGAGGCAACAGAAGCAGCCAGCAGCCAGCCCTACCAATCTTCACCCTCTTCATACAAATTGAGCAGTTCCGACTTTTTTCGCCCTTTTCGGGGTCTCTCTGCAGCTTCAAGGATAAATTTCTCTTTGTTTCCATTGCATAAGATATTACATCTCTGAATTCCATACTCACCCATGTCAGATTCCATGTGTCTCCAGCTCAATGTGCTGCTGTAGGTGAGAGCTACGTGTCATGGGATGGAACCTGAGGACAAATATTAGTGCCATGATAAAAAGTTTGAATTGAAAGTGAACGATAATCAACTTATAATTTAGCATCTAAAATTGTTGTGATCATCAGATGATATTCCCCATACTGTAGTAATACGACACAAATGGTCAGGTTTTCTAGGATCAGATTGTGATGCCATCCACCGCTGCTGTCAATGAGAAATCATGTTACAACTTGTCATAGTGGAGCTCAGACAGAATTCTCGATGCATGATAATAAACCAGACACAGCACAAATGCAAGTTTCGATGGAGGAAAAGATATGCAACAGCGATAAGAACTTTCAGGATTTGACATTAATGAAAGAGATTGCACTTCACTAGAAACTGGAACAAATTCACAGATTCTATCCTTCCCCTTCTGTCTCTTCCTTTCCTGAAAAGGGGAGATGTTCTGAGCCAGACACTAGCAAGGGATGCCAAGAGATCTCAATCTTAAACCACACATGTCAATTATGCTAATCCGTTTTTAGCTGGATGCTTCTTTGTGTTCTAAAAGTTATAATTAACAGTTGAGCAGGCATGCATGCAACCCATCTTTATCATCTTTTATGTTCCTACCTTCTTTCCTCGGATTGCCCATCTGTTTCTCATAGCATACAATACAGGTGCAATGTACCGATTCAAGCATCTCAAGTGCAGGTCAGATTTTAAAAAATGATGCACTGACAAGCAAGTAAGCCCACAAGTTATACCATGCAACTTTGGCCATGTGCTTGTTTTTTCTATCACCCCTTCGTTCTGTGTTCCTATAATGTTTTAACAATTAATAGCTTAGACAATTTGTACTTCGAGGAAGATCTTTTAAATGATTCTCTGGCCTTACCAGAGAGAATTGCATGGAGCATTGAAAGCAAAACAGACTTTGATAGGTACTGATAACTGCAATAAAACACAAGAATTTATTCCAAGGTTCAGGCACAACCAATAAAAAAGGAATTTAACAGTGATCACAATGTGGACCTTACACAAAAAACAATATAGCTTTTCTAAAAATCAAGGCATAAAGGACACGCCCTGGGTTTCAACCAGCACAACTCACAAGCTGTTGGCCACAAAGCATAATTCATCACATTCATTTGGCAATTCCGTGCACAAAATGCAAGAGATTCCAATACACCATGATAGGAAAGCAATGGCCGATCAGCATTGCCTTTAAAAATGAAATTAAATTGCAAAAGATATTTTTTGTATATGGTGATACCCTTGGGCACATTTTTTTGCCTTTTTTTTTTCAGAGGAATACATCCCAACAAGCAATAACTTTAATTGGTTGGTAAGAAAGTAATCATGCGACAAATCCTGATCTTCCCTCCTAAATCCATGGCAGCAGGTCGACCAATATTGAAGGATTGCTTCCCTGAAATAAATAGCAAGCCTCCCCATCATCCACCAACATATACTATGTTTATACCAATACATATTAACAGTCGCTTCACTAGCTTGGTCGCCGCTATCCCTTCTTGATGCTTAGGCATCGCAAACAGAAGACTGACACCCCAAAACTAGATCTTTCTCATTATTTACGAGGGATAGTGCCGCTGGCCAGACAAAATGTTAACAAGCTCCCAAAGCTTCAAAATCTTCCAAGGACATTTCGCAGTTCCTAAAACCCAGACTCTCTTACGCAAAATGAAAGCAAGTATTCTTCCCAGATTCAGCACGTGTTTAGCTGATAACCAATGTAAGCAGTTGCACCAGATCCTTCCACTAATTTGATGCCAAAAGAAATGGTAAAAAGAAACATCAAAAGTATTCAATTCATGCGAATGCAACTGTCTGGCAACTAATTAACATTTGAGGAAGTAAAAAGGTACAAAAGGATACCTTATGCAAGTGCCCTGGGTTTTTGAGCACTAGATCGAGGAATTCCCACTATGGCTATAATTCCACCAATTAAGGCTGAAAGTCCTCCAACTGCAAGGGCTGGCGAGTTTCCACCACCAAATAGGTCATCCCATGGTCCAGCTCCCAGGGACACCAGCACCTGTTTTCAAAATCTTTGAATATCTTAATGGCCAACAGTTGCAAAAAATGAAGAAAAAAAATTCTAGCCAAGCATTGTCAAGTTGTCATAGTCAGTTTTACTTGGTGCATCAGTTCAAAAGATTAAGATAAATATATCATTTTTAGTATAATTTAACAGATAAGGGGAAAGCATGACCCAAATACACTACTGAACTGTAAGACATTTATCCCTTGTAAGATTTTCATGTAGTTTCTTATATTATTTAAATCGGCCACAGAAACTTCAAAAATCAGTACCTTTTAGTTTCTTAAGTTAAGTCAGTTTACAGTGAACAGTTAGCCCAATTTACAAGTGATATGCATAGCCTGTGATATATACTAGTCTCAGCTATCCTGTAGAAGCACAATAACAGACCAGTAGATTTTCCACATCACGTGTTCTTTACATATGCAGCTACAAGAAAGAAATGGCCATCGTCGAATAGAGATTAATTATAATAGATGACATCCCTGCTCGTTATTAAATGAAGTGGAGATTCTTTACTGCAGAAATGAATACAAATGCACAAGGGATAACATTGCCTAGACGGCACATACACTCATGAAACTGGAAAAAAGAAAAGAGAAGTTGTTCAGGATGGTTTTAAGAGTTATAAAAAAGATGGCAAAGGAATTTGCGGGAACGGAGTGAATGGACATACAGAATAGCAAGATAAATCAGACTGGCATGATTTACTTAAAGCACCCAAGTTCATCCCACCGTTCACTGGATCTTACTAAAATATGATACACCGTTAAGTGTAACACTTCTCTATTTTCCCAGCAATACAAAGAAACTTGAAGTTTATGATTAGATGTAAGAAAAGATTGATATGGTTTTATTATGCAGTTAATATTAAGCATCTTCGTACCACGAGGCAGGAAAGAAAGAATATTACGAGTAAATTCAAGGTTATGCAATTATTTGGACGATGAACTCCTTCATGACATGGTTTCTTATCTTTCAAGCTGGAACATGTCAATTTTGGCTTAATAGTTCCCATAAAAACTAGAGAATGTTATTAGGTCAGATCTACATAAGAAATTGATAGAAGTATCACAAAACCTGTGGGGTTACGATTGCTAAATTCAGAACACCCATTGATAACCCTGCAAAAAATATTTGTAAGAATGTAGCTCGGATCATGGAAGTATCTCCAAAGCAATCATTTTAAATCTAAAGCAAAAAAAATTCCCACCTTGACCAAGGCCCAAAGGCTCAATTCGTGAAGAAACCAGCGCATATGGAACACTGTACGTGATCTGCAATGGTACAGTGAAATCAACCCTTTATTCTTCTATCAAATTATAAAAGAAATAGTCTGACCTGAATGCAGGTCATAGCGGGTTCGGGATAGTGAGTTAGACCACCAAACCACTCGACCCACCCATCCTTTCTTAACTTCCTAGTGAAGATAATGGCAGAGTTAAAC
This sequence comes from Passiflora organensis, assembly GCA_019739055.1. Classification (NCBI taxonomy): domain Eukaryota; kingdom Viridiplantae; phylum Streptophyta; class Magnoliopsida; order Malpighiales; family Passifloraceae; genus Passiflora; species Passiflora organensis. Next base: position 5,968,681 of record JAEPBF010000191.1, read on the forward strand.
ATGGCGACAAACATAAAATCTAAAAATTCTGTTGTTTTCAAGGACTAATCCGGTATAAGCACACTATTTGATGCACAGTCACAAAAAATGGTGTGACAATCAGGAACCAAAGAGCTCAATGTTGATCAAAAAAGAGTATTGAAAATTTAAATTTTTTAAATATCATTGTTAAATTCCTGATTTTCTTTTGTATTTCGAATGACAGAACTTCATATGATCATAATGAATTAAATTAAAAACAAAAGGAATCATAGTACTAAAAGTTAAGCAACTTACAGACAACGGGGCACCGAGAACTGTAAAAATCACTAGGGCAGCAGCCACAATGCCTTTCGGTGGCATAGATAGACCTAAGTAACCCATATGGCTCGCTATGTAGTATAGGATAAGCATCAAAAGAAAGCAGAGAGCCATAAGGATGTTCGAAATACCCCATATGAAACCAGCTCCCCACCTCCGACAAAGCTTCTCCATGAGCAAAGATGTTATGCCAAGAGTAATTGAATTCAACATTAGGCCAAATGCACCTACCCTGACTCCAACGTTGTAATTTTGCCCTTCATTTGGACTGCCACCATATATTTCTCGACCCATCCAGTCAGTATCAAAGAGAAGAAATGGAAACCAGCCAATCCAATTGAGAGCAGTTACTAACAATATTGTCCACACAGCCCCTGGGAAATATTTAAAAGTCCCGAATAGCTCCCAAAGGAAAGCCTCTTCTGCATGGCTCGACTGTCCTGACACTACTTCACTTCCAGATCTAGCAGACTGGTCTAGAGTTGGCTCTTGATAGGCTGAGATGCTTAAGTATGTAGTAATTATCATAAAAACAATGTCAAGATAGAAAGCAGACTTGAGATTGGCACAGTCAACATTACATGCAGAGGTAACAGTAAATGGGAAAATCTTGAACCAGCCACTAAATGCCCCAGTGGCAAAGCCAAGAATATTACCAACAGCCATGAATAATGAGAAATAAGCATTTGCCACCCGAGTCCTCCGATGATCCTTTTCTGAAAAGAAGGAAAATAAAATTGTTACTGACGCTTGTTTCGTAGTTCTAGTAAGACCATCCAGTGGCAGTTAGTAAGTTGTCTTACAAACAAAAGAATCATAAACAACACCCTTTGTCCTTCTATGTTGTAGGGTATATTCAATTACAATGGAAAGCATCTACAGGTATAAATTTGGCATCAAACAGAAGCGAAACTAAACTTGCTAGCCCAGTGCTGCTCTTACAGAAAATCTCTTCTTTTTATCAACTAAACAACGGAGTTCTATGACTGCGAGAGGCACAGAGTTACCAAAAATATTTCAGTGAAAGTCATTTCATATACCTATCTTCTTCCTAGTTGTAGCAGCTTGGTTTATCAGCTGTGATTTTTTGTAGTTTCTGTGATATCGATTATCTCCTCCTATGACATGATTCTGAGATCATCTCTAGTTTTGGATATCAATTGTTTGAATCCAGACAATGTGATCAAAAGTAATGCAATTGTAAGTTGAGACAAGGGACTGCAAACCACTTCAATCAAATTGCTGGAGGTTTTATGGATTAGTTGCCAAATTGTCTAATATTTCTAGACCATGCAATTATATGACATCTGAATGGATTCTGAAGTCAACAGAGAACACTTCCATAGTCAATGCTGCTAGATTCAATGATCTAAGACTAAGCAGCATTTGTTGAAGTCTATATAGGCTGCAATCTTTAAAACTTGTAGAACCAAAGCTTTGCAGTTTAGTTATGGTTGTTCCTGATAATATAATCAGCCTGGCATCAGACAGTTTCAGCTTTGCCTAGAAGGACAGGTTGTCAGTGATACTGAGACTATTTCATTCCATTGCATTATCCATTATTCATGTTGCTTGTAATGCAGTTTTACGGGAGTTGAGGAACTCGGTAGGGGGGTTCTTTGTCCCCTTACCTCTTTATCAATATGAAGGTACTATAGGAGCCGACAGATAAGAATTATAAACAGAATTAGTATTTCATACAAGATGCTCTAAAAATAGTCTGTTTCATATATGTTTTGCTGATAACCTACTTGTATTTTCTGATTCAATTCCATCTTCTCTTCATCTCTGCGGTCTGTTCTAATGCACTTTCTTAGTTATCTGAGTTGCAACAAAATCCACAGAACTGTAATTTTTTTGTAGGGGTTCAGCTGAACACATTCCCATGGACAGGGATTAGGATCAAGCTGGGGCATCGGGAAATAGAACTGAACAAGTAGAGTCTAAAGTATGGAAAGGACGTCAAGCCCTAAACTCCAGCCAGAGTTTGTAATCTGGTCTTCACCAGTTTTTTGTTGCTTCATCCTCGTATTCCTTGATTATATTCTGCTTCATCGCCAATCTTTGGTGGACAAAATCAAAAGATTCTTGGTATTCAAATCTATAAATATTTTCATGGACAAATACAACTAATCGACTCAGTTGTGCACATCCTACAAAGTATTAGATGACTATCATTATCCTTCCATTGAAGGTAATTAGGCCCTGTTTGTTTCGTCCGGAAACAAAAAAAAAGGAAATCAACTTATAAAATATTATATTTTAATCGTAAAAATATAAATTTATAATCAAATCAATCAAAATTTATTACTATAAAATTATTTTACTATTTTTTATTATTATTTTCATTTCTATTTCCAATTCCTTTTCCGGACAAACCAAACAGGGCCTTAAGGAGATCGGGAGGAAATGTGACTGGAAATCCAGAACATAGTAAAGTGTTCAAACGTCATAGCAAAACATGGATCATGACGCTGACGTTAAAAAGCTTGGGGAATGGAATGTTGCTTGTATTACCAGAAATATGAGGAGTTTGCAAACAAAATCGAAGTAGACCTTCGCTTTCTCATGTGATCATCTTGGTGCTTGCAAAAAAAATTCCCAGCATGCCTAGCACAGTCTATTACTAAAGTAGACAGGAGGAAATTGTCAGCCTTAAAATCTTCCTCCATCGACAATAAAATCCTACAATGAATTGACAAAATTCCTGGAATTTCCCATCCCCTTTATACAATCAAGAGTCTATAAAATGTGATCAGAAATAGAAAGGCTAGAATGGAGAGGCTCGTGCTCCCACTTGTACCTATGTGTACTCCCAAGGCATTTTTATTTTATGGATGACGATAATGCATAAACTTAGCACCATGTCTAGATTATTGTGATTGAGATTAATACAAGATGCTTCCTATAATGTCTATTTTTCTCGTCACTATTCTAAGGAAATATACAGCTCATCACTTGGTTCCAGTTGTATCTCTTATCCAACTTATGGCTTGCATCGTAAGTTTCAACAAGCCCAAAGCTACAAAAGTGAGAATTAGATAAACCATCCATCTCCAAATTTCTCAACACTTCCTATAATAGTTATTGAGCTACAGCAAGATCAATAGCGCCATCCATCTCCAAATTCTCGCTTAATGCAATAGTCACTGAATCAAATCACGATCCGAGCGCTCAACTTTCTTAATTTAAATTTAATATATAAATAGTGAACCTGCCTACCTCTGTCCTTTTCTAGTAATCGAACCTGTCCTAAAATTCTGATAACGAGGAGAACGGGGTCCAGTCAGTTATGAAGCATCTTTAAGATTAGCAGTAAAGAATTGGTAATCATTTGCAGCAGAACCAATTCAACAGCGACTGAACCTAAATCGCGATATAGACGCGAACTGCTCACACCTCACACCAATCAGCCCGGACCCACTGATAGGCTCAAAACCCCGTCCCAAACGTATCAAAAACGACATCCATTACCATAGCAGGGACATAATCGTCCATTGAGCCAAAAGTCACCGCACACTCTCCGACAAAAGCTATTTGACAATAATTGCATATCGTTAAAGAAGAATAACATCAGAGGCAATCAGTGATTCAATCGAGCTTTGAGATAATAACTCCTTATTGATCCCCAGCATGACCATAAGTTTTTTTGGTTCTATTTCATCAATTTCTTCAGTTACGAATTAGTAAATAAAAAGAATCAGTAAATCATTCATATACTTCACATACATATATTAAATAAATAAATAAGAGAAAATGCGAAGGAATATGGTTTACGATTGTTACCAGTAAGATCAGCGAGGAGAGCTCTACAGGGGCCCTGAGTCATGTTATTAGCAACATCTAGTATCCAAAACCCGAATACGAACACCGCTATTGCACGGGGCTTGACTTTACCTCCTCTGTCACCAAACAGCCACCCGAGATCAGCGGAGTGGGCGATGATCAGGATCGCGATAATGATCATACCAGCGCCCGCAGCAATGAACGGCTTGCGGCGACCGAAGCGGCTGGTGCAGCGATCGCTCAAGTGACCAACCAGAGGCTGCACAATCAGGCCAGATAACGGGCCGCAAAGCCATATCACACTGGCCCACTGGTGCGGGATCCCTAGCTCCTGCACGTAAGGTGTTAGCAGCGAGAGCTGCAGGGCCCACCCAAACTGTATGCCCCCTGCGATTGACGTCACGCGTAGCAACTGCCGCAACGGAACCCTTCGAGCCGGATGATGTGGAGCCATTGCACCCGTTTGTCGAGGCGCAGACCGCGTCCTGGTGCGGTGCGACTCCGCCTCCGTTACCGGCATCGCTTAACGTTGGGTACACGCTTATCCTTTTTCCGCCCTGTGCAATAATTTCTCTGACTTCTTTTTAAAGAGTATTTGATTTGAAGTAAGGCAGAGCTCACAGACACAAGCATGCAAAAAATGGCGGTTTCGTGGGGTTTCTGTGTTTCAACTAATAATCAAACCCCCGGTTGAGGATTTATTTACGGATAAACCGATCTGAAAATATGCGGGGATATAGGTGTGCAGGGTTAACGACAGAATGTGCTAAAAGCAAGGGCAAAAGATAAAAGGTATATTTTTGGGTTTTGAAGGCGACGGGGTGGGGGAATCTCGTTAACTGCCCCATTTTTTCTTTCCCACTTGATTTCCTGCCTGGAGATGGCGTAAAATGACGAGGATACCCCTGTAAAGGTAGAGTAAGTAGTGATGGTCGTCTTGTGCGACTGCTTTTGATAAAATAATGTGTTTATTTGGTAGGGAGGACACGTCGGTGGTTGTGGTGTCGATGTGACGTGTCCTGCTACTAGGACGGCTGATATTTTACTTAAGTGGGGCTAACGGGACCATTTAACCTGATTTTGGGCGATCCCATCCTAAATTACGTGGAATAAATTCTTTTGACAATTAAAATAATTGAAAATGAAAGATAATAATCATTAGTTATTTAAACTTGAAGTAATTTTCTTTTAATTTTCCAATGAGATAATTTGTTATTTTTTTAAATTATGTTAATCAATCTTACTACCCGTACTTACTTCCGACCATAATTTTAGTATAACTCAATCTTTATGCCAAAAAGAGCACAAGTATTGGACGGTTTGGATTTTTGCTTTTGATTTTTTCAATGGGTACAAGACTGAAGAACAAAATTACAAGAAAAAATAGAAAAAAAAACGAGTGATGTGTATGTTTCATGATGATTGTCTCCAATAATTCAGTATTGTCTTTCTCCTTTTCCTTCCCTTTTGGAAATACCCGCGCTGGGGTCATATGTTAGCTGGTACCACCAAGAAAAAACGGGTTCCTGCATTGGCAAGCCAAGAAATGGTTTTATACATTTGATGCATCCCTTCTCTCTTAAACTGGTCCCAGATTTTCAGATTCCTCACCCTGTCTGTTTTCTTGTAGTTTTAGCACAAGAAGGATCCTTTAATCCATACGGTATCGGAATTCGAAAGAATTGATGATTTTTATATTGTATTGATAGATTAAAAAATGACAATAGGGTTGAATCCGTTGGATGGATTAGCCTTTCTACCCATTAGGAAGGAAAGGCTCAAAATAGATGACCTCTGGCTCTGCAAAAACATGGCGAGGTTTGGGTAATGCCCTCCTCCTCTCCTCCTCCCTTATTTAACTTACATGATTCGTAAGCTTTTTTTGTGAGACAAAAAGTGGTTTCTGGAAATAAAATGAGAGGTGTGAGTGTGATGGCTCCTTTCTATTATTTTGTCCAGGTGCTCATTAGTGTTCATGTGGGAAGCTAATAATCACAACCCGACAAGAATGGAGGACACTTGCGTAGAAAAAGATCCTACACTACATTTGTCGTTCGATGTGAGCAGTTTGTTCGGACAGAGCTAGCTGGGTCCAAGTTATTTCAGCCGACATTCAATATTTGCGGGATTGCAGGCCTATCCTGGCTTTAAAACCTTTCTATTGGGCTCCCAATTACGAAAGAAGCGGGCCTGACCTGAATTTTTTAAATGGGCCGTCCTAACAAAATATCGAGGCTGCTATCCTTAATGAACCAGCCCATCGGACTAATATAATGTAGCATGAGTTGTGTGGTAGCCCATTAATAAAATGGACCCAGTTTGTGGGTCCAATCAATAACTATTATGGTCAGATATATGTTGTTATGTGATTGTGATGTTATTCATATAATAATACGATTAAAGTAAGATTGTGGAATTCATGATTAATTCTTGAAATAGTTGGGATAATAATGGAACCCTAAACCATTAATTAAATAGCATAATCTCGATTAAATTTCTAACCCCATCATGATTTTGCAAAAGAGAGACCCGTAGTATAAGATTTGAACAAGGGAAGAGTAGCATAGTTTTGAAAATCAAAGCTAGCTGATTGGGTGGTCAAACACATAAGAGTAGTGACCCATAGTGCATTTTGTTTATATGCAAGTTGTGTGAAAAAAGAAACAAGGTTCAACCTAGAGTCATACGGTCAAGTCCCAAGAGGCACATTTTATATATAAAAAGATGTAGTGTTCCTTTTAGAGGCTGCCCCAAATCCAAAACGTGGAAAGGCCGACAAATAAAAATAAGAATAAAAATGATAATTGAACGATGGAAAGGATTTAATTGTGGAGATTAAGGGGATGGCTTGACCAAGACACTACCATGGGTGGAACCGAGTAATAATGCTTCTTTTGGAACGACAAAAGGCAAATCATTGGTTGAATATCCAAGGAATCGATAGTGATCCTCTCTGTTGTAAGTGCTTTCTTCTCCACTTTTTGAAACACCTTTTCCCCTTTTTTCTTACATACAATACTCAAGCACTTGATCATCAAAGAGAACATATCCATATATAATTGTCCTTTGTAAGAACAATTCCATTTTGTAACATAATCCTGTTTTTTATTATATTACATCATAATTAAGCTTCTATCGAATACTGACCATTCTAATTATTTCCTACTTTTTGGTTTTGTCTTTTATTGCGCATGGGATTCCAATCATATCATATGCATACTTCCAAAATTCCAATCAATGAGATTCCAATCATATCATATAAAAAATAAAGTTGTCTCTTTTATTAATTCTAAATACTTAGCTAATCCAAACATTTTAAATTATCTTATATTTAAATTTTATCATCAAATCCTTAAAATTTAATTAAAAATGCATTTCCTCTCCTGGCAGCAAAAATGCCTGAAGGGTGAAATCAAGGAGATTATATAGAATCTTCTCCGAAATAATGAAAAGGGAAAGTTCATTGGATTTGGCCTTCAGATATGTCCATGATTATTTCGAAACATTATCCACGTGAATGCTAGATTTGTGATGCAGGTTTAAGTCAACTTTGGCTGCTAACTCTCATCCGTAGGTGTGGGAACTCACTGAGCTCCCACAAACAGGACCACCATCCGTGCACAAGCTTTGGTATCTGCAGCTTAACAGGATTCAAAGGAGTATAGTACGTACAATACCATTTACGATTCCCATTAAAAAAGGGTATATCAGAAGGATGTTTCTTATTTTATCAGCACAATTCCGTCGATCGTAAGACTAATTTTTATTGGGATTCCGAATTGGTATCGAAATCCAAGTTGTAGCTTATTTGGGAATGGATAAAGCAAACTTGGGTTACTGTCGAAAACACTTACCTGAACTGTTACTGTAAGAAACATTCCTTTCAAGCAGCGGGTTGCTTAATAATTTAACCATAAAGGAGGGTGAGCCATTCAGGACAGAAGGCAATCTATTGACTAAAAAAAATAACTAGTGGACGACAAAGCAGAGTGACGATATATTTGCAATATGCAGACACTGTGAAAGTCCACCACCGAGCTTAAGATGGGCCTATTAAGCTCATCGTCTTGGCTTCTTCCATTGTTCTTCTCTAACTGAGAGAAACACCCAAGAAGAGCATTTCATATCCCAGCTCCCTGTACGACATGTCACAGGCTTTCTCGTCTCTGTTCCTCATCTGTTTCTTCTGCATCTTCTCTGCCATCAAAGCTGATGAACTTCAGATACTGCTAACCGTCAAAGCCTCACTTAAAAAGTCAAGCACCAATGTGTTCGATTCATGGGATGCTAAGAATCCCATCTGTGGATTCGATGGAATTACCTGCGACGCATTAAATTCTGTCAAGGAAATCGAGCTCTCTAATCAGAAGTTAGCCGGAGTTCTGCCTCTTGATTCTATATGCCAGCTTCAGTCTTTGGACAGGCTTTCTCTCGGTTATAATCTACTGTATGGAACCATCGCCGATGACTTGAACAACTGTACAAAGTTGCAGTATCTTGACCTGGGAAACAACTTCTTTACCGGTTCATTTCCTGACATATCATCTCTGAGTCAACTAGAGCATCTTCACTTGAACCAGAACGAATTTAGTGGCGTTTTCCCATGGAAATCATTGGCAAGCATGACGGGTCTGGTCACGCTGAGTTTAGGAGACAATCCCTTTGATTCGTCTCCTTTCCCATCGGAGGTGCTTAGCCTTAAGAAGTTGAGTTGGCTGTATTTGGCCAATTGTGGCATTCAGGGAAGCATACCAGAAGCCATTGGAGAGTTGACCGAGCTTGAGAATTTGGAACTTCCAGGTAATAACATATCCGGAGAGATCCCTTGGCAGATAGGGAAGCTGGAAAATCTGTGGCAGCTGGAACTCTTCAACAACAGCTTGAAGGGAAAACTACCGGTTGGGTTGCGAAACCTCACCAAGCTCGAGAACTTCGATGCATCAATGAATCACCTCGTAGGAGATTTGTCTGAACTCAGGTTCTTGACCAATCTTGTCTCTTTGCAGCTATACGAGAACGAGTTGTCGGGTGAGTTACCTGTTGAGTTTGGAGAGTTTAAGAAACTTGTGAATCTTTCTCTTTACGGCAACGAGTTAACCGGTCCTCTACCTCCACGCCTTGGTTCCTGGGCTAACTTTGATTTCATTGATGTCTCTGAAAACCACTTGACGGGTCCAATCCCGCCGGATATGTGCAAGATGGGGACTATGAGAGGTCTTCTCATGCTTCAGAACAACCTGACCGGTGAAATTCCGGCAAGTTACGCGAATTGCGCCACCATGGAGAGGTTCAGAGTGAGCAAAAATGCACTGTCCGGCACGGTTCCTGGTGGAATCTGGGGATTGCCTAAGGTGAACATAATTGATCTTGAGATGAATCGATTTGAAGGTCGAATAACTCCAGATATCGGAAAGGCTAAGGCTCTTGGACAGCTGTTTATCGGAAACAATCGCTTATCTGGTGAAGTTCCTGAAGAGCTTTCAGAAGCTACATCTTTGATCGCCGTCCGGTTAAATGACAATCAATTCTCAGGCAATATTCCAGAGAATATAGGAGCATTGACGCAACTGAGTAGTCTACATTTACAAAGCAACTCGTTTTCCGGTCGGGTGCCGGAATCCTTGGGCTCTTGTAGTTCACTCAGTGACCTGAACATGGCTGAAAATTTGCTGTCCGGTGGAATCCCATCCTCCTTGGGGGATCTCCCTACTCTAAATTCTCTAAACATTTCAGGAAATAGACTTTCAGGACAAATTCCTGATAGCTTGTCAACTTTGAAGCTAAGCCTTCTTGATCTATCCGACAACAGATTAACAGGTCGCATACCTCAGGCTTTATCCATAGAAGCTTACAACGGCAGCTTTGCAGGGAATCCAAGCCTTTGCAGCGAAACAATCATCTCATTCCAGAAATGCTCGAGCAAATCTGGAATGTCTGAAACAGTCCGGACTCTCATTCTTTGCCTTGCAGTGGGTTCTCTGGTTTTGCTGCTCCTACTAGCAGGATTCCTGCGGTTAAAGAAGAGGGAAAAGGATCATGATCGGTCGTTGAAGAAAGAGTCCTGGGATGTAAAGTCCTTCCATGTATTGACCTTCACAGAAGATGAGATTCTTGATTCAATCAAACAAGAGAATCTGATTGGAAAAGGAGGGTCTGGAAGCGTGTACAGAGTAACACTAACCAACGACAAGGAACTAGCAGTGAAACATATCTGGAATGCAGGCACCAATGGCATGAAAAGAAGCAGAAGCACTACACCTATTCTCAACAAACGAGGACAGGTATCCAAAGAATTTGATGCAGAAGTACAGACCTTGAGCTCAATTAGGCACATCAATGTGGTGAAGCTGTATTGTAGCATTACCAGTGAGGACTCCAGTCTTTTGGTCTACGAGTACTTGCCTAATGGCAGCTTATGGGACCAGTTGCATACATCACAGAAGATGGAGCTTGAATGGCAGACAAGGTATGAGATAGCTCTGGGTGCAGCCAAGGGATTGGAGTATCTACATCATGGGTGTGACAGGCCTGTCATTCACCGTGATGTGAAGTCCAGTAACATTTTGTTAGATGAGTTCTTCAAGCCAAGGATTGCTGATTTTGGTCTTGCTAAGATTGTCCACTCCAGTGGCGGAAAGGATTCCACCCATGTTATTGCTGGAACACTTGGTTACATAGCTCCTGGTAAGTGAATGAAACTCAGGATCCAGTACCATATCAATTCATGGTCCCAGGTTAGATTCCGAAGAAGTAAATCTGTACGGTAGAGTCTCGGGAAAAGATTAATTTTGGTTGTTGTTAAAGGTGCCTTTTGTTTTTCCATATTCTGGAGATCAGTTTGTTAATTAACGTAGTTTTCCTGTGCAGAATATGGCTACACCTGCAGAGTGACTGAGAAGAGTGATGTCTATAGCTTTGGGGTGGTGTTAATGGAGCTGATAAGTGGGAAGAGACCAATAGAGGAGGAGTATGGAGACAACAAAGACATAGTGGATTGGGTGAGCAGCAAACTGAAGAACAGAGATAGTGTACTAAGCATAGTGGACAAAAGAATCCCAGAAGCTCTGAAGGAAGATGCTATCAAGGTATTGAGAATTGCCATTCAATGCACTGCAAGAGTTGCTGCAATGAGACCCACTATGAGAAGCGTGGTCCAAATGCTGGAAGAAGCAGAACCATGTAAACTGGTAGGCATTGTCATCAGTAAAGATAGCAGCAGCAAGAAAAAAGCAGTAGCAGTAGCAGACTCAGACAAGTTCATCCATGACCTTTGAGCACTTCTCGTCGATCTGCCGATTTTTTTGGTGTAATAATACTACTAGTAACTTAAAAGTTCTGATATGTATCATAATGTAACATGCTATAGTCTGTACTGTTCTTGAAAAAAATATATGCTAGGCTCTGTAATCTTTCTACATCAGTAATCTATGAAATGAGCAGAAAGCCAAGGCTCTCGTTTTTGCACTCTGTATCAGGAACCCTGTCCTGCTTCCTTGAACCTTTATGGAGAAGAAATCTTGACAAACAGTAAATAGCCAGGCAATAATCTATGAAGATTACACAGTATCTTCCTTGTCCTGTTCTTTCTGGATGCGTTAATCTTGCCCATATATGCAGAATTGTTATATGCAGGGGAAGGATAAACAGTTGCGTGCACTCTTAATCAATCAGGAAATACCCAGCTTTCTAGAAAACATACAGGTTTTAGATTATCTGCAACAAGTCAAATGGGGCGGCTAACTAATCAATGAAGCCCAACCAATTAATTGGCTCTTCTTACAATAAACCAAAGTCTTACACTTTTGTCGTTGAGGCAACTTTCTTTCAGACATCCAAATCTTGGATCCAGGGCCTTGTCTTCCTCTTGTTTAATATTATGGTACTAATTTCACATCATTGCATGTCCTTTAGATAATAAGGTATCTAGATGACATATTGTACCGGATAAGAAGACTTTTCCCAATCAACAGCGTCCAAGCTTTTGCAGGAGATGGCTTTCTATTTCAGTTCTCTTCTTCATCAACAAAGCATACTTGGAAGCCAGTTGTGGATTCCTGGTACTCACAGAAAGCTTGCAGCTGAGAGATGAATTCTCCAACTTGTTCTCGTACAAACATGCAATGGGCACAAAGCTTCCCTTTTCACTGCATACCCAACCATGAGCAGCCCTCAATGCAGCTCCCAATGAAGCAGAATCTATCAGGAAATAACAAGGTTTTCTCTGTCAGCTAAAACCAGGATATGGATTACATCAACCCAAAACTACTGTGTAAATACATTCCAAGTATACCAGGTTGTTGAACTGTATAAACATCACAGCTAAATATCGATGACATCAAGTGCAATATACTTTTGTTTGCTGATGCTCCACCCGTGGCTATTATCCGTTTCGGAGGGGAAGGCATGCCTAGCCTTTCACTATGAGCTCGCATAGTGAGGAACTGCCCTTCAATCAATGCTCGGACCTCCAATGGAATTCCTCATTTAGAATTTTCTAAAAATGCCATGATTATATGTATGAACCAGCACTTAGCATACTGACCTCAGAAGGGGGATCAAATTCCTCCACTTCCAGTTCATTCAATCCCTCCAGTGTGTTGCCTGTAAAATTCTCTAGGATGTACCTGTGCAAGCCAACTGGGAATGTAAACAACTGTTAATTAACCTAATCCAGACTTATACCAGATGCCATGATCAATCTAAACAGTTTAAAATATCCAACGGAAAGAATGAGCATCTTCTTCCATAGATGCTACCATGTTCCATTTCTTTCACCATCACAAGGATAATATAAGGAGTTGTACACAGGTCAGTTCCTATTTTCTCAATTTGATGAGTTACGGAGAAATCTATGACCATCAGAGGATAAAAGAGTTCCCAAACCCACCTGGAAGAGGCGGTAGGATTTCATGGTCCTTGTAGTAGAAACCAACCTTTCCACCTGCAGGAGAAGAAAATGAGAAACTAGACAGGTAATGTACTACGTCCTGGAATATTAATTGAATACAAATATAACCATTGAGTGGTGGTGTTTGCTCCAGAAATTTGTTAAAGATCTCCCAGGATCTCCCAGCGCAGCGGTTGCGAACATCTAAATATGATGTGTAGATGCATCAGGAAGGAAACTTTTACAGAAAAAGCAATGCTCCAGGGAGCAGGAATCAGCTAGGTACCTTCCCTAGTCAAGGATCCATTTTTATAGACTAACATCACCATGTAACCTTCTATGTCCACAGGATTGGGGAAAACATGCCCTTCCAATAGAGGTTGAGGATCTCTGGCAATCCCAAAAACCTGTGTCACATGCATGAAAACTGAAAAGACTAAGAGCCAAAATGGTTTGTAAAAATTACGCCAAACCAGGATTTTGTGCTCTTTTAACGGATTCCATGGAAGATACAGGAGTGAAATAAAAATGGAAGAATGAGATAATCAGAACAAATAGTTTACACTTGCAGAAAGTCAGTCCTGGCTTGTGCTTATTTTTCTACTTACAGTGTCGCTGGTGCCAAGGCTAATTGCTAGATCCCCCGGAGTGCTTAGAGTTAAACCTGCAGGCTCAATAAAGAACCAAACTTTTGACACCACTCGACCATAGCTCTCGGGTTTATTTTTCTTTTTAAATATAATTATAAAAAGAAAAAGACTAGGTAGAACCTTTGGTAACAATAATGTTTCACCTGCTAAACTATTGGGATTGTCTCCAGACCAATGAACGATCAGACAATTCTTGCTAAACTTATATCTGCACTGAGATTAATGAAGCTGTAAGAATATGAATCTGAATTGACTGAAATGACTGTTCACATAATACAAAAACTTTCTTGTATTCTTAAGACAGACATAGCTTAACATATATATCAGGAATGCATTCCAACTAAAAATATAAAAGAAACCATTGAAGAATCTAATGAAAAGTGAGTGCATATGGTGATAACCTGTCGACATAGTAGGGAGCTATATGACCAGCAATGGTATGGGCAGGGGCCAACTTTCCAAGTTTCTCTTCCAAACCAGGTGCCGTGGCCTACAGTTCATAAGAAGTCTAATCAGTATCGAAATGAAGAATCAGTATAGCAATCGAGATGTACATGCATAAAACAGATAAACCTCCAGAATTGTTCTAGACCAGCCTCTTTGCTTAATATCCATCAAGTTCATGCCAGCACCATCAGTCTGATCAATGCAAGCGAAAGCTCCAATAAAGAGACATGCCATAAATGAGCTAATGAGGGATATCCTTTCAGTTTCATTATAAACTTCCGGCTGTGTCTGAAATATTTTCCTTATCTGCGGTCCTGTGTATCTTTCATGCGCACGGGATCCAGTAATTCGAGACAGTTCCAATGCTCCTCCGACTACATCCTCTATCTCTTTACACTGCACAGTGGTGCTGCTGTCCATCCATATTGGTGATTCCTTAATTGAAAAGGCATTGGCAAATTGATCCACTAATGTCTTCTTGGGGTTCAATGATGATAGTATTGCAGAACTTCCTTTCTTCCAATAAACACTCCCATGTTGTTGTCCGCTGCCAGAAAGAGCAGCAATTTTCTGAAAATTCAAACCCCACTTTGAAAGCCTCTGAAGAACTTGGTCAAGAGCCTCTACCCACATCAAGGTTGGAGAAACAATTCTGCCATTGTTGGAAGAATCTCTAAAGACTCCATCTTTTGTACCGTAATGGGGCAAATCAGAGTCAAAATGAATTTGCTCTGATGTAAAAACTCTGAGATTGGAGTCTAATACAGTTGCCTTCAAAGACCTAAACATTCGAAGCTTAGTTTCAACTCAACTCTATTTATATTAGCTCACACCATAGATACTCGAATCATCAAGAAATATAAAAAGAGCCGACAAGATGGATTATCATAGCTTGACTTGGAAACAAGTATATCATACTAACAAGCTTAGAGCTTCTTCATTGATATGTTAATAGGAACATTTAGTGATTTTGACAATCTGGGTTACTTCAGTTCGATGCATACACCGAAGAACATGAATCGGAGCAGAGACAGATAGAGAGTAGTGACTTACTGAGTGGAGCAATCGAATCCAAGAAACAGAGAATCAGGCGGTAGAGACAAGTTTTCCATCCAACTCCAAGTATGTCTTTTACCAAAAAATTCTCTCCAGAGAATGAGGAGACAACACAACAACACAAAGCAGATATCAGAACAGAAGTTTGAAAGTCACATGTTCGGTCCCTTCATGTAATCAAAATCAAGACATTAACAGTTCCTGAACATCCCAGATGTGTTATCATCAATCATTATTAAAATTTTCATAAATTTATTTTTCTTGACATAATCGTCCTTTAATTTTTTTTAAAAAAGAAATATTCTGAAATTTTATTCCTGGGCCAATGAACTAAATGATCACTCACAGGCCCAAAAATCTACCCATTTATGGGCCTGAGAACCAATCCATTAAAAGATGGACCTCTCTACTTTTATCAGGTAGTCCAGTTATAAACTGGACATAATTGGACCCGAAATGACTAGAGCTCTTTAACAGATTCGTAAGTTGATTAGACAACAACCTAAACTCAGTTTTGTATGTACATACAAAAGGCCAAGACTCTGCCTGTGGATGGACAAAGGCTATTTGGGGTATGACACTTTACCCAATTTGGCGTATAAGTGACAAGCAAACTTGGTCCCCCCATGAAAAACCCAACAAAAAATACGTGGAAAAAGGCCAAGGACATAAACGGGCTGCCTCATGCAAGTCATGGGAAGAAGAAAAACTGAGAGTTGTGGCTAAGTAAAATTGTGACCTCAAACGTATACATTGGCAGTCCCTGTCCATTTGATGCGCAAGAACCACACTACCCTGCCAAAAGGACCCAGCAAATGCTTGTCCCTTTCGGCAAGGAGCCATGAAATGTTGGTGATAAGATACTCTGATCACGCTCGATAAGATTTACAGATATCAAAAATCTGGTTTCTCCTCCATATTAAATGTGTATTTGTTTGTTTGTCTTCTGCATTCCCGATTTCCTACCATCTATCTCTTTGGTAGCAAGTCCAGGGCTGCTAACTTAAACTCACTCGTCTGGCTTGATAAGCGTGTTAAAGCTACTTGCATCCTTGGCTATCTGCCACAGCAGAGCCAGCCCTTCAATTATTGAAGCCTGTCGACAGATTTAATACTATTCTGTGACATAATAATTGATTCTGCAGATCCATCATGTCAAGTGTTGAACATGCTTTGCATCTATAGTACAATAACTGGTTTTGGAACCACACAATATAATGTATTGTCAAGATTGGAAAATCGGAGATGTCAGAGACTGTAAAAACAAGGGAACTCATGGGTAATTGCTATGCTTTGGAATTCCATACTGAGTTTCTACTATAAAAAGAAGTAAAGGCAAAAGGCAGAGACAAGAAGAGATGGTAACCTCTAGGTAAAGAAGTTCCTTAGTCGACTTGTAATCTATTTTATTATAGATATTAGGTAGGCTAAGTTCTTTAGACTGGTATTTTTCTGTCTTGGTGCTTTGTTCCAGATGGGAATTTGTTTTACTAGCACCTGGAAACAAGAACTTGGCCTTAAGGTGTAAGAAACACATTGGCCTGTAAGATATGGTACTCACTGGTTATGATGCAAAACTTGGTATGGTATGAATCCTTTATCCAATGTGTACAGCTGCATCCATATCTGTTAGCCGTCATTATCTATAGAGCGGTGGCAGATTTGGGTTCACGTGAGTGGTTGCTGAAGTGGATGTTTCACTGCTCAAATTTCAATTGGGATTTCTCTTCTTTTGTGAATAATTGAGTAGGTAGCCTTGTAGCCATATGACAGGTCTAACCCAAGTTAGAAAGAAACAAAGAACCTTTACCTCCAAAAAGATGGTTCGTGAACGGTATTCTCTCCTCCAAAGTTCAACCTCCACGTACCCAACAAGATAAAGAACAAAGCAAAATGTTATTCGACATATAAGGGAGGCATGTGGCTACTCCCTTCTCGTGGCTATACACACCAGTGCTTTCTAATCAGCAATGATGGCAGAACCTCAGGACAATGGACACATTAGGGATATATGTGGGTTGTTCTTCTTCCCTTTGTGTGTCTGCGGGTAAGTGGATGAGTCAAAGTTACCTGAAGTTATCAGCTGAAGAAATTAGATGCACGCATGTTGGAATTAGTACTTATCCATAACTGGGAGGAAATATTTGACACTGCAGGAATAAGTACATCGTAACACATTGAGATTGAGAAATATTGTTGGCAATGTCTCGGAGGCTACTTACTCAAAATGGTTTTGTCCTATTGTTCCGTCAATAATGGAGTGAATCAAAATTGAAGAAAGCGTTTTGCAGAAATTTTTCAAGTTCAGGTTTTCAAAGTCTTGAAAGGGCACTTTCTGGCATCAATCTTCACCCGTCAGACGCCAAGGAGGAACGACCAACCGACCTGAAGAAGCTTGAGAAAGACCAGTGATACACGCACTGGCATAGTCATCAGAATTGTTGTCAAAGATTTTCACTATGGATGGCTACCATTATAAGGATTCTCGGCTGATGGTCCTCAAAGAATTGGATGTGGGGACCTGTTGGGGGTTGAGTAGACCACACAAGTCCTGCAATCCACCACCTGTTGCCCTTCTCCTTTATTTTATTTCTGCACAGCTAGCATATTACATATCCCGCAAGTCTTAGCTAGAACCCCACTGATTTTGAAACGTTTACTGTCTTGGTCTTACTAGCTCAAAACACGCAACTTTTGTAGTCAACTTCTCGCGTTTGACTTGAGCAGTCCATTATTCTAACCATTAATAAATATAATACAGACATCCTCACCTTCTTTTCAGTTCCTTCTGTACACACTTCTTTTGAAAGTGAAAACCTTCTGTTCTTTCTTTCAAAGAAGCAACAACAGAGCAGGAACGTGGTTGTCTGAAAATGGCTAAGGAGATGCAATCCAATAGTATGTACATAGAATCTGAAGGATATGAAGCCGGTGCAATCCCCAAGAATCTAGACGATGATGGTCGAGTCAGAAGAACTGGTATATCTATAGCACCTCCCGTTGACACAACCCGTTCTCGAACCATTTCCTAGAGACGTGAGATTCATTATTTGGTTGATGTTCTTGCAGGGACATGGCTGACGGCTAGTGCCCATATCATCACCGCTGTGATTGGGTCCGGTGTGCTGTCTCTAGCCTGGGGGTTATCTCAGTTGGGTTGGCTGATTGGTCCGGCTGTTCTTATCGCATTCTCATGCATCACCTTATTCACGTCCACCCTTCTAGCGGATTCATACCGGTCTCCAGATCCTGTAACCGGCAAGAGAAACTACACCTACATGGATGCAGTGAGGGCTAACTTAGGTAAGAACACCCACCTTGAACTCAAACTCAACATATATGGTTTCCAGCAACCTAACACAAAGGGTTAAATCATTTGTATGGCGGGCCTTGATCTCTCTATACCAGGAGGCAGGAAAGTTCAGCTATGTGGGTTGGCTCAGTACACTAATCTGATAGGAATTACGATCGGTTACACTGTCACCGCATCTATTAGCATGGTGTAAGTTGTCCACCCTAAAGTAAACACAAGTTTCTGCTTCCTTCCCAGATTTTTTATTCACCCATTTCCTTTCCTGTGGTAACCTCATCAGGGCTGTAAAGAGGTCAAACTGCTTCCATAAGCATGGCCATCATGTGAGATGTCAAGAGTCAAACAATCCTTACATGATCATCTTTGCGTGTATCCAGATCATCCTAAGCCAAATACCAAACTTCCACAAGCTCTCATGGCTCTCAATCGTTGCAGCAGTAATGTCCTTTGCTTATTCCGCCATCGGCCTTGGACTTTCCCTAGCGAAAGTAATAGGTAAGACCAAAAACTATCATATAATTTACTGAACCGAAATAAATAATTGTTGCATGATTGGTTAGTTGGTCTTTAACTTCAATTCTCGGTTATATTGAAGGGGGGGCACACCCAAGAACAACCTTGACAGGAGTGACTATTGGATTGGAAGTGACAGCCGCACAGAAGATCTGGGGAACATTTCAAGCCCTGGGAGACATTGCCTTCGCTTATGCTTTCTCTACTGTGCTTATCGAGATACAGGCAAGTCCACACCTGTAAAAATACAATTAGTTTACTGATGGCTATTTCCATTCATACTCACCCTTCTAGTAAGAGTATTGTTTAAGATGAAAAGCTTTAGATGGGACATAAACAATTGATTTTCTAGAAGAGGCTTGAAATGTGTGCCAAAATTGAATGCGGTCGTGGCATGCTGATGAGCCCCCGTTGAAAAAAATCAAATATCCAAATATTGTGTCTGCTTAGCCTACCTTCCCGGAAAAAATCTGCCCCGTGATAATGATGAGTCTATTAAAAAATCAAGTATGGTTTGACAATGTTGAGACCAATTCGTGAATAGGGTAAACAGTAGGATTACTGGTTTGAATAGTACGAATTTTGGACCTGTCTCCTTTAGATGTGATTGATTAGGCAAATTGTACGTCAAGACTCTGTTTTTTTATCCAACCCATCACTGTTGCCCTTTGTGTTTGTACTGCACAAGGCTGACACAGACCTGAGAACCATACTTCCAAAATCCACCAAAAGTGTCACACATGGCCTAACTACAACCTCATCGGATAGAGAGGTTGTTCAGTCACTGTCATAGAAGAGTGAAAGATGAACCCCGGTGGACCATGAACAGGTTGGACCACAATTGTAAATTTGGTCCACTGAATTTGTTGGCCTTCTAAGAGAAAGATGTAGAAGATGCAGGCCCATGTCGTGTTCCTAATTGTTTTAACTCCACTAAACCTTCTAGTTATGAACAAAATATTTCGTCTTATCTGATAACTGGTATCTTCCATGAACCGCAGGACACCCTGAGATACAGTCCACCAGAGAACAAGGAAATGAAGAAAGCTTCCGTTGTCGGGATCTCAACCACTACCATGTTCTATCTACTATGTGGTTGCTTTGGCTACGCAGCATTTGGAAACAAAGCACCGGGCAATTTCCTCACTGGATTTGGATTCTATAATCCCTTCTGGTTAATTGACATCGCTAATGTTTGCATTGCCATTCACCTTATCGGAGCTTATCAGGTAAACATATCGTAATCATGACACCTTTAATACGAAAGTTTAAGTTATAAAATGCCAATTACCTGTGCACACTAGTATGTTCTGGTGTTCTGGTCCTCATTTCCAGCTATTCATCCTTTAATTCTTTTGCACTGCCAGGTCTTCGCCCAGCCCTTCTTCAGCTTTGTAGAGAGCAAGAGCTGCAAAAAGTGGCCTGAGGCAGATTTTATAACAAAAGAGCATGGCATTAACATTCCATTTTGTGGGGTGTACTACCTCAACTTTTTCAGACTGGTGTGGAGAACTATATACGTCATATTCACGGCAGTGATGGCCATGCTATTTCCATTCTTCAATGACTTCTTGGGTCTTCTAGGGGCAGCCTCATTCTGGCCGTTGACGGTATATTTCCCCATAGAAATGCACATTGCACGGGCAAAATTGAAGAAATTCTCCAGCACATGGATATGTCTAAAAGTATTGAGCTGGACTTGCTTAGCAGTATCACTTGTAGCTGCAGCTGGATCAGTGGAAGGCTTGATCCAATCCGTCAAGAAATACAAGCCCTTCCAGACCGCCCAGGAATAATCATTTCCTCTACAACTACTTTCTACCCATTGCCCTGTTATATTTTTTTCCATAAGAGGTCCGGTCTGTATTCCACTAAGTATTTAACCAATTTAAGAAGTACAAAGATCTGGTCTCCATTTCTGTGAGCAGCACATTAAGAATAGTAATGTCTTTCAGCCAAAAAAAAAAGAGAATTGTAATGCTTTCCTTTAGCAGCAATCCTGGACATGCATAAATATTGGTGAGTTCCGGTTCGTGGATCCGTTACCATTTTGCCTGGAACAGGTGGCAGAGCCGCACTCCTCTTTTTTTTCGAACAATCCATAAAATTTTCCTCATTTAAGTAGAAATGGGAATTAAATCAGGAAATTACATGATTAAATCCTCAAGCAAGAATTAGAATAACCAATGACAATTTCTAATGCATAGATAAGGCAGTTGCTGGCAATGAAAGAAATAACATGAAAATATCATCCAGGAGAAGAATTGACAGACATAATGAGTAAATAAATACACTGACCCTCATTACATAATTCCCAGTGATTCCAGACCCTCCAAGCAAACTATGATAGCTTGATAACTGTCGAGACGCCTCACTAATATAAAAGTACAATATTTCAGGGTCGTCCAGAGAGCCCATGGCATATTAATGGGCATCATATCAGTCTCTCACTTCTAAACAAGAAGCCTTTGCCATTAGGGCAATGATTATGTAGCAATAAAAAAGGGTGTTGATGCCTACACCCAGCAGTTGAAGAAAAACACTTCGCAGCGAATCTGATATGGTCCAAATTAAATTCTTTTTTTTGAATGGCGCACGTTTTGTTTAGATAAAATCATTTTTTATTAAAATATTTAATCGAGTAATAATGAAAATAACAAAAACAGATGTTCAATCTGGGTGTGAATTCACATTGAATTCAAATCATAGCTAACCAGGTACAAAGTTCATAATATACTAATCTTCCCAAGACAATATTTTACCAAAAAAAACAACAAACTTCAATACGGGGATGAAGCAGCAATTCCTCGAATGAATTGTTAGTTTTAATCAGAAAATATAAGTAGGTAGATTAGTATGGTGAGTGAACTCAACTAATTTGCTACTTATTTATTCCATCTAAAGTCTAGACGATCATATATAAGCATACAAATAGGACGAGTTCTCAAGATTAAATTAGAACAGAAGCCAGCATAATTTTGGTTACCAACTCCTAATGATGTCACACAACTAAATAATTCACATAAGAGTCCATTTTTTCCCAGGAATAGGCATTTTCTCAAAAGGACACTTGACAGTCAAACTGATACTTGTTCAAAGGTCAGTTCAGATGCGTTTCACTATAATTTTTAAAAAAAGGCACAATTACATTGATGCGATCTCCAGTCTCCGTGATATCGAGCAGAGAAATCAAGTTTCATCAGTTATTGCCAAGTCAGTTCCTTTCATGAACTGTAACATGCATTGAAAAAAAAACAATAACAAGAACCAATCGTTACAGCATGTGTAATATGTATTGTGCCTGTGAGGCTATTCATCTAATTAAAAATCATCATATTTAAGCACCAATAACAATGAGTGGGAGTATACAAATAATACCTCGGCAATATGTTTACACAGACTCCTTTTCACTCATTACAAATGCTTGAATAAGACTCTGTGCTGCATGAGTCTGTTCAGGTGTTCCTGATATTACAATGACAGTTTCTGTTGCTCCAGGCTTTGGCTCATTAATTTTTATATTTGCATCTGAAAACTGAAATGGAGTGACCAAATCAGAATCACAGAGAGCGTCTTCCTTAAGTAGTACCTACTAATGGGGTATTCTCAAAATTTAAAAGGTAACCAGAAATTTTTGACTCGACCAGAAAATCAATAATAAGGAAGAAGCACACTTGCTTCAATGCAGGAACAAGAACACTACACTTTGATGCTTCCAAAGTCACAGTTAAAATTTATTCTTATATTCAGTACTAGGTCTAAGCAGTTAATGAAATGTTCCAAACAGAAGTTCACAAACAAGTAATTGTTCAATGATTTACCAATTTGCAACAAGATCCATTTATCATATGCAAAAACAAACAGAAATTTGTCTGCAAACATGCTTAATGTATTTCCAAAAGAATATAGTAGTCTGTCACGCCACATACCTCACGGATTTGTTTTAAACAGGCACCATCTTCTCCATGAATTACAGGAATAAGAGAACGAGGAACAATAACTTCAACAGTTGTACTTGTAATAATAGCCGGATGTTTTAAACTGCATGCACAAATGGGAATATAACAAAGTTGACGGTGTTATGAACTCCAGAACAAAAAAAATTTACAATATACATACCCTCCAAAACCTGATATTCTTCGGTGAGGAGGTCCTGTAAAGTCTGGCAAGCCCATTGGAGCACCACCTTCGGCAAATCCCTGGAAACCAGCTCAGGAAATATGAAGTGAAGTCACAACTTAGTATTTAAACATTTTAAAATGTTCTTCTAGAACTATAAAACAGCTCCTGAAGCCACACATGTATATCCAAGTAATCAAAAAGGAAATATGCAAAATATTTTGGACATGAAAGAAGATAGCTCAGTACCTGAGGGCCCCAAGGTTTCCTTTCAGGTACATGTGGTGGCATACTTGGTCTATGAATACTGTGCATAAAAGGAGCATGATCATCATGTGGACGGAAACCAACATGCGGAGGAGGGCCACCCATGCCATCAATACTGTGAAAGGAATGGAAGGGAGGAGAGAGTTCCCTCCGTCCCATATATGGAAGAAATGGAGGCACCTGATCCATAAAAGAACGTTTTGAAGGGTGATCCCGAGAACCAAATAAATCACGGAAAAAATGATTGCGCAGCCTAGTGGTGATCTGCACTAGTGCTTCTTGAACTACTTCAAACTCTCCATTTACCTGATAAAACAGAAGAATGGCAAGAAAAATAGAGTTTAAATCATGGTGATCGATATATTTAAAAGCACCCAACTTTGTCAATTTGAAAGATATATCAAAATCAACCTGCACAACTTCTTCATTTTCTGAAGCACATTTTGGAATCTGATCTTTCCCCAATATACGTATATAAGCACCAGTTGACTTCCTCATCTCTGCCATGACAGAACCACCCTTACCGAGGAGACAACCAATCTGATTGGAGGCAACAAGAAGCCTTGACGTCACACCTGCTTCCTTGCTTTCAGGGAGAGACCTTGCTATCCTACTTTGGACACGAAGAACTGCATCTTGTGCAGGTGATATCCTATCGTCTGGGTGCTGATGAAGATAAAGTTCGATGACGTAATAAATTCATTGAACAAGTAAAGCAATAAGAAAATAATCATAATTTAAGAGAAGGTAAAAGTCATACTGCTAGACCAGATATGATAATGATACGATCCTCTGAACCAGTAACTGCTTCCATAACTTTGATCTCACAACCTGTTTCTTGTTTGAGGGCTTTAATAATTGTTCCACCTTTACCAATAACACCTCCCACCCTCTCATCACGGCATAACAAGCGAAATGTTAGCGAGTCCGGAGCAGGCTTCATTCGACCTGGCATACCATTTTCGTGAAATCCACGAGCTCCAAAAGCATGAGGAGCTCCACGTGAAGAGAAAGAATGGGGTGGTGGTGGATATTCTTCTGACGTAGTAAAAGTATGACCTGATGAATGTGATGGATGCCCTGTAGAACTGACAGTAAAAGATTCTTGATCCTGAGGCGGATGATCCAAAAGCTGTTGAGAAACCAATTGAAGGGCTTTCTTAACTGCATCAATCTCCCCAGTGATCTGCACCATAATCATCCAAGTATACAATAATTAATTATAGACTTCATCCAAAGCTTAAATATTCCCAAACAATAGCACATTTCTTTGGGGAAGGTTGTAGGGCGGACTGTAGCCTCTACCAGAACTTAAACACAATAGATACGGTATACAATAAGAGGCAATTAAACTTTTTCAGTATCCATTTTCTGATTTCCCTTCTCATTTTCCCTATAGAATAAGGATTAACCAAATAAATCATCTAAACGCTCACTCTTCCTTCCATCCTTCAACTACTTTTAATTGTTAGCCGAACTCTAGATTACCATGCCCCGTTGGAAAATTTGTGATGCTCAGCCACTGTTCCCAACACGACTGGCTCCTTTTCCATTCCCTAACAGTCATGCATCTTAACAGATACCACACCACCAGATCAATTGAGTAGGATTATTAGGCAATGTGAATATGCAACAAAATAAAAAGTGCAAATATTTTTACCAAGTGAAAGATAAGGAAATAAGTAACAATCAACGACCTGAACTAGTTCATCGGAAGGAGATGCACAGGCGGGAAGCTTATCCCTAGGAAGAATCCGAATCTGTGCTCCACTTTCAGATGACATTTGCTTGATCACACTTCCAGCCTTTCCCAGTAGGCAACCAACTTGACTAGAAAGCACGAGCAACCTCAAAACAATAGTTGAGGGCTTGTCCTTTTCATCATCTTCTCCATCCGCCCTTGGCTCCACTTCAACTATTCTTTCAAAAACAAGAAGCAACGCTTTCTGCAGCGATGAAATTTCCTTTTCTTCCTTTACCTCGTCATCAGGAACACTTTCCTTACTTTCATCACCTTCCTCCTGACCGTGCTCCTTTTCCTCCTTATCCTCCTCCGCCACATTACCCTCCTTGTCCCCGTCCTCCATGCTCTTATCAACACCAACTTCGACATCCTTGTCCGAATAAGCTATAACAACTATCCTCTCATCACATCCAGGAACTGTTTCCTCCACTCTAACCTTGGCCCCCGTCTCTTGACGAATTTGAGACACAATACCACCACCTTTACCAATTACACTACCAGTCCTGGACAAAGGGCACAACAAACGGAAAACACCACCACCTGAAGAGTACTTATGTTGCTTTGGCGAATTCAAGCCACCAGTCTTTTGCGACTTGCCTCGACCATTCGGCTCCGAAACGTTCCGGTCATGCGGTCTCTTAGAAGGCGTCAATGCAGTAGACATGACCACAAACCGTCCACACCAGCTGTAACAAAAAATTTCCACTAAGCAGTGATCAACGGAAAAATACACAGCTCAATCCAATGCTGAAGACGGAGTTAACTTTCCAAAAAAAAAAAAAACGAGTACGGCAAATCAGTCACAGGATAACAAACCTTCAAGTCCGGAGACGTATTACTTCACAGACTATTAAGATGCGTACGGAAAAGTATAAGAACAGGTAGATGATGAGCGGAGTGCTTTCTCCTTCCCGCCTTTGGCTTGGATTGAGAACTGGGGGCAACCGCGAAACAGAGATTTGCCGTACGCGAAACTAGGTTTTTCCCTAACCCGCTGGAAACACTAGTGACAACGGTTATTTCTTTTTTCACTCCTCACGCGAAGAAAACCGGTTCATCGCGACATGTGCTGAACCGATTTGAATATCGATTTTTTAAAAAATTTAATCAGTTATTAGAAAAATACCGTGTAGGACAGTAAGTCCAAAAGATTAAGACAGGAATGCTTTCTAACGTTAATCTTTCGCGAAGCATCACAAAAAAATGCACGTTAATGAGAAAGCATTTCATTTTCTATGTGGTTG
The DNA here is from genome assembly GCA_019739055.1 of Passiflora organensis. NCBI lineage: Eukaryota > Viridiplantae > Streptophyta > Magnoliopsida > Malpighiales > Passifloraceae > Passiflora > Passiflora organensis. The sequence continues at coordinate 5,995,007 of JAEPBF010000191.1, forward strand.
GACTTGTTGGAAGATCCAACCTTCTTGGCCCATTACCCACGAAGGTCCCCTTTCATGAACATATTGTGAAGGGAGGAAAGTTTTTATAACTTTTTAAAAATAAAATATTTTGATTTAAAATATATAAATATTGTTAATGGGATTTATAAAGATTAACAACCTGCCTATCATCTCCCATGGATTTGGATCTTGCAGGGTCGGAGAGACATTGATACACATGCAACACATTTGTATAAAGCAGCACATCATAGTAGGGCCAGATGGAATACTTTTTGTTTTTTTATATACAAATATATATTGCTTTAAATATAATAATAATTTCGGTGGATAGGAAAAAGAAGAGAGACACAAGATTTTTCATATACATCGGCCAATAGGAGCGATTCCATCCCCTTTTAGTGACTTTAATGTATATTTAGATATCCTCCACAAAACCTTTTGTTTTTTGTCTTAGTATCATATTCTCCCTAAAAATATCAACCCACTTGCATATACTCCTCATATGTATTTATTTTTATACTAAAAGATTATCATCGTGGTAGTCGGACTATCAATCTTTATCCGGATTTCGATCGAAAACTAACATCCGACTCAGGAACAGTTCTGTACACACAAATGCAGGTATGTATATGCTTTGAAGTGATTATTAACCAGTAGTGGAATACCAGCCATGGAAATGATGAATTGCTTGGAGGGTCCAGGGGAGCACATTCAAGATCTGCAAATAAAGCAGAAGAAACAAAAGATACTGCTGCAATTTGCCCCAGCTGGTGGAAACCATCTACTTGACTTTTGCCTTCTCTTTTTCCCCAGAGTCCATCATGTTGATGTTGCGTGTTTAAGCCTTTTGGAACTTAAGTCACATGATTCAGTGTAGTGGTGGACTCCCTACTGTTGGGTTTTGTTGTTTTTCCTGCGGGAAATAGTGTGAAACCTCGCTCGCTGACCTGAAAAGCAATCATGCGTCAGGGCCCCATCATTATAATTCCATGTTTTCATTGCACCGCCATAGATATTGGAAAATTGTCTGGATTATATCCATTGCAGGCCATGTTTTCTGGCCCCCAAGTGTGGTTGGTTCTGCTAAAAGTGGCTATGGCCCCCGGGGTTTTCAGCAACTCTACCCTACTCCTTTACCTGCTACAGCTATTCGGTGCAGAAAAAACTGAAACCAGAAAGTTTTAATGGTGGTCATCAATACATGCATATTTCAAATTGAATACGATATGGTATGAACTAATTAATGATCACGGATCAGACTCTGAAAAAATGAGTTTGGCCAGTTGATCTATCTAAGAATTCAGAAAAAATGCAATCAATATTGCTGGTCTGGATATTCTTATCCTCAGTATATGGAAGATGGGCACCACCCTTCATTTCTTCCTTTACGTACGTATGCATGCACTAAATTCCAGACCACTAAAATAGCATCTAGATCATATGGATACAAAGCTTGCTAGGGTGTAGGAGAATTAGTGTCATAAAAAATGCTCAACTTGCTCGCTCTGTGATTTGTTTATCCATCCATATCAGTCTGAAAGTTAATCCACTGATATTTTCCCCTTTCTTTGTTTCTTCTTCAGGTTTCCTGCTCTACCCTCGAATCCAATCTGGAAATCAGGTTTTTTTGTTAATCAATCGCTATCTGTGGGACTACATATACGTACATCCATTCACAAAAGGGCTAAACTTCCACAGAAATCCCATACTTGCGTGAATATATAAAACCATGGACAGGATCATTAACCCGAAACAAACAACAAAACAAGAACTAGCCCTGATCAGATGCTTACCATCATATCTGTGGGATACCTTTTTCAGTACTCCTACTAAAGATTCTGCTATACTGCTTGAGGAACAAGCTGAAAGGAACAACAAAACAAGAATCCCCAGCTGCAAGAACAAGATTCCCTTCCATCTAGTGGTAATTAAACCAATAACTCACAATTCAACAGATACCTAGATTCTTCAGCTACCTCCTGCATTACGCAGATATGACGTCAATGTTATTGCCTCAGTTGTGACCTACTGCAGCCAAGTTAGCTAAGATGTTATATACAGATATAGATATAGATATACACCCACATGCAGGAAAGGACTGCGTCGCCATGCCAGCTTTCCACTGCTGAAATTAATTGTTAATTAAACCAAACGTCACATCTCCTCATCACAGACAAATCTCGCATCACAACACATGCACAGGTGTTGGCAGGCCAGGATATATTCACATATAGAGATAAAACCCTCTGTCCTATGGACTAAAAGTGGCTTCTAGCTAGTGCTACTTCTCTTTTGGCTCGGACAATTGTCAGAGATAAGGTTCTTACACCTGGACCAAGCATATGAACCTAACAAAGATGATCACGGACTCCCTTTTGATTCACAGCGTTACATATAATATGGGGATTGCATATCCTGATCAAAGATATAAAACCTATGGACAAACCCATCTAACCCCACCACGATAGGATTAGAAATTTAGAATATAGAGAATAATCAAACACACCCCCCTTTGCAATTCACTATGATGCTTATCCAAATGGTGCAAAGTTGCTTTGCTTTTACATATTCTACAGCCCTCAAAGCTACAGTTGCCCTTCTTTTATATTTATATATTACCACGTCACTGTCCTCTGCAGGGTAAGCTTTGAATTAATTGTACACATCCCCTCTCCCTCCACAATCATACTATGTGGTTGCTTCGTGTACATGCAACCACGTGGCTTCGTATCCCTCTGGTACCCATCATTTTCTATAAATTGACCTAATTATTTATATTTTTATATTAAAATTGATAAACTAGGATAGTTTTACAAAATTATTATTTTTCGATTCTTAAATTAATGGTTTTGAAAGGTCAAATAAATATTTACAGTATATTATTATTGAAATTTACTATATAATATACCGGGCCAACTAGCACTAAATTTGTGATATAAATGAAAAGAATAGACATATAAGATTCTTCATTGATGCGAATTTTTAGAAGCTTTATAAAAAATCACAATGCTATTAAAGCTGACAATGACTTGGGCATAAGCCTAACCCTGCAAGGCTACAGCATAGCCACCATAGACTATAGCCATGTTTTAATTTAAAATATAATATGGTTTTTATACTATAAATAAATATATAATATGGTTCAAAAAGAATTGAAGATTCCAATGTGTGCATCCACAGGGTAACATATAGTATGGTAGATGATGAACAGTAGGGAGCAATGATGATTTGTAACTGCGGCCACCAAACTAAAACGCGTTTTAATTTTGCAAAACGACGTCTCCTCGCTTTCCCTATTTCCTTTATCTACGTGCGCGTATAAATACACCTCTTCCGCCTCCTCCTCCTCCTCCTTCTCACGTCTTGTGATCTCGCATCGCCTTGGTTACCTTTTTCTTCCCTCTCTTCCTATCGTTACGAGACCGTTTCCCATCACTTTCTTTCCATTCACATACGCAATTAAGCACCGGTCCCTTGTCTCTCGGCTTTTCGTTTTTTCCTTTCTCATCTCGGGTTTCGGAGGTTGGAATCGGGAGTTTTTAAGTGTTTCTAGGAAGAAGCATGGGGTTGCAGGGTGAGATTGTTCCGTATAGAAAACAGCAGGACGAAGGAGGTGAAGGTGGAGGAGGAGGGAGAGATTATGGTGGTGACGATGGGGAAATGGAAATGATTTCAACTTTTCCCTTGCAGAGGAAGCTAGTGGTCGTCGGTTATGCTCTTACTTCCAAGAAAATTAAGAGCTTTTTGCAGCCGAAGCTCCAAGGTTTAGCTAGGTAAAAAGAAACAACGACAACGAAGCAGTTGTTTACAGAGCTACACAAAACCAGTTCATTTTTTTAGAAAAAATTAAGGAAACGAATTCGATGATGGAATCTCATGATATTGTGATTAGAGTGCCCGAAATTTGTTTTTTGATTACTGTGCTTTCTTTCTGATTAGCCATAGATAGATTTGATTGGAAGCTTTTTTTGCTAGGTCTTGTTTCTTTCTTTGTTGTTGGATTCTTTTGGTGGTCAGAAGCTAGTGGTACTAGAATATTCTGGAGTGTGTGGGGTGTCGTTTTCGTTTGGTTGTGCGGAGAGTGAAATTAAATGCAAAAAAATTATAATGAGACGGAATGACCATACAAAACCATTCTTTTATTTGTCATTGAGTCAAAGACTCGGAATTTTTTTATTTACTACTATCATTTTTAACTTGCTAGTGAAGTTTATCTTTCCATCCACCTTTGAAGCTTTGTGGGATCTATTTCCTAAGTTACTTGATTTTTACATTGCTTCTATTCCCTAATTGTGGTGGGATTTGGATGATTTTTATCAAATGCATATTCCAAAAGTTACCGTTCAATTTCACTGTGAAGAAGTTTACTAGAATATCTTTTCTTAGTTAATTGATTTTATGCTCCTACAATTCACATTGTAATGGGCTCTGGACGACTAACTTTTATCAAATGTCGAATTAACCGTGAAGAAGTTTGCTAGGATGTCTGATTATCTGTTCTAGGTTACTTGATTTTTATGTTCCTTATATTGGCGGTCTTAGATGACTAGTTCTTATTAAATGTGCAGGAATAAGGGGATTTTATTTGTTGCAATTGATCAAAGCAAGCCTCTGTCAGATCAAGGCCCGTTTGATATTGTGCTGCATAAGGTTAGTTTTTATTTTTATTTTTAGATCATGGCAGTTGATGTTGAAGAAGATGTTTAAATCCTCAGGGTTTGCTCGAGAATTTCTTTCTTGGTTTGGTAATATGTTACAATTGATAGGATTGTGAATAAAAAAAATTAAGAGCTTTATTTACTGGACATTTAAATGTTGATAGTTGTAAACTCTCGTTTCTGGCATATCTCAACTCTCTCTCTCTCTCTTCTTTTATATTTATTGATGCAGTTAACTGGAAAAGAGTGGCAGCAGATTCTTGAGGTTGGTCCTTGTTTATTTTCGTATGTATTTATTTTTAACTGCCATATGATCCGGCTGAGTAGATGGATGAATAGTAGTGACATTGCCAGTAATTTTGCTTGCTTCTTGCATGTGAAACTGTAGCTATTAAGGGGAGGTCCAAAAATAATTATCCTCCTATTACTTTAATTTTATTCATTTCTGACGTAATTTGCAGAGTGCTTTCTCTGTCATGACGTGATAGTTGAGGTCGAGGCCTGCAAATGGGGATTTTTCTACTTCCATGACCGTTTAACTGATACTTTCAGGTTTTCAATATTATTTGCAAAAATAATTTTAAACTTGCTTTTCACTCTGTTTTGTCAGCTGTAGGGAAGATGGGTTCTGTGTTTTGACCCTCCTATCAGCTGAGTGTGAGATGGCTGACTCTGCCCCATATAGTTGAGAATATGATTGTCATAGTCTCTTAGTCAAGGTTAAACCATCTTTTGAAGCATTCCCAGAAAACCGTTCTTCCTCCTTAGATTCAGTGCTAGGGACTTGGCTTTAAACATTATTACCTCGGCATTCTCCTTGCATATCTGGATGCAGCCACTTGTTGAACAGCCAGTACCTTGGACATTAGCATTCTGACCTCAGCCAATTCAAAATTAATATGCTATCGAACCATCGGTTTTGTGTGCATGGCATCAAGATGGCATATGATAATGACTTATGATGTATTGTTTATAGTAATGCCAATGTTACTACACGATCTTCAAAATTATCATCACTAGTTTCTGTTCAATAAGCTATCGTGAATAATATTTTCTAAATTATATGATGCATTTATCTTTTATGACCAAGCCTCTGGTTCTTCCAAATAAACTGTTTTCTCTTGCTGAAGCTGTGTGTACAAATACTATTATCCATTTTTGGACTTCGAGAAAATCTTGTTAGGAGTGTATTCTAAAGGCGAGCCAATTAGATTATGAGTTAGATCTCTATTGTAGATTTGCAATGATACTGAAATAATTGCTTGCGTTTTTCCCTGTTTGAGGAGTTGGATGGTGCAAGGATTGACCAGTGCTCAATTTTATCTTCTTGCATCAATCATTAGGTGTTTTCCAAACTTTAACTTTGTTGATGGGTAACATCCTACCAGTGCAGAAGTGGGAGTTGTAGCTGTACCAAAATTCTTTCCTGTATGCTTCCTTGTTTGAGGAGTTAGATAGCACATGGATTGATCGTTTCTCTTATTTCATCTTCTCACCTCGAGCATTAGTTATTTTTTGAACTTCAATTTTGTTGGTGGGTATCATCCTATCTGGGTGAAAGTGGTCCTAAGGACTACCTGATTTACCTCAATCTCTGAGCAAAAGCTGTAATTTTGGAAAGACAGCAAAAATATTTCTGTGGTTATGGAAAGTTGATGATGACAGAAATAGGGGTTGACCGTTTTCCAGATTTATGCTCATTCTAGAATCTTGTAGATGATAGTAATAGTAGCAATATTGTTTCTGCCGTCATTTTGTTTCTGGCATGACTTCATTGAACATTTCCTGCCAGTTAGCCTTTAGAATATATTTTGATATTTCCTTTCTCCTAATATCTCTGCATGAAATTGATCTCCAGTAACTCTGATCCTTACCTCGTATTTGCTTGAACCAGGATTATCGAATGACGCATCCTGAAGTGACTGTTCTTGATCCTCCAGATGCCATACAACATTTACATAATCGCCAGTCAATGCTTCAGTGTGTTGCTGACATGAGTTTATCCACCTCGTATGGTAATTCACTACCTATTCTGTCATATGCATGGTAAAAAATAGTTCTTCAATTTAAAGGTCAAAGTTGCAAATTTTTTATTCTTCATGGGAGTACACATCTTACTATAGTGATCACAGTTTTATTTTTCCCATTCCGTGAGGTGATGAAAACAGATACGTGTGTGATTTATGGTGCAGGAAAGGTTGGCATTCCTCGGCAACTAGTTGTTAAGAAGGATGCATCATGCATACCTGATGCAGTGACAAAAGCTGGGTTAAAGCTACCTATTGGTATATAACTCTTGTACATTCTCGTCATACTCCAGTAGGTGTCCTGGCTTCAACTTATGCATCAAATTATCTTAAAACTGTTTATATTCTTATCTTGCCCAGTTGCAAAGCCACTAGTTGCGGATGGAAGTGCAAAATCACACGAACTATCACTTGCCTATGATCAGCAATCACTTCAGAAGCTTGAACCTCCACTTGTTCTTCAGGAATTCATTAACCATGGTATGCACTATCTTTATGTAGGACCTTAATAATTTCTTTTTGGCATAGGCAGGATGTAAAATCTAAATTTATGGCTTCACAGGGGGTGTTATGTTCAAAGTTTACATTGTTGGGGAGACTATAAAAGTGGTCAGGCGATTCTCTTTGCCTGATGTCTGCAGACGTGAGCTCTCCAATGTTGCTGGAGTATTCCGTTTTCCTAGGGTTTCTTGTGCTGCAGCTTCTGCTGATGATGCTGATTTGGATCCTGGTGTTGCTGGTGAGTATCCCTGTTGGAGAATGTTCTATTCATTTACTCTGGTCTAATTCTCTCTGCAAGCTTCTGAAATCATGTGGTGTCGGTCACAGGGTATGGTTTTCTTCTTTAGGGAGTAAAGAAAGCATGTAGTTAACTCTGAAACGATGTGTGATTTGTTACCCTCTCTTGGCGTCCTATTTATATTTTGAAATATTTTCTTGCGGCCTACCAGTTTCATGGTCCTGCTTAGCCACTCATTTTTCATTTTTTATTTCACTCATCTTGAAAAAGAAGGATCTCTCTGGGGATTTTCTGGTCATTAGGAATTGTCGGCTTTTGAGGTGTTGGGCTCTTTAAGAACTGATTTACGCTATTTTCTCCCCCTGCAGAGCTTCCACCGCGTTTATTACTTGAGAAACTTGCAAAGGAACTTCGAAGCCGACTGGTCAGTTTCTTTCCACTGCCTTCAGATTTCTGCCTGCCTATGTATTATTTCCAGTACTTAATTTTATCCATTTTGTGGTCAGGGTCTCAGACTGTTCAATTTAGATATCATTCGAGAGCATGGATCCAGAGATCGATTTTATGTAATTGATATCAATTACTTTCCAGGCGAGTGGAAATTACGATATCGATGGCTTTGGATTTTTCTGATTTATTTACCTATATTCCTCTATGAAGCCTAATGCATTTAAGTTACATCACTATCGAAGGCAATGCTAAATGATTAGCTAAATGTAATGGCAGGGTATGGGAAAATGCCAGAGTACGAGCACATATTCACAGACTTCCTTTTGAGCCTGGTGGAGAGGCAATACAAGAAATAATCTTGCCAGTGGCCATCGAGCTGATGTGAACAAACTGGTGAATAGTTTTCCTTAACAAGAATGAAGAGAGAAAGGTTGATGCTTTACGTGACTACTACCATGTGCAGCTTAGTGCAAATTCCCCTTGCGGGCGGAGAATCCGTGCAAATATCTCAACCTTTCTAGATGTGTAGTGTTATGAAATGGATGCTAGGTGTGCGTGCGCCTCAACCGGAGAATCAATCTGTACACCGCTCCTTTCACTCTGTTTTCTACGTCCGTTTGGTCGATTTTGTCTTGTTCCACGTTGCCAGCAGCATTTGATGGTATTAGACATCACCTCCTTCATTCTGTATAGATATTTCTTTGGGATGAATCTTTTCGACTTACTAAGCAGTTTATGAATAAAGTATAACATCCCCATACCCTTTATAAACATGTTCTAATTAGCCAATTGTATAATAAAGGTGTTCTGTCTTTGAGCATCTAAGTGATTTGTATTTACTGAGAGATCCAATCATCCAATCTAGACCTTACTTGCAGATGATATGTTTGCTGCATACTCCATAAAACTAAGAATTTAAAATGATCAAACATCCATCCTGCAGTCTGCTTGATTTAGGAACATTTTCTTTGAATCATCTCAGTCTCAGTCGACAACAGAAAATCAGAGTATCCAGATTTATTTTTTCGGAATCTAATTCGGAATTATGATGATATAATGTCGCATCCATCTCTGAATTAAGAGAATTTCATACTGGCCTGTAAGAGCATCAAGTTCTTGTTTGACCCCAAAAGACATTTCCTGATACCAAATACTCTTTAGGCAAAACAGACACATTGCAGTTCTGGTTTCATTGACAACAGCTTTCCCTCAGCAGAATCAATTTCAATAACCAGTTAAAAAAACAGTGAAAACAGAACAAGCAATACATAACTTCAATACAGTTTCCAGAAAGACCCACCAACTACGAAGAGACACCAGACAAAAGCACAAAGTATCCACTACCCACTTATAACCGGCGCCTCCAAAGCAGGACTAGAAGACTGAGCAGCAGCCACGGTTGATTCCGCACCGTCACCTTCATCCTCTCCGGAGGCAGAAGAAACGAGTGTCCACTCGGGAGGGAGAGGAGGTAGAGGAGCATAAACAGTGGGTTTGCGTTTAATGTCCCATAGCTTAGACTTTCTTGGCCTTGTCTTCTTGTGGTGTGCCGTTGCTTTCTTCTTCGGCCTTGAAGAGCACTCTATCACCAGACCACCAATATAACCACTCCTCCCTCCACCGATTGGGTTTGGTTTAATCTCTCCGTACGGTGGCTTGAAAATTCTACTGCTAGCTGTGATTTTGGGGGCAAGGAGAACTGGTGAGCCAAAGAAAGAGGAAATTGACATCTTCCTCTTCGTTATCCTCTTTCGCCTTTCTATCCCTTTCTCTTGTTACAAGAATGGAGGCAAAGCGGTGGTTCTCGTAAACCGTTCACAGATAACGGATCGACATTTTGCTCTATTGGGCCTATTGGGTTCAATATTGGTTTGGTTCTAGTTCGGGCTTTTTCTTGTTTCTTTAAGCCCAAATTCTGAAGAGTGAGGTCGAAAGCAAGAAACCCAAATAGTAAACCCGACCCAATAACCGTATGTCTACACCGGCTGCATATTAGTTAGTTACTCCGATTTCAATAGCCGAAGGGAGTTTCCAGTGCCAACCAGCACGGGCTTGAAGATGAAGGCGTTAGCCTGGTGGCTTTTACTGGTGGGCTCGCTTCGGTTGGCTTCCGTGTGGTTCGGTTTCTCCGACATACCTACCCTCCACCGCGGCGTCTACTCCAATAGCACCAGTAAGCTGCTTTTTTCTCTTTGCGTTTTGTGGTATTCGTGACCTTTTACTGGTTGCTAAGCTTGGGTTTGACTGGATTTTCGTGAAAGGTGCTTGATTAGGTGCATACATAACTGTTGAATTTTGTTTATGTAATGCTATATAGCCTGCGGAGATCCCAATGTGTTCTTATACATAAGCAAATGCAAAACTGTATTTTGTAGATTGGGACAAGTTTGGTCCTTTTTAGTTAGCTGTCGTGTGAGAACAGTTAAAATGTTTTTATAAAAGTGTCAAAAGCAGGAAGGATCTGTGGCACCGGATTGAAAGAATGTGGATCCTGATGAGTAACAGGGAGTAGGAAATCTGGATGCATCTGTTTCCTTCGTGTTTGATGTTTTAGTTTGAACATTCCTTCTTTACTTGTACTTAAAGGGAAACCATTTTCCTTTTGATCATTTCTTCCTTCCTTGATGTTCTCTTAATTGAACTGGTATGCAGTAACTGATGTTCATGGAAGAACATTTGGAGTTTGGACGCTTTTGACATGCACTCTTTGCTATCTTTGTGCATTCAACCTCGATAGCAAGCCACTTTACTTGGCTACCTTTTTATCATTCATCTATGCCCTTGGACATTTCATGACCGAGTACCTAGTGTATCAGACGATGACCATCGCAAATCTGGCAACTGTAAGCACATTTGCAGGTAAAATGTTTCTCACTAGACCTGCTATTATCCACAATTTGTATGGATTATGAAAGTTCCTAATCTTCTTCTTCCTTGTTCCTTGAGGGGAACACTAGATTTTCATCAATTTTATTATCTAACGTACTTGATCAAGTTGCATCTTTGGTGAAACAAAATATACATTGCTGTTGCCATTCCTGGCTGCTTATTACTGTAGTTCTGATCAAGGCAGGTTATCTCTCAGAAAGTTAGTAGCACTGATTATCATCTGCCTCTTTTTCTCTGAAAAAGTTATATCAGTAAATTTTTTTGTTTGTAAAGCATTGCCCTCGATTGTGATGGAAATCAGCTTTTTCTGTCTGTATCCTTAATATAATTTTCCTGTCAAGTTAAAAAAATAGAAATTCACATATTCTTTTTCATCAGGTACATCAATAGTTTGGATGCTGATACAGTGGAATGCTCATGAGAAGTCCCAGATCAAGCGTTCTTGAAAATGCAATGACCAACTACATAATACCTTGTTGCTTCAATCCTTACAAATGACCAATGGGTTCTGTCCACCTGAGGGCTTCTGCTTTATGCAAGTATTCTGGACCTGGAAACACTGATTTACAAACATTGCTGTGGTTTCATCTTCTGCCAATCCTTTAGTTATTTCTCAATGACATTTTTCAGTTGCTTTTTCATGATTGTGGTCTATCGTTTCAATTGCAAGGCATTTTGACAAATATGGGGAAATTTATGAGCAAATTACACTTGTTGGGTAATCATAGCCAATTTTGATACACTTATCTCAAGAGTGGCCTGAAAACAAACTGACGAAAGCGTATGTACAATTGCAGCACCTACAGGACTATCCTCTTAATCGGTTTCTACTTGAAGAACAGCATTTCCTCTAGTAATTATGTTTTTCTTTTGGGTTTTGGATCAAAGAAATTGACGTATCATCACCCTAGTAATATGCTTATCTTCTTTGTTCTTGCATATCTGCAGACCTCCCATGCTCAAGATGAGTACCCTTATCTTCATTCTCTTGCTCTTCACTTTCTTCTTCCCTCTCCCCATCTTCTATGTCAATAAGATCCTCAACCTCCTCAGATTCTTCCTCTTCCACTTTCTCTTGATCAATCCCGTCTATTTCATCATCCCCACCGCCCCTTCCTTCATCCTCCATGTATTCATCTTTAACATCTTCAGTCTCTCCTCCTGATTCTGCTCTATTCCCAGCCTCCAGACTCGATGAATCCTCTACACGAGGGTGGAGCAGATCCTTCCTCCCAAATATTCTTACTTCATGCTCGCGTAGCACCTTTTCTGATGTCTTTGCAGTGGCTTCCTCATGTATATCAGACTTGTTATATGATCGCTTGAGCTGGTTAAGCAACCAGACACCAATAGCCAGCAATACAACTATCTGAAGCACATGCTTTATCTTAAATCCTTTTGACCTCTGATTTCTACTTGGTGATTGCTTCAACATGATCAGCTTACAAAAGAACCAACCCTTCTTCAACTTAACTACGATATCACACAGCACCTCCACTCTGCAAATGGAATCAAGAACGAAACTTTATATCAATTTCTAAACTAATAGTTTTGGAACACCAAAACCCAACATTTTCGTATACCAAACGCCATGTGTTACAGTATTATTCGCTCATATATAATCTTATCCACCATTAAGCTGGCAAGCTAACAAGTAAAACAGCAATTTTTTCTCCCTCCTGGTAGGTTGCTCACCCCATTGGATACCTACAGTCACTATCTATACATTACTCATGATCCTGACTCAAAAAGTAAAAAATTCTACATGTTTAACAAGTCAGCGACTCATACAACTCTCGACTCAGTACGAATTTATGTAATTCATTTGACCCAGTCTAGAATCCTGTGTTACTTCTCCATCTATGCCGCCCTTATCCAATATAAAAGAATGTCAACTATGTACTTCCAATGTTATCCGGAAGCAGAATTGGTCAGAAATTCTATAAAGCGGACGACCATTTGCAGCAGAATTCAGAACTATAATCGACACTGAAAAGCCAGAGGAGCAACAGATAAACCACTTAACAGGCAAGAACAATCCAACCCAACCGAGAACACCAAACAAGAAACCATGTTCACACCTGAGCAGAAAGAAACTCACGACCGACATCACAAAATCGAAGTCCGAGACAAAGGGTACCTGTGTAATGAAGAACTTGAGTTCGGATCAACAAAGAAAAGCTTTCTGGAAGAGAAGCTCGAGATTGGATACACAGGCGCCTTTCCGCCACTAAAAAGGCACGTGCTTAACTCAGCCACCAACGAGGTTGTGTTACGCTTCAGCTCCAAAGAAATGGTTAGCCAAGAGAAGGGAAGCACTCCCTCATCCAGCTCTTGCACAACATCTGTGCCGGTTCTGTACTAGTCGAGTAGGTGTATTAAACCCATATTTAACTCCCCAAAACGCCATGCCCACCACAAAAGAAAGGGACTGTGTACGGAATACGTGTGGCACAGACAAAAGACAAAAGACAAAAGCGGCCTCTTTCTAGTTTCGCAACTGGCAATAAACTACTGGTTTAAGCTGGAACAACTGATATGAAACTACTTGGTCTCAATCTAATTATCGAATTAATAAAATATTCAATTTTCTTAATTCAATCTCCAAATTAAAATTGATGGGATTACAGAGGGTATATTACCTAATTAATCATAAATTCTCATTGAAAATGTAATTCGCTTGAAATAACAAAGACTCATCCTATAATGCATTGCCATAAAATAGAGCATTAATACCTTATCAAAACAACTTTTATCACATGCCATAGGAAGAAATAAATACTTGTACTTAAATAATAAAACTCATTTTATCTGGCATAAAATATTAAAGAGTTTGATTTTTTATTTTTTTTTGGACCTGAAATATTTTAAAATTTTCGGGTCGAATGCATATATTCTTATTTACTTAGAGAAAAAGTTAGTCATTATCATATTATTTGTTAAAAAAAAATCATATAAAAAAATAGATTGATATAGGATAAGATATTTTATAAAATTGACATTTTTCTACTAACTAGCTAGTGAATAAAAAGGTTCATAGGATAAAAATGGATTGATAAAGAATAAGATATTTTATGAAATTGGCATTTTTCTCCTAACTAGCTAGTGAGGAAAAAGGTGTTAAGGAATCTAGCTTTTCCATAGATTGTTTTTAAAAGAAAACTCCTTATTTGGTTGCATATCCAATAGAGAAAACTCCTACTTCATTTTTCTCATCAGTCAATTTTATGGTAGAAAAAAATGCGCTGTCATGCTTCCATAACTAATCATAAAATAAAAATCTTTAGTATACATACAAAAGTTAGAAAATTATATTCCTAGAAAAAAAAATATAGATATATTAATATATATATTACATTAAAAAAATCATAGATATATTTATTATTTTTTAATATATTTAGTAGGTGCACAAGTAAACAAGGGCAAAGGCGCATTCTTCTAGTATTCATGGTCCATGGGCCCAAGATAATGGGCCTGATATTCTCAAGGCCTGTAACTATTTTTCTTTTAGGCATAGAAGGCCCATGTCACTATTATTTAATTTTTAATACTAGGCTTACTAGCATAAGCCTATCTGTCTGCCTATTCTGTCTATTGTTCATTAGCATGGAAATGCCTTTCTGAAGCATTGATTTTGCTTCAGGTTTTCCGTATCTGACACCAAAAATGGCCATGCATGTAGGGCTTTTCACGAGGAGAATTCCAAAATTATACTGTCAAGAAAAATTCATGATAAAGAAGGGAAGAATGGAAGTAGGTTGAGCTAAGAACAGGTGGTGAAATGGAGATGAGAGAATGAGGAGGTGGTAGGTTTTCTGTTCTGCTGTTTATCCCTTCGAGGTGGGCAGCCTTTCTTTGTGCAGAAATCTTGTAGGATACGAAAACAGAAACTCTGTTCCTGACAGGATATGCCTCACCAACATCTGTTATCTGTTACCATACGTCATCGCCCATCATCATCACCATTAAACCAAAAGCTAATTAGAAAGAAAATGGCACAAAATTTCAAGTCTTCTTATGCTACACTTGTCCCCCTTTCATCAGGGATTGCTTAAACAGGAAAAAGTAAGAAGTTTCATTCTTTTGTAGAGACGTTGTTTATGGGTTTGAGGATGTTCCGAGTCTGTGTTAATGTAGACAGGTAAACACACAAGTTGCTAGCAGGTGGATGTTCTAAAACAGAGAAAAGGGATTGCAACTTTTCTATAGCAGAAGATTGTAGAGGAAGAAGAAGAAGAAGATGATGGGAGGCTAGAATTCTGAGGAGGGGAAGTGAACATATATATTCACAATTGGAACTTTCATTCACGATTTGTTCTCCACAACCAAAAACCATGAAAGTACGTTTCAATCAAGGATTGAAGAGTAAGGTGCCACACTTGCACTTCCAGCTCATGGGTTTGTAATTGGATATATCGTCCTCTCTAGAATTTGCAATCCTGGGAACTGAAGCAGACCAGAAATGGCTTCCCTTATGGCTTTGGAGAATGGTGGATACAGGAACTTGGACTGCTTCACAGGGACCGCATGAATTGCATTTTCTGTCACACCTTGGTGGCCTTGACCCTAATGTCTCCGTCCTCACCAGCTCAACATCCTCCATTCCTGCAGCTTCCTGTTTGCCATGCTCCGTTTAACTTGATCAGTAACACATCGAAATTCAAATGAAATACCTGGACGTGAAGAGCATAGTAAGGCCAGGAATGGCGTTGATGATTACCTTGGCGGCCGCTGGTAGCCTAGTAATTGTCGTGCCTGGAGCAAATGCAAGTTGTCTAGTTCAGCTAAGGAAACATCTAAGTTGATATATAGAATTGAAAAATGGCGTATTTACTTACCTTCAGCCGTGAGTCTCACTATGGTTAAGCTTGAAACCAGGAGGAACAGCAAGGAAACTATCAGTTGCCTGTTTTTGTGGAAGCATAGCCGAATTTGAGCACTGCCCATTTCCAGGAACCAAGACAGAAACTGAGAGGGGATCCTTTAATTTGATGTGCAGAGCCTTGAGGAAGTAGGAAAGAATAAAAGTTTGACACAAGTGGTAGCTGCAGGAGCAGGAGCTGGAGCAGGAGCAACCCCAGGAAGGTAACTGAATCTGAAATCCTGAAAAGGGTTCAGTACTTGGTTGCCACCTCCACCGTTGAAAAAAAAAGATGAGTTCGTCCTTAGCCTGGAGAGCGCAGTAACTCTCTGCAATAATTTGAATGAAAACAGCACTGCAAAGAGACTGGAAGGGCCATAAAGAAGATAGGTGGCAAGGGGGAGGGTAAGGGAGGACCTCAACCAAAAATGGTTAGGACCTTAACCTCGTTTCATGAGCCATCAAGGAACCAACGCACCCGTCTGTGCAAAAGAAACTCCAGTGGTACGATACTGTAGCAGAGGCAGTGACCAGAAAAAGGAGAAAGCCGATAAATGAATCCAGCGAAACGTTACAGTCGCTAGGACAAAAATATAAAGCCAGTTGTAAAAGCGTACCAAATCATAGAAAATTTTCCTTTTTCTATTGCAAGGACATGTAATGTATCGATAAGAATCCAAACAACAGGTGGTCATGACGGCATGGCTTGATCTGTGCTCGGGTTTCTCATTTTCTCTCTCAATTCTCCCTCTCCCTTGTCCCCCTTTATGTCTGTTTTTGCTTGTTTCAGTGGGGCTGGGATTTGAACAGTTGTTGGCAGTCTCAACGTCACACCCCATGTATACTTTCCATCGTTTTCCATCACAAGATAATAAATGAAAACCCAAAATGTGTAATTGAGTAGTAAGATTTATCCATTCTCAACGTCTAAGAGTTCGATCCTGATAATCTGAACTCACCCTCGTCCATAATTGATACTTACGATATAATTGTGAGTAGTAGAGCTTATGGTCTATCAGATCAATTATAGAGTTCCTTTCCATGGAAATGAAAATTGACAGGACAAAGAGCTTGCAGACTTACATATGTTACAAGGAATGGAAAGCTACTTGACCTTGTCCAAATACCTTCATGTCAAATAAGAAAACAATAGCCGTCCATCCTACCATTACCTTTGCCTAAACACCCCTTCAGCTCTGGATTTCCAATGGGAGGAATAGAGCTGCTACTTGATTCTATTTCCTCCTTGCAGAGCTGAACATAATGTATGATATGGGCGCAAGTGCTTAGATTAATGGATGTCAAAATTGATCTTTCATAGAAGGAAACTATCAACCATATGCTGGATCACGTCCGCGCCGGCGGAATTGATCGACGGCCTTTGTACCTGAGCATACAAGAGCAAATGAAGGTGGAAGATAATAAGCCACTAGAGTTTGTTCTTCACTAACACAATCAAACATATACAAGAGTAGGAAAAAGAGGCACATATTTCTGTTCCTGATGCGGTATAAAGAAAGCTCCTTGTACCCCAAAATAGCATGTAGAGAGAGCTCTGCCTACAGAAAAATGCAGCAGTATTACCTGAATTGTAGTGTGCGCCATTAGTCTTTGTACACTTCCGGCGAAGTCTACGTCGACTCGTTCCCAGCTGATTTTTGTCAAGCCTCTAATCATTTCCTCTGCAAATTTTGAGAAATCATTAGAATGGTAAATGATCATGGCAAAGTATATGTAATGCCAAGTATAGCTGCTGTTGTAGAAGACAAAGGAATGACCACTAATGGTTTCTCTAATGCATTATGGATCCAACATGTATCTGAATTTTATTGAACATATCACTGTCCATACCCTGCCATGGTTCCATGTTCTAAAGGCAGTATAAAATAGCTCATGTAAAAGATGGCTAAGTAGCAAACCTTCCATGTCGATGGCCTTGCCGTTGTTGATTTTCGCCTCCGAAGAGACTCCTTGTCGAAGGTTTACCGACTTTTCTCCGCCCACATTACAAATATGTGGATATTTGTTGTGTCTTGTGAGATGTTTTCTCTGACAAAAGGGGAAATGTAGTTCAAGGAAATTGTCAAGAGATGAGTAGAACTATGTGAAGAAGCTGTTAAGTACCTTAGGAAGCTCACTCCTTCGCCGGATAGATGAAGTGCTCCATCCCACCATGGCTATATCAGAGTTAAGTTCTTCATGTATATGATAAATATATGCACAAAAGTCAGGCATTCAATAGAGAAAATAAGCTGATAAGAAGCCCTTGAAACAATAGGATACAATCAGAACGTGCATTTGCATAGGCAACACAGCGCTTGAAGGACTGCAGAGCAGATCTAGATACAAGAGGTATGAAGCAATTTTCAGCAGCCATTCATAACTAAGGTAGGAGGCATTTGAGTTGAGGCAAGGTCATAGTCAAATGAACTCACATAAATTTAAGATCTTCAGAGTCATTAACCATTTGAAGAAGGAGAGGGGGTTTCCCATTATCTCTATCATTCAAAAAGAGATGCTTTCCGGTCCGACCAAGGAGCCATGAAATACGAGCAGCTGCTTTTTCGATAGCGTAAGATCCACAGTACATAGGAACCTGAAACCATCAACCTTTGCTACTTCAATTGCAATCAAACAAGAATGAAATCTACTTGTGAGATATGCAAAAATGCTTGTTCAATGAATCCATCAAGGTGCAAATAAACTCCCTGAGGCCTTCTTTGAAAATTAACCATTAAGTGCAAAAGCAACTGCAGAGGAAAAATTAAATCACCTGTTTATGCCATCTTGAACCAAGGTGAGGAGTGGCTGAGGTTATGAAGTTTACAGGCTCCAATCCAGCGATTCTCCCGACGAACTTCTGCTCCGTACATTTGTCTCCGTAGCCATCACATTTACAGTCTCCATTTCCTGGAGAAATGTTCTTGACAGGTTCTATTTGATAAAGCTTGGCAATAGCATATCTTGCTATCAACCCACCCAATGAATGGCCAACAAATGAAATCTTCTGAACAGATGGATGGCGTTTTATAACTGATACAACCTGATAAAAGGAATTTACTCTTACATCCGATACTTTAGACAAGATTGTCAAACGCAAGGCAGAAGCTTAAGAACACCCAAGTTACTAATATTGACCATAAGTTACCTCTTCTGCTAATCTTCCTCCCATTACATCAACACCATCAAATGTGAGGAATGAAGAATTAGCATGGCTGCCTGCAACAGAACTAAGAACATCAAATTATTTCACACAGAAAGTCTATGATTCCATTGAGAATCACAGGATGGCTAACTCTAAAAACTCAAACCGAAAAATGCATCCACTCCACATATGCTAGATCTCAGTTTCTAATTCTCATATGCATTTGAAGATTAAGAATTCCTATTAGCAAACTGAGGATTGTGGTCGCATAAAATTCTGAAGATCATTAAGAACATTTTTTCAAAGAAAGTGGGGTAACTTCCTTTCAAAGTTGTCTTCAACCACAACAAAATGCCGAGCATAGTAGCAGAACTAAAGCTGCCTGTTCAGCACACGCATACAGTACAATTCTTGTGACTGCTTTCTGCAGGTTCTTACCACATTTCACAATTGTAATTCATTTTTCAGAGTAAACAAACCCAAAAGAAAGACCCATCAAACGTTACTTCGAATGGAGAAAGGTAGAACACGGGCCATCAGTAATATATACGAAAAAGATAAAAGGACTCACAATGAACAATAACATCTCGGGGATACTTCTTCAGAAACTGCTTCGCTGCAAATTTCCAATTTTGAGCACTGCACCACAAGATCAAGGTCACAAAATTAATCTCCCACCAACATACATCAAAGCAGAATCGGTTCATCAAGTAATTCCGTGATCACCAAGACTTAAGCCTGAAATAAATATGAGTCAAGAAGTACAGGTGCAAAATACTAATCTCCAGAAAAACAAACCTGCCAATGATGCCATTGACCATGACAATAAGATGGGTAGGATTAGCTTGCTCAACTTCAATATCAGAGTTCCCAGCTTCATCCTTCTCTACTCTCAAGCATCCTAGTTTCCGCAAATAAGGAAACTTCTTACTCCGCTTCTTTCCTCTCCCACCAATCTTCTTCGCTTCATTACTACTCTGGGAAGTAACTATCTCCTTCGAGTTGGCATCATTCTCTGATCTTCCATTTAAAGAGTCTTCCTTTTCGGCCACAGAATCACCTGGAGCTAACCCAACTGAACCCATTAATGATATGCAGATTCAAAGAGAGACGCAGCACGAGAAGCTGTTGTAGGCACAATATTTTCAGTCTAAGTGTTTTAATGTTCAAAGGCGTGTGTCCCTATCGTGTTTCGGTTCTGTTGGAGTTACATAAAGCCGTTACGAGCTTTGGTTAAGAAGATTCAAGACAATGATTCCGGGGGTCTGGCTATAGCAGAGCTTGGCTTTGACTTAGTTAGATTCCGACACCGGAACCGTACAATATGGCACTTGGGTGGGACGGTAATTACAAGACTAAATAGCTGTGTTTCGATGAGTTGTTAATCCTTAAGTAGGGACAAAACTGGGATTCGAGAAGACCAAGACACAAGCACTTTTTGCGTAATAACAATTGGCTCCAGTTCTTCAGCGTTTCTAGAAGGAAATTGACCGGCAATTTTCTATAAATTTGAGAACTATGTCAATGTTGGTTAGTGCATGTGGAATAAATCAAGTCTGGTGGGCAGAGCAGTGGGGATTCGTTTAATTTTCTTAATTAGGTTTAGCTGGGCAAGATAATCTTGTATTATGGGTTAGCATTTCTAGAAGGGTTCCCCTTTGTTTACCAAGCTTCTAGTATCGGCAATAGCATATGGGGGACAGGACAGGCCACTTGTGATCTGCCATGGAGTAGCCTTTGTCCGATATCCACTCTGATTCCCATTCTATTTCGATGCATAATAGCTTGTATTAGGCATTCAAATCCCTCGTAGATTTTAAATCCAGGTGGGTCATTATCTCATTGCAGAAAAATGAGTATTTCTTGCTCTATACTGCATGCTGGTTTTAATTATGGCAGAAAGTCACCAGGCTCTGTCTTTTCTGAGACCAACCATAATATATATGAGAATATGTTTTAAATCCAAAACCACTTGTTTTTCTTTTTCTCTAAATAAGATTTTCTTTCTAGCCAACTTCAGCAGATGCTTTGTTCATATGAATGTGAGAAAATAGGAGGAATGTTCTGCAAGC
The DNA here is from genome assembly GCA_019739055.1 of Passiflora organensis. Taxonomy (NCBI): domain Eukaryota; kingdom Viridiplantae; phylum Streptophyta; class Magnoliopsida; order Malpighiales; family Passifloraceae; genus Passiflora; species Passiflora organensis. Next base: position 6,015,848 of record JAEPBF010000191.1, read on the forward strand.
ATCTTTCTCCTTGTAGTCAAACATTTCTACCATTTTACCAAGAATTTCAGTATCATAGTTCTTTTGTATTTCTTTGACCAATTTGCTCTTTTCTAGACAATCAGCTTGGGGATCAATAGGTTATGTCCTCGCCTTTTGTACCCTCTTGCATTTTTGTACTTCTATTGCCCCATCCCAGGTTGTTTATATGTTGGTGTTCTTGTGGTTTGTCTCACATGACTTGCTCTTCTCTAGAACCAGAATCATACAAAATGACAAGGAGGAGAAATCCGAGAAGCTACTTGTCACGGAGATCCTCAGGGAGGAGCACTTGCAAGTGGCGAAAGGAGGGGAAGAGCTGTAAAGTAAATGAACTGACCTGGAAAACGAACACAGAACCTGAAGATTCTCCTCCACAAAACCAACGGGCACACACACACAGAGGGAAAAGAAATGGGGAAAACCAGTTGCTGAACACTTTTTAATACTTGCATCCATAAATCTATGCTCATCCCGTGACACGCACACAGTTACTTGCCATTTTTAATCACGGGCCACTTCCCCTTCATTTCCGCAGTTCCACTACCATGTTCTTCCCTCTTCTACTAAAGTAAACAACAAAATCAAAGCCAACAACAACCATGTCCTTTTGCCTTTTATCTAGCTTCCTCACCACCAAATGGGTTCGCTTCAGTTCTTCACTTTTGTGTCATGGACCCCTTGCTTTCTCCTCTTGCTGCCACCTTCACTGTTCTGCTCTTGGTTTTTGGCCTTCCCGCCGAGGCAATACATATGCAACGACACAGTACACCATACCAGGTAGTCCAGTGTTTGATTCCCGCCTCTGCTTTCATTTCCATTTTTCTTTTGTTATTGAAAGTAGTAGTCAGAATATAATGCTGTTCATCGTGTTTTTTTTTTCCTTAATGAAGCCATGTGTAGAGTTCTCGACTGCTTTGAGTTATTCTCCTAAGTTTTACACTTTCCATTAAAAGATTCAACTTGGATTCTGTTGGGTTAGTGTCTAGCTTTTAAGGAGACTAATGGCTATTCTGGTATATGGGTTGCTTTCTTTATCTTTTCTTCTTCTGTTTACATCCTTTTTACTCAAAAGATTTGTTTTTTATCTCATAGAGTGCGATTGGAGGCCTTGTAACTACGGGTGAAAATAACATTATATTGAACCCAAGATTTGAAGATGGGCTCAGGAATTGGTCTGCCAAAGGCTGCGAGATTGAATTGCGCGAGTCAATGGGAGATGGGAAGATATTGCCACAAGCAGGGAAGCTCTTTGCTGCTGCAACAAATCGTACAGAAAATTGGAATGGAATTGAGCAGGAGCTCACTGGAAGAGTGCAGAGAGGTGTTCCTTATGAGGTCACAGCTATAGTTAGGCTACATGGTGCCAATGTCAGCAGTGCCAGTGTTCAGCTCACGCTGTGGGTCCAAGAACCCGGTATTACTGAACAGTACATAGCCATTGCCAAGTAAGTTCCTGCTCACAGCTTTCCAGGTTCCATTAAGACTCGAACAAGACAGAAGGACTGTACCATTTAAAAATGTTTGCATTGTAGCTTGCCGGGAACAGACAAAGACTGGATACAGCTGCAAGGCGAGTTCCTTCTTAATGGTTCCCCGTCAAGAGCTGTGATATTCTTAGAAGGTCCACTTCCTGGCACCGATATTCTTATAAATAGTGTAGTTGCGAAGCTTGCACCAAAAGTCCCTGCTTCAGCTCGCCCGGTTCCCAAGGTTGGGTCTGGTTATGTCCAAGGAATATTTGTGTACACCCACCATGACAATTTCTTATTCTCATATGTGATTTTTGGTTTCTAGGATGCACCTTTTGGAGTGAACATAGTTGAGAACAGCAACCTTGATGATGGTACTGTCGCTTGGTTTCCTCTCGGGACCTGCATTCTGAGTGTTGGATTTGGTTCGCCTCATGAACTCCCGCCAATGGCGAGGGCTTCACTTGGACCCCATGTTCCTCTAACTGGCCGCTACATCATGGCAACGAATCGTTCAGAGTCTTGGATGGGTCCAGCACAGATGGTCACTGTGAAACTAAAACCTTACTTGACATACCAACTATCTGCTTGGGTTCGAATTGGTCCTGGAGCAACAGGTCCTCAGACTGTGAATATTGCTCTTGGTATTGATGGTCAGTGGGTCAATGGAGGTGAAAATGAGTGCACCAATGGAAAATGGATTGAAATTGGCGGTTCTTTTAGAATCGAGAGACAGCCCTCTAACGCTATGGTTTACATCCAGGGTCCTGCTTCAGGAATTGACTTGATGGTCGCAGGAGTTCAGATTTTTGCTGTTGACCGGAAAGCCAGGTTCAACTACCTGAAGAAGCAAACAGATAAGGTAACTCCAACTCGATAATGTTATGGAGTTTGCTCGTTGATGGCTACTCTCCATTTCAAGGTTAATATCTGTAACTTTAAAAAGAAAGATTGTTATCTATATTTCTTCTATAGCGATTCTTCCCATAAACCCCACCTCACATCCAAATCTCTTGCTCAAAGTTTTTCTGGGTTTGGACTTAGAGCCTCCTACTTAGAGAGATGCCATCTCCTTTGATAATGATGTAATGACATGGATAAATTAACAGCTTAGCTTACTGTCGTGCCTTCCTTCTGTGTCCATGCAGGTACGCAAGCGCGATGTCATCCTTAAATTCTCAGGATTGGAAACCGGCACTGCAGGTAGCAGCTTTGTTCAGGTCAAACAGATACAAAACAGCTTTCCTTTGGGTTCATGTGTCACCAGAACAAGCATGGACAACGAAAAATTTGTTAAATTCTTGGTAAATAACTTTAACTGGGTTGTTTTTGAGAATGAACTGAAATGGTCCTGGACAGAACCACAAGAAGGTTTGTTCAACTACAGGGATGCTGATCAGCTACTGGACTTGTGCCAGAGCTATAACTTGGAAACCCGTGGACACTGCATATTCTGGGAAATGGAGTATGCAATCCAATCGTGGGTTCGATCACTGAATGCCACTGACTTGATGGCAGCAGTTCAGAACCGTCTTACAGATCTTCTTACACGCTACAAAGGAAAGTTTAGGCACTACGATGTGAATAATGAGATGCTTCATGGCTCTTTTTATATAGATAGATTGGGAAAAGATATCCGAGCGAAAATGTTCAAAGCTGCTCATCAACTAGACCCATCTGCAACCCTGTTTGTGAATGATTATCACATTGAGGATGGAAGTGATATTCTGTCAACACCAGAGAAATACATACGACAGGTTCTTGACCTTCAAGAGCAAGGTGCTCCTGTGGGAGGCATTGGTATACAAGGGCATATTGATGTTCCAGTTGGACCCATTGTCTCTTCTTCTCTTGACAGATTAGGGACTCTTGGGATACCAATATGGTTTACAGAACTGGATGTATCTTCTGATAATGAATATGTTAGAGCAGATGATTTGGAAGTAATGCTTCGTGAAGCTTTTGCTCATCCTACTGTGGAAGGAGTGATGCTTTGGGGATTTTGGGAGCTGCACATGTCTCGGAAGAATGCTCATTTAGTGAATGCAGATGGTAAGATCAACGCAGCTGGCAAGAGATTCCTTTCCCTTAAAAAGGAGTGGATGTCAAATGCGAGTGGAAGCCCTGACGTGCTTGGTGAGTTCAGATTCAGAGGCTTCCATGGAACTTACAGTGTTGAGCTTGTTTCTTCTTCAAAGCAAGTTAACAAAACATTTGCTGTTGATCCATATGAAACACCATTGGTTGTTTCCATTGACTTGTAGGCACATTATGGTTGGTAAAATGTTAGAAAAGTAATGACGATGTGAACGAAGATAATTCTAATGCATTCCCGATCAAAATCCGGTAAGAGATTAATTTTGTCGTCATTGGATTCTATTCTGTCATAAGAGAAACAGCATTGGTTGTGTCCATTGACTTGCAGGCACATTATGGAACGACTTAATCAGATGATTATCTTTTAATATAATATATTAGCAACAAAATTCAATTTCATAGATTGAAGTGAATAATGCTGGTCAGAATCTCACTACCCACTACCAATAAGCAAGAAGATGCTTTCTGATGATCTTGACTCTTTGGATGGCTGAGAACTGAGAAGCACATAAACAGTGGCAGAGGGTGACCATGGCAGCACAGGAAGTGAAATGGATAAGAGCTTGGGTCACTACAGAATCCATCAAAGAAGCTGGATTTGCCAGCGTTTCTGACCATATTCTCTTGTCACCTGATGATGCTCATCAAACACTACTGTTTTTTACCATTTCCATTAGACACGAAATGGATTGTTTTGGTTATTATCATAGATCATGATTTAGCTGTTGATTCATCACACTGCCACTATATCCCTTCCCTTCTCTTCTTCCATCCCATCAATTTGACAGGCTCCCACCAGCTAACTCGGTACTCTAAATTCTTGCTTGACTTCAATTATCACCACCGACAACAGTGAATTCCTGCTGGCTAGCTATACGGTGATAGCTTGATGAGAGGACCCCATAGCCCACATGGGTGCACTGCATCTCTTTCCCACTCCAAATTTCAATTGCTTTCCATCTCTGTCTCAAGATGGGATGGTGGTCACTGTCCCCATCACACCGGAGTTAACGTTTGACATGATTGGAGATGGGACCCAGTGTAACTTTTTCCCAGTCGAGTATGGTTGTTGAACTGGGAGGAAACAGCACCCGCGCTGTTTTCGCGCGCCTTCTTTCCTGCAACTGTTGACACTTCCATTTCCAGGACCTCTGCTCTGCCAGTGGAGCACAATAAACTGACCCACAAAACTGAAAAAAACCACTACTTTGGTTACCGTGTTCATTGGTCTTGTTTTACCCCTCTCTCTGCCCTTCTCCTCTTTGCTGTGGTTGTTCATGATCATCATCATCACCAACCCTTAATACCGGAAATCTGCCATTTCTAATTCGTTGACAGTGAGGTGATTAAGACTTTTTGATGACATTGACAATCGTTTAAGCAACCATTTAAGACTTATAATTACAAGATTACAAAGGGATTCTGTGGAGACATGTGATCTGCGGCTTTCCTGTCAGAGCCAAAACACAAATGTGTTAGAAGAGGCTACCATTATTGTCCAGGATAATTGGCAATTAATGAGGAACCAATAGGATAAGTGATCCATGATCCATCCACCTTAGCATCTTTAGATGCATCCCTAAAGCAAAGCTTCCAACCAACTGTTGTCTGCTAAGCTTTGTTGGGTAACAGGATCTCCTTTTTTTCCTCATTATCGATGAACAATAAAGGAGGTTAAGCTGTCATAAGCATTTCAATCAATAAAGGGTCTTTTTCGAAAAGGAAAAAGATGGGTGTAGCTTAATCACCAAATTAGAGAAAAACTGCTCCAATCGGCAATCACTCCGGGTAATTTAATTGACTTCTTCATCTTATAATTTGGTAAAAGATTACTGTGAAAGGAAACCAACCATTTCTCTTTATTTTGACCACATAACACGAAATGATGATTTGACTGGGAAAAGCAACAACCAGTAATGGACAGATACACAGCAGAGGAGAAACTCCAACAGGTATGATCTTGCCACTGTACAATATCAATGGAAGCAACGAGTAGTTTAAGGTTTCAGATTCGGTGTTCTATGGTCTCTTTCCATCACCATGGATGCTCTAACCAATAAAAGCCAAGAGGGGGTATATGTTCTCAGATCATTAAATCTTCAAAGTGCATGGCAAGAGGGTAGCTAGGAAATGTCTAAAAGGGAAAAAGAATGTAGGGGAGGAAAAGATGAAGAGTGAATATATTACTGTGAAAAGGCATGGGGAAGTGGCGAAGAAGGGCTGGTAGCTAGCAAAGACTTGATCAGTAAAGTGAGTGAAAAGTGATTACGGGGTACCTGACTGGTCTCTGGTGAGTCTGTCATATTTCATTAAGACATGTCAAATCCTTAGCATGGAAAGAAAAAGAAACAGAACAAAGAAACACATACGAGGGATTTGGTTCTGTAAGAAAAATGGACCCCTGCACTTTTGCAGCAAGCTTTCTCTCGGGGTTTTATTAAGCAAGCAGCAGCTTTGTCCACTGGGTCTTACTCCTACGCACAGTAAGCTGGGCACAAACTCCCTCTTCTTGATCCTTGCATCTGTTCCTTACTGTGGCCATAGCCGCCAGCTATCCCTCGTTGTAGAGACCAAATTCATGTCCCTTCTCTTCTCCCCGTGTCCAGCTAAAAATTGTACGGCACACGTGGTTTTCCTGCAACAGGTCGTGACAAAGAGTGCAGAGTGGTCAGATTTTGTATCCTGGCACCGTTTACCGTTGAAATAATATGTGTATTGTTTCATGCATTTGGGTGTTTGAATTCCCTGCTCTTCAGAAACTATCCTGTATTACACAGCAGTACATAACCATATCCATGTACAGTACAGGAAAGAGCTGGTGATACATTTCCCCTTCTAGATTCTTAATTCGTTGCAGGTGAAAAATCTTTAAGATCAGATGGATAATGCAGATTTGTGACGGAGAAATCACTGATATAAATAGCTTTATTACCTGTATCCTGTTTATCTTGATTAAGAAATATCGATTAAAAATCGTAAAATCAAGGAAGAAAATCTGACCACTCTTGTGTCTGGGAAAAGGAATACGGAATGCTTATTACCAATCCACAAATCTTGCCAAAAAGGTGTTAAATGTTTGATTTTCACTAGCATCCAAAATCATAGTTGGTAGTTTCGAGAGCTTTACATGGAAAATCTCATTCTTTCTAACCCTATAATATAAAATTATCTTGTACAAAAGGGGTTTTATATGGGACGGAGACCATTTTTAGGTAGGACTAAATAGAGACTTTCAACAGAGAGCAGTCATTCTTTTTAGGTCTCTACCATTTTCTTACATGTTTCTATATCAGGGACAGTAACCGAGGTTGGTTAGATATATACCACCAATTTTGGACAATGCCATTCCACTAGGGTTCATCATATTCATTCTGATAACCTTTTTAGCCCATAATAATTGTCAAGGAAGAAAGTCTTCGGTTTAATGCTTAATTAAGTCTAGTTAAAAAATCATGCTGTTCTTTTGGGTCGATAGTGCAATCCAGGAAACACTTTTTGTTCCCTTGTGGGTAGTTTCAGTGATTGCAAAGAGATACCTGATCTAGGAGAAAAGTGTTCGTTCATTCTCTAAAAATAACATGTTTAAGAATTTAAAAAGGAGAAGAATAAGATTTTAGTATTTAATCAGAATAAAAACCTTGAAAATAGGTCTAATAGGAAGATATTTATCTGACTGTGAGATATTATTACTTTTGTAAGAAAGATAATGATATGAACAAGGCAATGGAAAAGAGGAAAATAGAAGGCAGAGATGCAAAAGCTACACAGCTGCTACTAAATTATATAGGGTGAAAAAATTAGAAGGTCGAGTGAAAGGAAGTGTCACCAATGACAATAAATAAAGGGAGATTGGAGTTAGAGGAGGAAAATCCAGAATCCACTTTTTCTTTGCCTTATCTCTTATTAGGTCTAGCTAGCTAGCCCTCTTTTGCCTTTCTAATATTCTAATATTTATGTCCTATCAGGAAAGAAAGTCTTGTCAGCCACCCAAGCAACGCAGCGTCTTGCCTGCTCCGGCTGAGCTTCTTCACTACCCTCTCCCATCACCTTCTCTTTTACTTCGCTACTGTTCACTCTCTTTTCTGGTTTTTTGCTTTTGTCAGGAGTATGTCTTTGTTCCCCTATACTTGACTATGATTCTGGTGCAAATTTTGCTTCACTGGCTTTCTACCAAAGACGACTAAGCATAATGCTCATGCCTGATCTCAGCATAGCCGACCTCTCGTATCCTTTTTAATCTCATACAGAAGGAAAAGCTTGGATTCATGTTCCATCTGATGGTATAGATGAGTAGGTATCTACGATCCTTAGGGTTCCTGCGAGCTTTCAGTTATTGCTTTAGGGTTTTGGGCTTTACCTAGCTAGTATTTATCTCTTTCCCGGTTCAGTTTTTAGCAGGTAGAGTATTTTTCTCGTCCGGGTTTGTTGAGAGATGGAGGAGTATAATCAAATGACTGAGAACAGCAATCCAAGGGGGAATTTCTTGTATTCTACAGCTGTTCTTGCACCTAATTCTTCTTCTTCTCCTTATGGAAGAACAGGTAGTGGCTCTAATGTCAGTAGTCAACAGACTGAGATGCCTTTAGGCCCTTTTCATGTTCAATCAAGCCAGTGCTTCCAATCTGAAGCGCAAGCTGCAGTGAAGACCGAAGCCAGCAATTCTCTACATGCTCCAAAATTTCACTATCATCAAGCAGCTAATCAACAAGGAACTGACAGCCCCAGCGAGGTAGAAGCCATGAAAGCCAAGATCATATCCCACCCTCAGTACCCCAACCTTATGGAAGCTTACATGGATTGCCAGAAGGTACGTTAATTTCTCGAAAGAGATCACAAATGTCAAACTGCAGAGGAGAAGAATCCATTTGTTTGTTTCATTTGTTCTGACTTGGCTCTTTCTATCTTTATAATCTTAGGTGGGAGCTCCACCTGAGATAGTGGCTCGGCTTGCAGCTGCTCGTCAGGAATTTGAATCAAAACAGCGATCCTCTCTTTCGTCCAGAGATACCTCAAAAGACCCTGAACTAGATCGATTCATGGTGATTTTCTTTACACTACGTTTCTCTTGGTAGGATCTGGCGTATATTGCTTTATATATGGACTTAACGCTGACTCGGGTCTCTTATTCCTCAGGAAGCTTATTATGACATGCTAGTGAAGTACCGCGAGGAGCTTGGAAGACCCTTCCAAGAAGCCATGGATTTCATGAGTAGGATCGAGACTCAGTTGAATATGATTAGCGACAGTCCCCTACGAATCTTTACCTCTGGTACGTACGTTCTCCTTCTGCCTGGCCACCGTGTGGATTTTTCCTTTTCCTGAAAATAACTATAGATATGAACTGAAAGTGAGGGCGGTTCTGGCCAGGCTTTCATCCCAAGTATTTCAGGCCACTGAAGAATATGAATAGTTCAATGTCGTTTTGTAAAGATGGGTTCATAACTTCACTGCTATAGATTTCAGACACTGAGAGTACATTTGTGTCTTATAGTATTCCGAGAAAAAAACATCCCGGACCTGCTTGTCAGTGTCAACGTCATTCACTGGGCTTTATTTACTTACCATCTCATTGGAGCTTAGTTTGACCAAGATTTGGACTCCCAATTATACGAAGGTGGTATGGTATACGTACTGCGTGTGTGAGAGAGATACTGAGGGACGAAAGGCAGGCTTCTTGGACTAGACAAGTATAGTAGTTAACCCTAAACATGAATGTGTAGTAAAAGGATCTGGGTTTTCTTGCTTTTTTATAGTTGCAAAACCCAAACTCATTCTGGAAACAATGATTTCGTAATAGATACATATGCTGCTGTCAGACATATATAAGGCGTCTGAAAAGGTTCTTACTCATTGGGTTTTGTTTTTATTTCGTGTCTCCTTATCTAGACGCCATTAAAGCTCTTGTGAATAGGTCTTCCTGAAGGAAGATGTAAGCCTGGAGATATACGGGCAGCGCTGGTGTCATTTAATACCCAACAAGTTGTTCCTTCGCTTTAGATGTCTCCCTTAGATAAAAAATGAATAGAAGAAACCTGGGATGCTGCTCCTGTCAGGCTGCACCATTTAAGTTGCTGTCATTTTTATTAATTTTAAATTATTATTCCTATTATTCTTTTCTCAATTAAATAGGGTAGTATGTTGTTAACTTGAAAGTCAAGGATTTAACTGTTAATTCTTTGAGAGTATTTTTAATTTAAAATTCAAGAATTAGATACTTCATACAACAAAAAAAAATTAGTAGTTATTACCAAATTGTTAATAAACATAATAGTGTGCAAGGATCTGGAGTATATGTTTTTGTATGTTTTCTAATTTTCATATATGATATAAATGTTTTTAGATGGTTAATTATTGATGTTTCTTGCTTTGAAAATCTATGTTCTTCCTTCACTGCAGATGAAAGAATTCCAGAATATTTCTTTCCTTGCATACTTATACTTCATGGATTTCTGATAATAAATCATATATATAGTTTACTTACACCAACCTTTTTGTAATCCAATGACTTAAATCATTTTCTTTTTACTATATCGCGGGATGGAATGATTTTCATGTCTTGTGGTCTTTTTTCTCAAAACACATTACTTCCCTTCCTTCAAGATATTCTATACTGTCCTGCGGAATGGAATGATCTTTTAACTTGTTATTGCTAGAGAGGATGACCTCCGATTACCGGAAAATTAAGCAGGATTTATATAATACTTCGCCGGAATAGATATCGATGAAATCCGAAAAGAAATTACAGATATGTTGATGGTATTGCCATATAGTCGACCTATCTGCATAAATAACATTGTTATCCTGATGCATTTCTTGTATAGTGCTTGATGTGTCTTTCTACTGGATGGTGTTTGACATAGCTTATATGTATAAGCAGATGAGAAATCCGAAGGTGTAGGCTCCTCCGAAGAGGACCAAGATAACAGAGGAGAAATGGAGCCACTCGAAATCGATCCACGAGCTGAAGATCACGAGCTCAAAACCCACCTACTGAGGAAATACAGTGGTTACTTGAGTAGCCTCAAGCAAGAGCTTTCGAAGAAGAAAAAGAAAGGAAAGCTACCTAAAGAAGCCAGACAGAAACTCCTCAGCTGGTGGGAACTACATTACAAGTGGCCATACCCTTCGGTACGTACTTCTTCCTTCCAAGCCATGCATGCTCATAGCAAACTACAGCTTTTACTCAGTCGTCGTCCTTGAAATGGTTGAACACAGGAGACGGAGAAAATGGCGCTGGCGGAATCAACTGGTTTGGACCAGAAACAGATAAACAATTGGTTCATAAATCAAAGGAAACGACACTGGAAACCATCGGAAGACATGCAATTCATGGTTATGGATGGCTTACATGGACAGAATGCTACTCTTTACATGGATAGCCACTACATGGCTGATGGACCTTACCGCCTGGGGCCATGACGATTCATACAAGCATGCACGTACCCTCTTGGTATACGATTATTTCCATTCCCCGACACAAATGGTGGCGCAATGTATAAGAACCTGAAAACTGAAAACTGAAAACTGAAATGTGAAACAGCAGCATTGTTTCCATGCTAAATACCTGTAATATTGTGTAGTTTCGTTTCTATGTTAAGATTAATCATATGGAAACTCTTGTTTCCTTTTGTAACATCTTCAGAAGATAAATCTTACGAAGATAAGAATAAGATTTGATCTAAATAGAAATAAGATTTATTATATCGATGATAATTTATTTATTGATAATAAATATTTCAAATTAAATTAAATTCTTGAACTCTCAAAATATTTAAATCTTTCTTGCGTATCAATAATTATTCATTTTAATTGCCATTCGTAATTTCAAAAAAAATTGATTTTGATAGTACTGAAGGTAGGCCGAAGCGTGCTAATAATAAGGAGTGGCTGAGGCCCAAAATAAAAGCCCTTTAATTTTATCCATATATCCACCGGCCCGCCATAAACAAGATCAGAAATCCAACGGTGGACGTATCAAGTCAGATGGACGTCATTTAGAGCTGCAACCCAGAGAGCGTGAGATGGCGGGAGCTCATGGACAAATCGCTGGCACGTGGTCGCCGGGAAAGGGTTGTTAGCCGTCATGTGGTGAGTTCTAGCGTACGATGACGCGTAGAGTTAAGCAAGATGGGCCTGTGGTTCTGGTAATTTCTTTTTTTCTTTAGATAAATTTTGTTAACATGTATTTGTTGATTTAATTAAAGTTGCTGGACTGCATTTTGTGTTAGGGTTAGCGGCATCCTTGGGAGGATTTCGGTGACCATGGCGGTCATGGGAATGAGCAGCATTGATTGGTAATCTCTTCTTTATTCTTCCGCTATTGCAGTCGTAGATTCTTTATTCTTACTTCCAAGTGGATGGTTTTCCTTTTCTGTTCACGGGAATGAATTGTGAAGAACTCTTTTTTCCTATTCTGGTGAATGCAAAATAAGCTGGAAGAGTATAATTGAATGGTAAAAATTATCAAGAGTTCGATATTTGGATTGGCATCCCACTAAGAGGATATGCATCGTGTGCACCTAGGGATGTTTACATAGGACAAAGCTTCCTTACCGATTTGCTTCAAAGTATTAGGCAAATGCAATTGTGGGCTACCCCATTTTATTAGAAAGAATGAAGGAATACAGTATTCAGTCAACAAGGTACAACTTCAGAGAAAAAAGAATGAATGGTAATTGTGAAGGATCAGACAGTTTCACCTATATATGTTATGGGACTATGGCTAATCAATTCCCTGAATTAATGGGTTTTTGGCCAGGAGGAACTAAGATAACTTGCAGAATTCTAACTGGTAAGTATGTTAAGAAGAGAAACTCTAGTCTGGATCAAACGCCTGGACATGCACTCTAGTTCAGCTTCAAGATCTTCAATGGCGATCTCCACTGCCTCCAATCTCTTATCTGCACAGTGAAGTGCTGCTGCGTCACAATAATCATGCAAGCTTGGGGCATTTGAGCGCAAAAACTTAGCCCTCAAAGACCCCTTAGTTGTTTTCTGATCCAGCCATGGTATGGATATGAGAGACAGTAATGACTCAACAATGGAGATGGTGGTGACTCTCACTTCCCTTAATGCTTCCACCACAACCATTAAATTGACGTCCACAGCCGAAGTCAGAGACTTGGTCTTCATTCTCTGCATTGACTTGAGGTATTTCATTGTCTCCTTCTTTAGCTTCTTCCTGTAGTGATTATATGTCGAAATTTTGGCGTGGATGTTTGACTCGCTAGCTATTTTTCTGCGTAAAGTGAATTGTAGGTCGAGGAGATGTTCTTTAACAAGCAGAAGTATATCTTTAGATACGCCACAAACATCTAACATTCTCAGAGATGCCTCTGAGACATCATGTAGCCATAGCTCTTGCTTCTGGTGGACAAGCACTCGTTGGATTTCTGGTGAGTGAAGCAGGTCGTTGGCAGAGTTATGCAAGTCTCTGAGAGCAATGAAATTAGGCAGTGACATGGTTGCGAAAGGAACAAGGGTATGACTAACGAAGAGAAATTAATGCAGGATGGCGTATGCAGTAGGAGTCTATCATCTGCAGCTCCTGCCATTCAATTTATAGAAACCATAAAAGACAGATAATGCTAACCCAGATCTCAGATCGGTAGGAAAGGACAAATGAAGTATGCTAAGCTTATGTACGGAGTTGGATAGGTGGAGACAGCCAAGAGACACAAAAATTGTCTCAAGGAAACTTCCATTCAGAGCAGAGAAATGGGTTGGAGATGATATTATATTGTTCTTCCTTATTTTGACTATATTTGAGCTCTGCAAGCAGCGGTGCACGAGAGGTAGAAGCCAGCTTGCACTTAATTAATGGTTACAAAACCAGACAAACCTTACCAAAAACAAACCTTAGTTATAGAAAATTGGTCATTTTCTTTTTGTCAACACAACTGCAGATGCCTTTTGTTTTCTCTTGATACGACACAATATCTGTGATTAAGATTCACACATCAAGTAAGGAACTTCCTAGAAATTCTCCTGAAACTTCATCGTTTTCACTGCCTTATGCAGTATAGAATCTCTGATATAGTTTGTTAATTGCTATGCAAAGTTGTGGTAGTAGATATGCATATACTTGATTGAGTATGTCTAGTCAACAAAAAGTGTACTGGGTTTATGCTTAGAACCTAGCTAAAAGCAAAATGGTGGATCTGTTTGTTAATGCGACAGAGGAACTTTGTTCGTATTTAATCGGAATTCAAATATTATGATATGAAAATAATAGATAGATGTTGATCAAAACCGAAAATATTAATTTTCCTATTAACAGAAATACATATTCAATCTAAAAGCATAAATGCAGATAAAACTGCTGACTTCATTGCTGTTGAAATGGTTGGATACGAGTGGAAAGGTAGGTGTAAATGTCTGGCCACAAATGAAGAGACACACCTGAAGCTTAGATGATAGACTTTGAAGTTCAAAATTCTATGCCATAAAAGCCTTTGGCTCAAAGTCCTTGTCTCTATACCATATTTTTCAACTTATCCTGCAACTTGGAAATTTTAGGCGCCTACCATGCCTGCATATAGTCAACTTAGACCTTACTTTTAGCACCCTTTTCCCCTTGATTAGTCAATTCTGTTTCCATCACCATAGCTGGGAGCCTGGGAACAAGCATCAACCACAACCACAAGAAGAGAATGAACAGATAAAAGTAAACCCAACACTGCACTCACATTCACAGATCCTGCAACGGCACACGGTGGAGTCTATACATCAGATAGTGACCCCGAGGGGATTCCGAAATTCTCAGGAAACAAGGTCCTTTTCCTTTGAAGTGTCCAGGACAAGTTCTGCACGTAAATACCACCCACTAGGATAGGACCAGTCATCAATCGACCTTTGTAGCTAATTAGCAATTTCCTCCTGTGCCTATACACTGAAAACCATGTCCCAATTCTTTGGCAGGAGACTTTGTAGAGCCATCCCAAGGATAATGATCTATGACATCACTGCGCACAAATAATAAGAATATGATACTTTTCTCGAAAGCTATATGCCACCTATTTCACCTATTTCATTTCCGGATTAAAACATGAGCTATTTCCAATTTTTTTTTCCTTTTTTGGGTTTTTTTTCACACCATTAATTCTTTAATTTTATCATAAATTTTAATTCTAGAAAATATTAAATTTAAGAACAAATTTTAAGAAATGACTTGATAAATATTAAAATAGGGTAAAAAGGTTTTGATATGAGTCATACTAGAAAGGGCTTGGTGATTGGGTAGGAATTATATATTATAGCGCACGTGGACATAGATGAACAGTAACGTAGTCTAGACCCGAAAGGAACAAGAAGGAACGTGTCGGCGAACATGGAAAAAGCAATTCGCTTAACTATGTGCACGTGGCGTAACAGGATTCCTCGTCTGGCTGAATTATCCTTATTGCTTCTTCATGGCTGGCTGGCTATATATGGAGGTCCATCCTATCTTTCTCTTTTGGCATTGGGTCCTATTTTCTTGGCAAAGAAAAAGAAAAAGGAAAATCCATAGTCTCCTAGAAAAGAGGGGATAAGAAAAGCAACCAAAGAAAGCTACTCAAGCTTGCAGAGATGGAGGAGAATAAAGCACTGAAATCAAGGTTCAAAAGGGTTTGTGTATTTTGTGGTAGCAGTACAGGCAAAAGAGATTGCTATCGTGATGCTGCTCTTGAACTAGGACAAGAACTGGTAACTACAGCTCCCTGTTCACTTATTTGTCTGTGATTTTATGTATTAATTGTACATGTTCTTTGGCCTGCATCGATCCAACGTCAAATAACTCAGTTGCTTGGTCTTGGTTTTGTTTCTGAAGGTGTCCAGAAAGTTGGATCTGGTTTATGGAGGAGGAAGTATTGGGTTGATGGGGTTAGTATCTCAGGAAGTCCATCGTGGAGGAGGACATGTTATAGGGTAAGTATATGTATATATATAACGTACTTTTGCCTTAAAATTCATTGGGGATAACCTTATATTAGTGTTTTTAACCCGACTTTTTTCCCTTGTTTTCTGCAATAGGGTCATCCCTAAAACTCTGATGAACAAAGAGGTATGTATGGACCATCTGGGAGATGGTTTTGTGGATATATGATTGATTATTGTTGGACGATAAAAATATGCCTTTCTTCTTTGTTTTTTGGGTACATTAACACATGCTTTTGCTTTATGTAAGCAGCTAACTGGGGAAACAGTAGGGGAGCTCAGGCCGGTAGCGGGGATGCACCAAAGGAAAGCTGAGATGGCCCGCCATTCCGACTGTTTCATTGCCTTGCCAGGTCTCTATCTGAACGTTATCCTCCAGCTCGTTTATCAATAAAATTTTCCTCTTTCTTGAGCCACTCCTCTAATCCTCATTGTTTTCTGCATGTTTTAGGAGGGTACGGAACCTTGGAGGAGTTATTAGAAGTCATTACGTGGGCCCAGCTTGGCATCCATGACAAGCCTGTAAACCCATATATATCTCATATCTCACATCGTCCTAATCTTGGGTTTTGAAATTTCAACGCTAGTTCTTGCACTAGGTCAGTTCTATTGACCCTAGCTTGTTTGATATATCAGGTAGGCTTGCTTAATGTGGACGGCTACTACAACTTTCTGCTCACCTTCATAGACAAGGCTGTGGACGATGGCTTCATCTTGCCTTCTCAGCGTAGTATTATTGTCTCTGCCCCTAACGCTAAAGAGCTTGTGCAAAAACTCGAGGTAGGTCTCTTTTATTTTCTGATGCTTACCCCTTTTCTTTCTTGCTGAGGCTTCCTAGCTAGATGGGGTCCAGTCCTCCTGCTAATAATGTGAATGTTCTTACTGCTTATCAGACACATATACCCATCTTAGTAAGGTCAAATCATTAGACAGACTGTAGCAGTACAGATCAGTTAAGCCTTTTCATTTCTATTAATATTTCATTAACTCTAATTCCTTGCAGGAATACGTGCCTCTGCATGATGGAGTAGTTGCTAAGGCTAAATGGGAGGCAGAGCAATTGGAGCTTAATGCATCTTTACAGACTGAAATTGCTCGTTGAGAGTCCAGGCTAGAGACTGTAAAAATGATGTTTTTTTTTTTTCTACTACTTAGTTTCCAATTAGGACCTTATTCTCAGGAAAAATGTAAGTAGCTTTTTCTCCATTTCAATTTTGTCAATGTACATTTGTCTAGAAAAGGAAAAGGAGAACTTTCATGGCAGACTTGGTAGGTGGCTGCTGTCAACTTTACAGTTCACATGTGCAGCACGGGGTTGCTTTCTTCATCTCCCACCAGTACAGTGTGAGTTTTTCTCAAATATCTTACAATTTAATTTGATCATATTAGACAAGGGAAAAAGAAGAAAAGAAAACAATGAGGACAAACACAAGTTCCAGCTTTATCCATGTTCCTATCCATGGCATGCTTCCTGCTGCTAGCTGCATTTTCTGATGCGGTGCTGCCTTGCATGTACTGAGATATGCCTATCTCCTCATAGAACAGTAAAGCTTACAAGCAATAACAAAGAGAAGTGTACTCTTTTTCTCATATATCATCAAGGGCATCTTCACTTTATGAGGTGGTGTACTTGGACATCTGATAACATGAGAGTTCTCCAATTTTGGGTACCATGCATTTTCCTTCTTATCCAGATAGGCGGTCTACATCCATAGTACTTGTTGATCGAATAAGCCACCACCACAGCATTCCTATCCTCGGATGCTTATAATAGAATTGCAGCTCTTACAATACTTGGAATAGTGAACAGAAGAAAACCCATAACAAGCCTTCGACCTCGTTTTATGCCCTCCAGCAGAGCATAGATTATCCGTTTTCTACAGATAGCAATAGGGTTAATCCCCTCTGCGAAATCCTAATTTTGTCTTTAATTGATAGATAACAGCAAAAGAGTAGTACATCACGTGTGGTTGTGCTGCTTGTCAGGAGCCGCCATGGCTAGCACTGCCAACATCTTTAATTTCAACTCAGTTGTGGAGGTTTGGCTAATAAACAAACCCAAATCCGCCTCCTTTTATGCCTCCAAAGCCTATTATACACAAAAGTAGCTAGATAAAACCGGCTTCAATCAAGTTTAACATCATAGTCCAACCTATCACAAATGCCCCCTCATGTTATTTAAACAATGACATGAGTCGCATGACTTAGTATGCTTCAGTTTTTGCACAAAGAAAGCCTGGAAGGATGTGATATGGATTTCGAACAACTCAAGAAATGAGGGTAATCCTATTTGTTTACATATATCTGCGTCATAGTTTCTCAATTGAAGGGACAAGCAGTCCTCATCATGGGAGCTCAACAGATACATGGGCTCACAAATAGAACTATCAATAGTCTTAGCCACCCCAAGTACATGCACTTGGTAAGGACTCCAGCTAGACTTATGCCAATAGGAAAAGCCTTTTCACATATGCTAAGGACGCAAGCTATTCAAGAATGGAAGATAATTATTGGATCCCAAGAAGGTGGACTAGCTTTGAGAATTTTGCTCAATTCAATTATCTCCCCTGTACTATGTCCTCCCAGTTCATTGGTATAATTCAGTCATCTTTCAACCCCAGTGATGGAAAAAGAATCGCACATGTTTGACAAAGAATGCTGTGCTTTTGACCCCACATCCATGGAGTTTTTCATTGGGTTGGTGATATGTTGCTATTAACAACTTTATATAATGTTTTCAGTGGTTTGAATGGTTCCTGGAACAAACCAAGTGGCCTACCTAAATTATATGCAACGACGTAAGACCACTACCAACCAGGGTCCCCGCAACCATTTTACTCAGTTTTGATTGAAGAAGAAAGCATCCTAAAGGTGGGTTATGGCCTACCTACCTCACTCCGTTCGTGGTTGAAGGATAAGGCTAGCAGTAGCACCGACCACAGCCCAACAAACAGTAGATAGTTTCTTTCTTCATCAAGAGATATAATTCAGAAAGATAACGATAGATGTAACCAAGACTTATTGTCCGTTTAAGACTCAAAAATCAAAGCTTGCCTTTTGATCTACACTGAGAAATTGGTAAACCTAAATAAGTATCTTTCCTGCTATGCACATTCCTGAAATAGAAAAAACCAATACTTTCAACTTTCTTCTGCCCTGTCGCCAGGTCGATTCGCACGAATTCTCTCCCTTGTGGACTCCTTCGATTAGCCTTCCTTGCAGAATTTGGGAATTTAGGGTTCATGATCGGTGGTGAAACTGATTTTTCTGTCTCCTTGTCATGGGCCTCGTAATTTATCTGAGGCTCTCCTTGGGTTGGGCTCCATTTTCTTCCCGGATCCGTTATAAGCCCGTTTCTATACCTGTATTTGTCTTTTTCCAATGGGCCTTCTTTTATTGGGCTATTTTAGTTTTCTGTTACTCTCTTCCGGACATCTGATCTTCTGCTGCCTTGGGTCATGGGCCTCGTTATTAATGTGAGGCTTTTAGGTTGGGCTTCATTTCCTTCCAGGATCCATTATGAGCCCATTTCTATAACTATATTTGTCTCTTTTGATGGGCCTTCTTTTATTAAGCTATTTTAGCTTTCTGTTACTCTCTTCGGGACATCTGATCACCTGCTGCCTTGGGTCATGAGCCTCGTTATTAATATGTGAGGCTCTTCTTGGGTTGGGCTCCATTTTCTCCTTCTGATGGGCCTTCTTTATTGGGCTATTTTAGTTTTCTTTCTACTCTCTTCCGGACATCTGATCACCTGCTGTCTTGGGTCATTCAGCCCAAAATCCAAAGTTGCCGGAAGTTGCGTTTCCCGAGAATTCCTGCTCTTGCGGTTCCGACTATACTTCGGTTCAGCCGCTCCATGTTGTTTTTAGACGTCAACCACCGTCTATTGATGGCTTGAAACAACCGACTAGGGTTCCACCTTTCCGGGAACACCTTCAACGTAGTAAGTGATCAAACCTGTTCTCCGAGAAGACCTCACGTGGTTCCCGTAGTTCTCTGTTTTCAAGCTGGTTCAAGAAACAGTTTGGGGGTCCGAGTGCTGAGCTACCAAGGTTGTGGGATTTTGTGTTTGATGGGATCTGTATGGGGTTTTTTTTGGTCGGATTCGATGTTGGTTTTACGTAGATAATGGGATAAATTGTGGCAACTCATAGATGAGCTCGTGCGAAGCTTTGAATAGTATGCACACGAGTGATATGTTGGTGGCTCTTGCCTGCAATTGGAAATTGTTAATAATTGTCATCGATGGCCTCACACCTGCACTTCATTTATCTAATTCGTCTAACCGATACAACCAAGGCTGTGAAGATTCCATTTGCTTCCTGTTGCAAAGACCCTTGGCCGGAATTATTCATAGGCCACATGGGGAAGAAGAACTTGTGGAACAAAACATAATTTGCATAGAAGCAATTGATGTACTTCACGTGTGCAGCTAATATTGAAGTTGGCAACCATTTCTTGTTCAGGTCATGATGTTGAGGCAGGAAACAATTCTGTCAGAGACTTGGATGGATGATTATCTAACTGCTTCATGATCAACTTTCTTTCTCTATGAGATGAGGCATGCCAATGTATCAGGAATATTTTATTGGAATTAACCTTCCTGAACCACAAACATGATGAGAGAAAATCGGGGATGTCGAAGAATCCACCACATGACAGGATATGCAACTCTGGAAGGATGGATTGCCAGCTATTCGTGGTTGTTAACATATATAATGGATGCAGGATGGGACTTTCTTCAACAATTGCTTCCAAGAACATTTTCCTATTCACCTTGTTCACAAGCATTTTTCTGCTTACATAGAAAATGGCTACCATTGTTGCAACCACCAAAGCTACCAGCCATGTTCGTTCCATCAGCTTGCCCTCAAGGTCTAACCCTCTTACTCTAGATGTTGAGGCACAGTTGGACAGGTTGAGATCATCACAACAAACTTCCTCGTTGTCGGCTTGCCAGAAATTGAGTGCTATGAAAGATTTGTTCGCATGCATTGATGATCTGCTTCAACTGCCTGTCTCTGTTCAAGCTCTATCCGATGAACAAAATTGCAGATCAGTTGAGTCTGTGTTGGACGGATCTCTCAGTTTGTTGGATGCATGTAATACCACCAAAGGTATATTTACACAATTGAAGGACTGCATAAAGGACCTTGAATCTTCTCTTCGCCGGAAAAGGGGAGTAGAATCTGGTTTATCTGCTGAGATTGAGGCCTACAGGGTCACCAGAAAAAACGTGAAACATGTAATCACCAAGACCTTGAGAAATTTGAAAGCAATGGAAAAGAAGAGCATGCTAGGCTCTTCCTCAGTGGCTATTTTTACCATGCTAAAAGATGTAGAAGAAGTGAGCACTTCAGTATTTGCATCAGTCCTTTCTTCGATTTCTTCATCAATGGAAACATCAAGGCAAGGTGGTTGGTCTATCGTTTCAAAATTATTGCAATCCAAAAGAGTATCTGATGCAAGTGAGGTACTAAACATGGATGCTGAATTGCTTGTTCTCAAGTCAAGCAAAAACATCAGTCCTGAGCAAGTACAGAATGTATTGCAAGGACTACAGTCTTTTGAGTCAAGCCTTCAGGAAGTAGAGGAAGAGTTGGATTGTATATACAGGAAACTGGTGAAAACCAGAGTTTCCCTTCTCAATACTTTTAATCACTAGAACTTCAAGAAAGTAGTAAGGGCAGCGTTATCCTTCACCTGTCCAACGCAGTTTTGTACTAAAATATACAAGCAGATTGTAAAGACAAGTGAATGAATACTCATATTACTTTCCACAGATTGCTTCCTTTGATCTCAGTTACAATTCTCTTCATCACATTTCCTAAATTTAGATAACTCGGCAACATTTCTGAGTAAATGAACCACTTTCTTTTCTGTATTTAGTTTAAACAGTCCAACAGTACTATATGAACTCTCATCCTTCCATGGCATCTGCCGCCACCAAGCTCTCTTCAAACTTCTTAGGCACAACAAGCTTTTCGGTATTTTTAGTCATAAAGCTACAGACTGCTACAGAAATACCCTTTGACTGGTTTTGAGAGAAAGATCGGCTTAGGGTAGAGATCAAAACTGGGAGACCAATACCCATGGGATGCGTGAAGCTCTCATCACATTCCCTCCTACTTACAACTTTGCTTGGAACAAACCTGGTTTAGCAGTTAAATTCTACTTCAGAATCAGAATATGGCTTAGAGTAGCCCGTGCTTGCATTTCTGAATCAATAATCTTTTGATTATTCTGCAAAGAAAAAAACCATTATGTAGGACTTCCTTGGAAACAAAAAAAAGCTGACACAGGAAATCATAAAACTGTCTTTCGTTTCTTTTTTTGTCTCTGCAACGGCACCAGATACTTTATGGAGCTAAACATGAAATCGAATGAAAGATTTTTGCCTTCCAAAAAAGGAAAAAAAGAAGAAGAGACGAACAAGTTTGGATATTAGAAAGATGCACTCTAAAAGAGTCCTCTTTGTTTCTTTTGCTCCAAATATACAGCTTTGATCTCAGTTGCATACATCTAGTTTTGGAAAAAAGCTTTGTATGATGTCTGCAAATTTGATCATTAGTACAATTGAAACATCCTGATCTAAAGCTGATTGCATATTTCGAAATATTTCTCGCATCAAAAGATCCTATCCGATCCCTGCCAGCATATCCGAGTAGTTTCAACTCCTTGATTTTGGATATTGAAGTAACTCATGCATGAATACGAAGCTTTGAGGTCATTCAACTTCTGTAAACTGACGAGGGAACTGACTGAGATGATCTAAACTTGAAGAGATTCTCTTCAGGTTCAAAATTAGAGGATGACATCTCGATCGATGGCAGGCTATTATATGGAGCTTGGCAAGTGGCTTTAGAAGTTCCCATAAGAGCAGCCATCTTTTTTACCTTAGCAGAAAGAGAGCCTGTCGCTGATGTTAATATCAAATTGATCTGCAGAGAGGTTGTCCAAGCCAGCTCCTTCTGCTGACTATTATATATAGAACTGCAGCTGAAAATGAAAAACTGCAACTGGAAATATATTTCATTTTCAGCTGCTGGTGTTGGTGCTCTATTCATGAAATTGACTTTTCAAGGAAAAATCCCTAAGTCATAATTCATTCCAGTCATCCGTGACAAGTTTCCTGATCAATCCTCATCTCTCTCATAATTGCTGCAGTTCAAGAAGCACAATGGTGATAAGATGCTCATTATGGTCCCCGTGAATACCAGACAAAAGATCTCAAGCTTAGCTTCAAACACATTATGTGAAATATACAGATCACTACCAGCTACTCTATACTAGCCTGAGAAGCTCTTAAACTAATGCCCAACACACAAAATTTATTATGCACACGAGTGATATAATGGTTGATCTTGCCTGTTGGGTTGCCAGCATTGTCTCACTATCACCTATTGCAAATTGTTAATAATTGTCATCGATGGCCTCACACCTGCAACTTCTTTTGTCTAATATGGATATCAGATCAACCAAGGCTGTGAAGATTCCATTTGCACCCTGTTACCAAGACCCTTGACCGGAGTTATTTATTGGCCACATGTTCAGAAGCACCGGTGGAATCAACATATTATACATTGAAGCCATTGCTGCACTTCACGTGTGCATCTGCATTTTGGTTCATCTGATATTGAAGTTGTCAACCCTTTTGTTCATGTCATGACATTGAGGAAGGAAACAATTTTGTCAGAGAGTTGCAACCATGATTATTGAATTGTTTCATGATGAAATTTCTGTCCATGTGACTTGAGGCACGCCAATGCATCAGGAGTATTTTATTGGTATTAACCTTCCTGAACCACAACATGATGAGAGAATATCGGGACTGTTGAAGAACCCACCACATGACGGCATATGCAACTCTGGAAGGATGGGTGCCAACTGCTCATCGTTGTTCACATATATAATGGATGCAGGAGGGGACTTTCTTCAACAATTGCTTCCAAGAACATTTACCTATTGACATTCTTCACAAGTATTTTTCTGCTTACATAAAAGATGTCTACCATCATTGCAACCACCAAAGCTACTAGCCATGTTCGTTCCATCAGCTTGCCCTCAAGGTCTCATCCTCTTACTCTAGATGTTGAGGCACAACTGGACAGGTTGAGATCATCACAACAAACATCCTCGTCGTCTGCATGCCAGAAATTGAGTGGCATGAAAGATTTGTTTGAATGTATCGATGATCTGCTTCAACTGCCTGTCTCTGTTCAAGCTCTATCCGATGAACAAAATTGCAGATCAGTAGAATCTGTGTTGGACGGATCTCTCGTTTTGTTGGATGCATGTAATACCACCAAAGGTATATTTACACAATTGAAGGATTGTGTAAAGGAGCTTGAATCATCTCTTCGCAGGAAAAGAGGAGAATCTGGCTTATCTGCTG
This sequence comes from Passiflora organensis, assembly GCA_019739055.1. NCBI lineage: Eukaryota > Viridiplantae > Streptophyta > Magnoliopsida > Malpighiales > Passifloraceae > Passiflora > Passiflora organensis. The sequence goes on from JAEPBF010000191.1 coordinate 6,039,749, forward strand.
AGATTGAGGCCTACAGGGTCACCAGAAAAAACCTGAAGCAAGTTATCACCAAGACCTTGAGAAATTTGAAGGCCATGGAAAAGAAGAACATGCTAGGCTCTTCCTCAGTGGCCATTTTTACCATGCTAAAAGAAGTAGAAGAAGTGAGCTCTTCAGTGTTCGCATCAGTCCTGTCTTCAATTTCTTCTTCAATGGCAACACCAAGGCAAGGTGGTTGGTCTATCGTTTCAAAATTATTGCAGTCCAAAAGAGTATCTGATGCAAGTGAAGTACTAAACATGGATGCTGAATTGTTTATGCTCAAGTCAAGCAAAAATATCAGTCCTGAGCGAGTACAGAATTTATTGCAAGGACTACAGTCATTCGAGTCAAGCCTTCAGGAAGTAGAGGAAGAATTGGACTGTGTATACAGGAAACTGGTGAAAACCAGAGTTTCCCTCCTCAATACTTTTAATCACTAGAACTTCAAGAAAGTAGCAAGGGTAGCGTTATCCTTCATCTGTACATTTCAGTTTTGCAGTAAAACACAAGCAGATTGTGCATATAAAAATTGTACAAGTTTATCAATATCCATAGTAATTTTCACAGATTGGTTCCTTTGATCTCAATTACATTTTCTTTATTATTTTCTAACATTTTAAAAACAATTAACCTCAGCAGAGAAGGTCTATGATATTGTAAGTATTTAATCAGAATTCAGATCTTGTTAATGAAACTTGCTTTGTTGGTAGAGTCAATATCTTAACAGATAAATAGTCCAACTTGTATTTCCAAATCAAAGCTCAACTCAAACCTTAAACATCAAGCAACTAAATCATATTGCACTGTTTTCACCATTCAAATTCTTCAAACCAGAATCAATAACAACAATCTGATCGGTACACAAGTACCCTTTGAATGGTTTTGGGAGAAATATCGGTTTAGAGTAGAGATGAAAGTTAAGTTAGTATCACACATAGGATGCATGAAATGCTCGTCACATGTCTAGAGTGGCAGCCCTTGATGAGGAAGAGTAGATTCATTGACATCTCTTTTCCCTTGGCAGAAGTGAACCTGTTCCTGATGTTGAGGTCAAATTGATCAGCAGAAAGTTGTTCAAGATAGCTCCTAAGCAGACCTTTTTTCTGCAAGCAAAATCTTTCATATAAGTATTTAGGATTTACATCAGAGTAAAAAAAATAAGTCTTACCTCGTTACCAATAAGATTACACGAGGTAAGATTCCCATCCCACATCATCAGAAATAAAATACAGCTCAAAAGTTCTGCAGCTCAGCTAGATTCTATTGATAGTGTGCTATTAACATATAATCATCCTTTTACATATGTTGCTGGCAAGTTTAACCTTTCTGGCCTTTTCACATTTGAGAGAGTGAAAAAGGTGAGAATCTCGGTCATGTCTTGTGTTGAATAGGAGAAAGATGGTTCAGATATTTTGAACCAGTGGTGGCAGTGAAGATGATCCTGTAGAACGGGTCGTTGATATCTAAAGATTTTGCTTGATAGATGGCTTTGCTCCTATCAGCCAATATTATCCAGGTTATTTCCACAAAAAAGAAGAATCTGTTCTTTGATGGACTGTGGTGGAAAACACTTTCGTCCTAGCCACTAAATGATGCAGCACAATAGTTTCCAAGTTTTGGTGCAGTTGAGGAGGTATCCAGTGGTTTCAGTTTCTCTTTGGCACAATAAACAAAAGCTTGATCCCGAGTTTATGAGACATGAGGAAATCCTTTGTTGTTGTCTGTCTAGGATAGCTTTCCAGAAGAAGATTTTTGGAGGAGCTTCCAGAGTCCAGATGCTTCCACGCAGGGGGGTTGGGGGTTGAGATTGTCGCAGAGAGTGTACGGTACAAGGACTTTACCCTGAAGAGTTCTGTCTTGGTTGATTCCCAGAACAGGTTATACGGACAGTCTCTCGTTAGATGGTGTTTTGCAGGTTTTGCAATAACGCTTGTAGTGAATCTTGCTCAAAACCCCACAGGGTTCCTCTCCAAGATTATGCCCATGTCCAAGATCCACTTTTCCCATCTACCATGCAAATCAATGTTTCCTACTTGTATAATCTGGGACAAATGACCTCGATATAGGATTTATCAGATATGCAGCAGTCTTTCCAAAACCTGAAAGTTCTTCCATTTCATCGTAGCTCTGTCGATCGTTGGTGCTCAACGCTGACTACTATATACAAGACAACAACTGGCAATGTAATTCACTTTCAGCTGCTTACGTTAGTGCTACATTCGTGAAGTTGACTTACCAAAAAGAGTCTGGAAGCAATAATTCACTCCAGTCATCTGTGACAACTTTCCCGATCACTCCTCATCTGTCTCATAATTGCTGTAGTACAAAGAATCACAATGGTGATAAGATGCTCATAGTTGTCCCCATTAATATCAGACAAAAGATCTCAACTTTGGCTACAATCACATTAAGTGAAATGTACAGATCACAATCCAATAACACGCTGCTATCTTTCATAGTTGTTGCTTGAATCTCTACCAGCTTCTCTATTAATAGCCTGAGAAATTCTTAAACTAGTGCCCCACTCACCAAAATTAGTATGCACACGAGTGATACATTGGTGGGTGGATCTTGCCTGATGGGTCGCCAGCATTGACTCACTAAAAGCTATTTCAAATGGTTAATAATTGAAGTTGATGGCTTCATACCTGCAACTCTTCTGTCTAATTTGGACATCAGTTACAACCAAAGCTGTGAAGATTCCATTTGCTTCCTGGTATCAAGACCGTCGCCAGGAGTTATGTATTGGCCACATGTTCAAGAAGCACCACTAGGATAAACATAACATGCATTGAAGGCATCGCTGCACTTCACGCGTGGATCTGCATTATAGTTCATCTAATATTGAAGTTGGTACTTTTTTGTTCGTGTCATGACGATGAATCAGGAAACAATTTTGTCAGAGACTTGCATCGACGATTATTGAATGGTTTCACCTTCAACTTTCTGTCTATCTGACTTGAGGCATGCCAATGTATCAGGGATATTTTATTGGCATTAACCTTCCTGAACGACAACATGATGAGAGAAAATCGGGGCTGTCAAAGAATCCATCACATGACAGCATATGCAACTCTGGAAGGATGGATGCCAACTACTCCTCGTTGTTTACATATATAATAGATGCAGGAGGGGACTTTCTTCAACAATTGCTTCCAAGAACATTTGCCTATCAACATTTTTCACAAGCATTTTTCAGCTTACACAGAAGATGGCCACCATCATTGCAACATCCAAAGCTACTAGCCATGTTCGTTCCATCAGCTTGCCCTCAAGATCTCATCCTCTTACTCTAGATGTTGAGGCACAACTGGACAGGTTGAGATCATCACAACAAACTTCCTCATCCTCCGCTATCCAGAAATTGAGTGGCATGAAAGATTTGTTCGAATGCATTGATGATCTGCTTCAACTGTCTGTCTCTGTTCAAGCTCTATCCGATGAACAAAATTGCAACTCAGTAGAATCTGTGTTGAACGGATCTCTCAGTTTGTTGGATGCATGTAATACCACCAAAGGTATATGTACACAATTGAAGGATTGTGTAAAGGAGCTTGAATCATCTCTTCGCAGGAAAAGGGGAGAAACTGGCTTATCTGCTGAGATTGAGGCCTACATGGTCACCAGAAAAAACCTGAAACAAGTAATCACCAAGACCTTGAGAAATTTGAAGGCAATGGAAAAGAAGAACATGCTAGGCTCTTCCTCAGTGGCTATTTTTAGTATGCTAAAAGACGCAGAAGAATTGAGCACTTCAGTGTTCGCATCAATCCTGTCTTCGATTTCTTCATCAATGGGACCATCAAGGCGAGGTGGTTGGTCTATCGTTTCAAAATTATTGAAGTCCAAAAGAGTATCTAATGCAAGTGAAGTACTAAACCTGGATGCTGAATTGCTTGTTCTCAAGTCTAGCAAAAACATCAGTCCTGAACAAGTACAGAGTGTATTACAAGGGTTAGAGTCATTTGAGTCAAGCCTTCAGGAAGTGGAGGAAGAGTTGGATTGTGTATACAGGAAACTGGTGAAAACCAGAGTTTCCCTTCTCAACACTTTTAATCACTAGAACTTCAAGAAAGTAGAATGCAGTTTTGTAGTATAACAAATGTACAGATTGTGCATATAAAATGTTTACAAGTCGATCAATATCCATACTAATTTTCACAGATTGGTTCCTTCGATCTCAACTATATTTTCTTTATTATTTTCCCGGATACAAACTAACATTTTCAAATCAGCAAGTATTGACCTCAACATAAAAAGACGTGGTATTTTAAGCATTTAACCAGAGCTCAAGTCCTGTTGGTAAAATATATATCTTAACAGGTAAACAGTCCACATTACATCTCCAAATCAAAGCTCAAGCCTTAAACATCAAGCAACCAAATCATATAGCACTGTTTTCACCATTCAGATTCTTCAAACCACAAACAAGGTCAGAAACATCAGCTTAGAGTAGAGATAAAAGATAAGAGAGTATTACACATAGGATGAATGAAACGCTCGTCACATTCCTAGAGTGGCATGACTTGATGAGGAGAGTGGATTCATTGGCATCTCCTTCTCCTTGGCAGAAGAGAATCTGTTACTGATGTTGATGTCAAATTGATCGGCAGAAAAGTTGTACAAGATATCTACTGAGCTGACTTCTTTTTTTTTGGTAAGCAAAATCTTTTACACATGTACATAGGAATTTACAAATAAGACTACACAATGTAAGATTTCCATCCGATATAATCAGATATAAAATACAGCTCAAAAATTCAGCAGCTCTACTAGATTCTTTCAAAACTGTGTTACTAACATCTAATCATCATTTTATATATGTTGCTAGCAAGTTTAGAATTTTGGCTTCACCCTTTTTACATTGGAGAGAGTGAAAAGGGTGAGTCTTGGACATGTCTTATGCTGAATAAGAGAAAGATGGTTCAAATATTTTGAACCAGTGGGTGGCAATTAAGATGATCCTGAGGCACGGGTTGTCGCAAGATTTTGCCTGAAAAATGGCTTTGTTCCTATCAGTCCATATTATCCAGGTTATTTCCAGAAAAAAGAAAACTCTGCGCTACTTTTTTAACCTGTCTTTCTATGAAAGTCTGTTTCCGGTACAGTTCTTTGATGGACTGAGGTGGACGCCACTAAAGTCCTTGCCACTGAATGATGAAGCACCTTAGTTTGCAAGTTTTGGTGCAGTCGAGGAGGAGGTGTCCGGGGTTTCTGTTTCTCTTTGGCACAATAAACAAAAGCTTGACTTCAAGTTTATGAGACCGGAGGAAATCCTTTGTTGTTGTTTAGTCTTGGATAGCTTTCCAGAAGAAGAACATGATTTTTGGAGGAGCTTTCAGAGTTTAGATGCTTCCATGCATGGTGTTGGGGTTTGAGGTAGTCGCAGAGAGTTTATGATACAAAGGCTTTACCCTGAAGAGTTCTGTCTTGGTTGGGTTCCCATAACAGGTTATCTAACAGCATCTCGTTAGGTGGTCTCTCGCAGGTTTTGCAATTACGCTCGTACTGACTCTTGCTCAAAACCCCTCAGGATTCTTCTCCAAGATTGTGTCCATGTCCAAGATCCAGTTTTCCCATCTTCCATGCAAATCAATGTTTCCCAGCTGTTGTGTGGATAGCCTGTATAATCTGGGACATATGACCTCGACGGAGGATTGATCTGAAATGCAGGAGTCATTCCAGAACCTGAAAGATCTTCCATTTCTTCGTAGCTCTGTCGATCGTTGGTGCTCAACGCTGACTACTATATACAAGACAACAACTGGCAATGTAATTCACTTTCATCTTCTTACGTTAGTCCTCCATTCATGAACTTGACTTACCAAAATGAATCTGGAAGTAATAATTCACTCCAGTCATCTGTGACAACTTTCCTGATCACTCCTCATCTGTCTCATAATTTCTGTAGCACAAAGAATCACAACGGTGATAAGATGCTCAAAATTGTCCCTATGAGTAGCAGACAAATGATCTCAATTTTAGCTACAACCACATTATGTGAATATACAGATCACAATTCAATAATACGCTGCTATCGTTCATAGTTGTTGCCTGAATCTTTACCAGCTACTCTATATTAGCCTGAGAAATTCTTAAACTAATGCCACACTCACCAAAATTAATATGCACACGGGTGATACATTGGTGGATCTTGCCTGATGGGTCACCAGCTTTGTCTCATTATCAGCAATTTCAAATGGTTAATAATTGTAATCAATGGCCTCACACCTGCACCTCTTCTGTCTAATTTGGACATCAGATACAACCAAGGCTGTGAAGATTCCATTTGCTTCCTGTGATCAAGACCGTTGCACAGAGTTATTTATTAGCAACATGTTCAAGAAGCACCACTAGGATAAACATAATATGCATTGAAGGCATCGCTGCACTTCACGTGTGCTCTGCATTATAGTTCATCTAATATTGAAGTTGGCACCCTTTTGTTCATGTCATGACGATGAAACAGGAAACAATTTTGTCAGAGACTTGCATCAACGATTACTGAATTGTTTCACGACCAACTTTCTGTTTATCTGACTTGAGGCATGGCAATGTATCAGGAATATTTTATTGGCCTTAAACTTACTGAACCACAACATGATGAGAGAAAATCGGGGCTGTCAAAGAATCCACCACATGACAGCATATGCAACTCTGGAAGGATGGATGCCAACTGCTCCTCGTTGTTTACATATATAATGGATGCTAGGAGGGGACTTTCTTCAACAATTGCTTCCAAGAACATTTACCTATTAACATTTTTCACAAGTATTTTTCTGCTTACACAGAAGATGGCCACCATCATTGCAACCACCAAAGCTACTAGCCATGTTCGTTCCATCAGCTTGCCCTCAAGGTCTCATCCTCTTACTCTAGATGTTGAAGCACAGCTAGACAGGTTGAGATCATCACAACAAACTTCCTCGTCGTCTGCTTGCCAGAAATTGAGTGGGATGAAAGATTTGTCCGACTGCATTGATGATCTGCTTCAACTGCCTGTCTCTGTTCAAGCTCTCACCGATGAACAAAACTGCAGATCCGTAGAATACGTGTTGGAGGGATCTCTTGGGTTGTTGGATGCTTGTAATACCACCAAAGATATATTTACACAATTAAAGGACTGCGTAAAGGAGCTTGAATCATCCCTTCGTAGGAGAAGAAGAGGAGAATCTAGCTTATCTTGGGAGATTGAAGCCTACAGAGTCACCAGAAAAAACCTGAAGCAAGTAATCACCAAGACCTTGAGAAATATGAAGGCAATGGAGAAGAAGGACCTGTTAGACTCTTCCTCAGTGGCTATTTTTTGCATGCTAAAAGATGTAGAAGAAGTGAGCTCTTCAGTGTTCGCATCAGTCCTGTCTTCGATTTCTTCTTCAATGGGAATATCAAAGCAAGGTGGCTGGTCCCTCATTTCAAAATTATTGCAGTCCAAAAGAGTATCATCTAAAAGAGAATCTGATGCAAGTGAAGCAGTAAACATGGATGCTGAATTGCTTGTTCTCAAGTCAAACAAAAACATCAGTCCTGAGCAAGTGCAAAATGTATTGCAAGGACTGCAGTTAATAGAGTCAGACCTTCAGGAAATAGAGGAAGAGATGGACTGTGTGTACCGGAAATTGGTGAAAACTAGAGTTTCCCTTCTCAATATTTTCAATCACTAGAATTTCAAGAGAGGAAACACATAGGCAGATTGTGAATACAAAATGTAGACAAGTGAATCAATATACATATTAGTTTTCACAGATCAGTTTCTCAGATCTCAATTACCTTCTCTACATTATTCTTCTGTCTGATAACACTAACATTTCCAAAGTTACGTAACTCGACATTTCTGTTTATTCAAAAAAATTCGACATTTCTATGTGGAACAAACAGGGGATCGGTTCTCCAGCAATTCTGCCAAACCTAAACACTGTTAAGAGCCCCTACAAGATCTCAAAGAGCGATATTACCTGAAATCTGGAAATTTCTAGAAAACCTTCAAAGTCTTCATCCAGCACCAGCGTTATGTTACAATCAATCTGTGTTTCTGTCTTGTATCCTGGTCTCAGTTTACTTTTATCTATTGCAAGTGATGCAACTCAACTAAAATTCGTTCTCGTGCTCTTCTTGTTCGTCAGGATCACTGTAGCTTCTCTTGGTTTCTGGAAATTTTTCAGAGCTGCTGCATCGCACTGCAACAAGTAAAACACTATTTATCTGATTTTAACTCTGACACCACCAAGCTCTCTTCAAACACTATAAACACAAGAAATTTTTCTTTCTCTTCTCCGATCCTATAAACAACACCAAATCGCCTCTCAGTTCCGGCAACGATCAATTCAAATTGAACGGGAACCTCCTCTTCCCGATCCTCGCCTTCTCCGGGCTCTTCTTCCTCTGCCACCGTGCCCAGGGCTGCCCCATGGATCCCGGCCGATGGGAGTCGAATTTCCAAGTAACGGAGACCGCGTTAGGTGCGAAACTGGAACTATGAGTCGTTGATTTCTTGAATAATCCTGATAAGCACACTGCATTAGAAGCGACAATACCCAAGCCTTGTTTGGTGCTAGGACTGCCTGGGGCAGGGATGAGATTCCCTTTAACCCGTTAGCCAGTTAGTTGTGTGTCAATACACATTTAACGAGGAATCAAAGGCTCTGCGCTTTGCTTTCATCAACGCGAGGGAAAGAGATGCGGGCATTGGAAGCAGAAATAGCGAGCATAACATTATTAGCATAGCCTGTGGAGATGGCTTTTTTGCACATAATTGTAGTATTTATTAGTTTATATAAGTTTCATATGGGTAAAAACCTGGATAGCCAAAGAAATTTGATCAAATTTCACGGGAAGGAAAGAAGAAAAACAATACTGTGATACCCAGACCAGAACTTGTTTGCCTCCAATTCTATGAGCTCCATCCATCCACCAGTAAGTACAATTTGGATGAAAACTGCATTACCAATTCTCATTCTAAAACCCCATACTTTTTTTTCTTACAACCACAATACGGATGAAGCTACAAAAAGAATGCTACACAATTGACAACTCAATTATCATCTCCCGCCACGTTGTTGCCTCTTTTCCTCTAGAGTGGCAGCCTCATTCAACATGTCAGCTGCATCTTTGTGCATGTCTAGCTTAGAAAGAGCAACGGCTTGCATGTAAAATGCTGTGGACCAATCGGGATATACACATTGTGCTTGCATTGCATCCCGGAGAGCAGCATCTGGCTGATCACATAGCAGATGGCAAAGACTTCGCCGAGCATAAACAGTAGGGGAAATCATTGTACCCACATCTATAAACTGCATAAACAAAGAACTTTTGCAATTTAACACCAGCAAATATCAGTTAACCTTTAAACATTTTGGGGTCAGAGGCATGGGCACTCAAGGTCCTCTGACCAACACCTACACAGACAATTGCCAGCTCAAAGACCACAAGCAAATGAAGCATGAATTCACAAATTAATTCAAGCATATCCAGAAGTTTGTAACAATCAGGTCAGTGAAGCAAAAGAATAGCTCTGTTAACAATCAACTAGGATATCACAATCAGGCACAGTACAATTTCTGTATCAGACCCCATTTCTCATAACCACTAAAATGGTTACGCATCATACCTGAGAATAACATTCAATGGCAGATTTAAAATCTTTCTCACGAAATGCTACGTCTCCACGCTTTCTTGCCTCCAACATATCTCTCATTTGCTGGGTCCACTCTTGAAAAGATAGCTGAACATGTCCATTTCAAAATTATTTATTTCAATCCAGGATCGGAAATAGGTGTAAGTAAGCAAGCAAGTCTGGACACTGTTAATAACCTCATTGGTTCCTTCATCATCTTTGTAGTGTGTCATCACCAAAATCTGATGTATAGCTGTGAGATCCATTCTTGAACATGCATCGCCCATAGGAGAAAGTGGGTGTTGAGGGGTAGGTGGTGCTTCCTCGTGCTTTGGAATTCCCAGCATCACATAAGATGGAACCTGTAAACAAAGAATTTCTTATTATCAATAATAGCAAAAGTTTGCAAAATACATTTGATAATAAGATGACACAGATATTTGACCTCAACAACATGAGATCTTCTGCGTATTTCTATTCAATCCTTTTCCTTCTTCTTGTTTCTGAGCATGATAGTGGGGAATCTCATTGCTATTACTCAAACAAGCATGAAACGTATGCTTGCATATTCGTCCATAGGTCAAATCGGATATGTAATTATTGGAATACAAGATCATTACGAGAACTAGGACAGAAGAAGCCAAGAAGAAAATTTACATCAGATTTATTTTGCAGTGGTGCAAGTATGTCAACAAGGTCCTTGATACTTGGTCGTTCCCTTGGTTCATATTGCAGGCATTTCGAGGCCAGATCAAATACCACGGTTGCCTCTTCAGTTGAAAAGTTTCCCTCCAAATGAGAATCCATTAAGAGAAGAATATTTTTTCCCCGTATCATATCAAGTGCCTAGAGAAACACAAATCAAATGGAATGTAAGTCATTAATTTGATGAGTTGAAATTTAAAGAGAGAAAATTTAGAAAAATATCTGCTAGAAAATGTAATTGACCGGACAAACACAAAAAGGAGGCCTGACAAAGTAAAAAATGAAATTCCAGGCACGCCATCATAATTGGATTTCACTAACATATTGAAGATGACTGTTTTGCTGACCAAGATCGATCATTATAAGTTCACAAGAAACTCACTGGCAATTGCAAAGAAGTAGAATATCAAACACTTACATGGCTAGGAGGGATGTGTTTTCCACTGAGAAGATCGAGAAGGACGGTCCCAAAGCTAAATATGACGCTTTCTGGAGTAACCCTTCCTACCGTAAAGACACATGAAAAGAACATTAACTAAAGAAGTTATATTGCAGTTGAAAATTACTATAAAGAAAAACAGTGATTGAAATAATCATGAAACATACATCACAGATATTTATATAAAACACCAGGGTATACACCATCAACTGGGTGTAACCATTTTTAAGTACCAGACACTGTTACTCCATGCCAATTTCAGTATGTTTCATCACCTTACTGTGGGCCAATTATATTTGGCATAAAGAGGAAAAATATCATCCATATAAATTCAATACCATAATACTTGAAATGGCAGCATCTTGAAACTAAATTCCACTGCTCATTAAATAAACATGACCAAGCATGTCTCAATTAATTTGAACCATACATTATTAACTCAAATGGGATAGCTAATGTCTATAGAATATAGAACCAAAATAATTATGACCATAAACTGCTTTATGAACTTAACAATTCAGGCACTAACGCCCTCCATGCCCATTGCATTTAAAAATGGACAAAATTTCAGACTATAACCTCAATGTTTTAAGTATTGCAGGTAACAATTCTACAAGCTTTATTGAATCATGAAATAGGTTGATTGTTGAAACATTCACACAAGACATACAAAGCATCTTCTGGGTATTCAAACAAATGCAAGCAATGTCCAACCCAAACCCATGTCTGATCAGTAAAACTAATTCAAAACTTCACCTTTCCCATCTATTCCATAAATAATGTATAGATATATATCGAAGGAATATGATTTTACTTCCCTGATGGTCAAATGGCTAAATGCAAGAAGCAAAGGCATGTGTTATACAGAATGGAAGTTCAAGTGCTGTTCATATTCCCGAAATGCTCATCTAACAGGCAATTAGAATTAGTACATCAATAAAGATTAAAAATCCATAATATGGTCAAAACCTACTCTAATCTCTATGATAAAAGAATTGTTCATATCAAGCTACCATGAAGAGTCAAAATTTCTTCTATCAAATCACCAGGAAAACATTAATGATGCCACTAGTTTTTGTTTATGATGTTGTAAGCCACAAAAATTTATAAATCATTACAACGCTGTTAATTCTACAATGGATGATTTGTTGCTATATGGAAACAAGATTTTTGTGACTTAAAAAGAGTGGGTAGACCACGACCAGTTGAGTACATAACTTTCTTTCTTAAGATATCCTCTGTTGGTAGATGCAAAAAATCGAAATCCACTGGAAATTAACTACATTGCCAACATATGTGATAAAAAATGTAACTATTTAACTATTTTCACATTGCTTACAATAATATTGGAAATAAAATCACCATATTTCCCAATTTTGGTGTATATAAGAAGTGTTGGTATTAATCCAAGTTTTTACTGTTCTTGTTAGCAGGTGCACCTAGTGATGCTCCCAATAGCACTTTTGTTTCATAAGCCACAATCAATATTCGTTTGGGGAAAACAGTTCCAATTTTGACAGCCTAGTGTCCTTTCTTAATATACATATGCATGTTCTCTTTCTTTGTCCCTCTCCAGGGCGTGACTTACCAAATTCAATTGGTTCACAGGACACTTCCTTTTCTTTTCCAGCCATAGATATCAAACTATAAATGTTAGGCAACTTTGACTGTACCTTCAAGTTGCTAATCATGGAATCTGAGTTTTCCAAAATAAACATAATTTGATGTCATAAAAAATCAAACAGTTCTAACTAAAAGATGGCAACAACTGCATATAATGTTTCAATATAGAACATAAAACTCCAGTTTTTGATTAAGTAATATTTCAGTATCACACAAAATACACAATCAATGCCAATGATTGTTTCCAGTGAAAAAAAGACAAGTTACCATTTCTAAGATACTCGGGTGGTGTATAAGCAAGATTTGTGCTGTAACTTTTTCCATCTCTACTATTTTTCATCAGGCCAAAACAAGAAAGCCGAGGATCACCACTCTGCCAAAACCATCCATTAAATTATTATAATACTCCGGTAAGTCCCACTAGATCTTCAGATAGATAACTTAACACATCCAAAAATTCATCAAGAGAGACAGGTCCCTTTAAAAAATTCAAGTACCTCATCAAAAAGAACCCTATATGCATTCAAATCATGGTACAGTGGACGACCTTCAGCACCGCAATAGTCTAAAGCTTCAGCAATATATAGAGCAACTCTTAAACGCATAGCCCACTCAATGGTTTGATTCTCCCCTGAAAGAAAGAAGAAGACATCACCATAATTAACACAGAATAAAACAAAGGCAACAAATAAGCACATCTATGTGTCACAGTTCGATCAAAAGGCATTAAAGGCCATTAAGTTTTAAAATAAATAAAAACTGTTCCAACCATAAAGTCAGGTGAGAGAAGCTAAATCAAACACTCTTTATGTATCACCCACGTCTTCTATAGGTAAAGGAATGCCATTGTTTATAAGTTTTCCACACTTCAATTGGGAAAATTAATCATTCATAGAATACCTGCTAATATACATGATATTAACTCCAACTGATTTGAGTGTCAGTACATGTGTGATTACCGCCATGTGTGCATGTTCCAAATGTCACTACACATGTCATTACCTTAAAATGAAATATTTACAGCAACTAAGCATTCACCACAACATGTAGATTGTGAGATACACCCGAAGTTCCCACCAACTCTACCACATAGCAGCATTGAGAATCATATCCCATCCTCACATATAAGTTGCAACAAAATCATAGCAAAATAGCCTTCAAAACATACACCCACATCTTATCCTCATTCCATATGCCTATATTTGATTGAAAGTTTTCTAATTGCATCGAGCATTGCAAAAACCACGAAACCAAAACAAACAAAAAACCCTAGATATGCAAAAGAGAAAGCGAGCCATACAGTGGAACAGATGCTTAGCAAGAGTATCATTAGTCATGTACTCCGCCACGAGCAATCTCTCGTCCCCATCACAGCAATACCCTATTAAATTAGCCAGCCTCTTATGCCTAAGCTTGCCTACGCCCCATGCTTCATCCTTCCACATGAAAAAAAAAATCCATGTGAAAAACACAAACCATGAAAATGATCAGAAATATCACAGAAAGAAAAACAGATAATCATCTAACTGCAAATTGTTTCGGATCGGGCCAGGCCACTTTCGTAAACTTCTTGACAGCGATCCAGCCGCGGTTATCATTCTGCTTCTGTAACCGCCCTTTGTAAACGACATTTGGCGCCTTAACGCCACTCTCGGATACGATATACTCGGGGCTGAAGTTATTAGTCGCTGCCTTCAGGTCGGCGAACGAAAACTCCGTGAACGCCGGCACTCCTCCTCCTGCTCCTCCTCCACCACCACCCTGTTCCGTACCGTTCGACGCATGAGCCCCGGCGACGACGTGGTTGTTCTGGACCTGATTGTTGTGGTTTACGTTCTGGCCTTTAGGTTCCGAAGAAGAAATGGAGGCTTTTATCAACGATGATTGGCAGCACCCCATAGCCCGGCCCCTCCAGTTGACTCAACCGCACGAGAAAAAACCGATTAAAAGAAACCGTTTTAGCTCCGCGAAGATTCCATACACATAAAAAAAATAAATAAATATATATATATATAAATAAATAAGCAGAGAAGAGGACTTTGTGTTCTTAAAAACTTTTCAAGTCCAGTAACTGACTAAGCACCCGCGCGAGGGAAAGGTAAGAAGAGCGAGAGGTAGAGGATCTACTGGAAAGCAGAGAGCATCGGCAGATGCAGATTTCTTTTCCTTTTCATTTTGTTTCTCGCCTCTTCCTCTCTCTCTCTCTCCCTCGCTTTCTTTTTTTTTTCAGCACTGACAAGACTTATGTCCTTCTCTATGCCCCCTTCCATCTTTTGAATTGTCCCTTTTACGTGTTAAAGGGGTACTGTTGTCTTTTAGTATACAGCCTTCTCTATGATTCGTGTCATATATCGAAATGTATTAATTTTATAATATAAAATAAAAATTCATTTATCAAATTATAGTAAAGTGTCTGTAAAAGGATAATATTAAATTAACGGTTTGTTTGGTTTGCCATAAATATGTACGACTTCTACTTCTGTTGATTTGCATTCGTAAATGCATATGTCAAACACACCCTCCACGTGTAATTTACACATGATCAATTGATTGTAAATGCCTGATCCGAATTTGGTTTAGGAATTTGGGATTAATTGAATTTATTTATAATTGATATTTAAGATGTGATTATAAATATCATACAGACAAGATATTGGTTTTACGACCAAATGGAATATCGGAGTACGAGAATATATTTATTAAGATAGGATGATATTAATTTTGTCATAATTAAATACATACCTCGTATTTGCTCTCTCAGGAATCACCATCTCATGAACAGAAGCCAAAAACCGTATCAGATAAGAAGACCCAGGATGATGTTTATTTTGTCGAGAAGCCAGTACAAATATGAATACACGGCAATAGCAAAGGAATCGTGAAGCCTTTCAGATGGAAGCTCTGGCAAGTTTTTCTTCTTCTATACGCATATGAAGGTCCTGATATTTTTGGACAGAGTAAGAAGAAAGCTTTTCCATGGCCGTGAAAATCTGTTTCAGACCCACCTGGAAACTAACATTATTGATAACATCACTCTGATGCACGGCCTTTCCAGGTAAAGCTGCACCAGTCACGTCCATGGCGGCCACGTAGAGTTTCCGCTCTCGGGCCTGGATTATCCTGTGCATCCTTTGCCCCTCCCTCTCGAGAATCTTCATTTTTCTGTCCATATCCTTGTCAGCGGTCTGCCTTTGCTGCAGGTAGAGAAAATGACTTTCCATGAGTTGGTTTACAGTCGTGAATAATCTGTTCATAGCTTCAATAACTTCCATCTCCGAGAATCTGTTCATGGAACCTGACCACTGGTTGCAGAACTCGAATACTGGGGGTTTTCCCGACCTACCCTCATCTGGACTTTCTTCTGTTCCTCTTGGTAGACATCTCACGAGCCAGCCATTCAAGGCCTTGACGTAGCTTCTTTGTGCAGAGATCCAATTGGAGAATCTCAGGTTCCAGCTGTGAAGCTCGATCCTGAGCTGTATTGTAGCTTCAAGATGAGCATCACTAAACTTCTCCTTGGATGCAATGGCATCTAAAATCCTGGCTTCCCCTACTGCTTCAGACTGGCTCCTGTGGCACTCTACCATAACTTTCCACATTTGGAGTAACCTATACAAAGAAGCAGTCATGGAAAAGTAGCAAAACTCACAAGCTATGCTTCTTGCTTTCTCTGCATCACAGTCTAATCATGCACACCATGCTAACAAATTTGGGTTATCCTGATTTCGTGAGTATCTATCAGGAATTCCAAAACAAAATGAGTTTCATAATCCATGCATTTTTCTCTCATTTAAACCTATTTTCCATGAGCTCAGAGTTCACATCAGTTATGTTTAGAAACATTAAACAAACCCATCTGAAATCAGTACACTATGGTAATTCCTGAAAGATGACAGTCCCTGTCAAGCCTGTCAAGCCCCACTAGCCCCCTGCTACGTAGATGAATCTTTATATTCTAAAATATGGAAAGAAGGATATGTATGGTCATGTCAAAGAAAGAGAAAGATAAAGATAAAGATAAAGATGAGTATTTGGCAACTATAGCTTTGCAAGATTAAGCATTACATACTTTTGAACTAAGTCACCTATCTGTGGCCACAGCTCCTCATCCCTTAACTTGTTGATGGTAGCAGATATCTTTTCAATGACCTTAATTGCAACTCTGATCCTGGTGGATAACGCCCTGAGAGCAGCCTGTGCAGATTCTATTTTATTAGCATCTGCACCTTTCTCGCCCATACCTTTCATCTGTTTACAGTACTTGGCATAAATAACACGCAATTTTTCCTCAGCCTGCAATAAGAGTTGCAGTGAATGCTATTACAAACTGCATAGATAATACCAACTACTCAAGATGACCACAAAAAGGTTTCTTTCTGACAAATCTAAGGAAACTGGGTCCTGAATAATATAAATGCTTTATTTTTATTAGTAGGGAATATTCTAAAGTTGAGTTCATCAGTAAAGTAACAAGGTGTGGTCACCCTAGATGGTCAGGGAAAAACATTAACTGCTGCAGAGGTTTACAGATTATGTATGAAATATCACAACCTCGTAGTTGCAGAGTGGTTGCTTTATTGCTGCCAGTGAGAAGAATGCAGCCCAAGAAAAGTGAAGAAAAAGGAAAATTAAAAGCAGCTCATAAATTATAAAGCTAGTGAAATGAGGAGGAAAGATTCATGGAAAAGAGTTAAGTGTACCTTGACTTCATCATACAGTTTTTTCTCCCACAAGCACAGTTTCTTGAGAGTGGAAGATAGGTTCCCTGGCAACAATTCCAAATTCTGATGAAGGCCAACATGAACAGAACCCATCTTCTCGATGGAAGGTAAGGAGTACTCCATGCTTCTGGTGGGTGGCACCAAAAAGGATGGAAGAACTACGTGAATCATCTTGGAGGAAACTCCTGTACCAATTAACCAATACCAGTTAAATTACACCCCTGAAATGCTATACTGTAGGCATCAGAAACCAACTTTGAAAAAGCAAGAGCTGTATATGAAAGATACCATCGTAGACAGAATTTTTATGATGGTAACAGAATTTTCCAGTATCAAAGATTCTTAAAAATTCATTTCCCGACTCTGCAATTCTATCAAACATAACCTCAACTTCTGCCATTATATCGAAAACATTCTGATCACTAGGCTTAACCGAACCCTTTTTGTCTTTGTTCTTCACTTTCTCCGAAACACCACTATTAGTGTCCAGGATAGGATCCTTGTTCTGCTTCACCTCTCCATATCTGTCAGATTTATGATCCTTAGAAACTTTTTTCTCTTTGCTTTTACCACCCTGAAGCTCTTCATTATTCCTTGTTGATAACTCATATCTCTCGTAGGGCTCGAAGAAATTCAGGAAATCCCACCCAGAGTTACTTGGAGCTGGAGGTGCAGGAGTTATCCACGCAGAGTCACCATTATCTGCGTAATCATCGTACTTGGCTTGGTCACGATAATTGTACGAACCCGAATGACTAAAATAACTTGCATGGACTCTTCGACTCGAATCAAAATCTTTCTTTCCAAATTCATCTTCCGAATCAGAAGGGAAATCAATATGAGACTCTGACTCTGAACCAAAACTCGAGTGACCAGGTGAAGCAGATTTAGTCTCAGGAATTTCATTGATATTGTGACCTTTGTCTTGTGACTGACCAGATTGGTTGACGAGGTTTTGGTAAAAGAAATTACGGAGAGTGGGGCCAAGGGACTTGAGTGAGTGCATATAAGCAAAATGCGCGTCTCCGAGAGCATAGCTTTGATGTAGTGCTTCTTCGAGGAACTTGCAGCGGTCGTGACAGAGAGACACCGCCGGGAGTTGGTCGATTCTGGAGGTGGAACAGCCCATGAAATAGCCGTTTCAGAATTCTAAACAAAACTAGTCAGTGACAGAAAAGAGGAGGGTGGTCAAGGGGGGATCAGGGGAATGAATGAATGTTTTCCGTAGGATTTAACGTTACACGAGGTTTGAATTTGTCAGGATTGATTGGTGCATTCAAGGTTTGCATAAATTAAACAGAGGGAGAGAGAGAGAGAGAGAAGGTAGAGGGGTGGCGAAGACAGAAAGGTGAAGTTAATAGTGTACTAGAGAGTTAGCTTTTATTAGGAATGGGGTGGCGGGATTCGGGATAACGTCTCTTTTCTGTGAAGCTCTTTTGCATTTATGCTGGTTTTGGGTTTGTTTCTTTCGTTCTCTAGGTGGGGAAAATAAGTGGAAGAAAAAGGCAAATGTTTCCGATATATACCAACTTGCAATGAAGAATTCCCCCTGCAAATATATTCAATCTATAGAGACGATCTTTATGGCTTGTTTTCTTATGAGTTTGTATCCTGAAACAATAATAGAACTTTGATTTCACATTCAGTACCAACATTGGCCGCCATTAATAGTATGTTGTCAGTGTACCTTTCTGTGCGCAGAATAATTGGTTTCTAGTTTCTACGCAGGAGAAGAGATGCAGGACCGCTAGCTAGTATATATAATTCAGAATACTGTCTTCTTTTCACTGGTTTGTTTGAAGGGAGAAACAGCATTTATAGCCAACAACAGAGAGAGTTGGAAGAGAGGAAAATGGTGAGTATTTGCCTGAAACTCATCAGGAATACTCCTGATGAAAATTACTGCGGTTTCTACTGTGCTTTGTTTTGCTGTGTCCTGAGTTGAATTTTGATGTTCTGTAGACTGAAACCATTATTTTTGCGTAGGATGTGGTGTGAGATAGTCTATAATCCAATTATGAAATGAGTATAGGCATGCTCTTTTTCCCGTTGATTAGCCTCTGAAAAGCCTGGTGGTGGGTTCAACAAGGTAAAAGCAAGATCTTATGTTCAAAAAGTTCATAATGCCAAATAATGATAGTGTAATGTTTGTTTATTAGCAAAGGAAATAAATGGGTAGTAAAAAAGTTCAACTCTTTAATTGAGTGAACCCAAATTAGTGGATGGCTATAAAGTATGGGGGTGGGTTCACCTTTTGGTGTTGGTAAATTCGAGCATCTGTGATGGATGGTATCTTAAAAATGGTTAATGGAGGTGAAAGTGGAAGTCCAACTCAGTAAAATTTGGTTGTATTGCTCCTTTTGGTTGGTCTTTTTGGGGTGGTGGATTGGAACCCAGAACATGTAGACATGGCCCCTTTCTTCTTGATCACTAGGCATGGGTCCTTGATCTCGGCCTAGATTCTAGTTCTTAGGAAAAGCTAGCTCACCTTGCATAAGTGGTAGATAAAGTAAGCTGCCATGCAGGTTCCATGGCTTCCTTTTCACTATTTATAGCCATGATACTTGGGCTTGAATGCTATTTGGGTATTGAGCAAATCCAATCCTTTCTTCTCTTTTGAGCTGTTAGTTCCAATTAAGTGAACCTGTGGTTTGGTCCTTAAGCCAACAGTAGTTTAGTGCTAAACAAATTGTAAAGGCTGCGGACATCATAGGATTCTGATTTCTGCCACTTGCATAAAAAGAGGTAAGAACAGGATGGAAGGAATAGATCACAGGCATGGCCAGGAAATGATCCTTTTTAGCATTTTATATGTGATGTGACCCTTCAGCCAATGTGAAAAATTAGGGGTTAATCGAAATTCGGATTAGGAAAATACTATGGTAATTTTCTATGTTTTAGTACAGAGAATGTAATATCCGTACTTATCTGAAAGGAAAGACAAAAGAGACAGCCGAGCTGAGGTCCATTTTGTACTTGATGAAGATCAATTATGTCCGACCATTAAGTTATTGGGTTGCAATCATTTGTGATCCTCATGTCTATATTGAAGTTCAATTATTTGGCGACAGGAAGAGAAGATCCAAGACGAAGGATGGACACAGGAACAGTGCTCATGCATCCAACACCTTATGGTTCAATTTTCTCCCTTCCACCGGGCATAAGACTGTGAAACCATTAAAAGCCGAGGGGCCACCCGCCACCCGCCACCGCCACCGCCACATTCTCATGACTATTTCTGTTGGGTAGAAGAAGAATCTTCAATTTCTGATCCAATATATACCGTTGACTGTCGGTGGAGATCCAGATAAGAAGCCAGGCCAATGATATAGTAAGAAAAAGCAGTCTGTTTTCCTCTGCAGGATTGAAGTATCTCGATTACAAAGTCCTGATATGAGGGAATTTTCCAGCAAAACCTTGAATGTAAAGTAATTATGGCCAACGGCAAAAGGTAGTTGAACAATGATAGGCTTAGCAGACCATGTGCTTCATATGCTTTGTCTGATACGATGCTCTATCCACCTGCCAGTTAGGCCAAACTGTAAGTTTTGTTGTTCAGGATGTGTTTATGCTCGTTGCATTGCATTTCCAGGGAAAAACAACAAAAGCTTTAGTGTTTTCTGAAAGCTTGGAATACTCTGTTTCTGCCATGGTTGGTTTCTGTTCTAACCCTTTAAGCTTATAACTCAGTTTTGTGACAACAAAAAGGCTAATTTATACCAGAATGAATTCGGTGTGTTTAGTAATACGACTCATTCATTCTTAATCAAGATCAAGAATTCGATCCTTTATGTAGATATTGGAGGATATGCAGAAATGTATACAAGGAGCAAAGATGGAGAGTTGGAGAAAGGTTTAAGGTAGAAGATGAAGAAACTTGATTGATTATGAAGTGTTAAGTAAATAATCAACGCTGTACAGTAATATTTAGCTTCTGTTTTGGAATCTTGAGAGCTAATCTAATCTGAAAACATGTGACTTCCTGCCATAGGGTGGATGAACAAAAGGAACCAAGCACAGAACAAGAGCAAGATTACATCTCTATATGTCTATTTCATTTTACTGTAAGACTGTTGAGTAGTGAAACCCTTGTGTTAATCAAACTCCTGAACACTTTCTCGCCGCCATATTCAATCCCGGTAATGCAGACCTCCAGATCCTGCATCCTCTTCAGAACCATTCTCACCTCCTCATCTCTTTTCTTTCTCAATCCCCACAAGCTCTCTACACCAACTTGTTTGAATTCCTGAATCCCCTCCTCGAGTTTGACACTCTTTGCCTTCTTGGGTAGCCTGAGTCCCATCCATGAGGATTTTCTGGACAGGAATGACAGCGAGATTCCACTGAAAAATGCAACAGAAACAGACACGGTGGCTTCGATGACATCTACTATGAGACCAACCAGCAGAGTATCAGCTACAGTTGACACTGATGAACTTGGTCCAGGAACCGGGCATCCTGCGATGCATCGAACTGTGTACACGAGTTTAGCCATCTCTTTGGCCATTGTGTTTCGAGATTTGATGTACAGGGCAATCTTGGAGTCATCCTTTTTTCTTACAGCTACTTGTGCAGCGAGCTGCTCTTCTTTAAGCGTCAAAACCAACGTTTGGAAAATGCCATAAACGTCGACAAATCGTAGAAAATCCTCCAAAACCTTTTCTACCCATTTGGCCTGACGAGCCAAGGATTCTTGGGTTTGAGGGAGCTGGAGGATATCGTCGAGGAAGTCATGAACATCTTTAAGACGGCTCAAGCCATCACAAAGCCAGGCTAATGTTCCATTATCAGGCTTAGTTAACCATATCTTGAGCTCGTCAATCTCATTCCTGAGCTGGGAAATCAAAGGGTGTGATCTGCAAGGAAGAGAGATCGATCTGTTGTGATAAGAGATGGGTTGTTTCGAGGGACAGCTCGGGATTTTGTTGGGGAAAGAAAGCGAGCGCTTGAATACTCCCACCATAGTCTTTTAGAAACACTGGTATTCGAAGAATTCTCTTCTGGGTTGGTTCTGCGAGGAAAGAAAGCAAGAAGAGAAGGAATATATAAAGGAAGCACAACCAAGTTGCACGAGGGGGCAAGGGATGCAAGGAACTGGATCCACGAATAAATCCAGCTGTTTAGCAAGCTAAACCCCATTAACTTGTACAGTTAGGGTCTGCATTACGAGGCAGGTTAATCAGAGAGGAGACACACGTGGTTTTGACACTCTGTCTCTGTTTCTTCGCCAGGTTTCAGATATCCGTGCTCTTAGGTTATATACTATACCCTTCTGGGAAGTGTCTGTGTATCCATAATCCATCCAAATAATTCAAGTCTTACATCAGATATGTAATACTGTCCCTGGAAACAACTGTACGTGAAAGTCTGCAGAACACTGTTGGCCCCTACAGGCAAAAAACCAAATCTCTTTTCGGTGCTAGATTATTGATCAAGTTGGGGTTGAGAAAAGGAAAAGAAAGAACAACTGTAAGTTTGATTCAACAAGTCGGCAAGTACGCGTGAAGGCTAATTTGCTCATTGTTCAAGCATCTCACACATGGCTAAATTCCAAAATCTTCAATCCCTTGGAATTCTAGTCTACCAAACTAATCATAGAGCAGAAAAAATGCAGAAAAATAAGTATTTTGCTCTGTATTCTCCATAGTCAAATGTTTTTTAAACCAACAAAAGGAAATAGTTTAAGAGATTTGATGAATCTTGTAAACTAATTCAAACTGAAAATGCTGGAAACTCGATGAAGATATATACATGAGGCTCACAATAATGCTCTCGCAGACCTTGGAACTCCAAGGAGATTACGCGGAGATTGGATCTGATGAGAATCAATTAGCTATAATCTTTGCATTAATGCATCTATATGGAACAGTTTTTTTTTATGACATGAACTGAAAGAAAGTTCTCTTTTCATCTACCTGTCAATATTGGCAGGTAATTTAACTAGTTTATGCAAGGAGTTCTGCAGAGCTGAGATGGCATGCCTACTGATCAGAAACAATACATGGTTGCTGTTGTTTTTAGAAGAAATGGCCAAATCCTGGATTAATAAAATGAACTTTCTTTCACATTGTCATCAGAATAGGAGAACTGAACAGCCACCTAAAGCTGGAGAGGTCAACTTAATCTGCTGTTTAAATTATTTCTTTAATGTCAACAAGGTAAGTGCAGTCCAGGATGTAAGCTGACCAAAGATTACACCTCTGATTAAAAGATTACTCTATATTTTGACCGGAATAAGTGGGGTAAACTAGTTCCTTCATTCTTGGAACAACATGGTAGACAGACATGACAGAGAGGCTTTGCAGGAGGAACCATTGCACACCTGCATAATTCGAGATCGACAACATTTCAACTACACACATTGGTCACGAGATTCCTTTTGGGAGGCGGTGGTGGTAGAGTGCATGAAACTTGGAAGTTTGAGGGATTCACGTTTTTTGTTTTTATGCTGAATGGTGGATTGATGTGGTAATGCCTCACACATTATATGGGTCGTTGAGTTATCCCCACATGGAGGTCATGCATGTAGATGATATGAAGGCATCTTTACCAAAAACCTGAGCATAAGAGAAGAAGGGCTCCACGTTTTAATCATTTTCCACCTTTTCCAGCACATGGGTTTTGGGAATTCTGTGATCTAACTAGCTGATTAGACATGTAGAATCAATCCAGGTTCAGTTATTCCCATGCCTATGGAATCTCCAGTTTATGTTTCTGTCTCTTTTTTCCTTTCTGAGAATCCAGCATGTTTCTTATCTTCAAAAGTCAGGATAACCTAATCCAGCAGTTGCAAAAAACTGGCTAAGCAACTTGCCTAAATTCCACATATAAACATTGGGCTACAGAAGGTCAGAACTTGCCAAGCTACAACTGGTCAGAAACATCACAAAACGCCATCTGTTTAACCAATTTTTTTGTAATAAACTCAATCCTCAGCCGCCTAAACTAGATTGGCAACCTTACACCAGTTGATGTTTAATGAGTTGAAATGGTTAATCCAGCCCAACATGGGTGTAAATGGTTAATGTTGGCCCATCACTTCAGGCCATGGCTACCTTTGAGAAGCCCATCAAAATGATTAAAATTAAGATTTTAATGTCCAAGCCGCATGTGGCAGAGAGAATAGGTGCCACGTACTACCAAACGTATTACACCATCTTTTGGTCTTCTCCTCGGTGTCATCCTCTGCACGTAAAATCATTTAAATCTTTCTGTTTGTGTTTACGATTTTTGAGCAAAAACTATCTTAATTGACAATCCTCACTAATTTTTCCTGTGACTCAATTGTAAATCTAATCGAGAATCATGAACCAGTAACTCTTAATCTCCTTTCACTCCCTCAACATCTAACTGAAACCCATCAGCTAATTCTTGTCAAGTCCAAGCCTGCATATTTCCTCAACTGGAGGACTGTCCCATTTGAAAGCCTTTCTCTTCATTGCATGAAAATCATCTACGCATTCCTTCATCTTTAGACTCCGTATTCTTCTCCTAGCAGAGGCAAGTCTCGTCCCAGCAATTCCGTCAAATATTTTCTCCCACCCACTCTCCCAATCACCATGAGCATCACAAAGCTTCATTGTCCCGTTACGCCAATCAGTCCAGCTCCAGAACTTGTAAAGCGACGACATCACATCCCCAACGCACGACCCTTCACACACGGGCCTGCACGGCCTGCATTTGGCACCGTTCAGGGGACCCTTGCTCGACATTGCCACCACGGGCACCCCGAACCCGCTTGGCGGGAACCCATACTTCCTGTCCGTGACAATGCAGAACGGCAGTCGCTTCGTGAGGAAAGACACGTTATGGGTGGCTAGTTGGGCTTTGAACGCAGCTTCCGAGTTCAGCTCGTGGAACCCAGCCATGTCGAGTTGCGGAATGAGCGAGAGACGGGAGAGTGCTACGATGGAGGAGTTGACGTCACCTATGCCAAGTCGGTCGTTGAGGCCTCCGTAGGAGGAGCCAGGAGGAATTACGTAATGACCCGAGACGAAGAGGTCGGGTCTCAACGGGGCGTTCCAGTAGCCGTCCACCCGGGTACGGACTATCCAATCATACGTGAAATTGTTCTGGTTCTGGTAGTCTTTGATCATTGTGAGACATCCTTCCACTAGGCTAAAGTATTGTAGCAGACCCTGCAAAATAGAATAAAATAGAATAAATTAAAATAAATTAAAATCAACCATTAATCTTATGTCCCAAATGGACATACATGAAGAGAATGCACGTATGAGTCTGTGGCCAAAATGGGAAAGCTCCACGTGGGTAACTAACCTAGATAGCCGCAAACTAGTTTTCAACTTTGGTACTAAAGAGATCCTACTTCCAGATTCTACCGCCAATCAAGATTTTCGTTACAAGGAATTGGATATCTGCATCGATTGGTTGGGTGGTGGGCCACAAGGGGATCAATTACGGCCGTGGTGCCGTGGTATAAACGACGAGATTGTTGATCTGAGAAGGGTGAAATTTTCTGGGATCGATCTGTGTGTATTTTAAAAGGAAAGCTCTGTGCATGATATGATAATTTCCATGGTGGGTTGCTTTAACGTATCAGCAATAAAAGGGTAAAAGCCTGTGTCTTTCTTAACTATAAAAAAGAAAAGATTTTTCTTAAGAAGCACGCTGCTAATTATGGACTGTGGACAGAAGAGATCCACCGGCCAAATGGAAACTGTGAAAACGTGATAGGTATACTGTCTGGATGAAGCAAGGTGAAATACATAATTGCAGAACTTTAATGAGGAAACGGACCTGGATGCCATTAGGGGAGTTGGCGGCGGTGAGGACACGAAGTTGGGCGGGGGTTTCAGGGACGGTTTCGGGTTCAAAGATGCGGATGGTGGCGATGCTGGGGGCGGACATGAGGAGGGACAACTTGAAGGCATTATGGTCTAAAGGGCTGTGCAGGAACAGGTCCGCGTTTGGATACACTTTGAGAATATTCTCAATAATAGAGGGTCCGGTGAGCTCGAACCTCCTGGCACCGCCAACCAAACAGACCGCCACCCTCGACCCACCAACCAACCTAACATGACGATCATCGCTCCGCTCGGTCCGATTTATTGCCTGACACGGCCAAACGGTTGTGGCGTTAGCGGCGGAAGTGCAGTTAAGGAAAAAGGTGGCGATCGGGGCAAAAGGGGAAAACGGGTTGATGGGGGTGAAGGCAAAGGAGAAAAACAGGAAGAAACACAGAAAAGGAGTGATCAGGATGATGACTCTCCGATTAAGATCAGAGAACCTTCTGTTGATGTACTTGTTAATACTGTTTATTCTCTCCAGGCTCTTTGGCTGCATGTTTGATATCTTTTCCTCCTCTCCTTTTGTACACTACGTGTGTATCTCCTCGCCGTCGTCTTTGTTGTCGTCGTTTTAATTCGATGGTGATCCCGTAGATGGAGAGGACGATCATCCGCTCCGAGGAGGAGATGGGTTTTAGTCTTTTCGGTTAGGTTGGTGGATAGGGAGTTGGTGAGGAGTGGAGGTAACAGATGATCAAAGTGTATGGATCGGTTTCTACGGCTTGCGGGGGAGAGTTAAATGACTTTTAAAGACTTACCATTTAATATTCCTGAATTTTTGGTGGGTATTTTTACGGCTTTAACTTTACCTTTTCGTAAATTTGGTACATCCAAAAGTATATAAAAGACTTGGCTTTATCTTCAAGTTATCTCGAATTATGACTTAAGATTTTGATTCTGCCTTTTCGCATAAGGTGGCTATAAATTATAATAATAATTTATTATTGTATAATTACTTTCATTTAATAAGAGACTATTGGAGTTACTGGTTATTCCAATGAAGGTGGAGGGGCACGTGGGTGAAAATTAGTGGATGAGATGTGGTGTGGTATGCCCTTTTACAGTTGCCTGCAGGGAGGCAATGGACCGGATATGATATGGTGGTCAAGTAAAAGGAAATGTGTTCAAAGGCTGCATAGGCTTTTAACCTTTTTGAATGGTGGAAATGTTGTTGGTGTCTTAGGTCACCGTAGCGTTAAAGGTAATGGGAAATCATAGCATCAAGTTGAACATGATCCTATGGACTTTGTAGATTCTAAAAACGAAAGCTGAAAACTGAAAAATTGGCTGGCCATTCCTACCATTGCAGGATAGAGTAGTATTTGAAAATTGGATGTGTTTTTTTTTTTTTTTTCCCATCAAACAAGGCAGTGAGAAGACATGGAAATAATTCGGGATTGAAAATAAGTCTGCCAAATCAAATCAGTAGTTTCAGTAATGAGTATCCTACTTGCTTTTAGGAAGGGGCATGGAACCCACTGATGGAAACCTATTTGCTATGAGGGTTATGTTATGGATTTAGGTGTGGCATCCAAATTGTGTGGCAGTACATTGTATTGGGTGGCAAGCATGGTAGGTCCAGGAAAAGGTCGTTAGTGAAAATGATGAATCTTGTAAGCTAATTCTGATGAATTACTTGCAATGTAAGAGTGAAAATGGTGGAAAGTCGATGAAGATAAATGGGGCGATAATGCTTTCGCTGACCTTGGAACTAAAAGACGGAGATTGGATCTGAAGAGAATCAATTAGCTATAATCTTCGCATTGATGCTTGTAGATAGAACACCTTTGTATGTCTTGAACTGATAGAAAGTTTCTCCTTTCATTTACAAGTCAATGGAAGGAAATTTAGTTTATGCAAGGACTGAAGACCTGAGGTGGCATGCCTACTGATCAGAAATGACTTAGTCGTTGATTAATGAAATGCACATTCCTGCAACTTGTCATCACAATTATTTATTAATGTCGACAGAAAAAGTGCAGACCAGGATAGAAGCTGAGCACGATGACTTTTATGAATAAAAGACTTGATGTTTAAATTATCAAGCGGTGTTTCCTCTACTTGCCTTTAGAGGGCATGAAACCCACAAATGTTCTTCGAAGAGCAGCAAGCAGCTTACCAGTGCTTGGTTTGGTAGGGTGCCATGAGTTGCATGTAAATGGATTTAGGTTTGGCATCCAAATTGTGTGCCAATATATACCAATTTCAAGAAGTTTAGAGGTACAGCGAGCCAGCTCCACCCGAGTATGGTAGGCTCCGCCAACCGTGCCAAATCCCAAAGGAACATGGATAGAGATATTTGAACTTATCCAAGGGAAGCAGGGGAACAGCAGGGCCTTGTTTTATTTCCAATAGAATGGCCATCCGGTAATCTGACTTTCAAAGGAAACGACAGTGAGGGTTTAAACTAATCATTTCCAATCTAAACAAATCCCAATCATCCTTCTAAACCTTAGTTCAGTTCACCAACTAACCTATATACCCAACAGACTAACAACAGCCCAAAATGGATGCAAAAATAAGCATCCAAAGAATGAATAAATGGAAAATGTTGTCCATAACATTCTTTTACATAAGAAGTTTCAACAAATATGATTGGGATTTAGATGACATACCGAACAACCAAAAGGCCTGACGATCAGATAATCACTGAGGAAGGGTAGGAGGCATGTCGGGTGAGTCATCATCAGGAGGGGGAAGAGATGACCCAAAGTCGATATTTGGAAAGACACCGGGTGGCCTTTCTCTGGGTTCAATTGATAACAATTGGGTTGAATCCCCCACGACATCAGCCCATCCATAATGTGGTTCAGCCCTTTAGCACAGGAAAAGCAGGTCATAATTCATAATATGCTGGCATCAAATAATATACTTTTGAATTGTATCTCGCATTCGTTCAACCATGTTAGTAATAAAAGAAAATAAAAAATCTTACTCATAATAGGTTTCTTCATCCACAACGATGTCCCAGCTTTCACCCGTAGTGCTTTTTCCATATTTGTGAACTTTTCTGTTATAGAGAGTTAAAGTGTGTTAGTTCTCAGTAGGACATTCAAACAAAACACCATTCTGCTAGAGACCTTTTTGTGCACAATTTAACCTCTGCATGATAATAGATACAGACGGGATGGGGCCCCTTTTGGTAACATTATTTCCTTTTTTAACATGAACAGAAATTTCAATCTTAAGCCGTTCTTCAAATCCATGAGCGTTCAAACAAGTAGAGCTCCTTACCCATTTCCGAGATGTTCTTCTCCCCACGTCCTTGACCAACCTAGACAAAAGAAAGTTTCATAATTAGTGCACAGAAAATGTAAATTTACCAGAGTATATCAAAGTAGGAAAATAAGTTGGACTATAAAACTAATGAACTAAAAAACCTAGCAAATGCAATACAATTCAAGTACAAAACTAAACAAGTCAATCAAAAACCCTAGTATATATAATAAAAAATCGAGAGATAGCTGACCACAAAATAAGCCCTTATTCCATAGAATCACTCAAAATTACAAAGAAATTCTAACAAAGGGGTTACATCAAATATTTAAGTCTTACCCTGGATTTCAAGTCTGATGATATCATCGAATATTTACATCATCTAATTTAGTCAAAAGGATGAGCCCAAGAAATAAAAAAAATAATGAAGCAAAATCAACGGAGAAACACTTACAGAAACTGATAAAAACGGGAGTGGTTAGACACAATAAACTAGATAAAAGTGGTTAGACATACGATCGTCACTAGGAGAAACATGCCATGTCTCCCCTTGTCTTGATCCGATACCAGCAAAAAACTTTTCTTCCCACTTGTCTCCCCATTTTGTTCCCAATTCAGTCTCGGCCCATTTATCTGTCCTGATGAGAGAAAAAGAAAGCATTAAAACACTATTGGGATTTAGCTGGGCATGTAATTTGCAATGCATGAAGTTAAGCAAGAACCAGCGTATATTATCCAGAAATATGAAAACGAACCATTTAAAACTTACATATAATATTTTAATCACTAAATACTATAACTAAGATATGAAATGCTATGGGAAAATTCCACATATTTCATCGGCCCGTAACATACTAGCTACACTTCAAATTATAAAATAAAAAAATCCAACAGTAATCATGCGTTCTGTTGCAGATTAACGAAAACTTGCCTGTAAAGAGCACACATAAACCTGACTTGAGTACTAAAGATACTCTCAATAAGAAATGGTTAATTATAGAGTTTGCCATAGTCCAAAACAACATACATATATTATACTAGAGTATAATAAAGTTAAAAATGATGATCAGTGAAAACCATTTGAGAACAGATCCTCTTCCATCATAATGCTCTCCCCACTTCTCCCACCAAGACTGCTCATTCAGTCTACCATATTTATGTGCCCCCTTTTCTGTCCACCCTTTGGCATCATATTTCTCCCACCTGAGTCCACATTTAAAAGAATAAAGATGAATAGTAGATACCTGGTTTGTGTTGGGCAGGGCATGAGATGGAAATTGTTTGATTGTTAATATTTTTTATTGCCTTACCACTTTTCATACCATCCAGCATTTTCAGTGCCAGATTTCGCTTGTTTCTGAGCACTCCTTTCAATCCTAGCTAGATTACTGTGAAAGACAAATGCAGCAGTACCAAACTTCAATCTATGAGGTAAAAGTTCAAAACTTTGAATTTACTTAATAAGCAAATATCAGTAACTGCAAACCTCCATTCATCTTGATGGAGCACCTCTTGCCATGTTTCCCACCATGAGTCCCCCTCAGCATTCTTTCCAGATTTCTCAACACCTGCAATTTGTCAAATAGATTCAGTATGGGCACTTGAAAAGATTGGGATCTATAGTTTCAATACCACATGCTACAGAAAGCGCTACCAAGTTTTTAGGTGAAGTAAGTGTTATACCTAGCTCTTTGTTTCCTGTCCAGTCACTTTTCTCCCACCACTGTCAAGTAGATCAATAAATCCAATTAAATGCATCCACCTGGGGTGATACTTAACGAGGTTATAAAAAAAATGTCATTGCATCATTTCTTGGATAGTATTTTTTTGAATTGCCTAGTAGCATTCACAGGTCTTTTTTCAAATAAGGGATATCTAAAGTACCACTAACTAGTTTAAACAACGCAGACTTTCTCCCTTTCTACCCTCTTCAGTCTCGAGAACCATACTCCTAAATATATCAGGTATCAAAGGGAATCTTATGTAAGTCGCGGATAGAGCCTAAAGCCATCCAAAAATCAATGGTTCACTACAGCCAACAGGTGGGCTGCTTTCTCGTTCAACGGGACAGAACATATAGACTACTAATTTGGCCGGAAGACAGTACTAATTGAAAACTTGTTACTCCTAACAGAAAAATGCACAAAAAAAGGATCTTCTTCAAGATCACCATCAGAGTGCCAGATTAATTTGCAGTAAGCGAGCGAATGAACATGAATACAATGATTTATCCGTAGTCTTGTGTAAAGTCTCTCAAGCATAACAATTCATCATTCTCCCATCAATAGCACTCATTACATACAATACTTACTCAATTTAAAAATAAAATGATTCTATACCGTTTCTTTCCATTCCGAGGAACCATCGTGAGACTTGCCACCCATCCTCGTCCATCTACATCTGAATCCGTTATCGCCCAGGTCCTCTCCGCTCTCTCTGTACCAAGTACTTCCATCCTCATTTGTACCCGTCTCTTTAATATTGTCATTCAACAAATTGATTCCCCAATCCTTTTCATTCGCAATGCCGGTGTCTACACAGGAAACCAGCCTAACTAGTTGAAAAATAATGAGCTAAGATGAATCTACACAGCACTATATTAAGACAATGATCAATTACCTCTCTTGGGCGGGGTGTCCCGTGACTGAGGACCGGAATTTCTAGGGGTACAACGGGGATAAAACTTCTCTTGCTTGGTAAGAAGCCGAGACCTGCAAATAGAACACAGAAAACACACAGAAAAAAAGAAGAAGGTAACAACCTGGTAACTATACAAGAGCAGCAAACAAGGGAACTAGTAATGGCAAAAGAGCTTGGAAACGCGGTCGTCGTACTGAGGCAAAGGAAAGGGCAATGCCGGGGAGGCTTGGATGCGGACACTGCGCTGGGGGCTCTTCTTTCTAAGTTTCTCAGCGCTCTTACCCGATCCGGAGGGCCTCAAGATTGGAGCAACGGAGTCGGAGCAGCAGCAGCAAATTCGAGTGGCGCGGACGCAGCACTCAAGCCGCCAGTGTCCCGTTACTACCACGCCCACTCTCCTCTTCTTCCTGCAGTGGCCGGGGTGAAGCGTAGAAATGCCGCCAGCTAAGGGCAGACTTCCCAGCCTTAAATCGAGCTGTGTGGAGAAGGTCATTTCATAAATATAACGGGAATGCCATCCAAAAACCCTAAGCGTGAGTTGATGAAATACGAGGTTTATGGACGAGGGACAAACAGCTGAGGACAGGAATGGGCAGTTCTTGGGGTCGGGCGAAGAATTTTTTATTATTTATTTTTTTTAAAAAATGAAACAAAAGGATAAATACTAATTAGTAGTGAGTCAGTGATTGGTGAGTATAGGTGGAAAGAACAGAGAGAAGAATAGCAGAAGGAGAAGGACGAGAATCTCTGCGTTGTTGTAGGGGAAACATTGGGTTTTTGGTTTCTGTGAGTGGACTTCCTCTGCTGGACGTGGAATTTTTTTAAGTAGGGAGGGGGCGGTGGCTTATCAGACCCTTAAAGGTCGAGACTCTCTCCCGTGATGTAATCAGACACGTGAGCACAGTGGATCCTTTGTGCCCCTCACCACTGGCCACGTGGAATAAATGTAGACTGTGTTTTTTCTCTTTTTCTTTTCTTGGCTGGGTCGTGTACATGTGTTACGTGATATTCTATGAATAATTATGGACAAGTAGTTTTTATTTGAGAAATTCTGAATATTAGTCATATAGAGAATAAGTATGACAAAAATATATTTAAATAAAGGATCTCAGGATTTTGCAGGAAATCTTTGTAGATGATGACCTGGAAAGCAAAATCTCTACTCCATATGTCAAGCCAGATGTGACGCTTGGTGGGTACAAATTACAAGGCTTTCCTGCTTTTGAGTTCCGTAATTTTTCTGCTTGCATTTTGAGGCCACACGTTTGCGGGTCCCGCGGATGATGACTTGGCCGGACACCTGATATGTACGAATGATTCTGGATAAGTTGAAAACATGTAGGCTTGCGTGTCATGGTCTGATATGTGGCCGTTGATGCATACAGCGACTGATAATGCCACGTGTTAGTTACCGGAAGGATTGCTTAGAGCAGAGGAGTGTTTAGTTGGTGCGAAATGCCGTTGGCCGAGGAAACCGAAGCTTGTCTGATCTGACTCATTGTCCTGTCTGTAGGGATAAGATTAAGGTCACTTCAAATTTCCAATATATACAGCGCTAATCTCCACAAATATTTCGAATATCGGAATCTCTCCTAAAATAGTTTTTATCATATATATTTATTTTTTTATCAAATATTAGATACTTTAGAAAAATAAAATACGAAAACAGTGTCAGAGATGATGGCAATTATATAATATATTTTATATATCACTTGAAAAGTCACAGGAACAACAGCCATGGGTATTGGGGTTTACTATGCACCTTACCTAACATGGAGCAGATGTACTAACTCACTGTGTTCGTTCATTTAATCATGGCTAGTTTGAATACATGTAGAAAGAGCATAAGGTGCAAAAATAGACACGTCTCGGTCTCTACAGAACAAACAATGCTCTCACCAGATTGAATAAAAGCTCCAAGCTTCTATGTAAGTCATCATACAATTCCAGCTCCAGATCTGGTTGTTCATAATGATCTCCTAGGGGAATCTGGGTATAATGGAAACATCAGGATATTCACGCAGCAGGGATGTGAGGGAGTCCGATTCATTTTCTCGAGAGAAAAGGCTTTACCGATTCTACAACCACCTGTAGTGCATGGAAGACAAATTGAAGGTTGGTCGTTTAACAAAAATCCTACATCAGGGCTTGAGGGACAAAAATATCAAGATACTTGTCATTCTATCAATGCATGCCCTGTGCATACTATTGCAGATGCAAAGTTGTGAGCGTATGCAGTTAAAATTGATTTTCTTTTAAAAAATAAAACGGAGAAAATAGTGTCAAGGAACGTTATCAGGTTCATATAATAAGCTCCATTGTCATTTGGACATGCAGACATCATGGCCATGAAGATGCATCAGGATCATCTATGTCTATCGTACATGACTACTGATCTTACCCTTCCGTCATAGGACAAAGAAGCAAAGATCCAAGGCTCACGGGAACTCCAAGCAAGGCCTATGATCACACAGCTAAAACTGGTTAAGACGAGTTTTAAGGGATCATTTTATAAGGCGTGAAAATGCTACACGGTTTACCGTAAATACTGTCTTCGTAGTCACTGTAGGAATTAAGCAAGGGATCAACTTGATTTGGTGACTCGACCAGACTGCCAAGAACAAGAATTCTAATAAGAATATTGAGCAGTTAAAAGAATAAAGGAGAAAAAAAATTGTTTTGGTGCCGGCCGGAGACAACCTTTCAGTTGACAACTCATCACCAGTTGATGTGGAAGCCGACCACAAGTTGACAGTTGAGTCTGTACCACCACTCTGTAATTAGATAACCACTGGTCAGTAAAACACTAAAAGCCAAAAAAAAAGTAAAATAAACAAGGAAACAATGTTGTATGATCGAATCACAACCATCCACAAAATTAAGGACATGCATAGAGAAAGATATCAACTTCCTATAAGACTCGATTCGGGTTGACAAGAATAGTTACACCTTTGGAGAAAAATTAATAACCAATAAAAAAATTCACCAAAATGTATTAAAAAATAGATAGAAAATGAGGATGGACCATTAGTGCTTCTTTCTTTAAGTGTAGGATGACCAAGGACCATTAAAAAACTGAGATTGCTATTAAAGTTATTTACTCTCCGTACTATCAACATGGCCGTTTTATTTTGAATAAGGACATCAGTTAGGATATAGTGAACATTTTTTTTCTTCAGTCATGATACTCTCTCATTAGCCCAGGAGTTTTAAGAGATTTACAACATTGAAGCAAAAAAATCTAAAAAAAATGTGAGTAGATTTGAGTTTTAAATTTGGTTCATTAACAAGACATCTGGAGGAAAAATATACTTCTTATAGATATGAGAGGCAAAAGCAAGCATATACACCACAGCAAAGGCAGAGAGACAAGCATGCATATTTGTGTGTGGGGAAGGGAAGAGAGAGAGAAACAGAGAGACAAACCAAAATAAGTCCATCATACTGAGGGTTGCAGGTAACAATCCACGTCCTGAATATATATGTTAAGACGGAGAGAGAACAATAAAAATACAAAGAGATAAACAAGTTGAAATGTCAAACTTGATTAAATAAGAATCATGATAATGCTTGCCGCTAGCAAACAGTGCTTACAAGTACATGTCAGGAATTAGAAAAACAGAAATTTCTTACCAGTGTGAATGTCCAGGAAGCTCTTTGACAGGAACCTTAGGCATCCTAAGATCCCATATGTGTATCCCGCATTCATCCTCAGCGGTAACCTGAAACAATTCACTCCATTATGCTAAGAAATCAACAGCAGTTGTATTATGCCAATCAAGAACAAATATTAATATCTGAAAGATATGAGTGCCGCATGCTATAAAAGAACATGAGTTAAGGAACTTTGAAGAACATCACAAGTCCTATGCATTTGAAAGGCCCATTTACTACAGGCGAATGACATGGTATGCCATATGAACAATCTTTATTCAGCTATGGTCAAAGTGAACAAACCCCAAACTAACTCCATCTTGCATCAATTGCTTCCAAATACATTGATGAAGTAAAGGGGATTAGTGGCAAAGGATGCTTGAAAACATATATATTTTCTCTGTAGTAGACTTACATAATTCTACTAAGTATTATGCAAGCCCTACACTCACTTCTTACAAACATACATGAAGACCATTGGTACATCAGACATATATGTACTACACAAAAAAAATATCATCAACAATGAATAATGATTTAGATGCATGCTCGGGAGTACAGAAATTTGAAGTCTTACAAATATATGGTTCTTCTTGGTGTCATAGTCTACATTGCGAACATGGCCACATTCGATTGTACTTGTCTTTCTGAGAAAACAGAAAACATGCTTCTAGATGAGGTGATTGAAATATAGTACCATCTCAATGCCAAAATGTTAATACATGTAGTAGTTCGAAAATATTTAGTTGTTACATGATAGGAACCTCATTATAGAATAAACATTTATGATTAACTTATTTTTTAATCATGAATAACAGCTCACCATAAACAACCAACATAGACG
Source organism: Passiflora organensis (assembly GCA_019739055.1). Classification (NCBI taxonomy): domain Eukaryota; kingdom Viridiplantae; phylum Streptophyta; class Magnoliopsida; order Malpighiales; family Passifloraceae; genus Passiflora; species Passiflora organensis. Next base: position 6,076,032 of record JAEPBF010000191.1, read on the forward strand.
TTTGTAGCTGAAGTTATCTAGCAAATAGTATATAAACACCTTATCTATGATAAAGATAACTATCATAAGAGGTAAAATTTTGGCAACAAAAATAAAGCATGCTGGATAAAAATCTAAACGAACAACTGATGTGTATGCTGCCAATGAATGTTTTCTGTGATTAAAAAATAAAAGTTGCACCAACTTTTAAAGAAAATGAACTTTAAAAAAGGATAAGCAGTCCTCATACTTCATTGTCCGAAGATCCCAAAACTGGACTGAGGAGTCGCAGGTTGCTGCAACAGCATTCATGTCATGAGGATCCCAAGCTCCACCAGATAAGTAGTGAAGCATACCAGTTGACTCCTTAGATTGAACCTAAAATTTTCATTAAAATCTGATAAAATCTGCCTGGAAATCATGAGTCCCTCTCGACTGTAGCAATACAGGAACTAACTGTGTTTTCTATAGCATAATCTATTAACATTTACATGTGGCAAGATCAATTAAATATATTCATTAATGGTTCCACTAAGCAGTTTATGTACCATCAAAGCAAAATATCAGGAACTTCCTTGTGTCAGAAACCAGTATATGGATATACCTGGGCTGCTTTTCTTGAACTATCTAAACTCCATAACAAAATACTTGCATCATCAATGCTGACCAACTTATCATTTCTTCCAGAGGGCCACCATAATACGCTGTTGTTCATAAGTATACAACCAGTGAGACATAGGAAACTGTGCAAGGATGAAAATCTTCCACAAGTTTAACCGTTAAACACTAATGTTTTACACAAAAGAACCTTGAAGACAGTAAAATCATCTTAATTCTGCAAAAGGAAGAAGGGAAAGAAAGAGTATGACATGGGACATCATCTGAAGTGAAAAACACAGCATATCAGCCCGTGAGGAACAGTGTTAGATATAACTAATTATACTTTTTCAACTTGCCATTTTTTGAGAAATTTTCAATCTAGCTGGGGTACTCTACACCAAAAAATGAATTATCTGAAAATGGGAGAAATGGACTAATTAAATATTTGAAACAACTGCAGACATAGAAAACAGACTTTAAGAACCGTAATGAATGAGCTCACCAATTGATCTTTCCGGTATGCCCATCAAGTGAAGCAGTTTTCTCCAACTGAGGAGAATTCAACTGGCCATACAGCTCAGGGATCTGCCACACCGCTGCTCCATAGGAATCGCCTACAATGACATGGAATGTCGTAATATTATCAACTACCTCATACTCTTATCTCCAGCCACTAGATTCGCACGCTAGTTTAAACAAAGCAAATTGGATTATGCAAGATCCATTGCAAAATATAGCTCAAAACATTGAGTTGCGTACTTTGAGCAACGCTAACAGCTACAATGTCATCGTGAGTAAAAAAAAATGGAGAGAGAATTACCGGTAGAGTAGACGGTAGAGAAAATCCGTTGATCAAAAGGACAAGAAGCAAGGTCCCAAATCTCATGCGGATGTGAAAACAAACCTTCGCAAATCAGTTCGGTACCGCCCGAGGAGAGCCGAATCAAATGTACCTACTCATGCATTTCGATTTCAATTCACCAGATCGAGCATGTAAAAATGAAATGAGAGTGATAATTAGCGAAGGAAAACAAATAAAAACCTCGTTTTCTTCCCTGAGACTGAGAGTGCCGGTGATAAAGCTGGTATGATCCGTGTCTGCTTTGACATCTGATATGCACCTAGCCTGGACATTGACCGATGTAAGTTGAAGTTACTCATCCAGATCAAGCTTTTCGAGAAATAGCGAAACAAAGAGAGTAGAAGCTTTGGTTCTAACCTGGTATTTGAGACCATAGCCGATGCCTGATGAGCCTCCTTGCATTGTTTGAGTCCTACCCAGCAGTTCAAGCCGAGCAGCAAGCTTTAGCTATATTTTCTTATTCTCAGAGTCTATTATGTTTTTTCCTCTTTTTTTTGTGAATCTTCACTGTACAATAAAGTAATGGACTCTTTCTAATGGCCCGATGTGTATTAGAATCTCTTTGGGCCTAGTTAGGATAGATTTTTTCTAATATGAAAGCCCAAGTTAGGATTAGATAGATGCATCGCATCCAATTTTTTCATCAATGTTGAAAATAAACGAAAAAGATAATGTTTTATTTGTGTTCAATCTTTTTATAATTAGAAATTAGCTATTTGAATAACAACTAGTTCGATTTTACAAAATCTATGAAAAATATATTTATTGAAAGTAGTCAATATTAATCTAATTATCCATTAGTATTATCTTCATTATTTAAAAAACATGGATTCTATTGCAGCTAGATCAGTAAGCAAAAAAAAATCGATCAACGAGTGCTTGGTTAATCTAGATTGATGTTCCACGAAGCAGACAATATGGGACTGACATCACTTCCACAACATCTAAAGGAAACTTCTGAAATATTACCTGAGGCCATTCTCAAAATATAAACAGTACTTAGTTTAATTCTGGATAACCATATCACTGCCGTTGTTCCTATTCCAAGAATTTCGTTGCCAAGACGCCAAATGCTCGCAGGGCCTCATTTTTTCAACTTGTGACTCATATTTCGTAACTTACGGATGACTTTCCTATTTCATAACTGATAAAAAACTAGTTATCAAGTCATCGAGTCAATCTCGGGGCTCTGTTGCTAAAAGTCCTGTTTGTTGTTTTTTTCCCGATCTATCCTAGCAGTTCTATGTACAACAGGCAGGCTAGGAACAAAATAATTGGTCAGGCAAACCGTTCAGTCTGAAAGCATTTCTTCCAATTCAGGTTCTTCCCCGGTTAATCCATCATAGTCCAAACCTGTGCCATTGAACACGCCATTCTCTTGAGGGAAATCATCATCCCCGTCATTATCAGGATCCGGCAATTCTAGCTCATCATCAACATTCTGATCATCAATATCTCCAATTATGTCATTACCCTTCCCAATTTTTCTCGATACATTATCTATCTTAGCCTTGGCCCCAGAATCTTCACATATGCAGGTATGTGGATTCTCATGAAATTCTCCTCGGCCAGGCCTCACTTCCTTCGGTGCTCCCATAAAGCCTCTTTGGTAGGAACGCACTTTAGAGGCAAATTCTCCCCATGTCATGTTATCTTTGTTCAAGAACAATCGATAAAGTTTTTTAGCATTTGGACGAATGGTGGGTTTGTGTCCAAAGTATTTCCTGCAGACCAAGGATGGTGAAAAGTAAGCCAGAAGTCAACGGAAATAGTAACTCAAAAATGAAAATCAGAACAATTACCTCCGCCCAGCTAATATTTTAGCCATATTTCCATTGTTGTTGGTAACAAAGACATCACTTTTATCACAGACGATGAAGTCAAGCGCAGCCATTCTAGAGGAAAATGAAGAAAATTCCTCCAGCTCCCCCTTGCTAGCAATTGTCTCCTTAGTATAGAAGTTAGGAAAGAGTGCTTTCAAGGGTGCCAAGGTCTCTTCCCCTCCATATACTTCTCCGGATGCTACATAAATATAAACATCGCTGCCATAACCCAGCGCTCTCAGCATAATACCAACTTCATAAGGAGTGAGTGGGCACCTTCCATGCCTCCTTTCCTTGTCAGGGTTGTTTGACTGAAAACATGAAGAAAATCCCATACATGCTCGTTACATTAATCAATTGATTGGAACATTTTTTTACTGACATTGAACACAATACACTCCTTGTATCAGTAAAGGATCTAACATTTATTTTCTCATAATTAGACCTAAAGCCGTTCTTATACCACAGTAGGTAGATGGCCCTAGCCTGTTGGAGGTTTTTTCCCTCATAAACTATGGGTATTCAACATATAAGAGCAAGCTTGTGCCATGAACAATGTCAAATAATATAACTAGCTAAGAAAATATCGATTGCTTATAACCTAATGTTTGGCAATGGACAGTAACAATAGTTAAATTTCAAGTTTAGCCACAGAATTTTCTCACTAAAAATTTGGATGCAGGTGAATTTCAAGCTCACACGGTTGGATCTTACATGTAAAGTTTTCCACCTCTTCCGTATGGCACCTAGTTCTTTTTTTTCCTTGTCACCTCCACCGTAATAGCACCCTGAGAATGCCAACATATCAGGCTCAAACCTGTAGCAAGAGATATTTGGTTGCATTAAGACACCACATCATGCCTGCTTCCATACATGGAATATTTCTTCATTGCAACAAGAATACAATTTTACAACAAGAATCAAAGTCTGGTCGATGATTCCATTTCACTCACTGGACCACCAGTCAATCATCAGCATTTAATTAATCTCCATCAAATAGTCATTATATGACGATCAAATAACCAAGCTATCTGCACAGATACACTAGCGGCTTTTGTGCATGCCATACCAGCACAACTTCATGCATGTAGAAAAGCATTTTAAGCCAGTGAACATTCATTAATGAGAAAGGCTGTTGGCGACTTGCATTAAAATATTAGTAGACAGAACAAGTAAGAAGAGTTGCTTCAATTCCAGATAATTGATGCTATCTCTCAAATATGCATAGTTAGCACGTAAATGAAGTAACATCACGCTCACAAACAAAGAGAAAGAATGATACATTTTTCAATTGAATGAGAGAGAAGAAACAAAAAGCGTAGTCTTATACAATAAGCCAAATTATAAACTTCCATATGCATGCAGGACATAAATACTCTTTGTCAACCAAGCAGCAAAGGGGGAACTATTAGGCTGTTCTAATCAGACCAACAGTAAACAGATAATAATCACCAAAGAGTAGCACTTTTATAGAAATGAAATTGCAACTTCTGGCAGGAAATTAATTGGAATACCTCAGATGCAGGGCAATGAAATGTTTGCTTTTCACCCTCATTCGTTGGACCAGTTTCTCACCCATTTCAAGAATAGGATCGGTAAATTTTAAAGCATGGTAGTTAACTCTGCATCTCAACTTTTGTAGTTGTGTATCCAACTTGTTTGCTAGTCTGTAATCAAACTTTGTAAGCTGAATTGCCTGCCATACAGTTAAGCACTCTAACGTCATTTTCCCTATAAACTTAAGGATCACATACAATAGAAACTCAAACTACAGTATATTTTTAAACACAGATCTTCAATACATAAATCACACATCATTACCGGAGTCTGTGAAGAACTAAAAATTAAAAAAGACTCCAGACAAAACAAAAAGCAAAAGAGGAACAAAAATAATTATAAACATAAATATAAGCAAATTTTGCCAATTGTATTTTTTATAACCTAAAGACCAATAAATATTGCAAAATTTCTAAGAAGAGAAAAACAAAAAAATGGGTATACCTTAAGCCAAGGCCAAGTCCTAATGAATGCATACTGAACAACCTAACACATTAAGGAAAGCTTCGACATGTATTATTTGGGACTAAAAGAGTTAATATATTAGTGAATGTCTGAAAGAAAGTTGATTTTCTGAAATGATCATCAGGGACTGAGGCAGTTCAATTTTGAGGTTAATTAAATCATTGGAAATTTGCCAATGTGATGCATCAGCAAACTTCCACCACAGTGTCCAACCATATTTGTAGATCATACTTCACCATCAATAATTTTAGTATAGATCTATCTCCTTTCTCCTTAGTTTGGATTCAGCTAGTCTAAGCTTGAACACAAAGTCATCCTAGACTGAACCAGATAGTCCGAACACATGGAAAAGAGGATGACGTTTATAGCTCAAAATTTCCAGAGTAATCATTGATTCTGAATGCAAAAGCCACATCTAAAGCAGACAAAAACTAGGAGCAAGGGAACGGGGGCATCAAATAATATATACATCAAAAGTTAGCTGGTCAGGCAGTAAAACAACCTCCATTTAAGCCAAAAACATGGGTCAGCAGTCAGATGCAAACAAAAGCATGAAGAGCATCCAAAATATAGCAACATAGTGCTTGAAGCTATTCTGCCCGAAGTAGTCAGAGAAAAGGCTGAATGGAATTGAGGACTTACATGCCTTTTCAAAAGAACAGGTAATACCCGATTTTGATAACATCTCTCACTACACTTCCTTGGAACACGCATATTATGTGGAGTCCAAACTTTCCCTCTTCTTTTTGGTAAAGACTTTACAATCTTAACATCTTTTGACAATGAAGATATAAACCAGTCAGCATCAAATATCTCCGAGAAGTCACTGCAAAAGATAAATCAGTGGGTGTTGTAATATCAATAAAAAAAGAATACTTGCCTTTTTCTAAATTCTTTTTGGTAATGCAAGACCCAAGAATCAAAGAAAAAAATGTTTTAATTGCAATTATTTGAATATTAACCTAGAGTCTTTCCAAAATGATTTCTGGTCCAGCTTGGGAACAACAAGAGTAGCATTTAGAATTCGAGCAGCAACTACAGCATCGGTAATCTGCAAAACATTACAGATAAAGTTAATCTCAGATGGTTCAAAAATGAATTTTAGTCGACGCAACAGAAAAAGGCCATTATAAGTTTGGAAGTTGACTCAAATACCACAGATCATGGTCAAATATGTCATGCCCAATTGTACGGCCAGTAGATGTATAATTAAAATAAGCACTTCACCACAGCCAAGCAGCCGATACTTCAACCCAACACTACTACATAATGCAGCATACACATTGGAAAGAAAGACTTTCAGAGGCATCAAATCAAAATTTTCTCCAATATCACAAGTTCCCTGATCCTCCTCAAAAATTTTGTTTACTCACCATACTTTTACATGCAGATGAATTTCAGCCATAAGACTCGAACATATCAATTATGGTGTTCCCAAAAATTGATGTACCTGAATTTGATGACTCCCTAACAATGACTAGCTAAAATAGATTAGAATTCATTTAAGGAAACTACGCAGCTTGGATGCAAGGAGCTGGTGGAAATATGCTGAGGAAAGGCCGATTTCTGTGTATATATATGCATTTAACATATATTAGAGTCAAGCATGAAGAGAAAACTTCAAAGTCTAGTGATCAATCAGGCACCAGGAAAACAAGTGGTTGGAAAACCAGAATGGGATACCACAACATGAGTCATGAATTCATAAAAATAGAAATTCTACTATGTTATCTCGAAATCTCTGGTGTAACAATGTATTTGCTCAGTATCAAAGTACATCAGTGACCCAAGAATGCCCAGAATTAATCCCCATGCACTTAGGAGGATAAAAACTCACAGTCAATCTTTGAATATTGTATACAACGAAGCAAGCAAGCAACAAATGCTGTTCACAGCACATAGATCTTGGCGTAGAGGAACTAAAACATAAATTTAAATGTTTGCAGACAAATGAAACTGTTTAAGAAAGCTTCGTATACGGGCTCAGAAGTTCACCCCGGTCCTCTGCTGGTTTAAACCTCCGCTGGTAGCTATCAGCAAGTATCTATTCGATACTGTAACAGTAGCCGCTTCTGTCACATAAAAAACTCACAAGTTACGAGATCATGCACAAACAGGAAAAAATTACCAAAATCTTCAAAGAAGACAGTAACATAATTAAATATCCAAATCTAAAGAGATTCCTAAGCATTCTAATTAAAATCTTACATCAGAAAGAGTACAATGAATGGATAAGCCACCGGATGAAATCTTAGAACAAAAGGACAATAGACATACTTGGAAACTTATCGCTAGCATTGCTGCATCCGTAGAAGAACTTGGAGTCCTTGGAGCTCCAAATATCACGATCCGATCTTCCTCCGCCTCTCTACACCGACAAATGAACCATCATTCAAACAAACCGCGATCGATGTAACAAACACGAAAGACAAAAGACAAAAACCCCAACCGGAACGTGGAAAACCGGCTTCGCATGTGAGTCCTCCACAACACCAACATTTGCAGCGCGAGACTGAGCACGAAAAGAAAAACAGTACAAAAAATGATAAGCAGACATAATCATCACAGATGCTAAGTGTGTGTTTGGGAAGAGAGGCGGAGAATACGGGCACTACCGAGTAGCGATACGGATGGATAGAGTCCTTGGGAGAGGGAGCAAGAAAGGAGAGGAGTCCAAAGAACAGGAGAATAAATGCGGAGATGACAAACACGAGAGGGAGAAGGGAGCGGAGGCGACTGTAATAGCTGTTACTGCGCCGCCGCGGGAACGCCATTCCCGGCGGTAAATTTCTCGTTTAGTGTATTAGGCTGTTCGATTGCGTCTCTCACTTCGCCCCCCTGTGGAAATGAGGTTTATGGAGAAAAAACGAGATCTACTGCAGCAGCAGGCAAACAATACTACAGCACACGCAGCACTACGTGAAGATAGAGAGAGAGGGAGAGGGAAGGAGGCATAATGATGCCTAAATTAATAAGGCTGCAGCCATTGTTGTTGCGTGGGATAATGACAAAGATGAATTTGCATCTCTGCAAAGTGGCTCCCTTCTGTTCGTTAGCCGATTTTACCAGAAATTGGATGCCGATAATCTCTTAACGGCATCCAATAAAATCCTATAATCATTCTTATGTACTATTTCAATCAAATTATAAAAATTTAAGAAATTAAAGTGTTAAAAATGCAAATCGTAATTAACTTTGATCATTTATTATTAATTATATTTTCAATATTCATATATTATTCACCGCATCAACACATCCAGACAAACTGCGTCTCGGGGAAGTAAGGACCCCGCGCCCATTGCCCTTTGCCCAATAGTACATGGGAGAAAAGCCTGACCGTGACATTCGGTTAATGGCGTCATTGTAAAATCAAACGGTGACCTTATCCTTTTCTGCGGGATAGCTCAAATGAATTCGATTCTAACAAAACCTCCATTGTCCTTCTCCAAATTATCATCTTCTTCTTCAGCTACGACGTCGTCTTCGAGCCGCTCTGCGGTTCTGGTGTCTGGTCAGCTCCGGTTGTGCTCTCCCGTGAGATTTTGTTTGTCGAAAGCGAGGCTAGGCTTTAGAGTGAAAGCTTGCGATTCTTCCAAGGAGGAGAACGGCAGCAGTAAAAAAAATGGCAACTCCCAGCCGCCGTTCAATAGCTCTTTGGTAATTTTAAGCTTCTCCCCTTGCAATAAACGTTTTGGCTCAGGTTTTGAGACGTTCTGTTACAGTTTGACATGACAAAGGTTATTAACTGTCTCTGCGCAGCCAAAGACGAGGAGGGATATTCTACTGGAGTACGTGAAGAATGTGCAGCCGGAGTTTATGGAACTCTTCGTTAAAAGAGCACCCAAACAGGTTTTCCACATCTGTTAATTATTTGACGGCATTACCGTGCTTGGATTTTATGGAGTGATATGAAATCCTCTACTGGATGCGGTTTGTTTAGGTCGTTGATGCAATGCGGCAAACGGTGACTAACATGATCGGGACGCTTCCACCGCAGTTTTTTGCTGTGACGGTTACAACTGTAAGTCTGGTGTTTTTGGTTGTTGGAAAATGAGTCGGAGCATTGCAAAAGTTATAGATTGCATAGTTTGAAAATGACGCTATACCTGTTCAGCAAAGCCTCTGACAGATTTATTAGTTCCTTAAATTACGAAATTTGCACGGTAGAATTACCTTCAGCTGTTGTTTCTAAGAGATGATTGGTTTCGTTGTTTTGGTTTAGGTAGCTGAAAATCTTGCTCAACTCATGTATAGTGTTATGATGACCGGTTACATGTTTAAAAATGCGCAAAACCGCTTGGAATTGCAGCAGAGTTTAGAGCAAGTTGCTCTACCCGATGTGCAAGAACAGAAGGTCGGGCTTACTTTTGTTTTGGACTTTGAGGTTTCACTATTTTGTTGTATTATGGGTGTGATTTTTAGTTGATTAGAGTGCTGGTTGTTGCAGGATGTCCCCGATTATGCACCTGGTTCACAAAAGAAGGTTTCTGGTGAAGTAATTAGGTGGAATAGTGTTTCTGGTCCCGAGTCAATGGATGCTAAAAAGTACATTGAGTTACTCGAGGCGGAGATTGAGGAGTTGAATCGTCAACTTGATAGGAAAACAGCCAATGGACAGAATGAATTGCTGGAATACCTGAAGTCTCTTGAACCTCAAAATTTAGAGGTACTAGTAGTTGTGCATTTTTGTTTGTTGTTTATTGTTACTTTTTTTTTACTAATGAAATAACCTGCTTTGCTTTTTGAGAATTTCCGGACGTGCAAACTGTCACGAGCTTGGAATTTCCACGGATCGTGACAGAATGCTGTTTACGGGAAAACAAATGGCTTCGGATGCGTTTCTGATTATTCTACAAGCCATCTAAAAGGAACTCGTGTTCTGCTTAATCCTCATTGGAAATTGTATTTTGTTTCTCGATATATATTTTCTTATGGCCATCCTGATACTCGGATCCGTTTTATCCTATTATCCAGAAGCACTCTCCTTGCACATTGTAACTTTGTTTATTTGTTTAATATCTGCAGCAACTGACGAATAGTGCTGGAGAGGATGCTGTGCTTGCTATGAACACATTCATCAAGCGTCTTTTGGCTGTTTCAGATCCTGACAAAATGAAGGTTTGTTGTTGTTTTGTGCCCAACTGCTGTCATTTTCCTGGGCGTGAGTTAAGATTATTGGAATCCACGGAAGCCTCTTGCTTGATTTTTCTTTTTATTTTCTAATTAATATTCCTGAGTTCGAAGTATCGTATAAGATGCAATCACTGGGAAATGCTTACAAAATGATATTGTTGATGGCATTGACTTGCTTTATTTTAATAGCACATTACTGCAGCTACAACAGTGCTCATGAGCTTGTAGGTGGGAGCCACTCTAATATTCAAGAAGCTATGAGATCTCACGTTCAATTCATGCCTTCAGTAGTTTGCCTATATATTTAATGCTCAATAACATGAATTTTGGTGTGGGAAGTCTCTGAAATTCTGTTACCCATTTCTAGTTTTGTTTCACATATCTGATGCTGATTATTATAGTTTGAATTTAGGATAAGAAAAAACACATATCCAGGAAGATACTGTCCACCGTAGAATTCAATGTCTTAGCAGCATGAATATTCAATATAGTGAGATTCTTAACTTCAGCAATAGTCAGTGAAAGAATATTTCCAGTTTGAGGGTTTGGGAGCTGTTAGTTGATAGATTCTGGCTGTGAATATGCTAATGAATTGCGAAAGATGAGTCATTTGACAGTAGCGGAACAGACACTAGATCGGACCACACTAGTGCAGCCCAACACTTGCATCTAAGAGTTACGGCCTTTTGTAACCATACCAGTAACCACAGGATCCACACCACCGAGTCACAGAGCCTTTAGGTCTTCTCTGTCACCAAACACATGACAGCTCCCTATGCCATTCGATGTTCATTTACAAGGAAATGCAGTGGTGATATTTCGTTTAACTCAATGAGCCATAGCCACCACAGTTCTTGTGACACTTGAGTTTATTACTTGCTACAAATTAGAAGTATTGGATATTTACGTGGTTGGCAATAACAATTTGCTTCCAAAATTATTTTGCAGGAAAAGCTAACTATCACCAAGAGATTATTTTCTTGGAGTTGTGTTTAGTAATTTGTTTGATATGCTTAACAACTATCTGTATTCTGTAACAGACAGCTGTAACGCAGACTAGCTCACCGGAACTTGTGAAGCTAATTTATTGGTTGATGGTGGTGGGTTATAGCATTCGCAACATTGAAGTTCGTATTGATATGGAAAGAGTGCTGGGGGCACCTGCAAAGCTTGCCGAGTTGCCTCCTGGAGAAATTGTTTGATCACTTGCATCAATGTGGCCATTGTCTTCGCTGCAGCTGTGTAGGAGGATCTTTGTCTTCCTCGCCGAACACAAGTTTTGTGGTCGTTAAGTTTATTTTTTTTCTTGTGACGGCCAAGCTCTCCATGTTCTAAACAATTGCTCGAGGGTCGATTAGATTTTTATGGCCACCTCAATTACATCTCCGTACTGCAGTCAGCTGCAGTCGAGCATTATTATGAGCGAACAAACATTTGAATAATACTTTCGATTAAAGAAATCTTTCTTTCAATCTTGGAAAAAACTATAAATTTATATTAAAATGCCAGGAATCCGAAGTATGGGCCCTTAAGTATATTTTGGCTTGGAAATTATAACAATATATATATATATATATATATATTTATATATAGGTATGATATCTGTGAATATGAAGTAGCACTAACGAATGCCGTAAAAAAAATTACTACCAATCGAAGCAAAACAGAATATAGCAAAAGTTAAAAGAATTGTGATGTGAAAACAGCGTACAGGGGCTTATTTTCCTGCCTCTTTTCTCATCATTCCTAGCCTATTGTAAAAAGAGTTTTTTTCTTTCCTCGCACAAATCCAAAAAAGGATCGAACAAAAATTGGGGAGAGGCACAACGAATCCATGAGACTCGGGTGCTTGCAGCTTCCCAGAAAACAAGATATTCTGAACCAGAGCTTCATTCCCGCACGGCTATCAATAGCACAGCACAGTAACTACTTGATCAAGCTTCAAGAATTGGGAACCGATTTTCTGGCCACTTTGGATATGCGCGTTTGTACAAACTCATGCAGACAGTGTCATGCTGCTGTATTACACCGTTTAAGATGCACTTCATTGCCCCTGAGCACAAACGTAAGTGTTAACAACTTCAAAAGTACACTCATGCTTTCATGAATATAGTCAAGACATCAGTCAAGAGCTGTTATTCAGAAACCAAACACAGAATAATACTCCGATCCCCAGTATTGCCCTATACAATCCTTTCTTTTTATGTTAATTTTTTTAAGAACAATCCAGGATACAAAAATAATACACCTTGTATACTGGCAACATACTAAAAAATAAAATTGCAAAATTTGCCAAGATTGGAAGGGTACCATACCGTGTGTACCAACTGGTTCTTTGATGCGACCATGACGACCATATTTGGTCCACACTTCTACGGGCTGCAACACCAGTAATATAGATAGAATCTCAGTATATGATAATGAGGAATTACTATGCACAACTGTGTAGAACTCATTCTTTACCTTGAACCATCTAACATCCTCTGGGTTATGAAACATGTATCTCACTGAGGCTTTTGACTTTGATACTCGTTGAGGATAACTGCACAACACAATACATGTGGACGTTTTAACAAATAAACTTATCCAAAATCATTAACTTGAATTGTAAACTCAGAAGGGATAGACTTCTACCGAGGGAAGAGTTGCCAAACATTCAATAATACCCAAAGAAAAGAAAAATTAACCTCGTTAGATCATGATATTTTGTAATTTCATTAATGATTTTAAGCTGCCACTGCATTATTGAAGGTTGAGTTACATCCACTTCCATGTCAATCAATCATAACAAACAGCCATAAAAGTATAGATCAGACAGCATAATGGGTCTCCAGGAGAAGAATGTATGAAATACTGGCTAAAACCATTTGACACTGGTTGTAGGCTGAATAACTTTATCAACCACAAATTCCTTTGGCAATAACTGAAAGTAGGGGGAATAAACAGACCAGAATGTGAATATGATATATAGTTGAAGAGCGCAGAGAGTGATACCCTGTCAGTATAATTTTCTTCAAAATTATTCGATCTGGATCAACGCTTTTCAGGGAGCCAACGGCAACCACTGCTGGTCCAGCACCACCATCTCCACTCTTAAGAACTACCAAAGGAAGAGAAGGAAAACAAACTGGAGCGTAAATAGATGCTACCGAGAAACACCCAGTAGGTAGGAATCTTTCCATCTTATGTTTGTCTGAATTCATATTGTCAGTGGAAAATATAGGCCTGAAAAACAAAGAAAATAGTCAGCAAATTTACTGCATGAGGGCAATGATTGTGAAAAAATCCGTTACAAAACATTATTACCTAGCAACAAATTGCCGAAAACCAGTGTGGAAGATTAGTTCTTCTTTGGATTTGACAGGAGCGTCATATGTATCATTCTTCTTTATGCTATAAAACATGGAAAAGCTCAAATTATAGGGTGGATTAACCAAATATGGTAGTACTTAAAAACCAACAAATACAAACTAACAGATAAATCATTGACTTAACATTACCTAAAATGAAGAACAGACATTTTGGACTCATGTTGGAAAAGGCCACATACTATCACGGGTACTGTCTTCGAAAGTAAACATAACTTAGAAGCAATAGAGACAGGTACTTCCTTGATATGCAGCCTTGCATACTGGCCTGTCTGTATAGAGTCATCTCTGTTCTCTTGTTCCATATCAAAGGCTTTTGCAAAGACATGTTTTTGCGTTCTTGCAAAATTATCAAATGCAAAAATTCTTGCATAATCTTGGGGTAGAGACTCCTATAATTCCAAAACAACTTAAGCTACTTTCAAAGGTATCAAGTTTACAAAATGAAATCGCTAGATGAGAATTATATTACCTTAGGATCCCATGAAGAGGTCCTAAAGGACTTAAGACCCCTATACTTGGCAAATCGCTTCCTAGCAGGAATATCCACAGGAGTATCCACTTCATCAGGGAACTCTGAAACATGAAAAGTCAACTTAGCTCAAATGGTATCAAGAATCAACAAAGTTGTTTGTTTAAAATCCCTGTACTGTGTCTCTCTCTGGATGAGTGAGAGACGAACATGGACATAAGATTCGTGAAACAGTCAAGTGCAAAAATGACAATAAACAGAATATTTCCCTAGAAAAGGAGAGGTACCTTCATTTTCAGCATGTGCTGCCTTGATTTTTTTTATCTCATCCTCTATCTGTTCCTTTGTCAAATTTTCAGTATCCTGTGTGACAATTTAAAAATGATATAGTTTGAGGATCTGATAAAAATTAAAGAGAGAAGCTACAGTTTGAGGAATCACCATCATCACTGAATCATTTTCAGTTTCTTCGTCGAATTCTCTAATGTCTAAGGAAGCATTATCATCTTCGAAGTCAAGGTTGTTGGATTCCTTTGAGTCAAGATAATGACTTTCTGTTCCATCCAGTACCATACCATCATCAGCATCACTGCCACTACTTGACCCCTCTTCGTCGGATCCATCGATAATCCAAGCAGCCTGTAGCAATGAATTTGAGCTCTCAAGCAAGTATAGGAGCAAGCACAAGTAACTTTGGAGAACCAGCTACATAACATTTGACCTTTGAGAGAATAGTTAATAGTACACACAGACCTGGTAATCTGAAGTACCACGTGGAAGAGTCCTCCTCTTTAGCCTTCTTTGTTTCAGATTTTCATCAGCCTCAGCCATATCTGCCTCTGTTGGCCATGTCTAATATGGAAAAATGAAGTTGTAAATCACAATTCTTCCAAAGGGAAAATATATAAAACCTTCAGAAAACTTGAAAGTATCAAGAACACTATATTGACATTTATAAAAGATGCAACTATAACAAAATTCAGAAAGGTGGAAAATAACACTATGAGGCGAGAAAAGGTTCTGCAAAGCCACAAGGAAATTGATAATCTAAGAGAGAAAATTAACAGAGAACTGTAGAGTTGAAGAATAGTGTGAAAGCAAAATTCCAGACATGATGAGATGAGCAAACCCAAAAACCGAGGTCCAGTAAATCATGCCAGCAAGCCAATTAACTGATACACAGTGCTTTGATCCTTATGAAAGTTACCTGTTCTCCTGCAAGAGGATCTGGAATATTCTCAACAATCAATGGTTCTTGTGTCATAGTATCTGGAACAACAGCTCGGACAACCTGAATAATGGAGAAAAGAACGTATGGAATTTCAATCATATATACAACATTGTCAAAGTTAAGATGCTAAGACTCAAAAGACAAACCAGTAACAGGAATGACATGCCTAAAAATTATTAGTTAAAAACAAATCAAATCAATTAATTCAAAAAGTGTAGATGAAAGAGCGACAGTTAAACTCAAACATCAACTTTTGTCAGGAAACTTGAGCAACCACATGACAAGAAAGTAAAATAATTGAACATCAATCTACTTTTTTTTTAAACAAAAACATAAAGAAAAGGCTCAAGTGAAGTGCACTATCAATACAAACTGGTAAAATGAGGAAACTGGTTCAAGGAAGAATAATGCAAAGCAATCAGAGGTGAGATGCAGATAGTGTCAAGATCAGAGATAAAGAAAATAGGAATGAGAAACCTCACAGTTCACTCTACTCACAACTCAAGCATTAATACCTCCAGATCAAGTACATCATCTGAATCCATCAAATCTCGTTCTTTTCTCAACTGCAAAGGATTTGGATCCTTCAAAACTTCAATTTTCTGCAGCTGGAAATCCCCAGCGCCAGATATGTGAACCTGATGTTGAAGACAAAAGATTTGCCACCAGTCATTAGAACAACTTATGAAAGCCAAGTTTAAAATAATATGAAGAAAGCAAGTCCACAGGGAAATTACTTACCAGTTGGTTCACAGATAAGCTGTGAGCTCGAAGATACCCAACAAGGGAAACAGTACATTTTCCTGAACTCATATCATCTGTTACCATATCAACCTATTATATAACCATGAACAAGCTGTCAACACCACCAGAATTAAAGATTTTATAAAAAAAAAAAAATTAAGATCCCTTAGAATGCACCAAATTGGCATTCAGATGGAGATAGACCATTGACCATCTACAACAAATTGGATACAATCTGAAGGCATATGACTTCGGAGCCACATAACCTAGTGAGATATTGTTTTAAGATTTCCCGACAGAGCCATCTTACAATTAACAATCTTTCACTTAGGAGTTTTTCATATTTCTAGAAAAAAAAAAAGAAGCTTATCTACCCTAGCACATGATAATGCTCACTGTAAATTTCTACAATAATAACAAAAGAGCACCTTTTGGGACATGACATATGGTCGTCGACTTCTCCAATGAGGGATGTTGATCCTTTGCTCCTTGAATAACCAAAGAAACTGCACTCCAAATAGAAAGTAAGACACATAAGCAAAAGATAGGCAACAGAACATTGCAACACATGCTATATAAATCATTATAAATACAGAGAGAGAGCATAATTACTTGATTACTTTTAAACTATACCTTATGCAACTCATCTTTTGTATCTGCAGGATAGAACTTACAATCCTCAGGAAACTCACCAGCAAGGCTATTAGCACACATCTTTTTTGATTCATTCCTCTTTTTCAGCTCGGATGGCAAATCCTACAAACAGGTAACACAAGGTGAACCTAATGCTATGCAAAACTTCATATTGATATATTCAGTATAACATATCAATAAAAAAACTTACACGAATGAACACTACAGTACTCGGCAAACCAATGGATCTAAAAACTGACAAGCACTGACTTCCAAATGAATCAACATAGTCTGATGAAGAGTCTACGTCAGATGAAGAATTTGTCGATGCCACAAAAGCAAACAGATCAGCAACCTGTAGTTTAAACATTATGCAAACAGCAAAGTGAACAAGCAATACAGCCAACCAGGACCTTTTAACCACAGATCATGAGAAAATCAGAAGTCCATCAGAAATCTTTCATACCTTGGCCATATCCATACAAGATAGCAAATCCCCATGTGGCGCTTTCAGTATCTAGATCATTTGACACCAATCAGATACAAATAGGTCTAATCACAGTGACGAAACTAAAATAATAAGGTTTTCATAATGCCGAACAAACTACGGTCTTGAAATAGGTAGATTACAGCTTGCCTATAAAAAACATGCAGGAAAGGAAAAAGAAAATGCAGGAAACGAGAACAAGCAGAGTTAGGTGAGGCCTACCGTAGCTCTCATTCTGTACTCAGAAGAAGCTACTGTGGAAGACGCATTTCCATTCCCTTCCGGAGATAATATCTTCAAAAGATCTTCAGCCAGTAAATCAACATTCACCGAAGCAGAAAGGCCAAAAAGAACCTACCATTACATAAAATACGAAGAAAAAAAAAAGGTAAGCCACAGAATAATGGATTTCCATAACGAACACAGGCAGGCGACTTGCAGTAACACAAACACGAGACTTACAATTACTCGGGGAGGTGATGCCGCGGAATTTGAAGACCTCTTATCCTTCAATATAGCAGCACGCTTTTGCTCTCGGAGCTACCAAAAATTCCAGATTTATCGTGAGCTAATCATAATCAATAAAAAACGAAGAAACAAGTTCCACCCTATCTCAACATTCGAGAGTATAAAATTCACCATCTTGTTACGCTGAACCCGAGCCGCACGAGCTCCTTTGATGACATTCCTCTCCGATTTCGCAATCCTACTCTTGTCTAATAAAAGCAAAAAAAGAAAGAACATTAGAGCTTAAAAATTATCAGATTAGAGAAAATTTAGGTTTGCAAGGTAAAAATAACAAAACCTTTAAGAGACGTTTTGTGAAGGTTACGAGTAGATTTGGAGGAGAACCGTGTTTTATGCGGCTTGTTCTGCTGTCCTCGAGCGCCTCCCATGGTTACTTTGTCGTATATCTACTGAAAATTTGACTTACGGAGGAGGACACCGGCGAAGAGCTGCAGTAGAAGCAGCAGAGCGGCAAGCAAAAGAAGAGCGCGACAATTTACAGATAGCTGAAGGGTTTTTGTGCTTAAAGACAATTACTTTCAAGGCAGGCATGTTTGGTTTCTGGAATTATGGTTGAATTAAAATTATAAAATAAAAAATATTTTACATTAATAATTATTAACTTTTATTATTTTTTAATAACATATAATATATATTTTTATTAAAAAAATATAAATATTAAAATATTTAAAGTTTGGAATCAATTTTGGATGAATTCCGGAAACCAAACAGGTTGTAATAATTTTATACAGTGAAGATACGACATCGTTTATTTACAACACCTTTCAGTTGGTTTGGTTAGTACGCATATACGACACCGTTTGTGTACGTATATTATACTCGCTAGTCTACACAAATAAATATCTACTAGTTCCTGATAACATCTGGCGCCTCTGGTTTCCGGTTAGGCCACATCTTTTCCTCTCTCTCAAATTTCTGGGTTTCAGTACGGAAAGGAGTGAAGCTCTAAAACATAACATGCTCCTTTTACCGCCAACTCTCCATACTCGCTTCCCTTCCTCCACAATCCGCCACTACCTCTTCTTGCAACAACCGCTCTCATCCGTCGGGGCACTTCCATCCACCGCCTGTTCCGTTGTCAAGTTCTCCGAGTCACCTCTATCTTCCTCAAAACGACACGTTATTGAAATAAAAGACACTGGCAACCCCAACGACGTCCTTCCTCTCCAAAGTCGACGCTACGACTTCACTCCGCTGATCAACTTCCTCTCCAACCAGAGCTCCTCTGACAACTCCGTGGAATCATCTTCCTCCTCGGAGAACTCCTCCCCTACTTCATTGGAACTCGCCGAGCTCCAACTAGCAGAGTCATACAGGGTGGTGCCGGGCCCTTTATGGCATTCCCTCATTAAGTCTCTCTGTTCCACCCGCAAGTCTATTACCCTGGCCTACGCCGTTGTTTCGTGGCTTCAGAAACATAACCTCTGCTTCTCCTACGAGCTCCTTTACGCGATCGTAATCCACGCACTCGGTCGGTCCGAGCAACTCCACGAGGCGTTCCTGCTCTCCCAGAAACAGACGCTTACTCCGTTAACTTACAATGCGCTCATCAGCGCGTGTGCTCGGAACAATGATTACGGGCAAGCACTCAATCTGATCTCGAGAATGCGACAGGACGGTTATCCTTCTGATTTTATTAATTATAGCTTGATTATTCGGTCCCTCACGCGA
The DNA here is from genome assembly GCA_019739055.1 of Passiflora organensis. Taxonomy (NCBI): domain Eukaryota; kingdom Viridiplantae; phylum Streptophyta; class Magnoliopsida; order Malpighiales; family Passifloraceae; genus Passiflora; species Passiflora organensis. The sequence goes on from JAEPBF010000191.1 coordinate 6,095,585, forward strand.
AGTAACCGAATTGATTCCATTATTTTGCACAAGATATACAGAGAAATCGAGTGTGATAAGCTTGAGCTAGATGTCCAGCTCTGGCATGATATCATTGTAGGGTTTGCCAAAGCTGGTGATGCAAACCGCGCAATGGAATTGTTAGGCACTGTTCAAGCATGCGGATTGAGTCCGAAGACCGGTACTCTTCTAGCGATCGTTAATTCCTTGGGGAGTTCAGGTAGGACTGAGGAGGCTGAAGCTATTTTCGAGGAAATGAAGGATAATGGCTTGACCCCGAGGACTAAAGCTTATAATGCATTGCTTAAAGGGTATGTGAGGGCCGGCTTGCTCAAAGATGCAGAGTTTGTTGTTTCCGAGATGGAGAGGTCTGGGGTTTCTCCAGATGATCATACTTATAGTTTGTTGATTGATGCTTATTCAAATGCCGGGAGATGGGAAAGCGCGAGGATTGTGTTGAAGGAGATGGAAGCGAAAAATGTGCGGCCTAATTCTTACGTATTCAGTAGGATATTAACCGGTTATCGCGATAAGGGAGAGTGGCAGAAAACGTTTCAGGTTTTGAAGGAGATGAAGAACTGTGGGGTGCGTCCAGATAGGAACTTTTATAATGTGATGATTGATACGTTTGGAAAGTTCAACTGTCTTGATCATGCCATGGCTACTCTTGATAGAATGATGTCAGAGGGGATACAACCGGATACAGTTACCTGGAATACACTTATAGATTGTCATTGCAAGTGTGGGAAGCATGAGAGGGCAGAGGAGTTATTTCAAGAAATGATTGAAAAAGGGTTTTCGCCCTGTCCTACTACGTTTAATATCATGCTCCACTCGTTCGGGGAGCAGGAGAGATGGGATGATGTGAAAAGCTTGCTGGTGAATATGCGGCGTCGGGGTTTATTGGCCAATTCTGTTACATATACCACACTTGTCGATATTTACGGGAAATCTGGAAGATTTGGTGATGCAATTAAGTGCTTGGAAGATATGAAGTCTGCAGGACTGAAACCATGCTCATCTATGTATAACGCGTTGATAAATGCCTACGCACAAAGGGTAAAATGTTTTCCTATAATCCATACATTAGCGTTTTAGCGTAATCATTTCGCGAAGTAATTTTGCTTCTGATTGATTTGCTGTTTTCAACTATTCAGCACTGAATTGCTATCGTTCTAATCTAATCTTTTTTACTGACACGACTGTGGTGACCTAGTATTTCCGTTATTTCACCTTGTTATGTCTATGCTCAGTTCTGATGGCTGTGGTTGTGCAGATTCAAATGTTTTAGGAATATTAAATCTTTATTGTGGATGCTAACTTTTAAGCTTACATGAACATACTGAGATCCTTGTTTGCTAAAATAACAATTAGGTTCAAGTTAATTTACGTTTACTTTGTTCTTTCAAATAAGATTACCCTGAGATCCTTGTTTGCTATTATTTTTTGGCTCTAAATCTTACCTGTACTAACTAATGGTAGCGCTTGCATACCAGTCTTGTCTCCCAGTCAAAAGTTTTACCTCCCTGATTAAATGCTGGTTAAAACATATTACCCTTCCAGAAACGTGATTGTTTGATAACTTCATTTTGTTTTTCTGGTAGGGTATGGCTGAAGAAGCAGTTAAGGCATTTAGGGCAATGAGAGCTGATGGCGTTAGGCCTAGTATCTTGGCCCTCAACTCATTGATCAATGCATTTAGTGAAGACAGCAGGGTTTCTGAAGCTTTTGCTGTGCTGCAATACATCAAGGAAAATGTAAGTACTACGTGAAGGTTATAGAGTGTTTCTACTTATTCTGTTTTTGCCGTCTTATAAAATCACTATCTGCTCTCTGTAACAACAGGATTTGAAGCCAGATGTTATCACTTATACTACGCTCATGAAAGCTTTGATTCGTGCTGATAAGTTTCATGAGGTATAATATTTCTTTATCATATACCTACTTTGCACATTTGTCCATGTTATGTTTGAAAAAAATGAGCCCTGGAGGAAAGTTACCAAGGTCATCTCATGAAGTTTATGAAATATCATGCAGTGCCTGCTCATATGTTGGATGCAATTGCTAGACCAGTTTGGTGTAAATTTTCCATGATCTAACCTTTATATTGCATTGTTATCAGGTGCCATCCGTGTATGAAGAAATGATTTTGTCGGGATGTAATCCTGATCGGAAAGCTCGATCAATGCTGCGTTCTGCTCTAAAATACATGAAACAAACACTGCATTTATAATTGAAGAGCACGAGGCATCCAGCCAGAGTGGAAGTATATGAAACTCATTATTTAAGACCATTTTCCGATTCAAGGTTTCTGGCTGCTGTTATTATCAGACGTGAATTAATCCTGAAGTCTGAACTATGGCAAGTAAGATTCTAAGTTTCAAAAGATTTTTTTTTTTTTTTTTTTTTGCATCTAGGAATCAAATTACACTATTCTTTGGGAAGTCTCCCAGCCTAGTCTTCATTGTTATTTTTCTCATTGTCTGGACTCGATGGATTTGCAGAAAGACATACTGCTAGTGCACATTCTCTTTAGGTGAGAGGGATCCCACTCTGATTAACAATGATGACAGATCCATGGAGCATACCTTATAATCGACAAAAAGGTTTTTTCTTTTCTAAGACCTTGATCTAGAAGGTTTCTTCTTCCATGTATATATTGCCAATGTGCTATTGTTCCCGCGTGTCGTATACTTGCTATACCATGATGAAGAAAAGGTACATCTTCTGAATTTGTATACCTGTGTTTATTTTGAATGGATTTCACAAAAAAGAGGTTGCCTTTCTTCTTCCCATTTCCTTATGAATTATGTAGACTTCTGTTGTTTTTCTTAATTGCTCCGCATTACCCATTTTAATCGTTGATTTTGGCAACTGAGGACGTACTGGATTGGTAGCTCATTGCTTATTACTTATTACACAAATTGGCATTCATTCTTTAAGAATTCTCTCATTCTCAGCCCGAGCAAAACCCACATCATCAGAGGGGTACGGCTGAAACAATAGTTCTAGCACTCTTGGAAATCCTAGGACAAAACACGAAAATCAACAATGTTGAGGATAACAAGAACAGCCTAAAATAAGCTCTTATTTCCTGCATCCCTAAATCTAGCACCTCCATCTTCTTTCCGTATCTATTTCTCCTCCCCACCAAGTATCTGTCAAGATAGTCATCCATGGACACCCATGGACACCCATTTGTCCGGACCAGATGCAAGGACCTTTGTATGGTTTTCATGAAGCTGGGTCTGCTCAACCTAAACATGGTGAAAAAAACTGCAGACCACCCATCAAGAACTTTCTGTATATAAACAAGAAGGTAGGAAGACGTCAAGTCAGGGTATTGTAAAACAAAGGACCTGTAGTGGTACCAGAGAGAAGAAACATACATTGAAAGTAATAAAATCCACAGGATTGAACATTTTAAAACAGTCATTCGATGAAGCAGTAGCATCCCCATATATCTGCCATGCAGAGCAGAAAGAGAATTTAACCTTTACTCTTTTTCTTTCAAATTTCCAAAAGAACATAGGCATTCACAAACCTCAAAGGTGAAAGCCATGGGTACTTTTACAACCTCATACATGAAATCTGTCGCTGTCCCATGTGCCAGATACCTTAAACCAAAGTATCCAACAAGAAAATGTCAAAAGAAAAACGTAATATCAATACATTCCCAAGTCTTCAAATTCAAGACTATGCAAAGAAGTGATGCTTAACCGAAAATTGTAACGTTCAAGACAAGGTTGTGAAGTGTACTATTCAGGGAGAAAGCATCTTTATTAGGCAGCAATTGTTCTTCACTTAAAATTGACAGTATCTTCAGAGCAAGTTCTGATGTAATAAGCTCCCTTCCATACTGCCCGAAACTCTGGAAGCAAAGGAATTTTTTTGTCAAGAAAACCATCAATTACTGATATGAAACACATTGAAACCAAAAGATCATAAAATCTGGCAACCAGGTGCTCTTTTTCTTCAACTGATAATTGATAAACCCAATCAGGCAGAGAACTTACGAGAAGAATCCGAAACTTTGACTTTTCATCAGCTTGTTCCTCACCCCTGCTATATGTAATCGCTGTAATCTCTGCTCTGTAACCCCTGTTTTCAGCTTTAATAGTATTCACCAATCAAAAAGCTTATATTGTCAGAACTCTGAAGACGAACATCACTATATAACATATAAACAAAACCAGACATGTACATACAGAGAGCTTATCCAGGTGACGATGAGCAAGCGCTTTAATCTGTTCCAACAAATGATCACTGCAAAAAATCACAATAAGAAACCCACAAAAAAACCAATTCAACCCATTATCATTAAAGGCTTTCTCATTTAAAAAAAAATGATCAAAAAAAGGCAACAAAAAACGAAAAATCTCGGATCCCAATGTTATCAAACATTAGCTGCTCAGGAAATGGAGAAGAAAATGATCGGCGTATTACCTGGAACGATAAAGATCCCGATTGATGGGAGTGTTACTGGAACTGGAGATACCGTTAATTGAGTATTAAGGGAGCCAAAATGAAAAAGAGAAACAGGGGAGAGAAGGGAAACTCCATCTGGAGAAGGGGAGGAGAAAAAAAACAGTTGCAGAATGTTTGCTTATGATTGCTTCTTCAATTTGCTGTTCATATTATATTTCAGCCAATACTATCAATGCAACAGATTTATTATCCTAACACATCCTTTTCGCTAATAAAACCCCTAAATATTTTATCCACTTATGTTCCTACTTTTGGACATGTTTATGCCAACTAAGCTCCTAAACCTCATTCTAAGCCCTACTGTCGGAATGCTCAGACAAGTAACTTCGCAAGTTTAATTCTTTCTTATTGCAGGGCTGTAGAATTTGCCATATATTGAGGGTACCAATTATTTGAGAGAGGTGATTATATTCTACCATGCAGGGTTACCGACAGTATTCCGGCAAATAATAGATTTTTACAATCGGAAGAGTGTGGTTGAGTGTTAAAACTCATTCATCTTTAACCGACCTAGTTGAAGCTACCCACCATTAGTGTTTACGGAGAGAATTAGTATGTTACCAACGGTGTAAGCAAAATGATCTCTTATTATGATTCTTATAATCATGTATTCCACCACATGCATGAGTAACAGTGAAGAACAAGAAAAAACATCTACCTCCGATTGAATACATGAGTGCTGTTATGGTACTATTGCTAAAGGACTTGGGTCCAAAGATGCGAGCTTACGGAGCTCTGAATTTCTTTCCAATGCAGCCATCACTGGTTCATCTAATGTTACCCAAGCTTCCATGCCATCTCTCAGTTTTGTGTCCACCAAAATGACAAGGTTTAGTACTGCAGAGCCTGCCAAACCAATGCTGCTGATCCAGATAGGGTCCCCCCACCCAAAATCAGCACTGTAGTAGTCAAAATTACACCAGCTGGAAAACCCAATACAGTCTACTCCCTCTTTGGATCCTATTCCTCCTATCTCCTCGAGGGACTTGGACATCACAGATTCCCCTTCATCACCCTTCATTTTCTCAACATATTTATCATCGATTTTTGCTATACCTTCCCTCACCT